>CM042169.1:6311795-6329295 GCA_023376005.1 Doryteuthis pealeii
GGTAGAAATGGAGGAAGGTAGGTATTTTGATGCGTATTGGTGTTTTAATCGATCTACTTATCTAGTTGGGTAAAAGGGTACTGACTGGCGTGCTGGAAAATGGGCGTCCGGTCTAGGAGTGCTTGCTGGCATGCAGTATAGACATAGGCAAGTATGTACGTGGGTAGAAATGGAGAAAGGTAGGTATTTTGATGCGTATTTGTGTTTTAATCGATCTACTTATCTAGTTGGGTAAAAGGGTACTGACTGGCGTGCTGGAAAATGGGCGTGCGGTCGAGGAGTGCTTGCTGGTATGCAGTACAGACATAGGCAAGTAAGGTTTTTAAATGCCATCCTTGGCTAGTTGAAAAGGGCTTATAGAAAGTCCTGTGTTATGGAATCCTTTGGTAAGCGTATAAGTCCTATCCTGCGTATTGGTAATGGTCCAGTGATTTAATCCTATGCCCGTCGTCAATGAATTTCACAGTAATTAGGACCAGTAGGGTCTGTTAAGTATTGTATCGACCTCAGAGTACTGCTAGTGATTAGCCAAGAGTTAGATCCGACCTAGTCTATAAGTAAGAGCGGGTATCTAGCACAAACTTTATATCTGGAAAATTCTCAACAAGTATGTGGGTAGGAATGATAGCAGGTAGGTATTTTGAAGCGTATTAGTATTTTAATCTATCTACTCATCTAGTTTGGTAAAAGGGTACTTAATGGCATGCTGGAAAATGGGCGTACCATCGAGGCGTGCTTGCTGGCATACAGATGAAGAAGACAGAAGGGAGGAAGTGTGTCTTTTTATAGGAATGTACAAGTGCATTGTGGGTAGGGATAAAAGACACCCGCTTACCTGAACAGGCGACAGTGAGTGAATGATGGCTCAAGGGCAGTTTGAGTTTTACTTGCTTTAAACTTATCTATCAGGTAACCTACCGACGTGGCTTTCTATTCGAGTAGACATAGGCAAATACGTGTGTAGTTAGGAATGATGGAAGGTAGGTATGTTGGTATTTTGATGCGTATTAGTATTTTAATCGATCTACTTATCTAGTTTGGTAAAAGGGTACTGACTGGCGTGCTGGAAAATGGGCGAGCGGTCGGGGAGTGCTTGCTGGCATGCAGTATAGACATAGGCAAGTATGTACGTGGGTAGGAATAGTGTACGGTAGGTATGTTGGTATTTTGATGCGTATTAATATTTTAATCTATCTTGATGATGATGATGATGATGATGATGATGATGATAAATCGAACTTAAAAATTAGAATAAAAAGATAATGTACTGACTTATTTAAGATAGTAAGAGAAAAAAATGCTCGGTCAGTAAAATACGTTTATTTCCATATATGGAATTAAGTGAGAGCCTTTGTGTGATTGGACAAAGCAAACACATGACCGGTCAAAAGTTTTGACTTCCCTATTCAACAGATACCTTCGGACCAGTCCTGAGACCTGTCGGTTAGAAATTAGCTTCGAGGATTAACTCAAATCAAAGATACCATATATTCTCAATTTCCCTCTCCATCAGACTGGTAGATCTCTCAACTTGATTCTGTATATAGGAAGGACGTTTATATTGTTAGTCATTGTTTTGTTGTTTAATAGAATTGAATTAAGTTTTAATTCATTTATTTGTTGTTGTTATTGAGGAGTGCTTGCTGGCATGCAGTATAGACAGGGGCAAGTACGTGTGTGGGTAGGAATGTTGGACAGTAGGCATGTTGGTATTTTGATGCGTTTTAATCGACCGACTTTTCTAGTTTGGTTAAAGAATACTTACTGGCGTGCTGGAAAATGGGCGTACCATCGAAGAGTGCTTGTTGGCATGCAGATGAAGAAGACAGAAAGGAGGAAGGGTGTCTTCTTATAGGAGTGTACAAGTGCATTGTGGGTAGGGATAAAAGACACTCGCTAACCCGAACAGGCGACAGTGAGTGAATGATGGCCCAAGGGCAGTTTGAGTTTTAATTGCTTTAAACTTACCAACCTGGCTTTCTATTCGAGTAGACATAGGCAAGTACGTGTGTAAGTAGGTATGGTGGAAGGTAGGTATGTTGGCATTTTGATGCGTTTTAAGCGATCTACTTATCTAGTTTGGTAAAAGAGTACTTACTGCGGTGCCGGAAATGGGCGTGCGGTCGAGGAGTGCTTGCTGGCATGCAGTATAGACATAGGCAAGTATGTACGTGGGTAAAAATGGAGGAAGGTAGGTATTTTGATGCGTATTAGTATTTTAATCGATCTACTTATCTAGTTTGGTAAAAGGGACTTAATGCCGTGCTGGAAAATGGGCGTACCATCGAGGAGTGCTTGCTGGCATACAGATGAAGTAGCTAGAAGGGAGGAAGGGTGTCTTTTTATAGGAGTGTGCAAGTGCATTGTGGGTAGGGATAAAAGACACCCGCTTACCCGAACAGGCGACAATGAGTGAATAATTGCCCAAGGGCAGTTTGAGTTTTAATTGCTTTAAACTTATCTATCAGGAAACCTACCGACTTGGCTTTCTATTCGAGTAGACATAGGCAAGTACGTGTGTAGGTAGGAATGGTGGGAGGTAGATATGTTGGTATTTTAATCGATCTACTCATCTAGTTTGGTAAAAGTGTACTTACCGGCGTGCTGGAGAATGAGCATGCGGTCGAAGAGTGCATGCTGGCACTTTGAGGAGTGGTCAAACACAGGTCAGAATCTGTCAATCAAATACCCTGTATTTTTCCATAAAGCCTTAGTTTGATTTAACTACACTACCGTACACAATAGATAGGTGACCTAGTAATTATGTAACATTAACACACATACACACACACACACATATATATATATATATATATATATATATATATATATATATATATATATATATATATAAGTAAAGAAATAACAAAAGACTTAGAAATTTAGCATTATAGTCTATTTCAGGGAGCTTAGACAAAGTGTCTAACTCTCCCGACTCATTTGATGAATCGGGAGAGTTAGACACTTTGTCTAAGCTCCCTGAAATAGACTATAATGCTCAATCTCTAAGTCTTTTGTTATTTCTTTACTTATATATTTGCTCTGTGACTCTAACATTAAGAGCACACATTGAGCTCTCAAAATGCGACAGGTTTTTTAAAAAAAACTCTTGTGTTGTACGGAAGATTTCTTCTCTGGACTTTTGGATTATATATATATATATATATATATATATATATATATATTGTTGTTGTTGGCATCCTTCCGTCTACTAAAGACGATGGCGTAGTGTCCGCTTTCTTTTTCATTTGCAACTGCGTGAGTCGCTGAACAGGCCACATTTTTGGCCTGTTCATGCAAATCAAGAAGCTAGATTTAGGTACAAGCGTATTAATTTATAGACTGTATAATTTTTTTCTTTTCTTAATTTCCAGTTCCCTTTTTAAAAACATTTTATTTAGTCCGGCATTCTACGACCACTAGGAATAGTATGGACCTTAAATAATAACAGCAAGAAAAAAATCCGACGGTGAGAATCGAACCCCTATCTTCTTTAGTAAAAGACTTAACGAATGAACGACAAAATGGCCGATTCTAATTATTGCCGCCTTCTCGTCGTCACTTTTCGATTCATTAAGTGCTTTCATTAACTGACTATTAGAATCAGGAATTTTATTTATAAAAAATGTTCTTATCCTATATGGAGGCTGACCGGCGGCGGCAAATAGTAAATTTATCAATTAGTTAATCTACCGACTCACCTTCCCTAATTTTTCATTTGCTTAAATAATATCCTTACAGTCTTTAAATACATTTTGCATTTTTCTTTTCCTTTTGTCTGAATTAGTAGCAAAATTTCTTATGTAACGTTTATACTCTATTGTTCATTTTCATTCTCAGCTCTTTGTGTCTACGTTTCTGAAAAACATTTTAATTTTTCTTCTTCATATATATATATATATATATATATATATGAGGAAAAATCAGTAAAGAAAAGAAATGTAGATGGATAAAATGAATTTAATCGATATCACATTAATCGATATCAATTACACATGTGTTTCGGTCAGTTTATGTGTGTGAAAATATTTCGCACACATACAAGAATCGACCTTCATCAGAGTGAACATTTATTTTGAATGAAAAAATTCGTTGGAAAACAAAAAACAACAGAGATTTTTGGAAATATTCGAAAATTGAATTTTTTTAAAATTTGGAACGCTGAAAAATAGAACGTTGAGATAGACCGTTATGATTTGGATATTTGGTTTTTCTAGGGGTTATGGTACAAAATAGTTTTTTATTACAAAAAATAAATAAATAAAAAATAAAGTGTTATTATTTATCATTAACATGTTGAACATTTTTCTCGGAGCTTAGTTTATGTTTTGAAAAAAAATCGGTGAAATGTTAAAACAGTGGTCGATTAAAAAAGGACCAAATATTGATGGTAGATAATGTTGTATAAGTTGTTTAATTTATTAAGATGTTATCGTAAGATGGTTCAGTTTAAGTGGTGTAAATATTTTTATTTACAGATTATGTAAAGTTAAAAGTTGCAGTGTATATAATGAAGAAAGTTGTTTTTTTTCCCAACGAATTTTTTCATTCAAAATAAATGTTCACTCTGATGAAGGTCGATTCTTCTATGTGTGCAAAATATTTTCACACACATAAACTGACCGAAACACATGTGTAAGTGATATCGATTAATGTGATATCGATTAAATTCATTTTATCTATCTACATTTCTTTTCTTTACTCATTTTCCTCATATTGTCGGATTCAATTCCTTTTCCATTTTCACACATATATATATATATATATATATATATATATATATATATATAATATACCAAACTTGTTGGTACATCCTCGCGATAAGAAAAAAAAAATACTACCAAACATCACACTTAATAAAGTCGAAACAGTCTGTACGATGTTCTACACACCGAGCGATCCTTTGCCGGGATTACACTTGTCAAGTTCATTTTCTATTTTAAAAAAAGTATCGAATTTTATGCGATACATGCATTGTAATTGCCTTCAAGCAAAAATATAACATATATATATATATATATATATATATATATATATATATATATATATTAATTCCATGCAGAATAGTCCTATCGATCATCACGATGGAACCTGGAGAGACATATTCAGAATATATCGATTTTTCAAACTTGTTCTACAAACGTATTAAGCACTTTTATATTCATTCATAACTCGGATTTATTCGGTTAATTATTTTTATCAACAGTCAATATTCTGACTGACTAGATTCTTAAATACTTGGACCTAGCCAGAGAACTGAGAAAATGTGGAACATGAGGTTAAAGTTGATACCAATTGTAATTGGTACGCTAGAACGGTTCCCAGTGGTTTCAAAAGGAGTCTGGGTGAATTGGAAATCAGAGGAAGTATCAAGACCATCCAAACAACAGCATTGTTGAGATCGGCTAGAATACTCAGAAGATTCCTGGAGACCTGACGAAACTTGTTATCACTCAGTGTCCAGTGAAAGACCACCAGTTCAGCCAGGTATGAAAGACTCTCCTAGAGTGAAATAATAATAATAATATATTGCTAAATATTTGAGCCCCCCCCCCTTCGACCAGGAACCACAAGGTTCCGGGTTCAATACCAGCCTTCACCAACTAACAGTATGAGTAGCACAGGTCTCTGTGCTGTAAAGTGAGGAGCTGATGTTAGGTGTAGCGCTCCCCATCAGACTCCAAAAGCAATCTCCTTGGTCTTGCGCTAGTGAAAAAGGGGATAGACTCCTTCGCTGTCTGGCTGATACCAACTTTAGGCCACCCCGATGACTTTACTTACTACATGAATATTTAGAATGCGGTCTCGGTTTCAAATGACGTTGAAGGCAGTGCAAATATAAGAAATATAAGAAAATGTTTGTATAATTAATATTATTAGTATTATTCAGACAATTGTCCTTATCTTTATTGTTATATGTACAACGTTTCGGCAGATGTGCCCTCCGGCCTTCTTCGGGTATTTCTTGTCGGACGTTGTACTGATAACAATGAAGATGAGGACAATAATCCGAATAATACAAATAAGATTAATTATCAAGACTCATCTCAAAAATTCAGAGAAATGTTTGTATAGTAGCAATTTTGATAAATCTCAAATAATGATACCATGACACTTTTAATTATACAAGACACAATAGCCAAAAACGAAAAAGGAACTGTTTAATGACATATATAAGATCCCCCCAGTCATAAGTATGGTAACACAGGTGTGTAAAAACGCTCTTGTCTAGCCAAACTATAAGTATGTATTCTCTTAACATTATATTCTTAATTGCACTCACACTAATTGCAACAATCAGTAGCTTTGACAGTCTGTATCATGACTTGAAGCAAAATTCACTATTGAGATTAATTGATACTTAAAAGTAAGTCAACATAATACAATATTAAATCATCATCTTTTCAACTATGAATTAACATATCAACGCAAATATATTGATATGTACGTGTGATGGGTGTGAATCGCACGTATATACATGATATAGATATTCTCGATATAATACAAGCGCATGTGCTGATACATACAGGTGATTAGCTATACAAATAGGTAAACGCTTATATATATACACACTTGTGAACAAAATAAATGGGCCAAGCAAGTATTATACATTTTATTGTACAAAAAGCTAAATTAAACAAAATACAATTGAACAAAAAACAAAAACGAGTCTTATATACACAGAACAAAACATTTACTTTAATAAATGCTTAGTATAGAATCGCTTTCCCCTTTGATTTCTTTAAAAGATGAATCCTTTTAACCATGCTCTCAACCAACTTGGAACACTGTGAAGAGGGGATGCTATTCCATTCATTTTGCAGAGCTTCCCACAGTTTTTCTTTGTTCGAAAAAGTTCTTCCAGCCAATGCACGAGATATTTTGGCCCAAATATTCTCGATTGGGTTTAAATCGGGGCTTTGGCCAGGCCAAAACATCACATCAATTGAATTATCGGCAAGCAATTTCTTAGTGACATTAGCGGTGTGTGCAGGTGCATTATCTTGTTGAAAAATAATGTTATGGGATACTCCCAGCTTCTGGATACTTGGAAACAGTCCTGTTTCTAATATTCGAAAGTATTCCTTTGCATTGATTGACGCCTCACATCTAATGAGTTCCCCAACTCCTGCGGCATTAAAAGTTCCCCATACCATTATCCCTCCATTCCCGTGTTTCACTGTCGTTTTTATGCAACTTTGCGATAATCCTTCTCCAGATCTTCGAATGCAGCGTTCGGGAGCATCACTAAAAAGACAAAATCTTGATTCATCGGACCAGAAAACATTCCTAAACCATTCTGTATCTTTCTTGCCATAACACGAGACAAATGTCTTTCTATCATTGATGTTCTTCTTAGATAATAATGGCTTCTTTGCGCACCTTTTTGAAGAAAATCCCATTTCCTTCAATCATCTAGATATTGTCATTCTAGAAATGGAATTTCCATCTGCTGTTTTGAATTGTTTGCTATGGTCAACATAAGTTTTCTTTCGGTCCTTCAAAACAGTCATTTTAAGCCTGTGGTCGTCCTTCACAGTGGATGCTCTACGGCGACTAGATCTAGATTTCCTTTTTACTGAACCTTCGATTTTGAACCTTTGACCAATTCGTTTCACAGCAGAGAGAGAGAAGAGAGAGAGAGAGAGAGAGAGAGAGAGAGAGAGAGAGAGATGTTATCACATTTTCTTTTTTCAAAGTATCGAAAATCTGCTTGTAAATCATATTAGACTGCCTTAATCCTGCAATTCGGTTTTTCATATCCTCGCCCAGATGATTACCTTTTTAGGACTCATTTTTACCACTAAATTATTATATACTATAATATTAATGATCTGAAAAATAGGAATTTGCAGTTAAATTTCAGTAAATTCCTGAAAATATCGAAAAATCTATTTTCTTCCTTCTTTCAATCTTGGCCCATATTTTCTGTTCACGAGTATATATATATATATATATATATATATATATATATATATATATATATATATATTTGGGAATAAAAAGGCCTTAAATACCATGGGTATCGTGGTTATGGACCATTTCCACTCGCGAGTATGCTCACGAGCTTCTTCAGACCACTGATATATTTTATTTAGACAGGCACATGGCCAAACTCATTTTATATTCATACATTTCACCTCCCTCATTTAGGGGTGGTCATATTGCATTCTTTCTTTTCAAGTGTCTTGAAAAGAAAGAATGCAATATGACCACCCCTAAATGAGCAATATGAATGCAATATGACCACCCCTGGTCTGAAGAAGCTCGTGAGCATACTCGCGAGTGGAAATGGTCCATAACCACGATACCCATGGTATTTAAGGCCTTTTTATTCCCAAATAACTTTGCTCTGTTTACAATAATTAAACATTGAGCTCTCATACGGAACCTGAACTCTACAACAAACTACTGGTAGAGAATTAGGACCCACCTAGAATCACCTTGTACCAAGAAACTTGGTACCGCACCAAAGTATATATATATATATATATATATATATATATATATGTGTGTGTGTGTGTGTGTGTGTGTGCACGCGCACACAAAAAGTAAACATAGGCACATATACATAGACACACACATACACACACCCAAAAAGTATAATTTTAAGTAGAAATACACAGAAATTCTCTAGAACAAAAAACAAATTTCAAACACACACACCTAACATATCAAATGAACATCTGATGAACTATATCTAATAAAAGAGTAATGAAAGCTCAGTTAATGATTTTATTACCAAGCCGTGACCTGCGTGCGACTTGCACGCAAAAATTGTGGAACGTTACATCATTTTTTTCTCAATTTTTGCGCACAAGTCGCACGCAAGCATTGAAAAAAATAACGTAGCGTTCAACCGTTATTACACAACCATTATAATAGAAAAGTTGCAGAAACACACACAACCTATCAAATATCGGACGTATTCTGCCAAAATGATAATTCAATGCCTGAAGAAGACAACAGATCAGAAACACGTGTCGCATATGTAAGATACAAAGAATAAGAACATAATACATTTTGCGGACCTTCTTTTTTATAATATATATATATATATATATATATCTAATATATAAAACAGAGATTTTGGTATGTACGTGTCGACGTAAAACAAAAAAACGGGAGGTCACTCAGATTCAAAATCTTGCATACACATTGATATCGTTCTAACTAAGAAAAATTCCAAATTTGGTTATTGATTTTTATTGATTAAGGGATTTAATCGATTAATTAATCCAAAATCACCCAATTTGTGGAACTGTCCGTATATCAGCCCCTCCTGATAATAAAATATTGTCTCTGCCTGCTTATTGTTAAAGCGATAACAGCAGCGAAGTTTTGATTTTAATGAATTAATTTTGCAGTCTAAGCCGTTCAGTTCCGAATTTATGGCCTATTTATGGTCCAGTCTTTAATAATTTTTATATCGTTAGAAAGATAAGAAAATACTCTTTCAAAATATGTAATTTGTGTGAGTTTTTATTAATTGAATCATTTTTCACAGCGAGTTAAAAAATTAAAAAATGGCTTCGGATAGCCATGCTGCCTATGATTATTGCGATACAAGCAGTGCAGTCTATAACAGTCAGATCGGAATCTCTTACCTATTTAGGATTTTAATCTTTAAAATATTTATATCTTTAGTAATAAGATGAAATAGTCTTTCTGAATATGTAATTTGTATGTGTTTTTATAGATTTATTTATTTTTTACAGCGAGTTAAAAAAAAAAAATACTACGTATAGGCGATAATACGAATACGGCAGTTCGGAATCTCTTAGTCTTTCTGAATATGTAATTTGTATGTGTTTTTATAGATTAAATTATTTTTTACAGCGAGTTTGTCCATATTCTTAAATTGTACAGTACACTCATTTTAATTTTAATTTTTGTAATGCATAAAAATTGTAGAAAATCAAAATGCACGCTTTACGGTTACATTATTAAAAAAATATTTTAATCCGTAAATAACAGTATCATGAAAATCAGTTTACGTCGTAAGTACGGTTACATATTTGTATAAATTAAACTAAGATTTTCATTCGAATAAAATGACTTTTAATTCTTTAATTTATTTATTTAATTTTTATTGTTAGAGTTTTAAAGGGTTAAAAATAACAATAAGATTGACGAATTTCCTTAGAAACTGTTTTTCTTTTGGTTCGTTAACTAATTATTTTCTCAAACCACGATAAAAAAAAAAAAAACACAGGTTACTAATATGGACAAAATCCGGTGTTTTATCTTTAGTCGAAGGCCCGACTGGAGATAAGTAGTCAATTATTTGTAAGACGAAATTTATTTCAAGTTTATCTGACAATATCCAGTTATTGGAACATTTAAAAAAAAAATTATATGTAAGTACGAAAAATTGTAAGCGCTTTGTTTATCAAAATGACATGATTCGTTAGTAAATTACCCGAAAAGTTGATAAAACAAAACAACTAACAACCAACATTTAAATTATTATTCAAAATACAATTTAAAATATTCCTCAGAATTTGCCTTACAAATTAAATTTTAAGTTTTATGATTTTACTCTTTATTGTGAAGTCAATAAACATTGCTGAGTTTATAGTGCAACTTTTCAGTTCTGAAAAATTGGCATGTTTAAATAGAGATTTCATAGGTGACATTTGAACTTTTATGAAAATTGATGTTTTGTAATTAATATAAATTTTGTAATAAAACTTAATTTTAACTAGGGGGGGTAGGGGTTAGGGTTGGGGGGGGGGTAGTTTAATGGGAAAATAAATAAATAATTTGGGTTCCGTTCAAGCGGTTCCGATATGGGGGATCAATTTACTATAAACTTATACGAGGAAATGAGCACCCGTGAATACTCAAATAATAAAGAACTTTTAAGAATTTTTTTTTTCAATCTGATAGATTGGTGTGTAATCGATAATAATCAACTGAAGGGAAAAAAATAGATGGGGGGGGGGCCAGATAATCAGGTCCACCAAAACGTTTTTAAACAATGTTTTTAAAATACTAGGTACCACCAATTTTACCCTGTGAAATTTACCCCCCCGCCCCTATATTTAACCCTATGAAACTTGCAGAAAAATTAATATTTTCTTGAAAAAATTTTTTCCATTTGAAAGAAAAAACATTAAATAAACTCCTGATGATTCTTTAACTTTTTTTCAGCTTACGGAAATAATGAAAATTATGATTGAAAAACAATGTTTTCATTTTTGCACTGTTAAATCAACTGAAAATTAACGTAGCTAAAAACAAGTTACGATAAGAGTTTTTTTTTAAATTCTATGAAAAATCAATTAATTATAAATAATAACAAAATATTTCCGTTTTATTCAAGATGGCCTAAACTGATCAATTGGTGGTCCCTATAATACTATCTTAGGTTTTAGCAAAAATAGATATTGCAATACGAAGAATTTAAATTTTCGATTCTCAGCTTCTTTTTAAACTCAACATGCAATTAAGAACTAAATGTGAATTGTTGTCATGTACAAAAAATTTTAAACAATAACAAACAAATATACAAACGAATACTTTCAATTTGTTGTATAATAATATGAAATAATTTTAAACTATAAAACAGAAAATACAAATCCTGAAATATACAAATTCTCAATGATTTTAGTTTCAAGAATTATTTTCCTCTTACCCCCTCTCTAACTACTGTCTTCCACTTTCTCTCTCACTCCCTGGTGATCCAAATTTCATTTTAGTCCGGTCATGGACCGGGTACTTTAGCTAGTATATATATATATATATATATATATATATATATATATACAAGGTGTGTTAAAAAAAAGTATCGAGATTTTCTGTACTTTTGACGCACATTGTATTCTGAAAAAAATTAACGTTCCATTTATTGTTAATTTTTATTTTGGTAAATACAGCTTCAAACTCAGCACTTTTAAGACAGACTTTGTATTCTGACAAAAGTTAACGTTCCATTCATTGTTCATGTCTATCTTGGTAAATACAGCTTCAACTTTTATGACACAGCTTTTATATATATATATATATATATATATATATATATATATATATTAAGAAATTTGAAAAAACAAGTGTTCCAAAAATAAGATAAATTTATTTATCAACGCTTAAACGTTTCGGTTTCTTTAAACCTTCATCAGGATGTATTATGGGGTGAAGAAATTGATGGATGTTTTATAGGTGTCAGGAGATAAAACATCTTTATAAATTTTTTTTTGTTGTATAACTGTATTTGTGCAGCGTTATATTTTTGAAAGACGAGTCGCGATCCGCACACGCGAAGATGTCATGTTTGTTCAAATTTCTTAATATTGTCGGATTTATTTCCATATTTACTAACACACACACACACACACACACACACACACATATATATATATATATATATATATATATATATATATATATAAAGACATGACAAGGAAAAAAGGAAAGAAAGAAACTATGGGAAAGATAACGACAGGGGCTGAGCGCGCGAAAACGATATCGCTAAACTGTTTATATCAAACATAATGAAAAGATGAAAAGAAAGAAAGAAACAATGAATGAAAGAGAGATTAGATTATTATAATTTATACATATTGAACAAATGCAATAGATCTTAAGTAAACATATCAAACGTTGTAATAATTAAATTATCATGCTATTTATATACTATAATCCACAGGTCCTGCTAGTATATAAATATTCACACTTTGTATCTATCAAAGAAACCATATGACTGTAAATTAGTTGTATTAAGTGGAAGCAATGGTATTATCTGTGTTATTCCCCATCTTCATTGTTATTTGTACAACGTTTCGGCCGATATGCCCTCCGACCTTCTTCAGGTATTTCTTGTCGGACTCGGGAACCATCTCGGACTCGGGAACCTTCTTTTCGAACTAGGGAACTTTATTGTCGTAATCGGGAGCCATCACGAAACTTCGAACCTAACCCTTTATTTAGTCCTCGGGGGTATCCTGTTCTCACTCCGCTAACCCTAGCTAGGCTAGGAGTTGTGTTAATTATTTTTCTATGTTACTGCCTCTACTCAGGATTGAACCCGGAATCTAGCGATAACTGTCACTTAGAACTGTCTTAACCTAACTACCTTATCCACTAGGCCATGTGTCCAATAACACAGATAATACTAATCATCAAGCCTCATCTCAAACATTGAGAGAAATAAGTGGAAGCAATAACACAATTCTGTTTCAATATCAAACGTTGTAATAATTAAATTATCATGCGCTGGTATATCCACAGGTCCTGCTAATTTTTATCATTATTATTCTTGTTTGTATTTTTTCTCTTGTTTCTCTTTTTATTGTTTTATCTCTTATTAAATTGTTTTATTTTTTTAATTATTTTAATAAATGGTTGATATATCATTGACTTATGCCCTTATATTCAGTTTCAGACAAACAGACACCGCATCTCCATTATATATAGATAGATACTGTTTTTCCATTGTTCGTTTCTTTCGATCGTTAAGCAATAATCATGATTCATAAGATTTCGGTGATTATAAAAAAAAATCGGTTGCATTTGTTTATTGCGTTTTTTGGTTTCTTTTGTTTGATTTTTTTTTCAGCTACTTTCTACGCGTCTTGCAATATTCATAAACCACTGTACGATTTTCACAGAGTGGGACCCTTTTTTTTCTTTCGGCCTCGCGTCCCCTGCTGTGACGAGATCTTTAACAATGAAATATAGACCTTATTAAGAGTTCGATTTTACAATCTTTCTTCGCTCGGATACTTTGGAAGTGTCGGCGAGAAAGATTGATTGAGGATAGATTGATTGAGAGTAAATTGATTTAGAAAGGGCTCCTTCAACGGTATAGCGGTTAGTGAGCATGGCTTGCGGTTTACTGAGAATTGCTTGGGAAAGATAGGAAGATATGAACTGGCTACCGTATATATATATATATATATATATATATATATATATATATATATATATATATATATATATGTGTGTGTGTGTGTGTGTGTGTGTAGTATATTAAGAAAGAATGAAAAAACCCTGGTTTAAATGAGTTAAGTGGTGAAACTCATTTAAACGTGTGTTTTTTCATTCATTCTTAATATACTACATACCGTCGGATTCACTTCCTTTTCTTCACACCCACACACACACACACACACACACACATATATATTATATATATATATATATATATATATAAATAAATATATTATATATATATATATAGAGAGAGAGAGAGAGAGAGATATAAAGAGAGAGAGAGGGGGAGAGACAGACAGACAGACAGAATTAGATAAATAAGTAAATAGATATATTTATATAACCAGACTAAGATATGCGTCCAATGGGAGAAAATTAAATTCTTCATTTCATCTTGAATAGAAGCATCAATATCATCATGGATCGCTGTTCAGTTTGAATTGCTAAAATTACGAAACTGCGATCTATACATATATATATATATTGATACTCGTGTTCCTTTATTGAACGTCCGTTATCATCATAGAAAGAAAAAAAGAAAGAAAGAAAGAGAGTGGGGAAAGACAGAGATAGGAGTGAGTGCGCGGAAGTGATAACGCTAATCTGTTCCAATCAAACATAATGGAAAGATGAAAGGAAGGAAAGAAAAATTGTGAGGGAGTTAAATTAAGATTATTATACTTTTTTATATATTGAACTTTTTAGCAATAGCTCTTAAGTAAACATATTAAACATTGTAATAATTATCATACATTGTCGTGCTAGTTAAGTTTATTTCGATTGTTACATTTTAGAACCCCCTTATATACAGGAAGTATATATATATATATAATATATATATATATATATATATATATATAAGTTAATAGAAAGGAAATGAATCCGACGGTATGAGTATAGATAAAAGGATATGAAAACAACACAATATGCTGTTAAAGTGAAAACATTTTATATCATATTCATAGCTAATATTGAACAATATTTCGATTTATAAAAATCATCTTCAGAGCGTGTTTTTTACTCCGGACTTAACAAGAGCGGAGACGAAAATAATATGAATTCAAAACGAAAACATTGATGTTGCAACTACAGCATAACATTTATCTATACTCATATATATATATATATATAAAAATATGTGCATATATATATAAATATGTGTATATACATAAATATGTATATATATATATATAAATATGTGTGTGTTTATATATAAATATGTGTATGTATATATATATATATAAATATGTATATATATATATATATATATATATATATATATATATATTACGTGTGGTGTGGTGTGTGTGTGTGTGTGTGTGTGTGTGTATACATATTGGTATATATATAAATATGGGAAGTAAATATGAGAAGTGATGAGGCATAATTGGCCGAAATGTACATGCAGAGATTGGCTTTTTCTCGATTTGTTTAGCCTTACATTTGAACAGATATGCCCGCCTAATTCATTAATTGCCAATTAATTAATTTTCAAAATTTTATATGACTGCAATTAAGCACATATCCTCCAAAAATATATATAAAATATATATATATATATATATATGTGTGTGTGTGTGTGTGTGTGTGTGTGTGTGTGTGTGTGTGTGTGTTTTGTGTGTGTGTGTGTGTGTGTGTGTGTGTAATATGAACAAAAAGGAGGATAGGTTTGTTTCAGTCGATAGAGAAAAGATTCATTATTTTAAACTTAGCCCCCCCCCTCTCCCTGTCGAGGGTTGGGTTGTCTCACTGAAGCCCCAAAAATACACGTCTGTTTCCCCTGGCGTCAAAAACTTAACACTTTACTCATTTTTATGTGTCTATTTTGATTCTTTCGTATATGTACGTGGAGTCGCGTCGTGTAATGGTTATCGTCGTAGGAAATGGTCAAGCCGAGACGACTTCACGTCCTGGACCAGGCTATTTGCATTTCACATAGCGGTAATACTCTTTGGAAAGGAAGGATCGAACTATTCTCCTTCCAGCTTTGAGTAAATAATAGGGCCGAGTGGCCTCTTTGAACTCAGGCATCCTGTCTAGGAAAAGAAAAGAATTCAAATCTATTAGATTCCGTCTAAGAAATTGGCTAAGTCTCACATCCTGGTCGTAAGGAGGAGGTGGTAAATGTACACACTCACTCCCACCCCCACACACAGAGGCGTTTAAATTTAACACAAATCAAATTATAATGACAAATTGCATCTACCTTAGAATGTACTCTAAAGTCTCATTTATAGAACTAATGAATTAATATATATTCAAATTCTGGATGCGACTGTTTCCTTTCATGCTAATGTTTTGACAAAAGCATAAATCCTCTTTTTTTCCTCTAGCTATGGGTAAAAATAGAGTAAATTGGGCGTTCTTGCATTGGCAAAGCAACTGGTCTAGTGTTAACAGATTGGCAGAATCTATTGTTTGGCAGGTAGTGTATATAAGTCTAGAATGGTCGAAAAAAAACAATTTGGTTATTTAGTGTGATGACCCAGAGGTCATTTAAGGCTTGGCTTTCATTGGACAAGAAATTCACATGAGCAGATGACACTTGAAAGTTAAGAAATAGCTTTAACGAATCTTCAGTGAACGAAAGAGAAGCAGATTGATTTCTACCTGGCTCATTGTTATTTGCAAACTGGTAATGTATATGAAGAAAGTGAATGGAATAAGTGTGTACACAAAAATGTGGTAAATGTACACAACCACCACCCCCACCTCCCCCCACACACATGTTATGCTTCGCACTCTCATTGTTGTGCACTGTGAGGGGACATTAATTGCAACTTCACCGTTTGGCATTAGCCGTTACCCGTCTGTTTACAGATTAGAGTTCTCTGGTGATTGTAAAAACATACCACCGAGAAGTATGTAGCAATTAATTGCCCCCCCCCCAAAAAAAAACTAACGGCCCGCCGATGGCCGCAAGGGTAAGGAATTTGGCAGAAGAAAATTCTGTCGGGTTTCGATTCCGTCTAGACTAGAGGTAGCTGTTAAAATGTCTCGCCGCACTGATGAGAAGTAAACTTCAAAACACATGACTGTGGATGACTGACATATATATATATATATCAATAAGTCATCCACAGACACGTATTTCGGCGTTTCACGCCTCCTCAGTGTGGCTAGACACAACAACTATCCCTGGCTATGAGCGAACTCCGACTGACTATTTGTCAGCCTGAGCTCTTAACCTCTAAGCCACTTAGACAGCACCTGGGGTGCTTAATGGTTACATGATCCGGATTTCTCGTGAGGGAATGAAACTGCTTTTTTCTAAATGTCCGTAATAAATATGTGTTCAACACTACTAAGATTAGCGAGTGTTCTTTTTCAGAAATTAGGGCACCTTGTATTCAGGGGAGCCCCCAGGAGTTTGATGAGTTCGAGTCTAAGCTATCAGTTCACAAGCGCATTTAGAGTTTCCCAGAAGTTAGAGGTGATTTAAGCTTTGACCTACCATCTGTCAATCATGTCACTCGTTTTAAAGGAAGATCGGACGACAATAGTTCCTTAGAAACATAAATAAAGAAAGATAGAAAGAAAGAAAGATGAAGAAAAAGAAGGA
>CM042169.1:6339295-6349295 GCA_023376005.1 Doryteuthis pealeii
TTGTGTTTTCAGCGGCTGTTAAGCAGATAACAAGAAGGAAAGAAAGGGAGAAGGAAAACAGAAGAAAGAAAAGAAGGTAGACAGAAAGAAAGAACGAAAGAAAGAGAGGAAGAAAGAAAAAGAAGAAAATATATTGAAGTATTCGTCGTTCCCTTTTGCGCACAGGTAATTCTTTCAAATGTCTACCACCATTTTCACATCAAAGAACATAAGCCGCTGGTACTACTTGGGTATATATAATATATATATATATATATATATTATATATATATATATATATATGTAGCTAATACATATATAAGCTTACATACATACATATATATATATGTATATATACACACACATATATATAACCTTACATATACATATATATACACACCTATATATATACACACATATATAAGATTATATATATAAGCATATATACGTATATGAATACATATGTATACACACACACAGAGATATATATGTACACACACACACATATATATATATGTAGATAAAAGCTTATATATATATATAAGCTTACATACATATATACATATATATACATATACACACACATATCTATAAGCTTACATATACATATATATATACACATTTATATATACACATATATAAGCTTATATATATATAAGCATATATACATATATGAACATATGTATACACACACACGTGCATATATATATATATGCATACACATACACACACATATATATACATATATATATATACATATACACACACATATATATAAGCTTACATATGCATATATATATACACATATATACATACATACATAAGCTTATATATATATATATATAAGTGCACGTGCATACATATATATATATATATGTATACACGTACTCACATATATATATACATATATATACACATATATATAAGCTTACATATACATATATATATACTCATATATATATATATATAAGCATGTATACATATATGAATACATACGTATACACACACATGCATATATATATATATGTATACACATACACACACACATATATATACATATATATATACATATATACACATGTATATATATAAGCTAACATATTCATATATATACACACCTATATATATATAAGATATATATACATATATGAATACATATGTATACACATACACACATATATATACATATATATATACATATACACACACATTTATATAAGCTTACTTATACATATATATACACACCTATATATATAACTTAAATTATATAAGCATATATACATATATAAATACATATGTATGCACACACACGCATATATGTATACACACACACACAGATATATATATATATATATATAATATATATATATATATATATATATTATATACCCAAAGTATCGGTCACTTTTGATGTTGAACACTAAAAATGTAAATATAAGTTCACTTTCTTTTCATTTCTCTCACCTTCAAAATAACTGGGCGGACGGGGAGTTTAACGGGGAGTCGATAACGCCAACGAGCCTACAACAAACGATGGCTACAAACGAACTTTGACGGAGGCTTCATATTTACTAGGTCCAGTACAAAGGTCGAACGGGGCATTACGTACAACGGTATTGTTCGGAAATCACCTACCCTCGAAATATAAGTTAAAGAAATGAAGGCCTGTCTGTATGTATATCTGCATTCATCCCTCTGTGAAAGTACCAATTTTAGCGGCAAATGTGCCACAATGCAAGCCATTGGGGATGAGGTGTGTATTTGATTTCGCTTTAAATAACCCACCAAGTTTAATGCCATTAAATTAAAATCTAAAGAAATTAGACCATGACTATTTTTTTTATTCTAATGCTATAATATCGACCAGTAATCAACATCGCAATTATATTTCAATTCAGATCCCCCCTCTTTCTCTCTCTCTCTCCTCTCTCTCTCTCTCTCTCTCTATCTATCTATCTATCTATCTCTCTCTCTCTTCACTTTGGACTTAACTTATTTTCTTGGGAAGGGTATGAACCCGCTTATCCTCCAGATTTGAGTTAAAATAGTACCACTACAAGGATGAATTTGGCATTTAATACCCCACCAAGTTTGAGATGCCATTAAACTAAAAGACTAAAGAAATTAGACCATGACTAATATTTTTTTTATTCTAATGCTATAATATCGACCAATAATCAATATTGCAATTATATTTCAATCCCCCCCTCTCTCTCTCTCTCTCTCTCTCTTCTCTCTCTCTCTCTCTCTCTCTCTCCTCTCTTCTCTCTTCTCTGGCAGTATATTGGTACCATTGTTGCCTTGTCTTGAAATGTGCGACGATGCAAGCCACCGGGGATGAGGTGTGGTATTGATTGTCGTTTAAATACGGTCTCATCCACATCATACTAAGAAAATGTATGAACGTACCCAACCCATCCCGTCGTGGTGTAATGGTTAGCAAGCTGGCATCGCAGATTCGCTACTATCGAAATGCGAGTTCGATCCTCGCTGGATACCCCTTACTTATGACCTTGTATCAAATACTACCCGTAGAGTAAAGGATTTTGAGGCCCCTCGCGTAGTGTAATGATTAGCAGTCTAGATTCACAGACCATTGTAAGTGAGTTCGATTCTCACTGGGCGCCCCCTACTTCTGGCCTTGTGCCACATCTAAGCTAAGCTTAGTAAATAACTATATGTGTATTTGTGAGGCACCTCATGTGGTGTAATGGTTAGCAAGCTAGATTCACAGACCATTGTTAGTGAGTTCGATTCTCACTGGGTGCCCTATAATTCTGGCCTTGTGCCATATTTAAGCTAAGCTTAGTAAATAACTATATTAGGAAAACACGGGCACCTAATTTGGTGTAATGGTTAGCAAACTAGATTTGCAGACCATTGTTAGTGAGTTCGATTCTCACTGGGTGCCCCATACTTCTGGCCTTGTGTCACATCTAAGCTAATCTTAGTAAATAACAATATTAGGAAAACACGGGCATCTAATGTGATGTAATGGTTAGCAAACTAGATTTGCAGACCATTGTTAGTGAGTTCGATTCTCACTGGGTGCCCCATACTTCTGGCCTTAAGTCACATCTAAGCTAAGCTTAGTAAATAACTATACGTACCCAACCTTCTTCTTCATCAATCCTTCTATTTCATCTTCCTAAAAATTGTATCATCTTCTGTATCTTTATCACCATCCTCTCTTTTTTGTCACTATCTTCTTCTTCTTCTTATTATTATTATTATTATTATTATTATTCTTTATTATCCCCCTTCCTCTTGTTCTTCCTTATCCTACCACTACCACTTCCTTACCCTACAACTTCTTCTCTACACTGTTTCTTCCCACCCCTTTTTTCCTTAACCCTTCTATTCTTCATCTTTTCTTCTTTTTCTTTTCTTTTTTCTTCTTTTTCTTCTTCTTTTCTTCTATGTTTCCCTTCCATTCTTCTTCTTCTTCTTTTTGTCTTCTTTTGTTCTTCTCTTCTTTTTCTTCTTCTTTTTTCTTCTCTTCTTCTTTGTCTCCCTTCCATTCTTCTTCTTCTTCTTCTTCTTCTTCTTCTTCTTCTTCTTCTTCTATCATTCCCTTCCATTCTTCTTCTTCTTTTTCTTCTTCTTCTTTGTCTCCCTTCCATTCTTCTTCTTCTATGTTTCCCTTCCATTCTTCTTCTTCTTCTTCTTCTTCTTCTTCTTCTTCTTCTTCTGTGTTTCCCTTTCATTCTTCTTCTTCTTCTTCTTCTTCTTCTTCTTCTTCTATTTTCCTTCACCCTCCTTTTCTCCTCTCCAAGTCAATTCGTTTATGTCTTCCAGCTTCTTACACACACTCTAGTTATCTTTCAAAATCTTATTCGCACTTTTTTTACCCACCATGCACGGTTCCCGGAAGTTATCCAACCGTACAAACGTCTGTGCGCATCAATATTTACATAATGCCACGATCTACTCCTTCATCCCCACCTTCCTACCCCCGGATCTCACAATGTTGTACGTAGTAATGTCAAAACATGCCTTATCAAACCAGGAGGCGTCACGCTTTGAGTGTTATGAAAGAAAAAAGAAAAAGAAATAATACAGGTTTCCAAAGATTTTGGATTTTTTTTTTCATTTATAAATATATTAGCACAGATTCCAACAAAATTCCATCAAAATGGATTCATTTATGTATATCGGTTGGTTGGTTGGTTGGTTGGTTGGTTTGGTGGTTGGTTCTATTGCATATCAACCCTTGTAGGGGTACTATATGCTTGTAACGTTACACACCCCTTTCGGGATGGAGTGAGGATGTGTTGATAGCAAAAGTAATTGAATACTTGTTGGAATACTTTTGTATATATATATATATACCCCTCCATACGAGCAGGATGCGACACAAGGTCAATTTCTTAAGTGGAGTTTAACAGGTTTGAATTCAGAGTTTTCCTTCTCCTAGACCAGTTGCCTAACCAAGGTTAAAGAGCCCAGTCTGCCCTACTATTTACCCATAGCTGGAGGGAGAGTAGGATTCATACCTTTTCCAAGGGTATTAGCGCTAAGTGAAATGCAATTACCACGTCCAGGATTTGAACTCGGGGCAACGAGTCCATTTCCTATGACTTTAACCATTACACCACGCGCTTCCAAATATTTTTGTATATAAGGTGTGCTCCAATTCCCCACCTGGATTTATAGACTGGCCGTAGTCACGTGGTTTATTCCTTCGCCAATCACAAGCCATGCTGCGTGGCTGATACACTACTTAAACACTGATACTGGCCATCGTTCTACTTGCAATAATTGAGGAGGGACTTACAATACTCAGGACTCTTTACCAGAAGAACCAAAGGATTCTTTATCAGAGGATTACCAAGGATCCAATTCCACTGGACAAGCGCTCTTGCTTAAAGCCTACAGGATGGCCCATAAGATTGTAACTCTGGTTCGGTACTACATTGGGGAGGCTGGAATGCTGTTTGCTGAGTCAATGAATCTTTCAAAACTTAGCCGGCATTAAATGACCCACCGTAGTTGATATGCCGTAAAACAAACAACCCCACACCCATCTCCTTGCTGTTTACATTCATCCCTGTCCATCAACATACCTCTCCTCTCTCTTTAGACCTATCTCTGCCCCTCAAGGATACAGGCCCCTAAGACGCATATGTTGAAACCTGCCTAGCAACAACTAAATACCAAACAATAAACTTGAAGCGGACACATGGCCTAGTGGATAAAGGAGTTAGGGTAAGGCAGTTCTAAGTGACAGTTATCTCTAGATTGCAGGTTCAATCCTACTCAAGAGCAGCAGTAACATAGAATAATAATTAACACAGCTTAACACCTCTACCCCAGCTATGGTTAGCAGAATGAGAACAGGATACCCCCGTGGACTGAATAAAGGGTTAGGTTCAAAGTTCCGTGATGGCTCCCGATTACGACAAGAAGGTTCCCGATTACGACAAGAAGGTTCCCGAGTCCGAGAAGGTTCCCGAGTCTGAGAGGGTTCCCGAGTCCGACAAAAAATACCTGAAGAAGGCTGGTGGCATATTGGCCGAAACGTTGTACAGAAAACAATAAAGATGAGGACAATAGTTCGAAAAACGCAGATAATAGTAATAAACTTGAACTTTATCCTATGAACTTATCCCTCAAAGCGATTTGCAATCCATTTAACGAAATATAATAACAATACAATATGTATAAAAGTGTCTCCCCACACACTACACTCCCACAAAATACACCAACGCAATTTAAAATACATAGCATACCTAACACTCACACCAGACATACAGAGAAGGAGAGGGGATACTTTGTTTGATACTCGATAAACCTTCATGGGTTATTTAATGCCAAAGCCATCCTTGTAGAAGAACAGTAGTGGTACAATTTAACCCATAGCTAGGAGAAGGAGTGGGTCGAAAGAGAAAGAATGAACACATATACACACACAACACACACACTCACACACAACACAACACAACACAATACACACACACATACACACACATAACACAACACACAAACACACACACACACACAACACAATACACAACAACACACACACACACACACAACAACACACACAACACACACACACAACACACACAACAACACACACACACACACACACACAACACAACAACACACACACACACACACACACACAACACACACAACACACACACACACACAACACACAACACAACAACAAACACACAACACACACACACACAACAAACACACACAACACACACACACACACACAACCACAACACAACACACACACAACACACACACACACACACACACAAACACACACAACACACACACAACACACACACACACAACACACACAACACACACACAAAACACACACAACACACACACACACAACACACAACACACACACAACACACACACAACACACAACACAACACAACAACAAACACACAACACACACACACACACTACACACACACAACACACACACACAACACACAACAACAACACACAGCACTACACACACACACACACACACACAACACACACACATTCCTATTATGTAATATATTCTGTATGTATACATACATATAAGGTGTTTCAAAAATTATGGAGATTTTTTGTACTTTTTGAACACCTTGTATTCTAAAAAGAAATAACGTCCCGTTGATTAAATTCTTTCAGAATATACGGTGTGTCAAAAAACTACCAAGTTTAATGCTCTATTTACCAAGATAAAAATGAAGAATAAATGTAAGGTTATTTTCTTCAGGATACAAGGTGTGTCAAAAAGTACAAAAAATCTCGATACTTTTTGACACACCTTGTATATACATGCACTTATATGTGTACTTAGGTGTGCAAAGAAACCTATACATATGCATTCTTACGTATACAGATCTATAAGGTGTGTCATAAATGTATCGAGGTGAACCTGTATTTAGAAATGAACAATAAATGTAATTTTTTTTTTTTTTCAGAATACAATGTCTGTCTAAAAGTATAGATTTTAAAGATGTATTTACCAAGATAGAAATGAAGAACGAATGGAACATTTTTCAGAATACATGGTGTTTCAAAAAGCACAAAAAATCTCGATACGTTTGACACACCTTGTATATACATGCACTTATGTGTGCGAAGAAACCTACACATATGCACTCTTATGTATACAAGTCTATATTTACTTTTCCCTGTTTGTTTATTTCTACATACCTATATATATATATATATATATATATATATATATATTATAAGGTGTGTCATAAAAGTACCGAGTTTGAAGCTGTATTTACCAATATAGAAATGAACAATAAATGTATCATTATTTTTTTCAGAAAACAAGATCTGTCAAAAAGTATAGATTTTAAAGATGTATTTACCAAGATAGAAATGAAGAAAGAATGGAACATTTTTCAGAATACAAGGTGTGTCAAAAAGTACAAAGAATCCCGATACTTTTTGACACACCTTGTATATACATGCACTTATATATGCACTTATGTGTGCAAAGAAACCTATACATATGCACTGTTACGTATACAAGTCTATATTTACTTTTCCCCGTTTGTTTATGATTTGTACATACCTATAGATATATGTGTGTGTGTGTGTGTGTGCGTGTGTGTGTGTGTGTGTGTGTGTGTGTTTATATCTGCATGTGTGTACTTGCGTGTGTGCGTATGTAAATATATATATATATATATATATATATATACATACATATATATATAAATGGTATATATATATATATATATATATATATATATATATATATATATATATATGTATATATTATATATATATATATATGACGTATTTCTATCTGTTTTATTTAATTAGTTGTCTTTACTGTTAAGAAAGCTAATTCCATTTCCTAATATTTTTAGTTGTCGTCCAATCTATCGATTAGTTCGTTACTTTCCATTTTTTTTGTTTCATTTTTCTGTTTTTCTTTTTGTTTCTTTTTGTTTCTTTTTCTTCCTTATCTAATTGCCTTTTTATAATAACCAAAGGGAACGTAGCATCTGCGTTTGTGCCGAACGGAACTCTCCCGCTGCTGGAGGCGACAAAATTAGTTTCTCTCGGAACTGATCAGCCACCAACCGCTCTTTTTTTAACAGATAAACGTCCTTCCATATTCGTCCATGCCGACACATTAGTCCGTACAAGACCTGACATTATTTTTTTTTCCTCAAGGGCTGAAGTACGCCGAGCGGTAGATAATATTTTCTTTCTCATTGTGTTTATTATGATTGCCTTACCGACTCTGTCACTTGCTTTTCTGTATGTCATTACGGATTTCGGTTTTATTTCCGGGAAGGTCTCCGTTGTTTCCTCACAATTAGATTCTCTTTACATAAACGTACTTCTAAAATCACCAGTCGATATTCTTTTAGACTTGACATGGTTAAGGAAATAAACCTCAAGAGAGAAACATTATTCTAGCACAAAACACCTTTAGGCACCCCTTTTGCGATCTCGATTCATAAGTACATTTTTTTCATTTATACCGTCAACATCCTGTTGTTTGTTAACAGATGATTTTTAGAGTTGTTTTTTTTTAATTATAAAACTAACCCCTAACTCTAACCCCTAACCCTAACCCCTAACAAACAACCGGATGTTGACGGTGTAAATGAAAAAAAATGTACTTATGAATCGAGATCGCAAAAGGGGTGCCTAAAGGTCATATGGTCCAACAATTCTATTTGAACAAAGTAAAGATAGATAAGACATAAGTTGTATGTCATTATAGATTTTGCTTTTATTTGGGTTAAGAAAAGGGCATCTCAATAGAGAAACTGAGTCACTTATAATTGCAGCACAAAACAATCCCATGAGAACAAATTATATCTAAGCCAATATTTATAAGACATAAGTCATTACGGATTTCGCTTTTATTTCCAGGTCAGACTCCATTGTTTCTTAGATTAGATTCTTTTTACACAAACGTACTTCTAAAATCACCAGTCGATATTCTTTTAAACTTGACATGGTTAGGAAAATAAACCTCAAGACTATGGGGCTAATTTAAGATTATTGGTGCTGTTATCTTAACCCTCATAAAGCCTGGTTCTTTGTTCCTGTGGGCTGGTACGCTGAAATGGAACTTTTACAACTGAAAAAAAAAGCTAAGTAAATAAATTCTTCTATTTGACCGTTTTTATTTTGAATTCGAGATAGTTACAATGTAGCAATATTCACCGGAAGTTAACCAGACAAGATTAGATATATACACATATAAAAATTCAAACCCATTCTCAACAGATATTACAAAGGTAAGAGACGAATTTTTATCTTCTCTAATAACTTATAGAATAATTATATTAACTTGATGCTTCAAAGGAGTCTAATAATAGATGAGAAAAACTTTCTATCAGGGACCCCCACTCTCAGAAAGTGTTTTAATACTTTTGAGAGGGGTCCCTTGGAAAGGATTTTTCATTTATCCCCATCATTTCATTCATTTTTATTTCATCCATTCATTCATTTTACCATTAATTTTTAACTATATATCAAGTTATATATATATATATATATATATATATATATATATATTTCTTTAACGTATGATGTAGACATCTAGTTGAAAATGTTCTTGCCAAAACTATTGTGATTTTCTTCCGCGGTGATGAATCTTTTTATTTTTTTACTTTTTTTTTGTTTCTAGAAAAAAATCATGACTAGCCCCCACCCCTGACCAAAAAAAAAATGGTAATAATAATAACACCTAAATAGACCCTTCAAAAGAGAAAACAGTGAGACAGCTTACGAAATGGCGTAGGCGCGGCTACGAAAAGGAAACCTAAACAGAGAAACGGAATATCTGTATTAATACTCGTATTCCTTAAAAGTACAACCGTTATCATCTTACTGCGCCCTCTGGTTAAACATGAGACGGTCCAAATCGTCCAAGATAAAATATCCAGAATGAAATGCAAAAACGTAAATCCTGATTATCTGGTATTGCTTATCCGCCGAATTCTTTTTTTTTTTTTTTATAAGTATCGCCAACTCAGCTAAATAATGAACTATTCCGTTTAATTGTAATGAA
>CM042169.1:6354295-6363285 GCA_023376005.1 Doryteuthis pealeii
GTGGTGTAATAGTAAAACTCTAAATTCAAATTATTCTCTCTGCAACTATTATTGAATAGCAAGGCAAATTGGGTTCTTTAACATTGTCTTCCAAAATAAGATGAGAGTCTATTCAACGGTTAGATCATCAGACTGGTGTTAGTAAGGTTCACCGTTCCAAAACTATTCCACAGATACGTACTCACGCTCAAGTCAAGTGCTCGTGTTTGTAAGGAATGGTAACCGGTATAGAAGGAAAACTCTAAATTCAAAGTATTCTCTCTGCAACTATTGTTGAATAGTAAAGCAAACTGGATTCTTTAACCTTGTCTTCCAAAATAAGATGGGACCCTATCTAACGGTTAGATCATCGGACTAGTGTTTGTAAGGTTCACTATTCCCAACCTACTCTACAAATATGGACTTACCTTTAAGTCAGGCACTCGTGGGGCAATAGTTACCGTCGCAGAAAACGGAGACTGGTCTAGGAGAAGGAAAACTCTCAATATTTAGATGGGTGACTGTGGTATACTAAGAAACGGAAGCACCGTTTCTACCATTGTTTTTGTTATGAAACGGCAGCACCGTTTTGAGCCACCTTTTTGAGTTGTGGATAAAAGGCGGAAGGTTAACGTCAGCTGGACTACCCGTGTTATTATTTCACAAACGCGTTGCAACAGTGACCACTTATTAAAATCAAGTACAGATAGCACCGTTTTTGTCTTCCAAAAAAGATGGGACCCTATTCAATAGTTAGATCATCGGACTGGTGTTGGTAAGGTTCACCGTTCCAAAACTTCTCTACAGAATTTGGACTCATGCTCAAGTCATGTGTTCGTGGTCGTAAGAAATGATAATCGATATAGGAGAAGGAAAAGTCTCAATACTTAGATGGGTGACCACTTAGTAAATCCAAGAACGGAAAATAAGATGGGAGCCTATTCAACGGTTAGATAATCGGACTGGTGTTCGTAAGGTTCACTATTCCCAACCTACTCTTCAGATATGGACATACCTTCAAGTCAGGCACTCGTGGTGCAATAGTTACCGTCGCAGAAAACGGAAACTGGTCTAGAAGGAAAACTCTCAACACTTAGATTGGCAACCACTTAGTAAATGTAAGTACGGATAGCACCTGTTTTTGTATAACAAAAAAGATGAGAATGTCATAGGAAATGGTGACTGATCTAGGAGAAGGAAAACTCTGAATTCAACCCCTTTGGTTGGTTGGATTTTACGGCATTTCAACCCTTGTTGGTTATTTTATTTCTTTTTTTTCGGGGGGGGGGGGGTATTTTATTTATTTTATTTTTTTTAATTTTTAATCCATACAAGAATTATATAATAAATTCATATATTTTAATTCATTTATCCATACATAGAATTATATAATGAATATTTTTTTAGATGAGGCTTGATAATTTTGATTATTTGGATTATTCGGACAATTGTCCTCGTATTTATTGCTATCTACGCTACGTTTTGGCCGATGTGCTCTCCGGTCTTCTGCAGGTGTTTCTTGTCAAACTCTGGAATGTTCTCGGGCTCGGGAACATTTTCTTCGAACAGTTGGACTCATAACGCAACGGATATAAGGATTGAGTTAATATAATTCCAAGTTAAAATCATCTCAAGGCTGCAGGTTCAATCCTGGCCAAGGGCAATAATAACATAGAATGCTTAACATGGTTTAACACTTGTACCCGGTCATGGTCAACAGAATTAGAACAGTCTACCCGCGAGGATTGAATCAAGGATTCGGTTCCAAGTTCTATGATAGATCTCGGGTTCGACAAGAAGGTTCGAAGAGAAGGTTCTGGACTACGAGAAGGTTCCCAAGTTTGACAAGAAACACCTGAAGAAGGCCGGGAGGCTAATCGGCTGAAACATGTAGATAACAATAAAGATGAGATCAATAGTCTGAATAATCCAAATAATCCAAATTATCAATCTTCATCTCAAAAATTCAGACAGGAAACACCTGAAGAAGGCTGCAGGTTTCATCGGCTGAAACGTTGTGTAGATAACAATAAAGATGAGATCAATAGTCCGAATAATCGAAATAATCCAAATTATCAAGCCTCATCTCAAAAATATAGACAAGAACAGGTCTCATCGGCTGAAACGTTGTGTAGATAACAATAAAGATGAGAACAATAGTCCAAATAATCCAAATAATCCAAATTATCAAGCCTCATCTCAAAAATTCAGACAAGAAACACCTAAAGAAGGCCGCAGGTCTCATCGGCTGAAACGTTGTGTAGATAACAATAAAGATGAGAACAATAGTCCGAATAATCGAAATAGTACAGATTGTTGTCTTTTTCCCTTCTGTTGATATCAGAGATTGACGTCATCTCATATGATATCCACTTTGGTTTTGCGCCGCTACATAAAAAAATAGCTACTGGCTATTCGAATTGGTGTTTATTTTCAATGTTCTTTCTCGCAGTGTGAACTTATTTCTGCCGCAGGCTGGTTGCATTTTCCAGCGAACATGTCCGCGCGTTTTCTCGAAATATCCGGAATATTTTGAGCTTTGAAATATAATGTTAACTATATTAATGTTTATGTTTACTCGATCCAAAACAAATGAAAAGTTGAGCAAATGACGTTGAGAGTGAAAGTGATACCAATAATAGTTGGTGCACTTGGAACGGTACCAATAAACTTGGAAAAAGACTGGGGGATCTGGAAAAACAGAGGAAGAATTGAGACCATCCAGCCTACTGCACTGCTGCAATCGGCTAGAATACTCAGAAGAATCCTGGAGACCTGAGGAGACTTGTTGTCACTCAGACTCCAGTGAAATACCATCAGCTAACGCTGATGTGAAAAACTCAAAAGAAGTGAAAATAATAATAATAAATTACTGATATTTTATACATATATATATATATATATATATATATACTATAAGCGGTTACCCGGCATCGCCTAGGTAGAAGGGATAAAAAGAGGGTCTCGCAGATCAATTATTATTGAATTGTGAGTTGGATCCTCACAAGATGCCCCATTAAAATCCTTATGTAAAAAGACGTTGCGTTGATCCAGCCACCCTGAAATAAAAATGAATGTCTCCTATTTAAAATATTAAATGCAAAAAAATTTCCATGCTTCAATTTTTCTGAACATGTGTGGACTATATTAAATTTAGACAATCCCCAAAATTTGAGCTTCCAATTCCAAGAATTGGCGGAGTTATGTCGATTTTTAGCTCTCCAAATTTGAGGGAGTCAGGAAAAATGGCGACTTTTTGTAATCAATTATTGTGTGTACAATGAGTTCCAGTGCTTCTTTACTCCTAAAGATTGGTTTATAAAAGCATTTTTGCTCGAGGAATCCAAAAATGTTATCGAAAAAGTCTGAAAGTTAACCAATTTTAAGTTATTGATGATTTCTTATTTTTTCCTAGCAAGATCAATATTCCAATGTGGCACTACATCTATGAAAAATATTTTTTTCTATTATTATTTCATATCTATTGAACATTATTTCTACCAAAAACATAGTTCGGTTCTTGCTCAGAACCGAAGCTACAAAACTTTTGGAATTGGAAGCTCAATTTTGGGGAAAAGTCTAACTTTAACACAGTCTACACCTGGGCCGATTTAGCTCAGTCGGTAGAGTGTTCGACTAGGAATCACAAGGTTCTTGGATCGATACCGGCCCTCGCCAACTCAGCGTATGAGTAGCACAGGGATCTGTGCGGTAAAGTAAGGAGCTGATGGTAGGTGTGGCGCTCCATCTCAGATGCTAAAATAATTTCCTTGGTCTAGCGCTAGTGAAAAGGGGATAGACTCCCTCGCTGTCTAGCTGATACCGACATTAGGGCCGCCCCGACGACTTTTTACACCTGTAAAAAATTTCAAATATAATCATGCTCTGTCTGTCTGTCTGTTTTTATTTGTTTGTTCATTATTTTTTTTTTATTCTTATTCTTTCAGGAGAGCCAGAAGATAAGCGGTGGCTTGCGACGTACGCTACTTGGAAAGGTGACGCCCCTTGTTATGGCAAGTGAGTGCGAATTATCTGTGTGTTTGGAGTAGGCGACGTGCCCAGTCTTCTGAACAAGAGACAACTTTTTGCTTACAAATTCTATCTGGACTACCAGCCCGCTGCCATTCACTGCATGGAGGAATACTACTTCCGGAAAGTTACCAGTCATATGACACTTGATAAGGAATACTACAAAAATAAATAGAGTCGCTCGTAATTAATTTTCATATCGGCCGAAACGCTGTGTATATAATAGTAAAGATGAGGACAACAGCCCGAAAAATCAAAATATTGCATAGAAAATATTATACGATTTCTTCTATATAGTCCTAATAGTCTTGTGTGTTGAAGTTTTCGACGACAAAATAAAAGACATTATTTCTTTAGCAATGCTCGTAATTAATTTTCATACCGGGGTGTTTCGGTATCCCCACCCCACGATACCAAAGCAAGGTTAAATCGGAGGGGGAAGACATAACAAAAGATACGTACTTTGTCAATGTATTACAGACAATTTGAGAGAATTTTGAAGAGCGTACCGTCTATTACGCTTTCTTTTTCTTACGAGGTTAACCGTTACACAATACGCCTCTATGTATTCCTTTAGTTTTTTCTTGTCTGTTAAAGTTTTCAACTTAAAATAGAAAACGTTACTTTCCTAGAGTTGCTCGTAATTAATTTTCATATCGGCCGAAATCCTGTGTATATAATAGTAAAGATGAGGACAACAGCCCGAAAAATCAAAATATTGCATAGAAAATATAATACGATTTCTTCTATATAGTCCTAATAGTTCTTTTTTTCTTGTGTGTTGAAGTTTTCGACGACAAAATAAAAGACATTATTTCTTTTAGCAATGCTCGTAATTAATTTTCATACCGGGGTGTTTCGGTATCCTACCCACGGTACAAAAGCAAGGTTAAATCGGAGGTGAAGACATAACAAAAGATAATGTACTTTGTCAATGTTTACAGACAATTTGAGATAATTTTTGAAGAGTGTACGTCTATTACGCTTTCTTTTTCTTACGAGGATAACCGTACACAATACGCCTCTATGTATTCCTTATAGTTTTTCTTGTCTGTTAAAGTTTTCGACAACAAAATCGTAGACATTATTTTCTTTTACCACCGCTCGTAATTAATTTTCATACCGGGGTGTTTGGGTATCCCCCGGTACCAAAGCAAGGTTAAATCGGGTGAGGGGGCGGGTGTAGACATAACAAAAGATAGATACTTCGTCAATGTCTTACAGACAACTCGAGATATTTTCAAAGAGTGTGCCGTCTATTTGAAGAGCGATTCTTGACCTCCTTGGCGTTGGTTGACTGGCCCAATCTCTATCGGATAAAAACGACCCCTAAACGAAATAGCCGAGACATTTGATTGGAAGACGCCAAATTGCGTTCCACAGAAGCGTCCAATTAGGTGCAACTTGTGTGTCATGTGGCTCCGTGGTGACGATTTACAAGAAGTGCCTGATTAACAAATGATAAGTTGAGGTCGAAGTGTTTTGTGCCGGTTGGCGTTGAAAATGAATCGGCCAGTCAATATCACCTCTTTCTCTTGTGCGAGGTCTAAATTAACAGACTGTCTCTTTTCTTTTTTGTTGCGTTGTCCGCAAATTCAGACGGTAAACAGACAACATAATACCATTTCTAAATGTAGCTATGAGACTTCTTGTCGCTGAGAAGAAAATACATACAAGGCAATACGTCATACTTTCATTATATAGATGCACAACACACACGCACTCACACACACACACACACACACACACACAATAATATATATATATATAGTTATATATATATATATATACATATGGGGAAATATGAGGAGATTAATCCGATAATATGTGGAGAAAGGTAGACAAACACGGAATGTTATGAAAAATTGGATCTTTATTGTCGACGATGCAACGTTTCGGTCTTGTTAGACATCTTCAGGACTTGGATATAGTAGTTGCTTCAATGATGGACATTCCCAGAATATTGAAACAGGAGGTCGTCAGTAAGGGGGAGGGGTGGGTTGGGGTGGTTAGTGGATTCTGACACTCCCATCTAGTGAGAAGAAAATCCACTAACCACTTGTTTGGTATAAGGAAAGGTGATAAAATATTTCTATTCTCGTTATTCTGTGATGGAAATTTTTATCACCTTTCCTTAAACCAACAAATACCCTGAAGATGATCTAATTAATAGATCGAAACACTGCAGCGTCGGCTAATAAGCTTACCACTCAACTTATTTAAACCTGTGTTTTTTCAATTTCTTAATATATATATATATATATATATATATTATATATATATATATATAATAACAATAGTAATATTATGGCTTTACACTCATAAACTTGCAGTTTCATGGTATCCAATCATCAGATGAGATCAATGGTTGAGATGCTGAAAAACATAATATATATATATATAATATATATATATATATATATATCGGGGGCAAATTTGCATAAAAATAAGAGAAGTGAGGATGATTTATTAATATTTGAAAAATATTGCCGACTCTCAAAATATATAATTGGATAGATATCATATATATATATATATACACAACAAAAAGGAATCTGCAATCTTCATCCGGAAAATTTCCGCCTTCAGCAGAGGAGTAAAATCCCCCATTGAGGCCATCTTTAGACGTGAGAGACGACATGTGATGCTCAAAGACAGAATCCTGGTGGCTGAGCAGTCCATGACATGCAACACTCCACTTTTGCTTGTACTTAGGCTAGACGGTTGTTTGAAGAGACCCCCTCCAATCAATCGACTGGTCACGTCAAACCCTAGCACCTATATGTTTGTCCCGTTCCTATTGCCCTTATGGCACGTCCCTAACCCTTTGTATCATATATGTTTTAGAAGACAGTGACTGAGGCTCTTATTGTCCTGGATATGACGTTAAACTGCGTCTATTAGTGAGGTTCCAATTCTGGAGCTTTGAGGTTGTGTGGAGTACCTAGGTTATGTTCGTTGGTGCTGGTATCTTAATACCCCAATAGAATTAGATTCTTTGTTTCTTCTGGCGCTGGTACGCTAAATAGAACCTAGGACACGAAAAGGCCCGAGAAAGGAAAGAGACAAAGGCAGAAGGATGCTTTATGACTTACATAGGGCTTTATATTGACCAGGTCATAGTGGCCTGTAGCGAGGAAATCTCCCTGGCTAATAGGACCAACTAGACCTAATTACGGCCCACAGTTCGAATGGTCGAGGAATTCTTTTTGGGAAGGGAGCAATCCTTTTTGTCGGACCATGCGCAAAGACTGTTCTTCCGGTCAAGGCCCCACGGGAGTTTTTTTTTATTTTCGTATTTTTTTTAAATTCCTACATACCTCTTCCTCACCATTGATCCCGCGGTCGATTCTGACTCGGAGTGGTATTACATATTAGGATTTCATCTATGCGGTTAAAATAACAAAATGTGTAAATTATTTTTTAAATTATAAAAATGATATTAGATAAAAAAAATTCCTGAATACCATCAAGAATGTTATTTCTCTGAATGTTTTGATGGCTCCCGATTACGACCAAAGAAGGTTTCGGTCCGAAAAGAAGATTCACGAGTCCGACAAGAAATACCTGAAGATGGCCGGAGGGTATATCGGCCGAAACGTCGTGTACAAATAACAATAAAGATGAGGAACCAATAGTCCGAATAACGCGGATAATACTAACCAATCAAGAATGACATAAAATAAGAAATTTTGTTTGATATGGGTCGTTTTATTTTCTTTAAGAAATTAACTTTATTTTATTTTTATTTTCTAGAGAGTGCTGCATAAAAATTTGCGTTATCAGCTAATCATCGTCATCATCATCGTCATCATTCATCACTCATCATCGATCAATCATGATTTGTCAGTGGCACGGATATTCATAAATCTTCTTGCCAACCATCCCTATAATCCATTGCCTTCGGGAGGTCCTTGTACAGCATCCAAGTATCTGCACAGAACTTGTCAATGTAGGTTCTTTGCTGCAGCAAGTGAACTACTGAAGATTTGTAGGAATGTTATGATCTTGTGTGATAATGTTTATTAAATGCGGTCTATGAAAAAGGGTTAACATTTGTAAATGTGTTTGTTTGTTGATTTTAACAGTATATCAACCCGTCTGGGGTATATCATGCCTAACGGGTTGGGAAGTAATATGTTTACCAAGATAGAAATGAACAATGAACTGGAACGTTAATTTTCTTCAGTTATATACAAGGGGTGTGTCATAAAAAGTGCCAAGATTGAAGCTGTATTTACCAAGATAGAAATGAACAAGGAATGGAAACGTTAATGTTTTTCAGAATCCAAATGTTGTATCAAAAAGTACAAAAAAAATCATCGATAATTTTTTTAAACACCTTGTATATTATGTGTGCATGAACGTAAAAATAACCCTGGATGAGTTGACAATACCGTTAAAATCAAAATCAATATTTTTTAATTTTTGGTGTTTTTTTATCGGTTTGAAATTTCATCGATTTTCAGCTATATTTGAATAACCGTTGCTGTTTTGCAAGGTCCCACAGTTGAAAGTGTGACGCTGAAATAAAAGAAAAAAGAAGATGGCTAGAATTTGTCGAAAAACGTCCTTGAATATTGCTCATTACTCTCCTCTGTCGCGAATGCTTCAGCGAGATGATATCGTCTGGATACGATAGCTTGCAATTATTCTAATTTAACGACAAACGTAGACCAGCCGTAGACAGACGAATTCGTTCGCTTTACATTTATGTACTATATATTGCTCTCAAGCAATCAAATTATCTATTTGTTTTTTTTTAAAGAAAATTTAAATCCTATTATAAAATGAATGTTTCCATTTTTGTTTGGTGGCCATCTTAGTTTTTTAGTCGTCTGCTTGGGCATATTAGTCATCGTTTTTTCCCGCCAATACCGGGTACGTGGACAAGTGCAATTTTAAATAATAGATTAATTTTTATACAAAGAAAAATGTTACGGCTAAACTTACATAGGTTTTTCTCGTTGTTGAAATATTTT
>CM042169.1:6363385-6373385 GCA_023376005.1 Doryteuthis pealeii
AGTTAGTACATTAGTATTATTAGTTTTAATTCAGACAATTGTCCCTATCTTTATTGTTATATGTACAACGTTCGGCAGATGTGCCCTCCGGCCTTCTTCATGTATTTCTAGTCGGACGTTGTTTACTGATAACAATGAAGATGAGAACAATAATCCGATAATACAAATAAGATTAATTATCAAGACTCATCTCAAAAATTCAGAGAAATGTTTGTATAGTAGCAATTTGACAAATCTCAAATAATGATACCATGACACTTTTAATTATACAAGACACAATAGCCAAAAAACGAAAAAGGAACTGTTTAATGACATATATAAAATCCCCCCAGTCATAAGTATGGTAACACAGGTGTGTAAAAACGCTCTTGTCTAGCCAAACTATAAGTATGTATTTCTTTAACATTATATTCTTAATTGCACTCACACTAATTGCAACAATCAGTAGCTTTGACAGTCTGTATCATGACTTGAAGCAAAATTCACTATTGAGATTAATTGATACTTAAAAGTAAGTCAACATAATACAATATTAAATCATCATCTTTTCAACTATGAATTAACATATCAACGCAAATATATAGATCTGTAGGTGTGATGGGTGTGAAATCGCACGTATATACATGATATAGATATTCTCGATAATACAAGTGCATGTGCTGATACATACAGGTGATTAGCTATACAAATAGGCAAACGCTTATATATATATATATATATATATATATATATATATATATATATATATATATATATATATATATATATATACACTCGTGAACAGAAAAAATGGGCCAAGATTGAAAGAAGGAAGAAAAAGGATTTTTCGATATTTTTCAGGAATTTACTGAAATTTAACTGCAAATTCCTATTTTTCAGATCATTAATATTACTAGCAAATTTACGCAAGTATTTAAGTTTTAATATAATAAAATATCATGTTAAATTGGAAAGGCTAATAACACTAAATAAGAATGCAGATAAAAAGATTTTGAACAGAGGGGATATTATCGAAAAATAGAACAGCTTTGAAACTAACTCTTCCAGCATTTTCCATTACTCCCGTCTTTTATTGGTAAATTTTCCTAATTTAACTCTTTACTTAAAATAGGAAGTAAAAGATAATATTACAGTTATTTCTTCTTGTTAATGGATTTCTCTTAAGATTTATCCCAGAGATTTTTGCTCATATTCAATAAGATAAAACCAAACAATTAGAAATCAATAATACTTAGCATATATTTATTAAAATCAATTTTTTAAGATCAATATTCAAATTAGCCTTCCCATTCATACTGTAAACCAGTATTTTGTTGTATATATAAATACAATTGCGCATTATTAGTATGTAGATATGGTCAACAGTCTTAATAATGTAAAACAATTTTATTATTCATTGGGGTTTAAATAAAAATAAAATCATGGAAAATGTGATGTAAATAACTAAGGGAACTGTGAATTGAGTAGTAATATAGTTTCGGTTACAGACAGAAAAACACACAATCTCCATTATAATAAGATAGTATATAATAATTTAGTGGTAAAAATGAGTCCTAAAAAGGTAAGACCGCATCTGGGCGAGGATATGAAAAACCGAATTGCAGGATTAAGGCAGTCTAATAGGACTTACAAGCAGATTTTCGATATTTTGAAAAAAGAAAATGTGACAACATCTCTCTCTGCTGTGAAGCGAATTGGTCAAAGGTTCGAAATCGAAGGTTCAGTAAAAAGGAAATCTGGATCTGTCGCCCTAGAGCATCCACTGTGAAGGAAGACCACAGGCTTAAAATGACTGTTTTGAAGGACCGAAAGAAAACTTATGTTGACCATAGCAAACAATTCAAAACAGCGGATGGAAATTCCATTTCTAGAATGACAATATCTAGACGATTGAAGGAAATGGGATTTTCTTCAAAAAGTGCGCAAAGAAGCCATTATTATCTAAGAAGAACATCAATGATAGAAAGACATTTGTCTCGTGTTATGGCAAGAAAGATACAGAATGGTTTAGGAATGTTTTCTGGTCCGATGAATCAAGATTTTGTCTTTTTAGTGATGCTCCCGAACGCTGCATTCGAAGATCTGGAGAAAGATTATCGCCAAGTTGCATAAAAACGACAGTGAAACACGGGAATGGAGGGATAATGGTATGGGGAACTTTTAATGCCGCAGGAGTTGGGGAACTTATTAGATGTGAGGCGTCAATCAATGCAAAGGAATACATTCGAATATTATAAACAGGACCGTTTCCAAGTATCCAGAACCTGGGAGTATCCCATAACATTATTTTCAACAAGATAATGCACCTGCACACACCGCTAATGTCACTAAGAAATGGTTTGCCGATAATTCAATTGGTGTGATGTTTTGGCCTGGCCAAAGCCCCGATTTAAACCCAATCGAGAATATTTGGGCCATAATATCTCGTGCATTGGCTGGAAGAACTTTTTCGAACAAAGAAAAACTGTGGGAAGCTCTGCAAAATGAATGGAATAGCATCCCTTCATCACAGTGTTCCAAGTTGGTTGAGAGCATGGTTAAAAGGATTAATCTTTTAAAGAAATCAAAGGGGAAAGCGATTCTATACTAAGCATTTATTAAAGTAAATGTCTTGTTCTGTGTATATAAGACTCGTTTTTGTTTTTTGTTCAATTGTATTTTGTTTAATTTAGCTTTTTGTACAATAAAATGTATAATACTTATACACACACCCAAAAAGTATAATTTTAAGTAGAAAAACACAGAAATTCTCTAGAACAAAAACAAATTTCAAACACACACATCTATCATATCAAATGAACATCTGATGAACTATATCTAATACAAGAGTAATAAAAGCTCAGTTAATTATTTTATTACCAAGCCATGACCTGCGTGCGACTTGCACGCAAAGATTGTGGAACGTTACATCATTTTGTCTCAATTTTTGCGCGCAAGTCGCACGCAAGTCACACGCAAATCGCACGCAAGAATTGAAAAAAATAACGTAGCGTTCAACCGTTATTACACAACCATTATAATAGAAAAGATGCAGAAACACACACAACCAACCAAATATCGCACATATTCTGCCAAAATAATAATTCAATGCCTGAAGAAGAAAACAGATCAGAAACATGTGTCGCATATGTAAGATAAAAAGAATTTTAAAAATTTTCTGAGAACATAATACATTTTTCGGACCTTCTTTTTTATAATATATATATATATATATATATATATATATATATATATAAGGTGTGTTGAAAAAAACTATCGAGATTTTCTGTATTTTTTGACGCACCTTGTATTCTGAAAAAATTAACGTTCTAATTATTGTTAATTTTTATTCTGGTAAATACAGCTTCAAACTCGGCACTTTTATGACAGACGTTGTATTCTGACAAAAGTTAACGTTCCATTCATTGTTCATGTCTATCTTGGTAAATACAGCTTCAACTTTTATGACACAGCTCATATATATATTTATTTATTTATTTATTCATAATTAATAATACAATTGAAAAGTCGGTCCTACCATTGGTTTCTGAATAACACTTTTTCGGTGTTATTCGTCGTCAGAGGCGTTGACTTTTATATATATATATATATATATATATATATATATATTATATAATATATAAAAGAAATTTGAAAAATCAAGTGTTCCAAAAATAAGTTAAATTTATTTATCAACGCTTAAACGTTTCGGTTTCTTTAAACCTTCATTAGGATGTATTAATTTAAGAAATTGATGGATGTTTTATAGATGACAGGAGATAAAAAATCTTTATAAAATTTTTTTGTTGTGTAACTGTTCAGCGTTATATTTTTGAAAGACGAGTCGCGGTCCGCACACGCGAAGATGTCATGTTTTTTCAAATTTCTTAATATTGTCGGATTATTTCCATATTTACTCACACACACACACACACACACACACACACATATATATATATATATATATATATATATATATATATATATAAAGACGTGACAAGAAAAAAAAAGAAAGAAAGAAACTATGGGAAAGATAACGACCGGGGGTGAGCGCGCGGAAACGATATCGCTAAACTGTTTATATCAAACACAATGAAAAGATGAAAAAAGGAAATAAAGAAACAATGAATGAAAGAGAGATTAGATTATCATAATTTATACATATTGAACAAATTGCAATAGATCTTAAGTAAACATATCAAACGTTGTAATAATTAGATTATCGTGCTGTGTTATATCCACAGGTCCTGCTAGTATATAAATAGTCACACTTTGTATCTATCAACGAAACCATATGACAGTAAATTAGTTGTATTAAGTGCAAGCAATGGTATTATCTGCGTTATTCCTCATCTTCATTGTTATTTGTACAACGTTTCGGCCGATATGCCCTCCGAACTTCTTCATGTATTTCTTGTCGGACTCGGGAACCTACTCGGACTCGGGAACCTTCTTTACGAACTAGGGAACTTTCTTGTCGTAGTCGGGAACCTACTCGGACTCGGGAACCTTCTTTACGAACTAGGGAACTTTCTTGTCGTAGTCGGAACCTACTCGGACTCGGGAACCTTCTTTACGAACTAGGGAACTTTCTTGTCGTAGTCGGGAACCTACTCGGACTCGGAACCTTCTTACGAACTAGGGAACTTTCTTCGTAGTCGGGAACCTACTCGACTCGGAACTTTACGAACTAGGAACTTTCTTGTCATAATCGGGAACCATCACAGAACTTCGAACTTAACCCTTTATTCAGTCCACGGGGATATCCTGTTCTCATTCCGCTAACCATAGCTGGGGTAGGAGTCGTGTTAATTATTATTCTATGTTACTGCCTCTACTCAGGATTGAACCCGGAATCCAGAGATAACTGTCACTTAGAACTGTCTTAACCTAACTACCTTATCCACTAGGCCATGTGTCCAATAATGCAGATAATACTAATCATCAAGCCTCATCTCAAAAATTGAGAGAAATAAGTGGAAGCAATAACACAATTCTGTTTCAATATCAAACGTTGTAATAATTAAATTATCATGCGCTGGTATATCCACAGGTCCTGCTAGTTTTTATCATTATTATTCTTGTTTGTATTTTTTCTCTTGTTTCTCTTTTTATTGTTTTATCTCTTATTAAATTGTTTTATTTTTTTAATTATTTTAATAAATGTTTGATATATCATTGATTTATGCCCTTATATTCGTTTTCAGACAAACCGACACCGAATCTCCATTATATATAGATAGATACTGTTTTTCCATTGTTCGTTTCTTTCGATCGTTAAGCAATAATCATGATTCATAAGATTTCGGTGATTATAAAAAAAATCGGTTGCATTTGTTTATTGCGTTTTTTGGTTTCTTTTGTTTGATTTTTTTTTTCAGCTACTTTCTACGCTTCTTGCAATATTCATAAACCACTGTACGATTTTCACAGAGTGGGACCCTTTTTTTTTCTTTCGGCCTCGCGTCCCCTGCTGTGACGAGATCTTTAACAATGAAATATAGACCTTATTAAGAGTTCGATTTTACAATCTTTCTTCTCTCGGATACTTTGGAAGTGTCGGTGAGAAAGATTGATTGAGGATAGATTGATTGAGAGTAAATTGATTGTTTTAGAAAGGGCTCCTTCAACGGTATAGCGGTTAGTGAGCATGGCTTGCGGTTTACTGAGAATTGCTTGGGAAAGATAGGAAGATATGAACTGGCTACCGCATATATATATATATATATATATATATATATATATATAGTTTTTTTCCGTAGTTAGGGTCTTTCCATGTGTGGTTTAACCAAGCTAAGCCACACCTCATCCAAAACATAGACCTCCCCGCCTCATCCAAAGAAACTAACCCCACCCATTCCAAAATAAGACACCAACCCTCCCTCCCCTAAATTGATAGATATAAAAGAGATGTTACTTTGGGAAATTCTCAGTAAGAGTCATGTTCTTGTGATTACCTGAAGATGCCGTATTAATACGGTTGAAATAAATTATTGTAATGAAGTAAGTTTAGAGTTTTTCTTCATTTACTATATATATATATATATATATATATATATATATATATGAGGAAAATTGGATTGGAATGAATCCGGCAGAATGAGGTAAAATAAGGAATGAAACCTACTCCCCCTTCTATAAAACACTTGTATGATCTTAATGAATTCAATAAAGGCTTGAGGAAGCGGAACTTAATTTTCCGGCGAAAATATCCTACACATTTTTGTCTGAGTTTTGTTTCTTTCATTCGTTAACCTTATATATATATAATATATATATATATATATATATATATATATATATATATATATATATATATATATATATATATGAGTGTGTGGGGGGGTGAATAGAAATTTGAAGTGAATCCGACAGTATGTAATATTATGAAAAAATTGAAAAAACACAAGTTCATAAACGAGTAATGTTTATTTCGCCTACGCTGCAGTGTTTCGATCTGTTTCAATAGATCTTTATCGGGGCTTTCGTTAGTTTGAGGAAAAACTGGACCAACAAAGCAAAATAGTCTCGCAGATTTCTGTAGCATAATTGGCGCCCCTTACTCGGAACACCATATTTGTGGCCTTGTGTCAAACAGAAAGAAAGCTTAATGGATGTAGCATGATTCTCAGACCTTACGGAAGTGGGCAAGCAAGAGGATAATGGAATTCTGATTATCATCTGTGACTCGGTTCGATAGCCAGGAAGTCTAGGATTTTGCTGTTAAAATTTATTTTGATTGATTTATCAGACGAAGGGATGGTTGACCCGTTGACCTCTTAAGTGACACATGCAATTTGGTAGAACAGTTAGAACATTCGAAAGGTTCCACGATGTTCTAGAAAGTTCCACACCCATTTCTATATAATGAGGGAACCTTAGATTTTGGGGATAGTTGGGCTACGGAGTTTGCCGGGGACAGTCGGGTTGGCAGTTTTTGCTAAGACAGTCGGGTTACGGAATTTGCCGAAGACAGTGGGCTTAGGGTTTTGCTATGGTCAGTCATAGGCGAGTGACTGAGGTCCTGGTGCCGCTGATGTGTGAAGGCTGATAATTGGTAATGACCGTTGGAACGAAATTAAGAACATTACTAAAATCATATGTGTTAAAGAAACTGACTCTCTCTCTCTCTCTCTCTCTCTCTCTCTCTCTCTCTCTCTCTCTCTCTCTCTCTCTCTCTCTCTCTCTCTCTCTCTCTCCAGACTTAAGAAGCCGAAATTGAATAAATCAAGTTATTAAAGAAGATACGAAAAGTTTGTAGTCAACCTTACTCTACTACAAAAAATACTACGAATGTTATGAAACAGTGGAGATAAAGTTAATTGACCGCAACGAAGAACCACTTGTCTTGTAAGTTGATACACTTCCATGACCATAAACTAAAGAAAAGAGGAAGGGTTATTTCGTGGATTTTGAAGGACTACTAGATCTGTGTAACCAACAAGCCAACGTGTCGACTCGTATATACGACTGGTGTCGAGCCCTGATAGAAAGCCCTGAGAGGGTTGTGTGTGTTTTGAAGGCACGGTAGAGACCCCGCCACCTAACATACTACGATTTAGTGCCGTGACAATTCCCAATACGTTACATTTCTTATTTTCTATGATACTTTTTTCCTCAAACTAAAGTAAGCCCTAATGAAGATCTATTGAAACAGATCGAAACACTGCAGCGTAGGAGAAATAAACATCACTCGTTTATGATTTGTGTTTTTCAATTTTTCTTAATATATATATATATATATATATATATATATATATATATATATATAGGGTGTGTTATAAAAGTATCGAGATTAAAGCTGTATTTACCAAGCTAGACATGAGCAATGGATGGAATGTTAAGTTTTGTTTTTTGTTTATTGTTTTATTTTTTTGTTTGTATTTTTCAGAATACAAGGTGTGTCATAAAAGTGCCGAGTATTAAAAAATATTTTATATCATATTCATAGCTAATATTGAACAATATTTCGATTTATAAAAATCATCTTATTTTCGTCTCCGCTCTTGTTAAGTCCGGAGAAAGACAAGCTCTGAAGATGATTTTTATAAACCGAAATACTGTTCAATATTAGCTATGAATATGATATAAAATATTTTTCACTTTAACAACATATTGTGTTGTTTTCATATCCTTTTATCTATACTTATACCGTCGGATTCATTTCCTCTCTATTAACTTATATATATATATATATATATATATATATATATATATATGTATATATATTATATAATATATATGTATATATATATGTGTGTGTGTGTGTGTGTGTGTGTGTGTGTGTGCGTGTGCGTGTGTAATATGAACAAAAAGGAGGATAGGTTTGTTTCCGTCGATAGAGAAAAGATTCATTATTTTAAACTTAGCCCCCCCCTCTCCCTGTCGAGGGTTGGGTGGTCTCACTGAAGCCCCAAAAATACACGTCTGTTTCCCCTGGCGTCAAAAACTTAACACTTTACTCATTTTTATGTGTCTATTTTGATTCTTTCGTATATGTACGTGGAGTCGCGTCGTGTAATGGTTATCGTCGTAGGAAATGGTCAAGCCGAGACGACTTCACGTTCTGGACCAGGCTATTTGCATTTCACATAGCGGTAATACTCTTTGGAAAGGAAGGATCGAACTATTCTCCTTCCAGCTTTGAGTAAATAATAGGGCCGACTGGCCTCTTTAAACTCAGGCATCCTGTCTAGGAAAAGAAAAGAATTCAAATCTATTAGATTCCGTCTAAGAAATTGACCTGGTCGTAAAGAGGAGGTGGTAAATGTACACACTCACTCCCACCCCCACACACAGAGGCGTTTAAATTTAACACAAATCAAATTATAATGACAAATTGCATCTACCTTAGAATGTACTCTAAAGTCTCATTTATAGAACTAATGAATTAATATATATTCAAATTCTGGATGAGACTGTTTCCTTTCATGCTAATGTTTTGACAAAAGCATAAATCTTCTTTTTTTTCCTCTAGCTATGGGTAAAAATAGAGTAAATTGGGCGTTCTTGCATTGGCAAAGCAACTGGTCTAGTGTTAACAGATTGGCAGAATCTATTGTTTGGCAGGTAGTGTATATAAGTCTAGAATGGTCGAAAAAAAAAACAATTTGGTTATTTAGTGTGATGACCCAGAGGTCATTTAAAGCTTGGCTTTCATTGGAAAAGAAATTCACATGAGCAGATGACACTTGAAAGTTAAGAAATAGCTTTAACGTATCTTCAGTGAACGAAAGAGAAGCAGATTGATTTCTACCTGGCTCATTGTTATTTGCAAACTGGTAATGTATATGAAGAAAGTGAATGGAATAAGTGTGTTCACAAAAATGTGGTAAATGTACACAACCACCACCACCCCACCTCCCCCACACACATGTTATGCTTCCCACTCTCATGTTTGAGCACTGTGGGGGGGCATTAATTATATCTTCACCGTTTAGCATTAGCCGTAACCCGTCTGTTTACAGATTAGAGTTCTCTGGTGATTGTAAAAACATACCGCCGTAAAGTATGTAGCAATTAATTGTTCACCCTAAACTAACGGCCCACCGATAACCACAAGGGTAAGGAACTTAGCAGAAGAAAATTCTGTCGGGTTTCGATCCCGGCTAGACTAGAGGTGGCTGTTAAAATGTCGAGCCGCACTGATGAGAAGTAAACTTCAAAACACATGACTGTGGATGACTGACATATATATATCAATAAGTCATCCACAGACACGTATTTCGGCGTTTCACGCCTCCTCAGTGTGGCTAGACACAACAACTATCCCTGGCTATGAGCGAACTCCGACTGACTATTTGCCAGCCTGAGCTCTTAACCTCTCAGCCACTTAGACAGCTGATGTAAGGGGGCTAGTGTTTAAATTATTAAATACATAGGTTTGTTTATATTTTTTACGATCACCGGAGAGATCTATATATTTATATTTACCACCCCCTCTTTACGACCAGTATATATATATATATATATATTATGTTATTATTAGACACTATTGCATTTACATAGACAGTTAATTAGA
>CM042169.1:6378385-6380885 GCA_023376005.1 Doryteuthis pealeii
CCTCCCTTACTAGTACTCTTCCTTCTCCTATCGAACGGCAAAACTCACAAACCTGTGATGAGCCAACAACGGTCCGTCGGTCGAAGAGACAGCGAGTGGCATGTTGTACGTGTGGGCGGAAGCAGAAATGTGACGAGTCCGACTAGTGGTGAAATCGTGAGTGTCCTTGAGGCCGCAATTTGTAGTAGCAAATCTCGCAGCTAGCGAGACGAGAGTTGTGATCTGTCTGGGCCAGACCGAGTATAAAAAGAGACGGTTGGACAGTGGCGAAGAGGAAAAACACGACGGACTCAGTTTGTCAAAATTCGTCTAAAGTGTTGTGGTGTCTTTGGTAGAATCAAAATTACGTTTTGTTTGCTAGAATTCTCAACCCTTCCCTCGTTCTCTCAGCTTTATTGTTCACTTCTTTATCTACATCCTCTTCCGACCCCTCATTTTCCTCATCTTCACGGAATTTCAAACCAAAGAATTTATTCAATTCACCCGGGTAGACTATTTTCATTCCGCTAACCATGACTAAGAACGAGTGTTAAGCTATGATAATTATTCTGTGTTATTATCGCCCATGGCCAGGATTGAACCTAAAACCTACAGAGGACTGTCACTTAGAACTATGTTACTTAATTCATGTCCGTTACGTCATGTGACCAACTTGACAATCCAGAGTGAATTTTTCGAACCTATAAAACTAATGTTCTTTTTACTTAGAATATTTACATTTTAAATTTACGTGTGATTTTTTGCCTTTACTCATATAGCGATATTTTTAAAAATCGGATCAAGACACCAAGAGACACCCCAGCCCAGATCAGTTTTGAAAGGAACTGAATTTTGCCTTTCACCGGTTGTTAGTAAACAAAATCAACAGCCGATAAAAACAAAAGGCATGTTTTTATACTAAAATAGTTTTTGATTTTAATTTTAAAAAATTACTTATTTCATGTTGTTGTCATTAGCATATGTGAAAAAATTAATTTTGCTCTAAAGATAAAATAATATTGTTATTTTAAAAAAAATAAAACTTAAAACGAAAGACATGTTTATTTATTTTAAATGTGCCTCTACGGATAGGTAATAAAACAGGTTTATAAAAAGTATATTATAAGGTTATAATAATAACTGCTAACCCTAACCCCTAACCCTAAACCTAACCCTATTTCAGAATTTTTGAATATTTTAAAATAAAAATTTGATAGAGAAATCTTTTTCGTTTTTTATCGGCTGCTGATTTTGTTTACTGACAACCGGTGAAAAGCAAAATTCAGTTCCTTTCAAAACTAATCTGAGCTGGGGTGCCTGTTGGTGACTTGGTCCAAAAAATTTAAGCTGACCATTTTAATATTTGGTTCCCTTGTTGTATTCATCTCTATAATTAGTTCTAATAAGAAGTTATTCTGAAGGCACTCGAGTTCGAGAAGCTTCGGGAGTTTGACGAAAAGATTCCCAAAGTTCTACAAGAAACAGACGATGACGGCCGGAGAGCACATCAGCCGAAAATTCAAATAATATAAATCACTATCCGAATTTGTTCACACTTGAAGATCAAGTGCCAGCAAGTCTATTCTTTTAGTAGTGGCTAACGTGCTGGACTGCGTCATCGGAGTAAGCGAGTTCGAACTCAGGTAGCTCTAATTCATTCACTTTCGGATAATTAAGAAGGTAATGGTATGACCCCCCTTTCCCCCAGTTATGGGTAAAATTTTACCATTACTCAACTTCAAGAAGGATGACTTTGACTTTAAATAATCCACGAAGGTTGCTATGCCAGTAAACAAAGAAACCAAATTCTGGACACGGCTGTTTGCATTTCATACAGCGATTAGCACTATGTGAAATGCAACATTCCCCGGATTGGAACTTGTCCATTTCCTACAATGATAACCATTACAAGACGAAGGTCTTCTTTCTGCCTCTGTCTGTCTGTCTGTCTCTCTTTCTCTCTCTCATATATATATATATATATATATATATATATATATATATATATATATATATATTCGGACGAATATTTTTGGAAAATGTATAGACTACCTCATCTTCCAGGTATGGGTAAAATATTACCGCTACTATTATTCTACAAGGATGACTTTTGTATCTAATAACCCACTCTAAGTTTGAGATGCCATTAAACAAAACCCTTAAAACTAAAGAAATTAAACCATGACTAATAATTTTTTTTTAATTCTAACGCAATAATATTGACCTCTGCAATTATATTTCAATTCGAATCTCTGTCTCTGTCTCTGTCTCTGTCTCTGTCTCTGTCTCTCTCTCTCTCTCTCTCTCTCTCTCTCTCTCTCTCTCTCTCTCTCTCTCTCTCTCACTTCGGACTTAACTTATATTCTTGGAAGGGTATGAAACCCCCTCATCCTCCAGAGTTGGATTAAATAGTACCACTACAAGGATGAATATGGCATTTAATACCCCACCAAGTTTAAGATGCCGTTAAACTAAAATCTAAATAAATTAGACCATGACTAATAAATCATTTTTTTATAAC
>CM042169.1:6385885-6420885 GCA_023376005.1 Doryteuthis pealeii
GTATACGCACCCACGTGCATATACATATACACATATATATATATGTATACACATACACACACATATATATACATATATATATATACATTAATATAAGCTTACATATACATATATATATATCCACCTATATATATATAAGCTTAAATATATAAGCATATATACATATATAAATACATATGTATACACACACACGTGCATATATATATGTATACACATACACACACACATATATATACATATATATACATATATACACATGTATATATATAAGCTAACATATTCATATGTGTATACACACCTATATATATATAAGATATATATACATATATAAGCTTATATATATATAAGCATATATACATATATGAATACATATGTATAAACACACACGTGCATATATATATGCATACACACACACATATATACATATATATATACATATACACACATATATATAAGCTTATATATACATATATATATACACACATATATATATATATATAAAATATAAACATATATAAGCTTATATATATAAGCATATATACATATATTAATACATATGTATACACACACACGTGCATATATATATACACATACACACACACATATATATATACATATCCACACATATATATATAAGTTTACATATACATATATATATATATACATCTATATATATATATACACACATATATAAGCTTATATATATTAGCATATATACATATATGAATACATATGTATAAACACACACGTGCATATATATGTATACACATATACACACATATATATACATACATATACATATATATACACACCTATATATATATATATATATATATATATATGTATATATACATATATAAGCTTAAATATATAAGCATATATACATATATGAATACATATGTACACACACACGCATATATATATATGTATACATACACACACACACACACACACACACATATATATATGTATATATATATATATATATATATATATATATATATATGACCAAAGTATCGGTCACTTTTGATGTTGAACACTAAAAATGTAAATATAAGTTCACTTTCTTTTCATTTCTCTCACCTTCAAAATAACTGGGCGGACGGGGAGTTTAACGGGAGTCGATAACGCCAACGAGCCTACAACAAACGATGGCTACAAACGAACTTTGACGGAGGCTTCATATTTACTAGGTCCAGTACAAAGGTCGAACGGGGCATTACGTACAAACGATCGTATTGTTCGGAAATCCACCTACCCTCGAAATATAAGTAAAGAAATGAAGGCCTCTCTGTATGTATATCTGCATTCATCCCTCTGTGAAAGTACCAATTTTAGCGGCAAATGTGCTACGATGCAAGCCATAGGGGATGAGGCGTGGTATTGATTGTCGGTTAAATACCCCATCAAGTTTGAGATGCCATTAAATTAAAATCTAAAGAAATTAGACCATGACTATTTTTTTTTATTCTAATGCTATAATATCGACCAGTAATCAACATCGCAATTATATTTCAATTCAGATCCCCCCCCCTCTCTCTCTCTCTCTCTCTCTCTCTCTCTCTCTCTCTCTCTCTCTCTATCTATCTATCTATCTATCTCTCTATCTCTCTCTATCTCTCACTTTGGACTTAACTTATATTCTTGGGAAGGGTATGAACCCGCTCATCCTCCAGATTTGAGTTAAATAGTACCACTACAAGGATGAATTTGGCATTTAATACCCACCAAGTTTGAGATGCCATAAAACTAAGACTAAAGAAACTAGACCATGACTAATAAATACTTTTCTGATACTAACGCTATGATATCGACCAATAATCAACATTGCAATTATATTTCAATTTACTCTCTCTCTCTCTCTCTCTCTCTCTCTCTCTCTCTCTCTCTCTTCTCTCTCTCTCTCTCTCTCTCTCTCTCTCTCTCTCTCTCTATCTATCTATCTATCTATCACTTCGGACAATTTATATTCTTAGGAAGTGTATGAACCCCACTATCCTCCAGCTTTGAGTTACATAGTACCACTACAAGGATGAGTATGGCATTTAATACCCCACCAAGTTTGAAATGCCATTAAAGTAATAACTGAAACCATGACTAATAAATTATTTTTTTATTCTAACGCTATATTATCGACCCATAATCAACATTGCAATTATATTTCAATTCTACTCTCTCTCTCTCTCTCTCTCTCTCTCTCTCTCTCCTCTCTCTCTCTCTCTCTCTCTCTGGCAGTATATTGGTACCGTTGTTGAAATGTGCTATGATGCAACCCATCGGGGATGAGGTGTGGTATTGATTGTCGTTTAAATACGGTCTCATCCACATCATACTAAGAAAATGTATGAACGTACCCAACCCATCCCGCTGTGGTGTAATGGTTAACAAGCTGGCCTCGCAGATTTGCTACTATCGAAATGCGAGTTCGATCCTCGCTGGATACCCCTTACTTATGACCTTGTATCAAATACTACCCGTAGCGTAAAGGATTTTGAGGCCCCTCACGTAGTGTAATGATTAGCAGTCTAGATTCACAGACCATTGTAAGTGAGTTCGATTCTCACTGGGCGCCCCCTACTTCTGGCCTTGTGCCACATCTAAGCTAAGCTTAGTAAATAACTATATGTGTATTTGTGAGGCACCTCATGTGGTGTAATGGTTAGCAAGCTAGATTCACAGACCATTGTTAGTGAGTTCGATTCTCACTGGGTGCCCCATACTTCTGGTCTTATGTCACATCTAAGCTAAGCTTAGTAAATAACTATACGTACCCAACCTTCTTCTTCATCAATCCTTCTCTTTCATCTTCCTAAAAATTGTATCATCTTCTGTATCTTTATCACCATCCTCTCTTTTTTGTCACTATCTTCTTCTTCTTCTTCTTCTTCTTCTTCTTCTTCTTCTTCTTCTTCTTTATTATCCCCCTTCCTCTTGTTCTTCCTTATCCTACCACTACCACTTCCTTACCCTACAACTTCTTCTCTACACTGTTTCTTCCCACCCCTTTTTTCCTTAACCCTTCCATTCTTCATCTTTTTCTTCTTTTCTTCTCTTTTTCTTCTTCTTCTTTTTCTTTTTCTTCTTCTTCTATGTTTCCTTCCATCTTCTTCTTCTTCTTTTTCTTCTTTTTTTCTTCTTCTTCTTCTTCTTTTTCTTCTTCTCTTTCTTCTTCTTCTTTTTCTTCTTTTTGCTTCTTCTTCTTCTTCTTTGTCTCCCTTCCATTCTTCTTCTTCTTCTTCTTCTTCTTCTTCTTCTTCTTCTTCTATTTTCCTTCACCCTCCTTTTCTCCTCTCCAAGTCAATTCGTTTATGTCTTCCAGCTTCTTACACACACTCTAGTTATCTTTCAAAATCTTATTCGCACTTTTTTTTACCCACCATGCACGGTTCCCGGAAGTTATCCAACCGTACAAACGTCTGTGCGCATCAATATTTACATAATGCCACGATCTACTCCTTCAACCCCACCTTCCTACCCCCGGATCTCACAATGTTGTACGTAGTAATGTCAAAACATGCCTTATCAAACCAGGAGGCGTCACGCTTTGAGTGTTATGAAAGAAAAAAGAAAAAGAAATATCAGAGGTTTCCAAAGATTTTGGATTTTTTTTTTTCATTTATAAATATATTAGCACAGATTCCAACAAAATTCCATCAAAATGGATTCATTTATGTATATCGGTTGGTTGGTTGGTTGGTTGGTTGGTTCTATGGCATATCAACCCTTGTAGGGGTACTATATGCTTGTAACGTTACACACCCCTTTCGGGATGGAGTGAGGATGTGTTGATAGCAAAAGTAATTGAATACTTGTTGGAATACTTTTGTATATATATATTTACCAACCCCTCCATACGAGCAGGATGCCACATAAGGTCAATTTCTTCAGCGGAGTTTAACGGGTTTGAATTCAGAGTTTTCCTTCTCATGGACCGGTTACCTAGCCATGGTTAAAGGGTCCAGTCTGCCCTACTATTTACCCATAGCTGGAGGGAGAGTAGGATTCATACCTTTCCCAAGGGTATTAGCGCTAAGTGAAATGCAATTACCACGTCCAGGATTTGAACTCGGGGCGACGAGTCCATTTCCTATGACTTTAACCATTACACCACGCGCTTCCAAATATTTTTGTATATAAGGTGTGCTCCAATTCCCCACCTAAATTTATAGACTAGCCGTGGTCACGTGGTTTATTCCTTCGCCAATCACAAGCCATGCGTGGCTGATACACTACTTAAACACTGATACTGGCCATAGTTCTACTTGCAATCATTGAGGAGGAACTTACAATACTCAGGACTTTTTTACAAGAAAAACCGAAGGATTCTTTATCAGAGGATTACCAAGGATCCAATTCCACTGGACAAGTGTTCTTGCTTGAAGGCCTAAAGGATGGCCCATAAGATTGTAACTCGTGTCCGGTACTACATTGGGGAGGCTGGAATGCTGTTTGCTGAATCAATGAATCTTTCAAAACTTTGCCGGCATTAAATGACCCACCGTAGTTGATATGCCGTAAAACAAACCAACCCACACCCATCTCCTTGCTGTTTACATTCATCCCTGTCCATCAACATACCTCTCCTCTCTCTTTAGACCTATCCCTGCCCCTCAAGGATACAGGCCCCTAAGACACATATGTTGAAACCTGCCAATCAACAACTAAATACCAAACAATAAACTTGAAGCGGACACATGGCCTAGTGGATAAAGGAGTTAGGGTAAGGCAGTTCTAAGTGACAGTTATCTCTAGATTGCAGGTTCAATCCTACTCAAGAGCAGCAGTAACATAGAATAATAATTAACACAGCTTAACACCTCTACCCCAGCTATGGTTAGCAGAATGAGAACAGGATACCCCCGTGGACTGAATAAAGGGTTAGGTTCAAAGTTCCGTGATGGCTCCCGATTACGACAAGAAGGTTCCCGATTACGACAAGAAGGTTCCCGAGTCCGAAAAAAATACCTGAAGAAGGCCGGTGGCATATTGGCCGAAACGTTGTACAAATAACAATAAAGATGAGGACAATAGTCCGAAAAACGCAGATAATAGTAATAAACTTGAACTTTATCCTATGAACTTATCCCTCGAAGCGATTTTCAATCCATTTAACAAAATATAATAACAATACAATATGTATAAAAGTGTCTCCCCACACACTACACTCCCACAAAATACACCAACGCAATTTAAAATACATAGCATACCTAACACTCACACCACACATACAGGGAAGAAGAGAGGATACTTTGTTTAATACTCGATAAACCTTCATGGGTTATCTAATGCCAAAGCCATCCTTGTAGAAGAACAGTAGTGGTACAATTTAACCCATAGCTAGGAGAATGAGTACGTTGAAAGAGAAAGAATGAACACATATACACACACAACACATACACACACACACACACAACACAATACACAACACACACACACATACACACACAACACACACACTCACACAACATACAACACACACACACACATATAGCACAACACACACACACACAACACAACACAAACACACACAACACACACACACACACACAACAAACACACACAACAAACACAACACACACACACACACACACACACACATTCCTAATATATTCTGTATGTATACATACATATAAGGTGTGTCAAAAATTATGGAGATTTTTTGTACTTTTTGAACACCTTGTATTCTAAAAAGAAATAACGTTCCGTTCATTAAATTCTTTCAGAATATACGGTGTGTCAAAAAACTACCAAGTTTAAAGCTCTATTTACCAAGATAGAAATGAAGAATAAATGGAAGGTTATTTTCTTCAGGATACAAGGTGTGTCAAAAAGTACAAAAAATCTCGATACTTTTTGACACACCTTGTATATCCATGCACTTATGTGTGCGAAGAAACCTATACATATGCACTCTTATGTATACAAGTCTATATTTACTTTTCCCTGTTTGTTTATTTCTACATACCTATATATATAATATATATGTGTATATATATTATATATATATATACTAGCAAATATATGCACCCTCCGGGTGCAAGATTTAAGTTTTGATATAATAAAATATTGTATTAAATTAGAAAGGCTAATGAAACTAAATAAGAATACAGATAAAAAGATTTGAAACAGAGGAGTATAATAAAAGATTTGAAACAGAGGGAGTATAATAAAAGATGGAACAACTGAACTTACTCTTTCCATCACTCTCGTCTTTCATTGTTGTTTTTTAATTTAAGTATCTAGTTAAAAGAAGAAGTAAAGAATAAAAATGACAGTTATTTTATCTGTTAATGGATTTCATTTAAGATTCATTGAAGAGATTTTTGCTTATATTCATTAAATAAAACCAAACAGTTAGAAATCAATAATACTAAGCACATATTTATTAAATTCGATTTTTTAATATTAATATGCAAATTAGCCATCCCGTTCACACTGTAAACCGCTATTTAGTTGTATATATAAATATAATTGCATGTTGTCAGTATGTAGACATCGTTAACAGTGTTAATAATGTAAGACAATTTTATTAATAATTAAGGTTTAGATAAAAATAAAATCATGTAGAATGTGATTCCAATAACTAAGAGAATTGTGACTTGAGTAGGAATATAGTTTCGGTTACAGACAGAAAAACACACAATCTCCATTATAATAAGATATATATAAGGTGTGTCATAAAAGTACCGAGTTTGAAGCTGTATTTACCAATATAGAAATGAACAATAAATGTAATTTTTTCAGAATACAATGTCTGTCAAAAAGTACAGATTTTAAAGCTATATTTACCAAGATAGAAATGAAGAACGAATGGAACGATATTTTTTCAGAATACAAGGTGTGTCGAAAATTACAAAGAATCCCGATACTTTTTGACACACCTTGTATATACATGCACTTATATATGCACTTATGTGTGCGAAGAAACCTATACATATGCACTCTTATGTATACAAGTCTATATTTACTTTTCCCTCTTTGTTTGTGATTTTTACATACCTATATATATATATATGTGTATGTGTGTGTGTGTGTGTGTGTGTGTGTGTGTGTGTATAAGGTGTGTCATAAAAGTATCGAGATTGAACCTGTATTTACCAATATAGAAATGAACAGTAAATGTAACATTAATTTTTTCAGAACACAAGGTGTGTCAAAAAGTACAGATTTTAAAGCTGTATTTACCAAGATAGAAATGAAGAATGAATGGAAGGTTATTTTCTTCAGGAAAGGTGTGTCAAAAAGTACAAAAAATCCCGATACTTTTTGACACACCTTGTATATACATGCACTTATATATGCACTTATGTATGCGAAGAAACCTATACATATGCACTCTTATGTATACAAGTGTATATTTACTTTTCCCTGTTTGTTTATTTCTACATACCTATATATATATATATATATATATATATATATATACATGTGTGTGTGTGTGTGTGTGTGTGTATAAGGTGTGTCATAAAAGTATCGGGATTGAACCTGTATTTACCAATATAGAAATGAACAATAAATGTAACATTAATTTTTTCAGAAAACAATGTCTGTCAAAAAGTATAGATTTTAAAGATGTATTTACCAAGGTAGAAATGAAGAAAGAATGGAACATTTTTCAGAATACAAGGTGTGTCAAAAAGTACAAAAAATCCCGATACTTTTTGACACACCTTGTATATACATGCACTTATGTGTGCACTTATGTGTGCAAAGAAACCTATACATATGCACTGTTACGTATTCAAGTCTATATTTACTTTTCCCCGTTTGTTTATGATTTGTACATACCTATATATATATGTGTGTGTGTGTGCGTATGTGTGTGTGTGTGTCTGCGTGTGTGTGTTTATATCTGCATGTGTGTACTTGCGTGTGTGCGTATGTAAATATATATATATATATACATACATATATATATAATGGTATATATATTATATATATAATATATAATATATATATATATATATATATGATGTATTTCTATCTGTTTTATTTAATTAGTTGTCTTTACTGTTAAGAAAGCTAATTCCATTTCCTAATATTTTTAGTTGTCGTCCAATCTATCGATTAGTTCGTTACTTTCCATTTTTTTTTGTTTCTTTTTTCTGTTTTTCTTTTTGTTTCTTTTTGTTTCTTTTTCTTCCTTATCTAATTGCCTTTTTATAATAACCAAAGGGAACGTAGCATCTGCGTTTGTGCCGAACGGAACTCTCTCCGCTGCTGGAGGCGACAAAATTAGTTTCTCTCGGAACTGATCAGCCACCAACCGCTCTTTTTTTAACAGATAAACGTCCTTCCATATTCGTCCATGCCGACACATTAGTCCGTACAAGACCTGACATTATTTTTTTTTTCCTCAAGGGCTGAAGTACGCCGAGCGGTAGATAATATTTTCTTTCTCATTGTGTTTATTATGATTGCCTTACCGACTCTGTCACTTGCTTTTCTGTATGTCATTACGGATTTCGGTTTTATTTCCGGGAAGGTCTCCGTTGTTTCCTCACAATTAGATTCTCTTACATAAACGTACTTCTAAAATCACCAGTCGATATTCTTTTAGACTTGACATGGTTAAGGAAATAAAACATTATTCTAGCACAAAACACCTTTAGGCCCCTTTTGCGATCTCGATTCATAAGTACATTTTTTTCATTTACACCGTCAACATCCTGTTGTTTGTTAACAGAGGATTTTTAGAGTTGTTTTTTAATTATAAAACTAACCCCTAACTCTAACCCCTAACCCTAACCCCTAACAAACAACCGGATGTTGTAAATGAAAAAAAATGTACTTATGAATCGAGATCGCAAAAGGGGTGCCTAAAGGTCATATGGTCCAACAATTCTATTAGAACAAAGTAAAGATAGATAAGACATAAGTTGTATGTCATTATAGATTTTTCTTTTATTTGGGTTAAGAAAAGGGTATCTCAATAGAGAAACTGAGTCACTTATAATTGCAGCACAAAACAATCCCATGAGAACAAATTATATCTAAGCCAATATTCATAAGACATAAGTCATTACGGATTTCGCTTTTATTTCCAGGTCAGTCTCCATTGTTTCTTAGATTAGATTCTTTTTACACAAACGTACTTCTAAAATCACCAGTGGATATTCTTTTAAACTTGACATGGTTAGGAAAATAAACCTCAAGACTATGGGGCTAATTTAAGATTATTGGTGCTGGTATCTTAACCCTCATAAAGCCTGGTTCTTTGTTCCTGTGGGCTGGTACGCTGAAATGGAACTTTTACAACTGAAAAAAAAACTAAGTAAATAAATTCTTCTATTTGACCGTTTTTATTTTGAATTCAAGATAGTTACAATGTAGCAATATTTACCGGAAATTAACCAGACAAGATTAGATATATACACATATAAAAATTCAAACCCATTCTCAGCAGATATTACAAAGGTAAGAGATTTTATCTTCTCTAATAACTTATAGAATAATTATATTAACTTGATGCTTCAAAGGAGTCTAATAATAGATGAGGAAAACTTTCTATCCGGGACCCCACTCTCAAAAAGTGTTTTAATACTTTTGAGAGGGGTCCCTTGGAAAGGATTTTTCATTTATCCCCATCATTTCATTCATTTTTATTTCATCCATTCATTCATTTTACCATCAATTTTTAACTATATATATATATATATATATATATATATATTTCTAGTTGAAAATGGTCTTGCCAAAACTATTGTGATTTTCTTCCGCGGTGATGAATCTTTTTATTTTTTTACTTTTTTTTTGTTACTAGAAAAAAAATCCTGACTTGCCCCTACCCCTGACCCACAAAAAATGGTAATAATAACACCTAAATAGACCCTTCAAAAGAGAAAACAATGAGACAGCTTACGAAATGGCGTAGGCGCGGCTACGAAAAGGAAACCTAAACAGAGAAACGGAATCTCTGTATTAATACTCGTATTCCTTAAAAGTACGACCGTTATCATCTTGCAGCACCATCTGGTTAAAAATGAGACCGTCCAAATCACCCAGGATGAAATGCCCAGCATGAAATGCAAAAACGTAAATCCTGATTATCTGGTGTTGCTTATACTTCGAATTCTTATTTCTTATAAGTATCGTCAACTCAGCTAAATGATGAACTATTCCGTTTTATTGTAAAGAAAGAAAGGAAAGAAGGACATGCTAGACAGAAAAATATAACAAGAAATAAAGAAAGAGGTTTGGGAAAAGACAGAAAGAGAGGATGAGCGCGCGGAAGTGATAACGCAAATCTTTTTCAATCGAACTCAAAAGACGAAAAGAAGTAAAGAAAGAAAAAAGTGTGTGAGAGAGTTATATCAAGAATATTGTATTTCATTACATATTGAACAATTTGCTGTAGCTCTTAAGTACACATATCAAACGTTGTAATAATTAAATTATCATACTGTGGTATATCCACAGTTCCTGCTATCTATTATCAATAGCAGGCCAATGTACCTTCATAAGATCTTGAATAGATAAAATTCAAAAGAATCGCAAGTATTGATTATGTATAGATAGCTTTGTAACAGTGGTAAGAGGTAGGTGGGTGAGTTCATAAACGTTAACCTCTCGACGATATTTATTAACTCATAAGTGCTCACAACACATAGTTATGTGGTATTTCTGTCTTTATTGCCACAATAAAAAAATCGGGATGAATGAATTCATAGTCAGTTTACCAAACATCAGCAACGAGTTATTGGTTGTTTTCTATCTAACTGCACATCGATATATTCGTATAAAATAACGAGAAAAACTAAATCCGTATAAAAAGTAATGAGACATTTTTTAAATATTTCAGGTTGGCAACCTTCATTGAAAATCAGCTGATTTATATTGACCTTTAAAGCATCTCATCGTGGTGTAATGGTTAACAAAAGCTATACTCGCATTACTACTGAAAAGCGAGTTCGATCCTCGCTGGATGCCCCATACTTGCGACATTGTGTCTGGTGGATGGGTTGGGTAAATATTTGAGCGTTTCGTCGTTGTGTAATGGTTAGCAAGCTAGACACACAGATCCATTGCTATGGATCACACTCGAGGCCTTGTGCCAAATATAATCTATGCTTAGTTTTTTAGGGCACCGCATGTGATGTAATGGTTAACAAATTAGATAGGCAAAACATAGTGAGTTCGATTCTAACTGGGTGCCCCATACTTCTGGCTTTGTACCGCATCTAAGCTACGCTTAGTAAATAATTGTATTGACGTTCGAACACGTGAGAAAATTTTCAGAAATTCAACTTCAGTTGAGAAATAATTTTGATATTTCAAACTGTTGTCCTCATTTTTATTGTAGTATTATAAACACTAACGTTTCTGCCGCTCCGTCCTCCGGTCTTCCTTAGGTATCAGAGTATAGTAATGATCAAAACTGGGAAATCATATTTAATAGTTTAACTATTTGGGTCATTAATATATATATTTACCAACCCCTCCGCACGAGCAGGGTGTGACACAAGGTCAATTCCTTAAACGGGGTTTAACAGGTTTGAATTCAGAGTTTTTCTTCTCCTTGACCGGTTGCCTAACAAAGGTTGCCGAACCCAGTCTACCCTACTATTTATCCATAGCTGAAGGGAAAGTAAAATTCATACCTTTCCCAAGAGTATTAGCGCTAAGCGAAATGCAATTACCACGTCCAGGATTTGAACTCGGGGTGACGAGTCCATTTCCCATGACTTTAACCATTACACCACGCGCTTGGGTCATTAATATAGTCGGATATACTGCGACGCAAGGTCAATTCTTAAAGTGGAGTTTAACAGGTTTTAATTCTATCCTTTGTTTTTTACGGCCAATCAACCGCTGTTGGGTCATTTAATGCCGAATCAAGTAACTTTTTATGAACAAAGGACTAATGTTGCTTAGCTGTTTTTGTGGAGGCTGACGCATTGGACATACAAGACTAACGCACTCCTATATACTCAAACAAGAACAACAACCACAATGTGGAACATGTCAAACACCTTTGACAGTTAAACACTTATTCATGGAATGCAGGTGTTTTGCTTACATCAGAAACCATTATTTTAAAGCAAACAATATGAAAGATCTGTTTGAAAATGTCAACATGGAGGATATTCTCTCTTTTTTGAGGGAAATAAAATTATACCATAGAATATAGACATGAAACAAATCAATACCATACAACATAATCCCCAATAATGCTAACACATTGTTAAAACCAATTACGAAAAAGTATAAATATAAATACACGATATGTATCACTTCCTAACCGTTAGGCATGACATAACCCCAGACGAGTTGATATGCCGTTAAAATCAATAAACAAACAAACTTAAGTGGTCATCCTGATGAGTATTGAACAGGCTCATCACTGCTTAACTTATCTCGTATAAAATAACTAGAAAAGCTAAATCCGTATAAAAAGTAATGAGACATTTTTTTAATATTTCAGGTTGGCAACCTTCATTGAAAATCAGCTGATTTATATTGACCTTTGAAGCATCTCATCGTGGTGTAATGGTTAACAATAGCTATACTCGCATTACTACTGAAAAGCGAGTTCGATCCTCGCTGGATGCTGGTGGTTTAGCTTGATGTTAAAACCATTTGGGCTCAGTGTTTATCCATTCATCCATTTACATGTGTTTCAACAATAAAAGAGGTAGATGTATTTGAGGGGTTTGGGATTTTAGCCTTTCCTTTAAGCCGGTTTGGGTTGCCCTGCTAAATATGACTAGATAAATTTTATTCTCTCCTTAATGTTGGCCAAATGTTGGTAAGTTGGTTGTTTGGTTAGATTTTACAAGTCTTAGGACTACGTGAAATGCAAACAGTCTCGTTCAGGATTTGAACTCATTTCCTACGACGAACATTACACCATTGCATCAAAAACACTTCTTTCTTTTAGTGGACTCTCTGGTACGTCTCCTTCTTTCTTTTCTTTTAAAAGTCCGACTATATATCCCAACGTAAGAAATAACTCTCTCTCTCTCTCTCTCTCTCTCTCTCTCTCTCTCTCTCTCTCTCTCTCTCTCTCTCCTATCATATCTGCCTGCCCATGTCTCATAACGATCAGTCTATAAAATTCCTAAGAGTCTTATGACTATGTCAAAAGCAAGCAGGATTTGAACTCAGATTGCTCCTGTCCATTTCTTACGACACAAACATTACTCTGGTACGTCTACGATATATTCGAATGTAAGAAATAATGTTTACCTCTCTCTCTCTCTCTCTCTGTCCTATCTGTCACCCCATGTCTCATAACGATCAGTCTATAAAATTCCTAGGTGTCTTACACTTATTACACTACAAGCTTCTTCTTTTAATGGACTGCCTTGTCCAGGAATTGAACTCAGATTCCTCCCGTCCATTTCTTACGACACAAACATTACTCTGGTACGTCTACTTTTTTTTTAAGTCCTATAATATATTCGAATGTAAGAAATAATTCTTACACCCTCTCTCTCCCCCTCTCTTCCCCCTCTCTCTCTCTCTATCTTTCGATCCTACCTGCCACCATGTCTCAAAACGATCAGTCTATAAAATTCCTAGGTGTCTTACACTTATTAAACTCCAAGCTCCTTCTTTTAGTGGACTGCCTTGTCCAGGAATTGAACTCAGAATCACCCTGTCCATTTCTTACGACACCAACATTACTCTAGTACGTATACTTCTCTGCTTTTTTTAAAGTCCTACGATATATTCGAACGTAAGAAATAATGTTTACCCCCTCTCTCTCTCTCTCTCTCTCTCTCTCTCTCTCTCTCTCTCTCTCTCTCTCTCTCTCTCTTTCTCCTACGATATATTCGAACGTAAGAAATAATTCTTACCCCCCCTCTTTCTCTCTCTCTCTCTCTCTCTCTCTCTCTCTCTCTCTCTCTCTCTCTCTCTCTCGACTCGATCCTATCTGCCTGCCCATGTCTCATGACGATCAGTCTATAAAATTCGAAAGAATAATTGTTATTAACAGCTACTATTCTCTGCCGTTCCCGCCGCCTCGGCCGTCACCGCTGCTGCTGCTGCTGCTGCCGTTTCCCCCCCCCCCTCTCTCTTCCTCGGCAGAGCAGCTAGCAAGTATTCTGACAACGTCATTTAGATGGAAGATAAGTGAAGAAACAAACCAAAAATAAAACCAGTTTTCGTCAGAAATAGAAAAGAGTCGGGATAATTTCACCCCCACCCCCCCCCAATCTCTCAACCAACCCCCTCACCCCGCCACACCTACCTCTACCTCCGATTAAACTGTCATTTATTTTACTTTTTCTTTTTCTTTTTTTTTTTTTTTTTTTCTTCATTTTTACCACATTTATTCATTCATTTTTGTCTTTTCCAAAAAAAGATGGGAGCCTATTCAACAGTTAGATCAACGGACTGGTGTTGGTAAGGTTCACCGTTCCAAACCTACTCAACAGATATGGACATACCTTCAAGTCAGGCACTTGTGGTGCAATAGTTACCGTCGCAGAAAACGGAAACTGGTCTAGGAGAAGGAAAACTCTCAATACTTAAATGGGTGACCACTTATTAAAAGTACAGATAGCACCATTTTTCTCTGAATGTTTGAGATGAGGCTTGAAGATTAGTATTATCTGCATTATTCGGACTATTGTCCTCATCTTCATTGTTATTTGTATGACGTTTCGGCCGATATGCCCTCCTGCCTTCTTCAGGTATTTCTTGACGGACTCGGGAAACTTCTTTTCGGACTCGGGAACCTTCTCTGACTCGAAAAGAAGGTTCCCGAGTCCTAGAAGGTTCCTGAGTCCGACAAGAAATACCTGAAGAAGGCCGGAGGGCATATCAGCCGAAACGTCGTACAAATAACAATGAAGATGGGGACAATAGTCCGAATAACACAGATAATAGCACCGTTTTTGTATTCCAAAATGAGATGAGAGCCTATTCAACATTTAGATCATCGGACTGGTGTTGGTAAGGTTCACCGTTCCAAACCTACTCTACAGATATGGACATACCTTCAAGTCAGGCACTCGTGGTGCAATAGTAAAACTCTAAATTCAAAGTATTCTCCCAGCAACTATTATTGAATAGTAAGGCAAACTGGATTCTTTAACAGTGTCTTCCAAAATAAGATGGGATCCTATTTACTGGTTAGATTATCGGACTGGTGTTGGTAAGGTTCACCGTTCCAAAACTTCTCTACAGATTTTAGACTCACGCTCAAGACAGGTGCTCTTCGTGCAATAGTTACCGTCGTAGAAAACGGAGACTAGTCTAGGAGAAGGAAAACTCTCTATACTTAAATGGGTGACCATTTAGTAAAATCAAGTACAGATAGCACCGTTTTTGTCTTCCAAAAAAGATAGGACCCTATTCAACAGTTAGATCATCAGACTGGTGTTAGTAAGGTTCACCGTTCCAAAATTATTCCACAGATACGGACTCACGCTCAAGTCAAGTGCTCGTGGTCGTAAGAAATGGTAATCGGTATAGGAGAAGGAAAACTCTAAATTCAAAGTATTCTCTCTGCAACTATTATTGAATAGTAAGGCAATCTTGATTCTTTAACGTTGTCTTCCAAAATAAGATGGGGCCCTATTTAACGGTTAGATCATCGGACTGGTGTTGGTAAGGTTCACTGTTCCAAATCTACTCTACAACTATGGACTTACCTTCAAGTCAGGCACTCGTGGGGCAATAGTTACCGCCGCAGAAAACGGAGACTGGTCTAGGAGAAGGAAAACTCTCAATACTTAGATGGGTGACTGTGGTATACTAAGAAACGGAAGCACCGTTTCTACCATTGTTTTTGTTATGAAACGGCAGCACCGTTTTGAGCCACCTTTTTGAGTTGTGGATAAAAGGCGGAAGGTTAACGTCAGCTGGACTACCCGTGTTATTATTTCACAAACGCGTCGCAACAGTGACCACTTATTAAAATCAAGTACAGATAGCACCGTTTTTGTCTTCCAAAAAAGATGGGACCCTATTTAATCGTTAGATCATCGGACTGGTGTTGGTAAGGTTCACCGTTCCAAAACTTCTCTACAGATTTTGGACTCATGCTCAAGTCATGTGTTCGTGGTCGTAAGAAATGATAATCGATATAGGAGAAGGAAAAGTCTCAATACTTAGATGGATGACCACTTAGTAAATGCAAGAACGGAAAATAAGATGGGAGCCTATTCAACGGTTAGATCATCGGACTGGTGTTCGTAAGGTTCACTATTCCCAACCTACTCGACAGATATGGACATACCTTCAAGTCAGGCACTCGTGGTGCAATAGTTACCGTCGCAGAAAACGGAAACTGGTCTAGGAGAAGGAAAACTCTCCTTAGATTGGCAAGTACGGATAGCACCTGTTTTTGTATAACAAAAAAGATGAGAATGTCATAGGAAATGGTGACTGATCTAGGAGAAGGAAAACTCTGAATTCAACCCCTTTGGTTGGTTGGATTTTACGGCATGTCAACCCTTGTTGGGTTATTTTATTTCTTTTTTTCGTGGGGGGGGGGTATTTTATTTATTTTCTTTTTTAAATTTTTAATTCATTTATCCATACAAGAATTATATAATAAATTCATATATTTTAATTCATTTATCAATACATAGAATTATATAATAAATTTTTTTTTAGATGATAATTTGGATTATTTGGATTATTCGGACAATTGTCCTCGTATTTATTGCTATCTACGCTACGTTTTGGCCGATGTGCTCTCCGGTCTTCTGCAGGTGTTTCTTGTCAAACTCTGGAATGTTCTCGGACTCGGGAACATTTTCTTCGAACAGTTGGACACATAATGCAACGGATATAAGGATTGAGTTAATATAATTCCAAGTTAAAATCATCTCAAGGCTGCAGGTTCAATCCTGGCCAAGGGCAATAATAACATAGAATGCTTAACATGGTTTAACACTTGTACCCAATCATGGTCAACAGAATTAGAACAGTCTACCCGCGAGGATTGAATCAAGGATTCGGTTCCAAGTTCTATGATAGATCTCGGGTTCAACAAGAAGTTTCGAAGAGAAGGTTCTGGACTCCGAGAAGGTTCCCAAGTTCGACAAGAAACACCCGAAGAAGGCCGGGGGGCTAATCGACCGAAACATGTAGATAACAATAAAGATGAGAACAATAGTCTGAATAATCCAAATAATCCAAATTATCAAGCCTCATCTCAAAAATATAGACAAGAACATGTCTCATCGACAAACGTTGTGTAGATAACAATAAAGATGAGATCAATAGTCCGAATAATCCAAATAATCCAAATTATCAAGCCTCATCTCAAAAATATAGACAAGAACAGGTCTCATCGGCTGAAACGTTGTGTAGATAACAATAAAGATGAGGACAATAGTCCGAATAATCCAAATAATCCAAATTATCAAGCCTCATCTCAAAAATTCAGACAAGAAACACCTAAAGAAGGCCGCAGGTCTCATCGGCTGAAACGTTGTGTAGATAACAATAAAGATGAGAACAATAGTCCGAATAATCGAAATAGTACAGATTGTTGTCTTTTTCCCTTCTGTTGATATCAGAGATTGACGTCATCTCATATGATATCCACTTTGGTTTTGCGCCGCTACATAAAAAAATAGCTACTGGCTATTCGAATTGGTGTTTATTTTCAATGTTCTTTCTCGCAGTGTGAACTTATTTCTGCCGCAGGCTTGTTGCATTTTCCAGCGAACATGTCCGCGCGTTTTCTCGAAATATCCGGAATATTTTGAGCTTTGAAATATAATGTTAACTATATTAATGTTTATGTTTACTCGATCCAAACCAAATGAAAAGTTGAGCAAATGACGTTGAGAGTGATAGTGATACCAATGGTAGTTGGTGCACTTGGAACGGTACAAAAAAAACTTGGAAAAAAGACTGGGGGATCTGGAAAATCAGAGGAAGAATTGAGACCATCCAGCCTACTGCACTGCTGCAATCGGCTAGAATACTCAGAAGAGTCCTGAAGACCTGAGGAGATTTGTTGTCACTCAGACTCCAGTGAAATACCACCAGCTAACGCTGATGTGAAAAACTCAAAAGAAGTGAAAATAATGATAATAAATTACTGATATTTTATATATATATATATATATATATATATATATATATATATATATAAGTAAGTCGTCGGGGTGGCCTAAAGTCGGTATCAGCCAATCAGCGACGGAGTCTATCCCCTTTTCACTAGCGCTAGACCAAGGAGATTGTTTTTGCGTCTGAGGTAGAGCGCCACAGCTACCACCAGCTCCTTACTTTACCACACAGATCCCTGTGCTACTCATACGCTGAGTTGGCGAGGGCCAGTTTCAAACTAGGAACCTTGTGATTCCTAAGCGAACGCTCTACTGACTGAGCTAAACCGGCCCTAATGTATATATATAAAAAAGATAAAGATAGATAAAGTCGTCGGGGCGGCCTAAAGTCGGTATCAGCCAATCAGCGAGGGAGTCTAACCTCTTTTCACTAGCGCTAGACCAAGGAGATCTGAGGTGGAGCGCCACACCTACCATCAGCTTCTTACTTTACCGCACAGATCCTGTGCTACTCATATGCTAAGTTGACGAGGACCGGAATCGAACTAGGAACCATGTGGTTTCTAGCCGAACGCCCTACCGACTGAGCTAACCCGGCCCTACTAGAAGCGGCTACCCGGCATCGCCTAGGTAGATGTGAGTGTAAAAAGAGGGTCTCGCAGATCAATTATTATTGAATTGTGAGTTGGATCCTCACAAGATGCCCCATTAAAATCCTTATGTAAAAAGACGTTGCGTTGATCCAGCCACTCTGAAAGAAAAATTAATGTCTCCTATTTAAAATATTAAATGCAAAAAAAATGTCCATGCTTCAATTTTTCTGAACAGGTGTGGACTATATTAAATTTAGACAATCCCCAAAATTTGAGCTTCCAATTCCAAGAATTGGCGGAGTTATGTCGATTTTTAGCTCTCCAAATTTGAGGGAGTCAGGAAAAATGGCGACTTTTTGTAATCAATTATTGTGTGTACAATGAGTTCCAGAGCTTCTTTACTCCTAAAAATTGGTTTATAAAAGCATTTTTGCTCGAGGAATCCAAAAATGTTATCGAAAAAGTCTGAAAGTTAACCAATTTTAAGTTATTGATGATTTCTAATCTTTTCATAGCAAGATCAATATTCCAATGTGGCACTATGAAAAATATTTTTCCTATTATTATTTCATATCTATTGAACATTATTTCTACCAAAAACATAGTTCGGTTCTTGCTCAGAACCGAAGCTACAAAACTTTTGGAATTGGAAGCTCAATTTTGGGGAAAAGTCTAACTTTAACACAGTCTACACCTGGGCCGGTTGAGCTCAGTCGGTAGAGTGTTCGACTAGGAATCACAAGGTTCTTGGATCGATACCGGCCCTCGCCAACTCAGCGTATGAGTAGCACAGGGATCTGTGCGGTAAAGTGAGGAGCTGATGGTAGGTGTGGCGCTCCATCTCAGATGCTAAAATAATTTCCTTGGTCTAGCGCTAGTGAAAAGGGGATAGACTCCCTCGCTGTCTAGCTGATACCGACATTAGGCCGCCCCGACGACTTTTACACCTGTACAAAATTTCAAATATAATCATGCTCTGTCTGTCTGTCTGTTTATTTGTTTGTTCATTATTTTTTTTATTCTTATTCTTTCAGGAGAGCCAGAAGATAAGCGGTGGCTTGCGACGTACGCTACTTGGAAAGGTGACGCCCCTTGTTATGGCAAGTGAGTGCGAATTATCTGTGTGTTTGGAGTAGGCGATGTGCCCAGCCTTCTGAACAAAAGACAACTTTTTGCTTACAAATTCTGTCTGGACTACCAGCCCACTGCCATTCACTGCATGGAGGAATACTACTTCCGGAAAGTTACCAGTCATGTGACACATGATGAGGAATACTACAAAAATAAATAGAGTCGCTCGTAATTAATTTTCATATCGGCCGAAACGCTGTGTATATAATAGTAAAGATGAGGACAACAGCCCGAAAAATCAAAATATTGCATAGAAAATATGATACGATTTCTTCTATATAGTCCTAATAGTCTTTTTTTCTTGTGTGTTGAAGTTTTCGACGACAAAATAAAAGACATTATTTCTTTACCACCGCTCGTAATTAATTTTCATACCGGGGTGTTTCGGTATCCCCACCCCACGATACCAAAGCAAGGTTAAATCGGAGGGGGAAGACATAACAAAAGATATGTACTTTGTCAATGTATTACAGACAACTTGAGATAATTTTGAAGAGTGTACCGTTTATTTCACTGTGTCTTTTTCTTACGAGGTAACCGTTACACAATACGCCTCTATGTATTCCTTATAGTTTTTCTTGTCTGTTAAAGTTTTCAACTTAAAATAGAAAACGTTACTTTCCTAGAGTTGCTCGTAATTAATTTTCATATCGGCCGAAATCCTGTGTATATAATAGTAAAGATGAGGACAACAGCCCGAAAAATCAAAATATTGCATAGAAAATATGATACGATTTCTTCTATATAGTCCTAATAGTCTTTTTTTCTTGTGTGTTGAAGTTTTCGACGACAAAATAAAAGACATTATTTCTTTAGCACCGCTCGTAATTAATTTTCATACCGGGGTGTTTCGGTATCCCTACCCCACAGTACCAAAGCAAGGTTAAATCGGAGGGTGAAGACATAACAAAAGATACGTACTTTGTCAGTGTCTTACAGACAACTTGAGATAATTTTGAGGAGCGTACCGTTTATTTCACTGTATCTTTTTCTTACGAGGATAACCGTTACACAATACGCCTCTATGTATTCCTTATAGTTTTTCTTGTCTGTTAAAGTTTTCGACAACAAAATCGTAGACATTATTTCTTTACCACCGCTCGTAATTAATTTTCATACCGGGGTGTTTGGGTATCCCCCCGGTACCAAAGCAAGGTTAAATCGGGTGAGGGGGCGGGTGTAGACATAACAAAAGATAGATACTTCGTCAATGTCTTACAGACAACTCGAGATAATTTTCAAGAGTGTGCCGTCTATTTGAAGAGCGATTCTTGACCTCCTTGGCGTGGTTGACTGGCCCAATCTCTATCGGATAAAAACGACCCCTAACGAAATAGCCGAGACATTTGATTGGAAGACGCCAAATTGCGTTCCACAGAAGCGTCCAATTAGGTGCAACTTGTGTGTCATGTGGCTCCGTGGTGACGATTTACAAGAAGTGCCTGATTAACAAATGATAAGTTGAGGTCGAAGTGTTTTTGTGCCGGTTGGCGTTGAAAATGAATCGGCCAGTCAATATCACCTCTATCTCTTGTGCGAGGTCTAAATTAACAGACTGTCTCTTTTCTTTTTTGTTGCGTTGTCCCGCAAATTCAGACGGTAAAACAGACAAACATAATACCATTTCTAAATGTAGCTATGAGACTTCTTGTCGCTGAGAAGGAAATACATACAGGGCAATACGTCATACTTTCATAATATAGATGTACACACACACACACACACACACATATATATATATATATATATATATATATATATATACATATGGGAGAAATATGAGGAGGTTAATCCGACAATATGTGGAGAAAGGTAGACAAACACGGAATGTTATGAAAACTGAATCTTTATTGTCGACGATGCAACGTTTCGGTCTGTTAGACCATCTTCGGGACTTGGATATAGTAGTTGCTTCAATGATGGACATTCCCAGAATATTGGAACAGGAGGTCGTCAGTAGGGGGAGGGGTGGTTGGGGGTGGTTAGTGGATTCTTACACTCCCCATCTAGTGAGAAGAAAATCCACTAACCACTTGTTGGTATAAGGAAAGGTGATAAATATTTCTATTCTCGTTATTCTGTGATGGAAATTTTTATCACCTTTTCTTATACCAACAAATACCCTGAAGATGATCTAATTAATAGATCGGAAACACTGCAGCGTCGGCTAATAAACTTACCACTCAACTTATTTAAACCTGTGTTTTTTCAATTTTCTTAATATATATATATATATATATATATATATATATATATATATATAATCAATAGTAATATTATGGCTTTACACTCATAACTTGCAGTTTCATGGTAATCCAATATATATATATAATATATATATATATTATATATATATATATATATATATCGGGGTAAATTTGCATAAAATAAGAGAAGTGAGGATGATTTATTAATATTTGAAAAATATTGCCGACTCTCAAAATATATAATTGGATAGATATCATATATATATATATATATATATATATATATATATATATATATATATATATATCAAAAAGGAATCTGCAATCTTCATCCGGACAATTTCCGCCTTCAGCAGAGGAGTAAAATCCCCCATTGAGGCCATCTTTAGACGTGAGAGACGACATGTGATGCTCAAAGACAGAATCCTGGTGGCTGAGCAGTCCATGACATGCAACACTCCACTTTTGCTTGTACTTAGGCTAGACGGTTGTTTGAAGAGACCCCCCCTCCAATCAATCGACTGGTCACGTCAAGCCCTAGCACCTATATGTTTGTCCCGATCCTATGGCACGTCCCTAACCCTTTGTATCATATATGTTCTAGAAGACAGTGACTGAGGCTCTTATTGTCCTGGGTATGACATTAAGCTGTATCTATTAGTGAGGTTCCAATTTGGGAGTTTTGGGGAGTGTGGAGTACCTATGGGGCTAGACTGTGTTCGTTTGTGCTGGTATTTTAACCCCAATAGGAGTTAGTTCTTTGTTATTTTGGACTGGTACGCTGAAATGGAACCTAGGAACGAAAAGGCACGAGAAAGGAAAAGACAAAGGCAGAAGGTGACTTTATGACTTAGGCTTTATTGACCAGGTCATAGTGGCCTGTAGCGAGGGAAAATCTCCCTGGCTAATAGGACCAACTAGACCCAATTACGGCCACAGTTCGAATGGTCGAGGAATCCTTTTTGGGGAAGGGAGCCAATCCTTTTTGTCGGACATGCGCAAAGCTGTTCTTCCGGTCAAGGCCCCATGGGAGTTTTTTTTTTTTTTTCGTATTTTTTAAATTCCTACATACCTCTTCCTCACCATTGATCCCAGGTCGATTCTGACTCGGAGTGGTATTACATATTAGGATCTCATCTATGGGTTAAATTTAACAAAATGTGTTTTAAATTATTTTTTTAAATTAATAAAAAATGATATTAGATAAAAAAAATTCTGAATACCATCAAGTATGTTATTTCTCTGAATGTTTGATGGCTCCCGATTACGACAAGAAAGTTCCCGACGAAAAGAAGGTTTCCGAGTCCGAAAAGAAGATTCACGAGTCCGACAAGAAATACCTGAAGATGGCCGGAGGGTATTTCGGCCGAAACGTTGTACAAATAACAATAAAGATGAGGACAATAGTCCGAATAACGCGGATAATACTAACCATCAAGAATGACATAAAATAAGAAATTTTGTTTGATATGGGTCGTTTTATTTTTTTAAGAATAACTTTATTTTATTTTTATTTTCTAGAGAGTGCTGCATAAAATTTGCGTTATCAGCTAATCATCGTCATCATCATCGTCATCATCATCATCATCATCATCATCATGTTGTAGTGGCACGGATATTCATAAATCTCTTGCCAACCATCCCTATAATCCATTGCCTTCGGGAGGTCCTCTGCACAGCATCCAGTATCTGCACAGAACTTGTCAATGTAGGTCTTTGCTGGCAGCAAGTGAACTACTGAAGATTTGTAGGAATGTTATGATCTTGTGTGATATGTTTATTAATGCGTCTATGAAAAGGGTTAACATTTGGTAAATGTGTTTGTTTGTTGATTTTAACAGTATATCAACCCGTCTGGGGTTATGTCATGCCTAACGGTTGGGAAGTAATATGTTTACCAAGATAGAAATGAACAATGAATGGAACGTTAATTTTCTTCAGTATACAAGGTGTGTCATAAAAGTGCCAAGATTGAAGCTGTATTTACCAAGATAGAAATGAACAAGGAATGGAACGTTAATGTTTTTCAGAATCCAAGGTGTATCAAAAAGTACAAAAAATCTCGATAATTTTTTTAAACACCTTGTATATATGTGTGCATGCGTAAAATAACCCTGGATGAGTTGACATACCGTTAAAATCAATCAATAATTTTTTTTGGTTGTTTTTTTTATCGGTTGAAATTTTATCGATTTTCAGCTATATTTGAATAACCGTTGCTGTTTTGCAAGGTCACAGTTGAAGTGTGACGTGAAATAAAAGAAAAAAGAAAGATGGCTAGAATTTGTCGAAAAACGTCCTTGAATATTGCTCAATTACTCTCCTCTGTCGCGAATGCTTCAGCGAGATGATATCGTCTGGATACGATAGCTTGCAATTATTCTAATTTAACGACAAAGTCCCCGTAGACAGACGAATTCGTTCGCTTTACATTTATTATACTATTTCTGCTCAAGCAATCAAATTATCTATTTTGTTTTTTTAAAGAAAATTTAAATCCTATTATAAAATGAATGTTTCCATTTTTGTTTGGTGGCCATCTTAGTTTTTAGTCGTCTGCTTGGGCATATTAGTCATCGTTTTTTCCCGCCAATACCGTACGTGGACAAGTGCAATTTTTAAATAATCAGATTAATTTTTATACAAAGAAAATGTTACGGCTAACTTACATAGGTTTTTCTCGTTGTTTGAAATATTTTTATTCTGTTTCACAAACTATTTTTTTTTCAATCGTTTATTTTTTTTATTTAATTGTGTGTGTGTGTGTTTTTTTTTCTTTCTTCTTGCTTCTATTCTTTATTCTTTTATTTTTAAATTCTTTCTCGTATGTTTTTTTTTCTTTCTTCTTGCTTCTATCTTTATCTTTTATTTTTAAATTCTTTCTCGTATGTTAGTTTATTTTCTTTCACTTTAATTCTTCTTTTTCTTTCCTTTTATCATTTTTTTTTCTTTTTTTTTTCATTTTTTTTCCTTTTTTTTTTTCTTTTTTCTTTTACTTTTTCTTTGCGTTCTTCAGTTAATTTTTGTCTTCCACTTTTTCTTTGTTGTCTTTCTTTATTTTATTTCTTTTTTTTCTTTTTTTTTTTTTTTTTCGTTCTTCTATTTTTCTTTTCTTATTTTCTTCTATTCTTCTTTCTTTGCTAACTTACTTTTCTCATTTTTATTTTGTTTCCCAACCTATTTTTTCAATCATTTATTTTTTTTAATTGTGTGTGTTTTTTTCTTTCTTCTTCTTGCTTCCATTCTTTATTCTTTTTGTTTTTAATTCTTTCTCGTATGTTGTTTTATTTTCTTTCATTTTAATTCTTCTTTTTTCTTTCCTTTTTTCTTTGCTTTCTTCTTCAGTTTATTTTTGTCTTTCACTTTTTCTTTGCTTTCTTTCTTTATTTTCTTTCACCTTCCTTCTTTCTTTTGATGTCTTTCTTTATTTTATTTCTTCTTTTTGCTTTCGATATTCTTTGGTTTCTTCTTTTTCTTTTTTTTTTGTTCTTCTATTCTTCTTTCTTTGCTAACTTACTTTTCTCATTGTTTTAAATATTCTTATTTTGTTTCCCAACCTATTTTTTTCAATCGTTTACTTTTTTAATTGTGTGTGTTTTTTTTCTTTCTTCTTCCTTCATTCTTGATTTTTTCGTTTTTAAATTCTTTTTCATCTGTTGGTTTATTTTCTTTCACTTTAATTTTCTTTTTTTTTTTTTCTTTTTTCTTTATCCTTCACTTTTTTCTTTGCTTTCTTCTTCAGTTCATTTTTGTCTTCCACTTTTTCTTTGCTTCTTTCTTTATTTTCTTTCATCTTCCTTCTTTCTTTGTCTGTCTTCTTTTTTTCTTCGCTTATTTTATTTTATTTTTCTAGCGTACAAAGAAAATGTTACAGCTAACTTACATTTTTCTCGTTGTTTAAATATTTTCATTCTCTTTCTCAAACTTTTTCTTTTCATTGGTTTATTTTTTTATTGTGTGTTTTTTCTTTCTTCTTTCGTTCATTCTTCATTTTTTTTAAATTCTTTTTGTGTGTCTTGTTTAACAGTTTTTCTTTCTTTATCTTATTTCTTCTTTTTGCCTTCAATGTTCTTTGGTTTCTTCTTTTTTTCTTTGTTTTCGTTCTTCTATTTTGACGTTATTTCCTATAAGTCTAACAGGATCAAGGGGAACCACTCTTGACTAATAAATTATTTATTTATTTATTGATCTACAAGGAAAAAGAAGACGAGATTAGGGTTAGGTTTAGGGTTAGTTTAATGGGAAAATAAATAATTTATCAGTCAAGAGTGGTTCCCCTTTGTTTATGTTAGAATTATAGGAAATAACCTATTTTTCTTTTCTTATCTTCTTCTCTTCTTCTTTCTTTGCCAACTTACAAACGTTTTCCCATTGTTTTAAATATTTGTATTTTGTTTCACAACCTATTTTTTTTCAATCGTTTATTTTTTTTAATTGTGTGTGTGTGTTTTTGTTCTTTCTTCCATTCTAGTTTTTTTTTTTTTTTGGGGGGGGTAAATTCTTTTTTGTATCTTCGTTTATTTTCTTTCATTTTCTTTCTTAACTTTAATTCTTCTGTTTTTCTTTCTTATTTTTTTTTTTTTCTTCTTTTTTTCTTATTTTATGAACTCTTTTTTCTCTTTTTCTGCATTTTTTCTTTGGTTTTCCCCCACTTTTTCTCAGATATTTTCTTCTCTTTTTTTTCAATTTTTTCTTCCACTTTTTTTAGTTTTCTTCTTATATCTTTCTTTTTCCATTATTGCTTCCTTCTTCTTTTTTCTTTCTTTACGTTCTTTTAACTTCTTTCTTTCTTTCTTTCTTTGTCTTCTTTTTTTCTTCGCTTATTTTCTTTTATTCCTCTTTCTCTTCTAACGTACAAAGAAAATGTTAAAAATAACTCACATCATTTTTCTCGTTGTTTTCTTTCATTTCTAGTTTTCATTCTCTTTTATTCATTTCTCTTACTTTCATTTCTTTTATTCTTTCCCTTTCTTTCATTCTCTTTCTTTTATTCATATTATTCATCCTCTTTTTTAATGTGTGATCTTTTTTCTTATTTCTTTCTTTCTTTCTTTCCTTTTCTTCTCTGTTTTCTTTCTTTTCTCCTTTTTTCGGCCGTCCATTCGTTTCTTTTCACTTTTTCATTCAATATTATATTATGTCAGCCATATTCGATATAAGATTCGCTTATCGTCTGTCTTGCTCAAAGACGGAAGTTTATTTGATAGACAATGAAAGAATAAAGAAACAACATTTCTCTTTCTTTTATTTCTAGTGTTCATTCTTTCTCATTCATTCTCCTTTCATTCATTCTCATTCTTCAATTAATTTTATTGTTTCTCTTTCTTTCAATTCTAGCATTTTTACTCCGTTTCACAATATCATTTTTTCATTCGTTTATCCTATTCTTTAATTGTGGTTTTTTTCTTTCTTCTTTCTTTTATTCTTCATTCTTTTTCTTCCTTTTTCTTTTCATTTTCCTTCCCTTTCTTTATTTTTCTTTCTATATGTATTTCTACTTTTTACTTTTTCTTTTTTTTTCTTTTAATCTGTGTGACTGTTTTTCTTTCTTTCTTCCTTTAATTTTTATCTCCGTCTTTCTCTTTTCTTTCTGTCTATAAGTCTTCTGTTTTTTCTTTCCTTATAGTTTTCTTTCTCTATCTTTTTGTCTTTTTTTCATTCCATCTCTATTTCTTTATTTCTTTCCGTCTCTCTTTTCTCCTTCTTTCTGTGTTGTCTTATTATCGTTCTTCCTTGCCATCTTTCTTTCGTTCGTTATTACTTTCTTTATTTCTTTTTATTTCTATTCTTTCCTCCTCTTCCTCCTCTTCCTCCTCCTCCTCCTCCCCCTTCTTCTTCTTCTTTCTTCTTCTTCTTCTTCTTCTTCTTCTTTACCTTCCTCTTCACTCAAAACTCATTTTCCATCCATTCCTTTCACCCCATTTTTCTTATTTCTTTCCATCTTTCTTTTTCTCTCTTTCCATCTTTCTTTCTTACATTCATTCTTTTTTCTATCATTCTTTATTTATGTATTTATTCATTTATTTCAATTTCTTCTTCTTCTTCTTCTTCTTCTTCTTCTTCTTCTTCTTCTTCTTCTTTGTTCCTCTTCTCTTCTCTTCTTCTCTTCTTCTTTGTTCTTCTTCTTCTTTCTTCTTCTCTTCTCTTCTTCTTCTTCTTCTTCTTCTTCTTCTTCTTCACTAAAAAACTCATTTCCCATATTTCTTCTTCTTGTTCTCTTCTTCTTCTTCTTCTTCTTCTTCTTCTTCTTCTTCTTCTTCTTCTTTTCTTCTTCTTCTTCTTCTTCTTCTTCTTCTTCTTCTTCTTCTTCTTCTTCACTCACTCTGATTTCTTCTCTTTCTTCTTTCTTCTTCTTCTTCTTCTTCTTCTTCTTCTTCTTCTTCTTCTTCTTCTTCTTCTTCTTCTTCTTCTTCTTCTTCTAAAAACTCATTTCCATATCTTCTCTTCTTCTTTGTTCTCATTCTTCTTCTTCTTCTTCTTCTTCTTCTTCTTCTTCTTCTTCTTCTTCTTCTACTTCTTCTTTGTTCCATATCTTCTTCTTCTTCTTCTTCTTCTTCTTCACTCACTCTGATTTCTCTTTCTTCTTCTTCTTCCTTCTTCTTTTTTTTTCTTCTTCACTAAAAAACTCATTTCCCATCCACTCCTTTAACTCTATTTTTTCGCGAAATATAATTTTTTTCTCTCTCTCTTTCTCACAACCACAAACATCAGTCGTTGATGATTCGTGCAAAAAATGTGCAAATTAAATTACCGACAACTGGAAAACTATTCTCAATTGCACTAAAACCATAAATATCGCCAAGGGGTAATCTTAACTTGGTTAGGTGCAATACGAACAAAAAAAATAATGGAATCTCCTTCCCCCTTCCTCCTTTCCTTTCTTCTTCTTTTTTTACGTCTTTTTCTTTTCCGATCGTCCTTAAATAATTCCTGTTCAAAAATCCCCAGTGATTAGTCAAAATGATGCAATGATTCTTCACTGAAAATATCGAAAATTCTTGACATCTTGAAGAACGCAGCACCCAAAACTGCTGTTCCAAAAAAGCAATCTGAGACTTCAATTCTTCATGTGATTTTCAGGAATATTTAAGTATAATTTTATATAGAAATAAATTGTTGAATATTACGAGGGTGGTGGATGGGTTTTTTGTTCCCTATTGTTATAGGGGTCAACTGTAGCGTAAATATTATGGTCTACGAAGAGTTTGAGGATTTGCAGGGAAAGAGAGGAAGAAGAAATAAGAACAAAACAAAGGTTAAAATTTGGAAGAATAAACACTAAGCGGGGTGCCAGTAATTTGACCGACGAATGACCCCGGAAATAGATTTAAAAATAAAAAATGGAAGTTCCGGGCTTTGACCGCAAACGGATGTGACGCCGGAACGAGAAATGGGGGAGAAGAAAATCTGCCTGTTTTTTTCGGCTGGGCTCTGGTGAGAGCAGACGTGTCTGTCGGTCCCTAATGTTGGGTTTGGGACAGCAGTAGGGAACATGATGTACCACAGAGTAATTTATCTCTCTCTCTCTCTCTCTCTCTCTCTCTCTCTCTCTCTCTCTCTCTCTCTCTCTCTCTCTCTCTCTCTCTCTGAAAAGAACCACAAGCCTAGAAATAAATACACATCCCTTTAGGACTATACAACTTGCGTGTATGTTGTTTCTGAACAAACGACTATTACTACTAAAACGACGATTACTACAACTTGAGTTGGCCTGATACATATATCGTTGTGGAGTTGTGCTACATCCACATTGATTGATTTTGACGGATTCTGGTTATTATTTCATATTTATCTTCGTCATGTTTATGGGCCGACCAATAAAGAAACACTAAAATATAATTCCGGTACAAATTGTCCTAGAAACCTTTTTTAATTTCTATAAGCATTGTAAGTATATTGTTCTAATATATATATACATATTTGATATGTTGAAATGAAATACAATACAAATATTCCTCCCACACCACCACTACCACAACCCCAGCGGAGACCACAAGAAGTGACCATGACGGAGATTAAAGACAAAACAACAATTAGAAACAAACCAATTAAAAACCGCCAAAAAACACTTACACAAGAAGAAAAAAGAAAAACGACCGTCCACACACCACCCAACAGATGATACGACTTCTATAAAACAGCAAGGCCCAGTCAGTCATACTAACGTTCTGTAGAAGAAAAACTAGTGCTCTCGAAAATTAAACGAATAAAACGAAATTTAATTCAAAATCGAGTTTCTGATATATTTTTTCCTAATGCTTCACACACCAAAGCCCAAACATTATAATATATATATATATATATATATATATATATATATATATATCAATAAAGGAAGGAAGAACTCAATACAGTAATCCCATAATAAATTTATTTCGACGAAAATTGGGGCCCATATAAATCCAAGTTGATTTAAACCGGCTCCCCAAATTTTCGCCTCATCAGATGGGTCTTAGAAATCACATATAGAATCATTCCTTACTACCAAGTTTTGGATAAATCTCTCTTAATATATATATATATATATATAATATATATATATATATATATATGGGGTTGTTGTTGAACTTGAGGGACAATTCTTGTCTTACGAGTTTCTTTCCTATCCTTTCCAATTGTCTGGCCCTCTTTTTTATATCAGGGTAGAATTGGTGAATGAATCCACCGAAAGTACGCTAGTACTTTCCGTACTACTTAGTGCCATCATCATAAGAATTCTTATAAACTTGAGTCACTCCTACTACTTACTCCTACTGATACTGTTTGTTTAAAAAGAAACAATGGAAATATCTCATCATTTCCCACCTGATGGTGGCACTATGTAGTGCAGAAAGGAGTAGTATAAGCACCTTCGGTGGATTCATTCGCCAGTTCCACCCTGATATAAAAAGGGAGCCTGACAATTTGAAAGGATAAAAAATAAACTCGTAAGACAAGAATTATTTGTTGAGTTCAATAAAATATGCATAAAAGAAAAAATGCAGCCAATATATATATATAGGATTTTTTTTTAATTTTATAGAGAGAAATTCTTATTTATATAATTGGAATAATCATGATAAGCAAATTCAGCGAACACCATGTGTGACGTGAGGAACACTGTACAGCTGTTGCGGCCTATATATATATATATACAAAACCTATTTTGTATATATATATAAAGTTTTATACACGTCTTTACTCGGCAATCCTTTGGCAATCAATCCTTTTGTGCCAGAGTATTATCGTGTAAACATGTTAACCTATAGCTAAGGGAATGAGAGTGTTCATGCCTTTCCTAATTGTATTAGTCCGAAAATGAATTTAATAGCAAGAATAGAGTTCGAACTCGCTTACAACGTTGTCGCAGTCAAGCATTTTAACCCCTACGCTACGGGGACTCCTCGCCCCCATGGTTTTGGGGTTGCTTATTGCAAAGAGAGAGAGGCAAAGCGAAGGTAAAGTGTTGATCCGGTCAGTATTTTAAGAGTATTTGCACTCAATTATTCTGCCGGTTGTCTGACTTAGAGAAAAAAGAAAAAAGAAAAAAGAAAAAGAACGGATATTCTGTAGAAGAGGCGCTGATTGATTGAGAATAAACAAAAATGTATTTATTTTCAAACAAAATGGCGACGAATGTAACGGAATTTCTCAGGGATGATATTCTCCTTTCTTTCTTTTTTCTTTCTTGTTTCTTGTTCTTTTCTTTCTTTCTTTCTTACTTTCTTCTTTCTTTCTCATGCTGGCCTTTCTTTCTTTCTTTCTTTCTTTCTTTCTTTCTCGTTCTGCTGCTTTTTTCTTTCTTACTTTCTTTCTTTCTTTCTCATGCTGGCCTTCTTCTTCTTCTTTCTTTCTTCTTTCTTTCTTTCTCGTTCTGTTGTGTTCTTTCTTCTTTCTTTCTTTCTTATTTCTAGTTCTGCTGTGCTTATTCTTTCTCTCTTCTTTCTTTCTTTTTCTTTCTTTCTCGTTCTGTGTCTTTCTCTCTCTTCTTTCTTCTTTCTTTCTCGTTCTTCTGTGTTTCTTTCTTTTCTTTCTTTCTCGTTCTGCTGTGCTTATTCTTTCTCTCTTTCTTTCTTCTTTCTTCTCGTTCTGCTGTGTTTCTTTCTCTCTTTCTTTCTTTCTTTCTTTCTCGTTCTGCTGTGTTTCTTTTTTCTTTCTTTCTTTCTTTCTTTCTTTCTTTCTAGTTCTGTGCTTATTTATTTATTTATTTATTCTCGTTCTACTGTGCTTATTTATTTCTCTCTTTCTTTTTTTCTTTCTTTCTCTTCTTTCATCCATTCTTTCTTTCTTTCTTTTTTCTTTTTCATTCCACTTTTCTTTTCTTTCTTTCTTTCTCGTTTTGTTGTGCTTCTTTCTTTCTTTCTTTCTTTCTTTCTTTCTCATTTCACTTTGCTTTCCTTCTTTTTTTTCTTTCTCGTTCTCTTGCGCTTTCTTTCTTTCTTTATTCATTTATTTATTTCTCGTCCTGATTTGCTTTCTTTTTTTCTTCTTTCTTTCTTTCTTTCTTTCTTTCTCTCTTTCTTTCTCGTTCTGTTGTGCTCCGTTCTTTCTTTCTTTCTTTCTCCTTTTCCATCTTTCTCGTTCTGCTTTGCTTTCATTCTTTCTTTCTTTGTCTTTCCTATCTTCAGTCTTCTAAAATTAATCTCTATTAAATAGAATCTATTGTTTGACCTTTGTGTATCGAGGCATTGGCCGCTTACACATGCGTGGGATCCTCTGCTGCTGCTGCCGCCGTGTTTCGCACGAACTTCACCCCGCCCCCAACCAGATCAGTTGTCTTGGACTCATCCTGTAAACATCTTTAAATACTTCAAGTATAAATATTGTTTGTTATATCCGATATTAGATCAAGGACTCTTTAGACATGACTACTTGAGACGTAAAACCCAAAGAAAGAGAGAGAAAAAAATAAGTTGACTTTTTGTCCACGGTACTCTTAGATAAAAATGCATTTAATGCAGTTTATTGCTCTATGGCAACCCATCAACTCAAGGAGAAGTCTGCTGCCTTCCACGGAAAGGCTAGGGGAGTAAACCCCGAAAACAAATCAGGAGCTGGAGCCCCTAAAGGTGGTGGATGCTGAAATCTAGTGCTACCCATTAACTCCTGTGACACTACCGTTGCCAAACCGCATTGGTACCTTACATTTCCTATGGATCACAGCAGCAGTGTGGAGAGGGGTTTGCTGCATGGGCAACAGCTCATCCTCCATATGTACCCACCCAGGCTATTTAGTTAAAAAAAAACCTTGACACTACTCCATCGTCTCTAGTAGACGGAAGGCTGCCAACACCATCTCTCTCTCTCTCTCTCTATAATATATATTAATATATATATATATATTATATATTATATATAATGTATATATAATATATATATGTGTAAATGGAAGTTAATCCGACAGAATGAATTTAACATTTTGAAAAAGCAAATTATAATTACTAATTGTTTTTTCAAAATGTTAAATTCATATATATATATATATATATATATATATATATATATATATATAAGTAAAATCGTAGGGCGGCCTATCAGCGAGGGAGTCTATCCCCTTTTCTAGACCAAGGGGATTGTTTTGGGAATGTAAGGTGGAGTGCCACACCTACCATCAGCTTCTTACTTTACCGCACAGATCCCTGAGCTCCTCATACGCTGAGTTGGCGAGGGCCCGTATCGAACTAAGAACCTTGTGGTTTCTAGCCGAACGCTCTACCGACTGAGCTAACCCGGCCCTCTTTTAAGAATGGGTTATTCTTTTTTATTTGTTTTTTTTTTGTGGGTTGGAGTGAATCGAGATCTTGCTAGCTTACAATTAGTTTTAATATTGTTAATATCAGGTAATTCCACATCAAATCATTCAGAAAAAGTAAAATTGTCACCCGCCCCCTTCAATTTTTCTGAAATGTTGTACTGGTGTGGATTATGTTAACGTTAGACATTCCCAAAAATTTGAGCTTCTAATTCCAAAAATTACCGGAGTTATGTCGATTTTTGCTCTCCAAATTTGGTGGGGTTCGCGAGAAATTGCAGCATTTTGAAATCTATTTTTGTCTGTAAAATGAGTTCTAGAGCTTCCCTAATACTAAAAATTAGTTTATAAAAGTATTTTTACCCAACGAATCCACAAAATGCAATAAAAAAAATCAAATCCAATTTTAAGTCATTGATGATTTCTGAATTATTCATAGTGAAATAGATATAGATAGATAGATAGATAGATAGATAGATAGATAGATAGATAGATAGATAGATATGAACAGATGAGATAGATAGATAGATAGATAGATAGATAGATATGAACAGACTGAGATAGATAGATAGATAGATAGATAGATATAGATAGATAGATAGACATGAACAGACTGAGATAGATAGATAGATAGATAGATAGATAGATAGATAGATAGATAGATAGATAGATAGATAGATAGATAGATAGATAGATAGATAGATAGATATGAACGATGAGGACAATTGTCTGAATAATCCAAATAATACTAATTATCAATCCTCATCTAACAAATACAGAGAAATAGTGTAGATAACAATAAAGATGAGGACAATAGTCCGAATAATCCAAATAATACTAATTATCAAGCCTCATCTAAAAAATTCAGAGAAATAATGTAGATAACAATAAAGATGAGGACAATAATCCGAATAATACAAATAATACGAATTATCAAACCTCATCTAAAAAAGTCAGAGAAATAATGTAGATAACAATAAAGATGAGGACAATAGTCTGAATATTCCAAATAATACGAATTATCAAGCCTCATCTCAAAAATTCAGAGAAATAGTGGTACTGTTTGGAAGACCGATCCCCGGAAAGCAGACTGGTCTTCTTTTACAGACTAAACAAAAATGCTAGGAAAAAATCTTTTAAAGTCTGCACAAAACTTTCAAAACAGCAATGACCATCAATATCAAAAATATTATTATTAAAAAATATTATATTTTCAATACTCTTTTTGTATTTTCATATTGTTTTGTTATTTTTTCTTTTTCTTTTTTTTTTTCTTCTGTTATGTCAAAAAATTCTTCAAAATCCGTAAAAGAAAAAAGAATTTTCCAAGAATGAAAAAGATAATTTTTACGAACCA
>CM042169.1:6429041-6456541 GCA_023376005.1 Doryteuthis pealeii
ACGAGAGATACCTCCTAAGGATGTATTCCGAAATGTTGATTTCATTTGGAGATGGTAAGCGGGCCTGTTACGTAATGATAAAATTGAGATATCATTTTGAGATGTCCAGGTGTTTCTGAAAGTTGATGGTCAAATTTGAGATGGTAGGAGGGTTATTCAGGAAAAGGCCTGATATGATTTGAGATTCTATGCTATTAGGCATTGTTGGGACGATTGTGTGTCTCATCAATCCGAATACTGTTTAATGGTTTTTTTTAATATTTTTTATTTGCAGTTAGTCAAGGGCATTCACAAAAATAAACATTAAAGCATAGAAATTTTACGTCGTTTTACTGCATTTTAATATAGTCTGTGTTCTTCTGTACAGTTTTACCATGCTTGGGCCTCTTAATACACAAATGTATTCTGATAACCAGAACTCATGCTCAAGCCTGGGATCCTGTTGCTTTCCCTCCAATTTGAAAAACAACTAAAACAAATACACCTTGGGAGATAAAAAAAATAATTATTTCTTGCTTATGAACTTCCAAAATTGCAGAGTTTAACCCGTTTATAGAAAACAGAATTTAAATAACAGATCAGTGTAATATATATGACATGGTATCTTTGGAATACCTCATGTTTTTCTATTTTACATTTATTTATTATCTGTTACCCCATAATAATATATAATATATAATATGTGGTGTTTGTGGTGTGTGTGTGTGTGTGTGTTGTGGTGTTGTGTGTGGTGTGTGTGTGTTGCCCCATAAGCAGTGTATTGTGTTTTGGTGTTTGTATGTATGTTATATACCGACCAGTCTCAAATATATACTAAGGAGATATTATTAGGATTATAAGCGAATACGATATATATATACTAAATATATATATACTATATATATATATAATTACTATATATAATATTATAGTATGTGTGTGGGTCGTGTTGGTGTGTGGTGTTCTGTGTGTGTGTGTGTGTGTGACACTCTTTTATAATGTGTCAGACGAGTAATAGCCGGTATAAAGTTTTGAACTGGTTCCTATTTTTCAGGAAAGAATGCGGAATTCTTTTAGCATTCCAATATTATCTAAATAAAGATCTTAAGAAATGATTGAAATGATAATCTCACTGTACAGAAAGACCCAAAATTGATACATGGGATTGCAAATTGAATCGGAATTGCTTTAATATTAGAGATTTTAAGAATGATCCGTCCGAAACCCGGATTTTAGACGATTTCTACATTCATTTACAAATGCCGTTAACGTTTCGATTGAATAACATACATTTCTTACTTTTTTGTTGTTGTAAGCTAAACCAATATATATATCTATATATAGATATTATATATATTGCTTAAAACACATCTATGCCCCTCTACTACCACAAAATTCTAACCAAAAAGAATAACGCACACTACATAAAAAAAACAACCAAAACTTCAAAATAATGGGCTTTATATCTCAAATAAAAAATACTTAAACATAATAACTTTTGATATTAAGTCAACATGTTCTAAAATGCTTATAATTCCCGCGTTATCCTCCTTCACTTATTCCTCCCCTCTCACAACTTTTGCCCTTCCACAAAAAATACTACTGCAATCGTTTTCGTTCCAACTAATACCAATTTACAACTCCCTACACAATCGTTACTACCTCCCACTTCCAATTTCCTTGTCCTACGCGACTACTCGTTCTCTTTAAAAAAAAAGACACGGAACATACCATCAGTTTCTACCTCATGATGGCAAATGTATTGCCGAAACGCTTCGTAATGAAACTTTGTGGACTGCATAGAAAATTAGAAAGGATCGAACAAAAACTCGTCCGACAAGAATTGTCTGTACAGTTTAACAGACATGCTTAAAAAAGAAAAAATGCTGCCAAAATACACTTATATAATATATATATAGTATATAATATATATATATTATATATGTTGTGTGTTGTGTGTGTGTTGTGTGTGGTTGTGGTAAGAATGGAAAATTGAATCCGACAATAGAGGAAAAAATGAGTAAAGAAAAGAAATGTAGATGGATAAAAATGAATTTTATCGATATCACTTTTAATCGATATCACTTACACATGTTTCGGTCTGTTTATCAAATGTATACCGGATCTACGTTATATTATTATTATTATTAAAATAGTTAGATGTATTTTTTTCTGTCTAATTTTTTTTTTAATACTTTTATTTATTCCTGAATTTAATCTAGTAGGCTGGCTAGTTTGTAGTTGAGGTTAAACTCCTCCTATTTTGACCTACATGGGTAGTAGATGCGTTGTAATTATACTTTAATTATCTTACACTATATTCAACTACTCTATTTGACTTTATGGGGTAAGTTTGTCTGAAGTTAGTCTAAGTGTTTATTTATTTATTTATTTTCTTAGTAGTTTTTTTTTTTGTTACTGCTTATAGTAATTTTACCTGGGTTATGCTTTATTGAATCCAATTTTTATCTTATTGGTTATTTATATGCATAGTGTAATCTATGCAACATTTTCTAGAACCGTCCTTTTATTAATTTAAGTTATTTATTTGGAATCTAATTATTTCTAACTTTTCCTACTCATGCTTTGGTGTTAAAGGAACTAAAATAATATAAAACAATAATTAAAGAAATCAACTGAACAAGTAATTATCATATAAACTCGATTTGTTAAAACAGTATGCAAATTAACCGCTTTTAGGCATCTGAGTGGTTTAGATTGGTTTCTGTGTTAAATGGCATATCATCTTTTATGGTTATTTAATGCAAACGCCAGTCATTTTAAGATGAAAAAGTAATTGTATATTTTAACCCATAGTTGTGGGATGAGTGGGTTCATAATTCCAAGAGTATTAGTCCGAAAGTGAACGTTATAAAAAGCTCGACTGTAGTTTGAACTCGTTTACTATGTTGTCGCAGTCTAGCACGTTAGCCACATACATCACGGGGTCTTCCTTTTAGGCAAGAAGAAATACATCTTTATCTATATTCGTATTCATCCGTATCAAGTGCATCTGTTTATAAAATGGTTGATAATCAATGTTAGTATTTCCATATATATATATATATATATTATATATATATATATATATATATAGCAGAGCACCTTTATATTGCCAATATTTCTCATCATTCTCTTTCATTATATTTATATATATATATATATATATATATATTATAATATATATATATATATATATAATATATATAGCATACATATATATGCGAAAATTCATCTTTATCTATATCCGTATTCATCCGTACCAGTGTATCTCTTATAACTGGTTTACTATTCAATGTGTATGCATTCATTATATATATATATATATATATAATATATATATATATATATATATAATAATAATTTATTATGATTGGTTGTGTTACATCCTATCTATCTATCTATCTCTCTCTCTCTATTATATATATAATATATATATATTATAAATAACGCAAAGGGCACCTTTATATGCCAATCTTTTCTCATTCATTCTCTATTCAATATATATAATATATATATATATATATATATATAATAATATAACACATACCTATCAGATACAAATATATCCGAAAATCATCTTTATCTATATCCGTATTCATCCGTACCAGTGTATCTCTTTATAACTGGTTCACTATTCAATGTGTATGTATTCATATATATATATATATAATAATATATATATATATATATATATATATATATATATAGGTAATGTTTGGGAGGTATTGAGACAGGTGGCCTATTGTTCACAATGGATTCTATCGTTTATCTTTGATATGACAAGTAGTCGAAAGTCGAAAGAATTGCTTAGATTCGAAAAAGAAAAGAAGGAAGAAGGAAAAAAACAGAAAATCGGTGTTGGTGCTAATGGAGCGTACGGATAAACGTAATCATTTTGATCAATGGCGAAACCGGTTGACATTGTGGCTTGTGAGGCGGGAAAAAAAGAGAGATCGTTTCGATGAATGGTCGTGTATTTGTATGGCGCTCAAGAATACGAACTACTATTCGGTACACAATAGACAGGTCTTTAAGAATGAATAGTTTGCAAACAGAGCTATTTGATTCATAGATCATACCTAACAGGTATTACCCACTCGGTCCAGAGTGGATCTGGTAGTAATGACGATGATGTGTACTCCCCACTTCGGTACACTATGAAGCTCTTTTAAAATGAATAGTTTGCAAACAGATCTATTGATCCATAGATCATATCCTAACAGGTAATACCAGTCCGGTCCGGAGTGGATCTGGTAGTAATGCCGATCGATATGTACTCCCCACTTCGGTACACAATAGACGGTATTTAGAATGAATAGTTTGCAAACAGATCTATTTAATCCATAGATTATCTAACAGGATCCAGAGTGGATTTGTAAATGCGATCGATGTGTACTCCACTTCGGTACACTATAGACAGCTCTTAAGAATGAATAGTTTGCAAACAGATCTATTTGATCCATAGATCATATCCTAACAGGTACTACCACTCCGATCCAGAGTGGATCTGGTAGTAATGACGATCGATGTGTACTCCCCACTTCGGTACACAATAGACAGGTATTTAAGAATGAATAGTTTACAAACAGATCTATTTGACCCATAGATCATATCCTAACAGGTAATACCACTCCGATCCAGTGTGGATCTGGTAGTAATGCCCATCGATGTGTACTCCCCACTTCAGTAAGCCAGCAGGAACCTGGATGAAATGAAAGAGCGTGGAACAGATAAGTGATGGTCGGAGAGTTGTTGGTCGAATTTCATTTTTAGAATTTTTATAGATAGATAGAATCAGATTATTATATCCTGTCATGCCCATCAAATCTATAAATACGAGGAAAGAGCTGTTCCAAAGCTTTGCGTGATGGTCGGTGCCGTTGATCTTTACCTCAACCAGGTCCTTAAAGCTATCGCTAACGACGTGACTAAAGCTTTGAGGACAAACAAACATCAACAAGTTTAAGATCTAACCCCCACAACTCTCACTCTAGCCACATCCAACCCAGCCGTGGAATCAGTAGTGTGCAGGAAGCTGAACATAACATGAGACAGGTCGATGGAGATACCCAGATCTTTAAAGCACAGAGACTAAAGAAAGAACAGGTGTAATAACGATTTGTAAGAAAGCGTTGTCCTCGAAATATTTAATTTTTAAATAAAAATAGTAGGCTCAGGCATGAAACTCTGTTGATAATAGATAGATGTTTATTTCATGTATAGTTTCTTACAAAAAGATTTCAGTTATACTGCAAAGTATTAATAAAAAAAGGTTGTTAAATGCTTCGTTTGATTTGTTATTTAATTCGCTGTAAAAAAAATAATTCAATATATGAAAACAAATATAAATTGCATATCTAGAAGGATTATTTTATGTTATTTGTAACCAAATGAATATTTTTAAGATAGAAACAGAAATTTTTAGAAAGATTATTTTCTTTTCTTTCTAACTGTATAAATATTTTAAAGATTGAACATTAAATAGGCGAGAAAAAAATTTGATTTTCGATAAAATAGTTCTAAAGAAATCACACGTATCAGCTGTCGAAGCTTTTTTCAATTTTGCTGTACAAAAAAAATAATTCAATCGATAAAACACATACATTACAATATTTAGAAGATTATTTATTCTATTTCTATAAATACATATTTTTTAAGATTAAACGGTTGAGAATTCGAGCTGAAACGTTAGGACAATTTGTCAACTTCAAATTACCAGCAGCGGCGCATTTTACTGTTAATAAGCGCACCCAGTGGATTTTGTTATATTAGAGCAGATGCCAAATATCGAAATCATTTGTTTGTTTTGTTCAATAATTAATTGTATCCCTTAATCAGTAAAAATCAATAACAAAGTTGGCGTGTTTCTTAGTTAGAAGGTTATTAAATCTATATGAAGATTTCGAATCCCGAGTGACCTCCCGTTCGAGTTATACGTCGACACGTACATACCAAATTCCTTTATATATATATATGTATATATATATATATATAATATATTAATATATAAGAGGAGAGAGAGAGAGAGAGAGAGAGAGAGAGGGGGGGAGAGATTGATTAGATAGATAGATAGATGAAGTTATTCCTGTTAGTTTATTCATAGAGGCTTCATTATTTCTATCCTTGTATATTTGTTATTCAACAAATATTTACTTTTAGGCCATGATTATTTGACAGCATAATCTATTATGACTATTGTGTTTAATGATAGGCAAACTAAATGTAATAGTTTTGCAATTTTGGAGACTATTATACATATCTGTGTTTATTGTGTGTGTGTTGTGTGTTGTGTGTATCAGCTTATTTATATATATATATATATATATATATGGCCTATCATCTATAATTTCTCTCTCTCTTCTCTCTCTCTCTCTCTCTCTCTCTCTCTCTCTCTCTCTCTCTCTCTCTCTCTCTCTTCACCCAGCCCATCTATATCTATCTATCTATTTATCTCGGCCTATTCATATTTATCTATATCAATTTATTGTCTATCTTAATCTATTCTAATCTCTCCTATCAAGATAGATTTATATTTACATGTATATATATGAATATATATATATATATATATATATATATAATCGGGCTATTCTCTATCTCTATCTATCTATCCATCTCTTTTCTATCTCTATCTACGTCTATCCATCTTCCTCCCTCTCTGTCTATCTTTCTCTATCTTCCTTCTCTCTTTCTCTCTCTCTATTCTCTCTCTCTCTCCTCTTCTCCTCTCTCTTCTCTCTCTCTCTATCTCTCTATCTTCTCTATCTCTCTCTCTCTATATATATATATATATATATATATATATATATTATATATATTAGCCTACATATACTAGGCATATATTTATTTGTCTAATCACTATCTCATTCTTTTTCATCTCTCTATCTATCTATCTATCTATCTCTCCTTCTCTATCTCTCTCTCTCCTCTCTCTCTCTCTCTCTCTCTCTCTATCTATTCTATTATATATATAATATATATATATACATATATATATATATATATATATATATATATATATATATACTATATATAATTATATATATGCTACATTATTGTATGCATACGTATTTGTTATCACTATATCTATCTCATTCGCTTTTCATCTCTCTATCTATCTATCTCCCTTCCTCACCCTCTCTCTCTCTTCCTCCTCTTCTCTCTCTCTCTCTCTCTCTCTATCTCTCTATCTTTCTCTCTATCTATTATGTAATAATATATATATATATATAATATACACACAACACACACACACACACCACACACATATATATATATATATATATATATATAGTTACAATGTATGCATTATTCACTATCGAACCAAATCGTAGAAGGAATACAAATTGATTTAATTTACCGCATTTATATATGACATTTCTCCTCATTTCCGTTGAGTTGCAAATTACACCTCGCAAAAAAAAACTTTTTTGTCTGCTCGTCTGCATCTTTGACAGATGATGTTGTACTTTATGAAAATTACGTACTCTAATTCTAAACATGTACTCTCTCTCTCTCTCTCTCTCTCTCTCTCTCTCTCTCTCTCTCTCTCTCTCTCTCTTCTCTCTCTCTCTCTCTCTCTCTCTCTTCAGATTATACACATTGGCATTCAATATATTCATATACGGTAATTCCATGTCAATTCATTCAGGCCATGTCACCCACCCGCATCAACTTTTCTGAAATTTTGTCCAGGTGTGGACTATGCTAAAGTTAGACAATCCTCAAAATTTGAGCTTTCAATTCCAAACATTGGCGGAGTTATGTCAATTCTTAGAATCGACATAACTCCGCCAATTAATGATTTCTGATTTGCAAAATTTTAACTGGTGTTATAGCTTCGTTTCTTAGCATGAATAAAACTATCATTTTGGTAGAAATAATTTTCAATATATATGAAATAATAATAATAATAATAATAATAATAATAATAGTCATGGATGCAGTGCCATATCGGGATATTGATCTTGCTGTGCATAAATCAGAAATCATCAATAAATTAAAATTGGTTAACTTCAAGATTTTTTTGATAGCATGTTTCGATTTCTCAAAAATGCTTTTATAAACCAATTTTTATGGTAGGTAAGCTCTAGAACTCATTTACAGTCAATAATAGATTACAAAAAGTCGCCATTTTTCGCCAACCCACCAAATTTTGAGTCGGTGTATTCTACCACCCCAGCCGACAGGGTGTTGACGTTCGTAGTCCAAGCAGATTATGAATTGAAAGTTAAATATATTTTTAAGTGGGCTATTGTTGGTATCAATCGGACAGCGAGGGAGTCTATCCTCATTCACTAGCGCTAAACCAGAGAGATCGTTTTGTTGAGGTGGAGCGCCACAACCAATGTCAGCTCCCCACTTTACCGCCTAGATCAGATTACCTAATCTGTGTTATTCTTAGGCTAAATTGGCGAAGACCGGTATCGAACTCAGAACCTTGTAACTACCAAGGCGGCTGCTCTACCGACTGAACTAAACCAACCCCTATATTTTATACGCGAGTTCAATTCCTGGACGAAGCTGTAGGCATTTCACATAGCACTAATACTTTAGGAAAGGTATGAATCCAATTCTCCCTCCAGCTATTGGTAAATAGCAGGGCAGACTGGACTCTTTAACCATGGCAATGTAACCAGTCTAGGAGAAGGAAAACTCTGAATTCAAACCTGTTAAACTCGCTTAAGAAATTGACCTTGTGTCGCATCCTGCTCGTGCAGAGGGGTTGGTGAATACATATGTTGTATACGATTTTTTAGACCTTTTTTAAAATCTTTTTTCGACCGCCCAAAACCAGGTGGGTGCTCTACCTAATGAGCTAAATCGACCCCTATATCGTATACATAGAATTTTTAAATCTTTTTGTTTCTTCTCTGTATTCCCTTATGTTGAGAATAACCATTGAGTAATCTATTTACAAAATATATCTGAAACTAACTCTATAGTTGTTATTTTATGCCTAGAATGGAAGGAACTGCGTAATTTGTATTTATTTACCAACCATCCTGTAACGTGATTATGAAGGTCCACGGAGTTTGATAGTGGAAATAAAACTGTGGGCGGACTGCTATAGAAAGAGAGGAAGAAGAAATAAGAGAAAGTAAAGGTTAAAAAAAAGGAGTAGTGAACACACAACGGTTGCCGGTAATTTGACCGAGGCATGGCCCCCGGATGAAGAACTGAAAGCTGACCGGAAGTTGGGTGTCGATCGGAAGCGGAGGTCACGTGGTGACGAGGAACAAGGAACAACAAGATCGGCCTCTTTTGCTTTCCGGCGGCGTAGGTTTCGGACGGGTCTCTGGTCCCTAGTGTGGGACAGCGAGATAGTTGGTACTACGTTAAAAGGTACAGTAATTTAACAGTGTCCTCTCTCTCTCTCTCTCTCTCTCTCTCTCTCTCTCTCTCTCTCTCTCTCTCTGAACAGCCACGATGCACGAGCCGAAAATAAATGCTAAGCCTTGTGATTATATATCTCACGTGTTGTACCTTTTTTAATCGACAATGACGACCGCCGTGTAACAAATACCTTTTTAGTGCCGTGAATTTTTAGGCATGTTGACAACCCCCGCTATACTACACTCCCTCATGAACAGGATGTGACATAAGGCCATTTTTAAGCAGATCAACCGACGCGAATTAAGTTTTCCTTCTCTTAGTTCGGTTGTCATGCCAAGTTTAAAGAGTCTAGACTGCTATACTAATTTTACCCATAGCTGGAGGGAGATAGTGTTGAATAATTGATAGGGCTGCCTATCAATTTATATAGTTAATTCAAACTAACGGATTGGTGAAAAAAACATTGGGGATTTGATTGATAGATTTTAACCTATGTTTGACCTCCTCCTCCGATTCACCAGCGGGAACGCGAGAAAGTTAGTTTAGAGAAATCAGATTTTGGCTGGGCACTGAAAAAAGACAGATTGGAATAGCGACATGTCCCTCGAAACGAAAATCTCCGCGTGTTTGATTGATCCGGATTTTATAAAATAAAATATCAGCTCTAAGCAAGTGTCAATTTCTTTCGCAGCCAGTGAACTTACCTCTCCTTCCATTTAGTTGACCTCAGCCTCGTTTTCGCTTTCAGACGTTTGACACGCATTCTTTCTTTTCAAGGCAGAGATGACGACACTGGCAGCCATATTGAATAACGGAAACCTTAACACTTCTCTCGGTCTTGTCTCGTGTGATAAACCTTAAAACCGTCAGCAACGCTGTGTAAAAGCAACCGTATCAGTGCTTGTTTCTGACCGCTTCCCCAGATGTTCACCTACTGGATGTGCGGGTTTGCAAAAACATTTACAGTTCAGTGGATGGCTTATATATCGATCTACTGGATCGAGATAAAGATGGCCACCGGCGTTTGATGGCAACATCTGACTGATCAAGATTTTACAAGAAAGCGATTGTAGTAATAAGCTAGCTTGGGATATGAATTTACGAGATTCATAAACAGATATAGGTGTTGTTGTATATATATATATATATATATATATATATTATATAATATAACCAAAAGTCCAGAGAAGAAATCTTCCATACGACACAAGAATTTTTTTAAAAAACCTGTCGCAGTTTGAGAACTCAATGTGTGCTCTTAATGTTAGAGTCACAGAGCAAATATAAAGTAAAGAAATAACAAAAGAGAACTTAGAGATTTAGCATTATAGTCTATTTCAGGGAGCTTAGACAAATAGTCTAACTCTCCCGACTCATCAGATGCGAATGATGAATTCTTTATTACTTTAAAGGCATTTGAAAACAGATTTCTATTTTTTATTTTTTTTAATTTTAGAGTCCTGTGATATAAATTGCAAAAGAAATCCTTGTTATTGCAAAAAAAAATTATGTTGGAGTTTCACTTCTGCCACAATCTCTAAGTCTTTTGTTATTTCTTACTTATATATATTATATATATATATATATATATATATATATATATATATATATATATATATATAATATTATGGAAAAGATGATTAACCGGCTGAATATGGTCACGGTGGTTGATGTGAAGTTCATAAAGATAAGGCAGTGATATAACAAATAAAAAAGTGCTCAATAGGTTAGTAGAGCAAATTTATTTTAATATAGGTCCAAGTGATAACCTACTCGAGTTTCACCATGTTGAGGATCTTCAGGGTTAACTCTACTGTGTAAATCAAGATGTTGGTTGATTGTAGACAAGTATATTTATGTGTTTTTTGCTATGAACGGTACATTATGCAACAGAATTATATAAACGCTGTTTTGGAATTTAAAATTTCGAAATTTGACGTTGGTTTTTTCAAGGTTCAAAACGTAAACATTAGTAGTAAGCTGTTTTATGTTGTTGTTTAATTGGTTTATAACGGAGATATTATTGTGGTAATTAATTGTTGGTTTATTAAAATATGGTAAATTTTATTTATTTATTTATTTATTTATTTTATTGAAGTTAATATAGAGTGGAATTGTATGTGTTTATGGGGTTGTATTATAATCATGGTGACTTTGTTACTATTATTAAAATGCCTTGTTATTATTATTGGTGGAACTCGAGTAGGTTATCATTTGGACTTATATATATATATATATATATATATATATATATATATATATATATATATATAAGGGCAAATGAAAGGAAAGATCGGGGAGGAATAACGAAAACGTGGACGATAAAATGAAGGAGCTGAAAACGAAAAAAAGAATTAAAGAGAATAGAATGAAGAAAAGAACGCAGGGAAATTAAAGAAAAAATTCTTAAATAAAATTATGAAAGAAGAAGTGAGACAGAGAGAGAGAGACAGAGAGAGAGAGAGAGAGAAATCAAGATTATTATTATTTTTACATATTGAACTATTTAGCAATAGCTCGCTCTTAAGTAAACACCAGATGTAATAATTAAATTATCATATTGTTACATAATTGTTAGTACCTAACAATTATGTACAGTTAGCGTAGAAACAAAAATGGCTATTAGAAATTACGGCTAGCAACCTTTGAGTACGATATTATGGAAGATTGAGTGACACGTGTTGAAATCATCTTGAACTCTTTTCCGGTAGATACCGTGAGAATTAGTAGAGAAATGAGAAAGAAGGGCTCTTCCGATTTTGATTTGAAAGAGCTAGTTTAATCAGTACTTGACTGCAGTTAGTCAGGATGGGGATTTCTAAATAAAAATATGATATAAAGAAAATCTAAGTCTTGGGTTATTTATCCAAAAACTACTAATGACCCAGGGCTTTCTGATAGACGGGAAATCCCTAATGGGAGAACAGACGCGAAAACCCCAAGACCGAAGTTCTAGACGCTAGAAGCAAACACAAGATAATAAAGATGATAAGAAGAATATATAAGAATATCAGGTCTTGCTAGTTAAATAAAAAACGAGTAAAACCAACTAATAGTTGATAAGGCTTCATCTTATAAGAAATGAATATTATTATTCTATAAGAAATGCCAAAATCTAATTGTTTATAATTAGCATTGTATTAATGATTTTATATTTAGTTATTTCAACTTAATTTTATTTGCCTTACATATCAACTACTCATACAGTTATTGTACGGCCATTAGAAGCAATACTTCCTTGAATTATTATTATTGTCATCCATTATTCATTATTTACTAGTATTTCTTTCATTTTAATTTTACAACTTTTTCAATCCAGCCATTAGTCTATAGCCATTAATATTAATATCATCTTGAAGTTTGATTAGATAAAGAATTGTCAGCCATTATTAATTTTTAATTAGCATTCATTTTAGTTTAATTTTAGAATTTGTTTCACTTTAACCAATGAAGCAATTAAAAGTGTGAGAGAGAGATAAATCAAGATTATTATACTTTTTACATATTGAACTATTTAGTTCTTAAGTAAACATATCAAATGTTGTAATAAATAAATTATCATACTGTGGTATATTCACAGGTCTTGCTAGTTAAATAGAAAAAAAAACGAGTAAACAGAAACTAATGGTTGATAAGGCTTCATCTTATAAGAAATGAATATTACTATTCTGAAAGAAATGCCAAAATCTAATTGTTTACAATTAACATTGTATTAATAATATTATACTTCAGTCCTTTCAACTTAATTTCATTTTCCTTACATATCAACTACTCATACGGTTATTGTAAAGTTATTGAGCAACAAATTCATCAATAATGTTAGCACTTAACATAATCAATAAACATTATTACAGTGTGCAATATGATCGCTGACCAATAAAGGCAATTAATTGAATTATTTTTATAGCACCATTTTCTTTTTTTACCATTTGTTTCTTTTTAAAAACAAAAATTTAATGGAAAAAGTATATAAAAGATTCAACAAAAGAATTCTCCATCTATAGATGAAATATATCCAAGAGCATAAAATTCAATGATTGATTTTAACAGCATATCAACCTGTCTGGGGTTATTTTATGCCTAGAGCTTACAGAATCAGAGTTCATTGTACATGTTTATTTTTGTGTTGGTCTTTAAGAATCTATTCATTTTTTTAATTTGGATTATTCGGACTATTGTTGTCCTCATCTTTATTGTTACCTGTGCAACATTTCGGATGATGTGCCATCCAGCAGAAGATGAGGACAATAGTCCGAATAATGCAAATACAAATTATCAAGCACATCGGCCAAAACATTGTACAGATAACAAAGATGAGGACAATAGTCCAAATAATCCAAATTATCATGCCTCATCTCAAAAATTCAGAGAAATTGGAAAAAAATCGTTTTTTTTATAATTCATTTTAACAATGTCAAAATCCCATGAGATAGTTTTCTAATAATTACTTTGATACTGATCATGTTTATGTTTATAATTTTTGGTAAAATTTTATTTCTCTCAAGGACAAAATGTTATCAATGTGGATATTTTCAAATATGTCCTTCATATTGTTTGTGTTGAAAAAACGTCAAATGAATGCTAAATGTACACATTCTATGAGAAAATGTTTAACAGAAGCAATATTACTTTGAATTATGAGATGAAGCATTGTCAGCCATTATTCATTTATGACTAGTATTCCTTTTATTTTAATTTTATAACTTTTTCAATGCAGCCATTAGTCTATGGCTATTAATATTAATGTAATCTTGAATTTTGATTAGATGAACAACTGTCAGCCATTGTTAATTTCTGATTAGAATTCATTTTAGTTTAATTTTAGAATTTGTTTTACTTTAACCAATGAAACCATTAGTCTACGACTTTTAGTTGATTTGGTTTGGTTTGGTTTGTTTTACGGCATATCAACCTCGGTGGATCATTTAATGCCGACAAAGTTTTGAAATAAATTCATTCTTAATGGATACTCAATTTTATTTTTATAAACACATTTTTCTATTTAACCCATAGATGGAACCCTAACAGGTACTACCACTCCGGGTCGGAGTGGACCAGGGAGCAATGGTGATGTAGGGGTGCTCCACATTCCCCAGACCTCCAGAACTGGAACCTCACCATCACAGAGTGTAACGACATTCCCACGACATGAGGACCCTCAGCCACCGCCTTCTAAACATATATTATAAAAACATTGGAATTCCTAGGCGAATACTCTACTGGTCAACAAGCATTTATAGTAGCAATGCTTTTTTTTTAATAGTAATTAGTAAATATATGCACCCTCCGCCGGGTGCAAGTATTTAAGTTTTAATATAATAAAATATTATATTAAATTAGAAAAACTAATGAAACTAAATAAGAACACAGATAAAAAGATTTGAAACAGAGTGCAAGTATTTAAGTTTTAATGTAATAAATATTATATTAAATTAGAAAGGTTAATGAAACTAAATAAGAACACAGATAAAAAGATTTGAAACACAGTGCAAGTATTTAAGTTTGAATGTAATAAAATATATATTAAATTAGAAAGGTTTAATGAACTAAATAAGAACACAGATAAAGAAATTTGAAATGCAAGTATTTAAGTTTTAATGTACTAATGAAAATAAATAAGAATGCATATAAAAAGATTGAAACAGAGTGCAAGTATTTAAGTTTTATATAATAAAATATTATATTAAATTAGAAAGGCTCTAAATAAGAACACAGGTAAAAAGATTTGAAACAGAGTGCAAGTATTTCAGTTAATGAAATGAATTATAATATTAAATTAGAAAGGTTAATGAAACTAAATAAGAACACAGGTAAAAGATTTGAAACAGAGTTATCGCTAATGAAACTAAATAAGAACACAGATAAAAAGATTTGAAACAGAGTGCAAGTGTAATCTAATGAACTAAATAAGAATGCCAATAAAAGATTTGAAACGGGGGTGGGGGTATAATCGAAAAATAGAACAACTGAACTTACTCTTTCATAACTCTTCAAATTTCCTGTCTTTAATTGCGAAATGTTCATGATTTAACTATTTAGTTAAACTAGGAATCAAAGAAAAAAATGACATTTATTTCTTCTTGTTAATGGATTCTCCGAGAATTTTCTCATATTCATGAAGATTAAACCAAAAATTCGAATTGAACAATACTAGGCACATATTTATTGGAATCATATTTTTAATATCAATATGCAAATTAGCTTTCCCATTCACACTGTAAACTGCTATTTTGTTGTCTATATAAATAAAAGTGCATGTTATTAGTACGTAGACCCGGTGGTCAGGAGGTTTCAGTCCCGGACTTTACAATCTAACATCGTTGATCCCAGTTGGGCCCCACCCCCTTGATTTGAAGGGGAAGAGCTGGGTCTAATGCCTTAGGTGGCCCCTTGAGGGGAAATGCCGATGGGATCATCGCATTTTTTGCACCCGCCACCCATGAGCTTCGGTTTGTGGGTGGTCCAACATTTAAGGCGTTGTTTCTAACCCATTCACGTGGGGTACGCGGTAAATACTAGTATGTAGATAAGGCCAACAGTATTAATAATGTAAAACAATGTTATTAATAATTGAGGTTTAAATAAAAATAAAATCATGGAGAATGTGACATAAATAACCAAGGAAATTGTGACTTGAGTAATAATGTAGTTTCGGTTACAGACAGATAAACACACAATCCCCATTATAATTTGATTAGAAAATTCATTTTACCCAGAATGCATTGTCAATGGTTATTCATTTCAGACAGGAAGTGGTTTTTGGCTTCTACCCAATGGATTCTGAACTGGCCAATACCTAAAGTATTTCAAAATGATAACAAATCGGAAGTATTTATTTTCTTGGATATTGTTTTTATGATTAAGAAATAATTTGCTATTTTCCTTCTGGATTTTTGTAACTTTTTGCTAAAAATGAGCGACTTTGACTGACCATTGTTTAAACAAATCTCATTTACAATAAAATTGTCTTTTTTTTTAAAGTTTTATTTTCTGTTTTGTGTCCTTATTTTCTGCGGGGATATTTTATAAGTCATTGTTATTTGCTTATTTTTATATCTGATTCTTCCAGTAAATTCCATATTGTGTTTTTTTTTGTTTTTGTTTTTTTTCAGGGGGTTATTTTGGGTTTTTTTTTTCTTTTTCTTTCTGATTCGTAGTTTTGATTTTTTTCTGTTTTGATTTCTTTCTTTGTTTCTTCGTTTCTGTTCGTGATTAGTGTTATCATTTTTGGGTTTTTTTCTGGTTCTTTCTTTATTTGTCTTTCTTTCTTCTTTATTTCTCCTTTTAGTTTAGTTTTTTTTTCTGTTTATTTTTCATTTTGTCATCTTTAGTTTCTTTCTTTCTCTGTGTCTTTTTCTCAGTTTTTTATTGTGTTAAAATTTTATGGACCATCCTGTAGGCTTTAATCAATTTGTCCAATGGAATTGGATCCTTGGTAATCCTCTGGTAAAGAATCCTGATCCTTGATAATCCTCTGGTAATGAATCCTGAGTATTGTAAGTCCCTCCTCAATAATTGAAAGTAAACTGTGGCAAGTATCAGTGTTTAAGTAGTGAATCAGCCACGCATTATGGTTGGTGATTGGCGAAGGAATAAAACACGTGACCTCGGCTAGTCTATAAATCCAGGTGGGGAATTGTAGCACACCTTATATACACAAAATATTCCATGATATTATTGTTTGATTTTTCTATATTTGTTTCTTCATTTTTTTCCTTCTTTTAATTTCCTTCTTTATATTTTCCTTTTTCTATTTTCCTTCTTTGTTTGTTTGTTTGTTTGTTTGTTTGTTTCTTCGCTTTTTCGCTTTTTCGCTTTGTCATTATTATCATCAAGTCACGTATGTAGCACGGATATCCATGACAATCTCTCGCCAACCTTCCCTATCATTCATTACCTCTGGGAGTTTTTCTGTGCAGCATCCAGCATCCTCACATAATTGGTCAATGTGGGTCCTAGCTGAGCGTTCCATATTAGTATGTTCATGTGTTGGCTTCCACAATAGAATGTCGCTTATGAGCTCGCCCTTACTTATCCAGCAGTGTCCTGCATGCCTTGTCCGTCTCACTCGGATGGTTTGTGAGATGGGGGAAGGTGGTCGTACAACTGTTTCCTTGTGGGGTGTTGTTTCCACGACTTGCTTGTGCAGATCCCATCTAGCTTATTCTCAAGGTGTCTCGTTAGGGTTCAGGTGGTGCAGCCGTACAGCAGTACTGATATAACCATAGCCTCGAAGAATTGTCGCTTTAGCTTCGTTTTATTCTACTCATTTTCTGTTTATTCCCTTTCGTTTCCCTGTTATTTGTACTGTTTTCTCGCTTGATAGTTACAAGTTTTTCTATTCTTTTGTTATTCGTTTTATGTTGTTTGTTTTTTTGTTGTTTTTCTTTTGCTTTTTTTTATTTCTTTTTCTTTTTCTACTAGTTTTTGTATTCTTTTGTTATTTGTTTGTTTTTCTTTTTTGAGGGGGTGTTTTTGTTTGTTTTTTGCTTTTTTTTTTTTTTTTTTTTTTTTGCTTTTTTTATTAGTTTGTTTTTCTTTCTGTGATTATAGTTTTTTTTGTTCTATTAATTGGGATTGTTCCCTTTCTTTATTTTTTTTTTTTTTTTTTTTTTTTAGTTATTTTTTGTTTCAGATTTAACAGTTTTTTTCCCGCTTCTCTTTTGTTTTTTCTGTTTCTCGATATCTTTTTGAGGGAAGAAAAATAAAAAGAACAAAAGAAAAGAAAAAAGGGAAAGTTCTTCAGCTGAGTCTGGATATCTTCATTCGTATTCGATCAAACAATCTGATAAATTTATTATTGTGTCGTAATCCCTGCGGGAAGAAATTAGAATTTTTATGTATTTCTCTTAATTTAACAATAAAAGAAATCAACGTCTCGATTGGCCCTATTAAATCTTGAATATCAATTGTCTTCACACGGTTTTTTTTTTCACTGTCTTCTTTTTTTATCTCTCTTGAAGAAGAGTTCCAATCATTTTCGTTATTTACCTTAAAACATCGACCGATTTAACGATATACATTTTAGATAAAATCATTAAAGAAAACGGAAACAATATGGAAGACAAGTGATGAATAGACAGCATTATGAATTAAATAGTATCATTTAATATACATTCCTCGGTAATTTTCACCTTTAGTTGGCTAAATTCCTAGCAAATAAGGCAATTAGAGTAACCTCCCTTGACTTTCACTTTGAAACAAGCCGGTAGCTATTTTGAAAGTCTCCGTGCGTAATAAACAAATCTTAGAAATATTTTTGAAAACAATACAACTGCATGCTTTAACACAAAAATATCATAAAATGTGTTCTTAATAATAATTAAGTTCGTTTCAGATAATGCGCACGCACAATTTTATGCTAGGAATTTAGCCAACTAAAGGTGAAAATTACCCATACCTCCAGCCGCCCTGTCGGTTGGGTTGTTAGAATGCACTGACTGCACCTCTGCAAAGGGATAAGACTCTCCCAAATGGGCCACCTGTTGGCCGTGAGTAGCGAGCCGTGATGCTTAACGACGGTGTCTTGGTGGATGGGCAGTCCATGACATGCAACACTCCACTTAGACTCTTACTTAGGCTAGACGGCGGTCGGAGAGGCCCCCTCCGATCAATCGGCTGGTCACGTCGAGCCCTAGCCTCTATATGATTGCCCCAACCCTATTGCCCTTATGGCAAGCCCCAACCCTTTTTATCATATGGGTGCTAGAAGGTGGTGGTTGAGGGTCTACATGTCCTCGGAATTATGTTAAACTCTAGCTGATGGTGAGGTTCCAGTTTTGGAGCTTTGAGGAATGTGGAGCACCCCTTCATCAACATTGCTTCCTGGTCCACCCTGACCCGGAGTGGTAGTACCTGTTAGGGTCCCATATATGGGTTAAATAGAAAAACACTTTGTGGTTCCTGGGCGCACGCCAGAGAGATAAAGACAGATAGACAGACGGACGGACATACCCTTTATTCAGTCTACGGGGGTATCCTGTTCTCATTCCGCTAACCATAGCTGGGGTAGAGGCGTTAAGCTGTGTTAATAATTATTCTATGTTTCTGCTGCCCTTGGCCAGGTTTGAACCTGTAGTCTAGAGATAATTGTCGCTTAAAACTGTTTTAACCTAACTCCTTTATCCACTAGGATATGTGTCCAATTGGACAATTCTTATTCCCTAGTTACTCCTTCAATGTATTCATTCGTTGAATAGAACCGGGTCAACTGAACTAGGGTGTATGCCGCATCAGAAACAGAAAGAAACAAATGAAAAGATAATCGCGTTAAAGAATGCAAAGCCGGCAAAAGTCAGACTTCATTGCATCAATTGTGGGTCAATTGTGGGTCATAAAAGGAAGATGAGATCACGAAGACTTTTTGACCTTTTATTGACAAATTCTTTCTATTATTTTCGCTGTGCAATTATATCGAGTAAATATTAAATTGTAAACTTTCGATTAGCTCTTATAATTGATTCCAAGAAGCTATTTTCAATTATAGATTATTTCTAGATCATTACAATCCCCAACACACACACACACACACACACACACACACACATATATAATATAATATATATATATATATATATATATATGAAGTTAAGTAAACAAACAAATGTGTTTATTTTTATATGGCTTTAAGCCGACAATTTTGGAGGATATGTGCTTAATTGAAGTCATACCTAATTTTGAAAATTAATTAGTTAATAATTAATGAATTTAGGCGGGCATATATGTTCAAGTTTAGCCTTACACTTGAACATATATTCCCGCCCAAATTCATTAATTATTAACTAATTAATTTTCAAAATTAGGTATGACTTCAATTAAGCACATATCCTCCAAAAAAACAATATATATATATATATATATTATATAATATATATATATATATATATATAGTAGATAGATAGATAGATATAGATATAGATATATATATATATATATAATTTAATATACTAAACTTGTTGGTAAACCCTGGCGGTAAGAAAAAATCCGGCAAATAGTTTGATTGTAAAAATATACTACCAAACATCACCTGGGGAGATATTCGTACCAACCGAAAATAATCGGTTGATACTATAATACTTGGCCAAAAGAAAAAAAAATGATATAGATAAATGAAAAAAATATATATATAAACCGCAGTATTATCTAAAGCTAAAAAGTAAAAAGTGCTCAATACCTAATAGAGCAAATAATAAAGTTAAAACTAATGAGTCAGATATACCTACTAACAGTTTCGCTTAGTAGCTCTTCAGAGCAAAGATCTTAGGTTTAACTTAATACACACATATATATATATATATATATATATATATATATATATGCTCAATGTGTGCTCTTAATGTTAGAGTCACAGAGCAAATATATAAGTGAAGAAATAACAAAAGACTTAGAGATTTAGCATTATAGTCTATTTCAGGGAGCTTAGACAAAGTGTCTAACCTCCCGACTCATCAGATGCGAATGATGAATTCTTTATTAATTTAAAGGCATTTGAAAACAGATTTTTAATTTTTTATTCTTTATTTTTTAAATTTTATAGTCCTGTGATATGAATTCCAAGAGCACACATTGAGCTCTCAAACTGCGACAGGTTTTTTAAATAAAACTCTTGTGTCGTAAGGAATATTACTTCTCTGGACTTTTGGATTATATATATATATATATATATATATATATATATATATATATATATATATAATTATTATTATTATCATTATTATCATTATCATTATCATTATTATTATTAAACAAAAGCTGAACCAATCAATGGTTGTTTCCCTGAGTCTTTTTTCCTGTTTAGTTTAATGACTAAAATAATAATAATAATAATTATTATTATTATTATTATTATTATTGTTGTTGTTGTTATTATCATCCTTACTAAATTTATGATATAGTGTGATTAATTTGATTACAACGGTTTTTTATTATTATCATTATCATCATTATAATTATTATGTTTGAAAAAAATAATTTTCATCGTTTTAATAAGCAGTAATTTACTCCGTGATAAAGTATCATGCACAACGTGGGATGACGTGAGTTGGTCGTTGCTGACCCTCATTTATCGTTTATTATATATATATATATATATTATATATATATATATATATATATATATATATTATATTGGAAGGTTATGTGCTTAATTAAAGTCATACCTAATTTTTGTTAATTAATTAATTATAATTAAATGAATTAGGCGTGCATATCGGTTTAAATGTAAAGCGTAAACAAATCAAGAAAAAGTCGATCTCTGTATGTACATTTCAGCCTATTAGGCCTCATCAGCAGAGCTATAGATAGGGCAGTGCTTTGTGCGTGATTCGAACCCTACCTGCCAGGCTGACAGGCGGACATTCTAACCATTACACTAGCTGCCCCCCCTCCAGAATTTCTCGTTTATTTTAAACTGACTTTAATTAAGCACATAATCTTCCAAAAAATTGTCGGCCTTCGCCATTTCAAACACATTGTTCGACCACTTTATATAATATATATATATATATATATATATATATATATATATATATATATATATATATATAATATAAGGTATCCAAATGACTGGTAGTAAGAGATGATTCTATTTGAGATCTTCAAAATCTCACTGTATATATATAAATAAAGGGAGGGAAAGAGAGAGATTGACTTATATATGGACCGAATTGACTGAAAGAGAGATTTATTGCAGATTTTCAACGAATTAAATGATTTGTGCAACGCTATCGGGTGATTTCTTTAATTCCCGTTGCAAAGTGATGGCCGTTCCAATCTTGACTTTACCTGGACTCCAAGAGCGAATTCTTGAATCTTAGGAAAAACACACAATTATCTCTTACGCCCAGCAGACCTTTTATAGGTTATATATATATATATATATATATATATATATATATATATATATTATATATATGTGTGTGTGTGTGTGTGTGTGGTGTGTGTGTGTAAGAAATAAAGATTTACATAGTATATGGTAGGAATAATTTGCGTATGGATTTTAACAAAATGGGTTTAATAAATAATTATTTGCTATTACTGATTTCTAATACTATCATGTTATTCTCAAACTTATTAAAAGCATTCTATATAATTTTATACACAAATCAATTAAAATAACATTAAAATAAGTGTAAATGTTTTATATTTGTTCTTATTTAGTTTCGTTGGTCTTTTTAATTTAATATGATATCTTATTATATTGGAAATTAAATATTTGCTGCTAGAGGTCACATGTTTTTTCTAGTTTATACATAGAATGGAAGAAATAAACAAATAAAAACAAACTGTTGATAAAAATTATGGATATAGTCCGAAGATTTACATCAAAATATTACGCTTGACAACATTCAAATAAAAACTAAGTAAAATTACTCAAACAAAAGAATCCCGATTTCAAGATTCAATATACTGACTTGAAATCTAAAATCAATAGATTCCTTCATACAAAATGGCAACAACACTGGAATAACAACATCCACAATAAACTCTTCCTAATCAAACCCATTCTGGGAGGGTGGAGACCAACTTTAAGGAAGTCTAGAAAGGAACAAGTCATTGTGTCCCGATTACACATTGGTCATACAAGACTAACGCACTCCTATATACTCAAACAAGAACAACAACCACAATGTGGAACATGTCAAACACCTTTGACAGTTAAACACTTATTCATGGAATGCAGATTTTTTCTCACATAAGAAACAGTTATTTTAAAGTAAACAATATGAAAGATCTGTTTGAAAATGTCAACATAGAGGATATTCTCTCCTTTCTTAGGGAAATAAAATTATACCATAGAATATAGACATGAAACTAATCAATACCATACAATATAATCCCCAATAATGCTAACATATTGTTAAAACCAATTACTAAAAAGTATAAATATAAAGACACGATATGTATCAATTTCTAACCGTTAGGCATGACATAACCCCAGACAAGTTGATATGCCGTTACAATCAATAAACCAACCAGCCAATCAAACAAAAAAAGATTAGTGAAAATTCGATAAAAATGAGGAGTAAAACATTCTCTTCCTCTCATTCACTTTTTCAACATATAAACGGTCTGTAGTCTGTGTTCTTGGCGAGGCTCGTTGCAATTCCTATAGCGCGAAAAACTTTTGGAAAGGTATGAATCCAACAATACTCCCACAGCTATTTGCAAATTGTAGTGTAGACTGGGTTTTTTAATCTTGGTTAGGCAACCACTCTAGGAGAAGGAAAACTCTGAATTTAAACCTGTTAAACTTCGCTCAAGAGATCGACCATGATCCGCATCCTACTTCTAAGGAGGGTGTTACAATCTTATGGGCCATCCTGTAGGCTTTAAGCAAGAACGCGTTGTCCAGTGGAATTGGATCCTTGGTAATCCTCTGGTAAATGATCCTTTGGTTCTTCTGCTAAAGAGTCCTGACTATTGTAAGTCCCTCCTCAATGAGTGCTAGTAGAACTATGGCCAGCATCAGAAGAATTGAGAAGAAATAGAGTTAACCAAATGTTACAATCTTATGGGCCATCCTTTAGGCCTTCAAGCAAGAGCGATTGTCCAGTGGAATTGGGTCCTTGGTAATCTCTTGGTAAAGTGTCCTGGGTATTCGTAATCGTCTGGTAATCCTGAGTATTGTAAGTCCCTCCTCAATTATTGCAATTAGAATTATGGCCAGTGTGGGGGTTTAAGTAGTGTACCAGCCACGCATTATGGCTAATGATTGGCAGGAGGAATAAACCACGTGACCTTGGCTAGTCCATAAATTCAGGTGGGGAATTGGAGCACACCGTATATGTCTAATACTCCAACACAGGGTTTGCTAAATATGAATGTATATTTTTTAAAATTTTCTATGTAGTTTCTTAAGTTATTTTCCACACGGTTATATAATATCAAGTACACCTTCTTCTTTTTTTGCAAAAAAAAGGTTCGCCCTTATACGAGCCCATAACATACCTTGATAGTAATGTCAATTCTTAGGGGCAGCAGTAACATAGAATAGTAATTAACACAGCTTAACACCTCTACCCCAGCTATGGTTAGCGGAATGAGAACAGGATACCCCGGGTACTGAATAAAGGGTTAGGTTCAAAGTTCACTGATGGCCCCCGATTACGACAAGAATGTTCGCGATTACGACAAGGTTCCTGAGTCAGTGAAGGTTCCCGAGTCCAACAAAAAATACCTAAAGAAGGCCGGAGTGCACATCGATCGAAACGTTGTACAGATAACAACAACGATGAAGACAATAGTCCGAATAATACAAATAATACTAATTATCACACCTCATCTCAAAAATTCAGAGAAATAGACCTTAGTCTCATTGTCTCAAATAAATCTTCTGACGAAGCTCAGTTAGAGGCGAAATATCAATTGAATGGATGTTGTTTTGTGTTTTATCCGTTTTTCCTTAATTTTCAAACAAATGCATGTATATATACATACATACCAACTGCCCTTTATATATGTATAGATAATAGTTGTTTAATAAATTCTATCTTATTTTTGTTCAGACCTCTCTGTGTAGAGCTGTTCACTTAATCACTATTTCTCCGGGCCCTCACCACGTGGGAGACCAATGACAATTAGGACCCCCCACGTTGAATTTATTTTCTACATCACACGATCTCACATTCTGCAATCCGCTGAAAATCGAAAGTGTCCTTTTCAAAGCCAAACGTCCGGTCAACGACTCGAAGAACGAATATCCCCTTTTCACGAAGGTCGCGCGTATAAATTTAATTCCGCGGCCGTCGGCCATTTTCTAGATGGTACGGCTTCTTTGAAATAGCATCTTCTTTAACATTACCCTTCCTCTCCACTCACCCCCCCCCCTGCTGTTTTCTGTAAATTTCTGGCCGAGCACGTGACTTAAAAGTTTGGACGTCGAAACCCGTAAAGATTCCATTCATTTATTGATTGTTTCATCATCTCATCGTCTCATCGAGAGCATTTTTATACAACTCACACACACACACACACACATATACACACACTCTCTCTCTCTCTCTCTCTCTCTCTCTCTCTCTCTCTCTCTCTCTCTCTCTCTCTCTCTCTCTCTCTCTCATCTCCTTCTTAACTCTCTCTCCGCCCTGTCGGCTGTGGCGTTAGAATGCACCGGCTGGTCACGTCAAGCCCTAGCACCTATATGACTGCCCCAACCCTATTGCCCTTATGGCAAGCCCCAACCCTTTTTATCATATATGTGTTAGAAGGCGGTGGCTGAGGGTTTTCATGCCTGGGAATAACGTTAAATCTATCTGATGGTGAGGTTCCAGTTTTGGAGGTTTGGGAAATGTAGAGCACCCCCTTCATCACCATTGCTCCCTGGTCCACTCTGACCCGGAATGGTATTACATGTTAGGGTCCCATCTATGGGTTAAATAGAAAAACATGAGTTTATAAACAAAATTGAGAATCCATTTAATGATTACTTTATTGCAAAACTTTATCGGCATTAAATGACCCACTGAGGTTTCATATGCCGTAAAACAAAAAACTCTCTCTCTCTCTCTCCCTCCCCCCTCTCTCTCTCTCTCTCTCTCTCTCTCTCTCTCTCTCTCTCTCTCTCTCTCTGCCCATTAATATTGATCTGTCAAAATAGAGAAATCTAAAAACCGTCGTTCAAGATCAACTAAGATGTCTACTAGAATCTAAATCCCGAATCAATTCTCCCTATCACATAGCATCACATTTTCACTGAAGTCATCAGCGTCAATTCCCCAGCCATACCAACTCTTTTGTGCCTGTTAGTTGCATTCACTTAATATGCAATAAACTGTTTGATTACTTAGGCTAGAGGGCGATCGGAGAGACTCCCTCAATCGGCTCGTCATGTCAAGCACTAGCACCTATATATATATATATATATATATATATATATATATATATATATATATATATATATATATATATATATATATATATATATCAACCCCTCCGCACGAGCAGGATGTAACACAAGGTCAATTTCTTAAGCAGAGTTTAACAGGTTTGAATTTAGAGTTTTCTTTCTCCTAGACTGGTTGTCTAAATCAAGGTTAAAGAGCCCAGTCTGCCCTGCTATTTACCCCTAGCTGCAGGGAGAGTAGGATTCATACCTTTCCCAAGGGTATTAGCGCTAAGTGAAATGCAATTACCACATCCAGGATTTGAACTCGGGGCGACGAGTCCATTTCCTATGACTTTAACCATTACACCACGCGCTTCCATAACACTATAGCACTAGCCCCTATATGATTGTCTCCTATTACACATTGAACATTTTGAAAATGCAATAGCTCTTAAGTAAACATATCAAACGTTGAATACCATGATATCTTTATATGAACGTTTGAGTTCTCAATTGTTGGTTCAATCCTATATCAAGCAATGGCTTGATATCATCCACCTATATATATATATATATATATATATATATATAGAGAGAGAGAGAGAGAGAGAGAGAGAGAGAGAGAGAGATTTTATTTTAAAAATTGAAAAAACACAAGTTTCATTAACAATTGATGTTTGATAGGCCGACCCTGCAGTTGTTCGGTTTGTTTTAACACTCCTTCCTCAGGGCCTTCGTTGGTTTAAAGAAATAACAAATTATTAATGAAAGCAAAAGTATGCGAGCCTCTGCTTTTAAACAAACCAAAACACTGCAGCGTCGGCTGATTAAGCATCAATCGTTAATTAAACTAGTATTTTTTCAGGTTTTTTTAATGTGACACGATGAGTTCTTTTGTTAGCGTCAACTAATTTTTTTAACGAAAAAGAAAAGTGTGAAACATTTTGGTTTAGGTGTAAAATGCAAAAATCAAAATATCAAATACATTTTTGGGGTTGCAGATTGTTTATGCATAGAGATAAGGTTGCATTGCTGACCTGGAGTTGAGATGACATGTTTACCTAACCGTCAAAAGTGTGACCTTGGGTTTCGCACTTAGTTCACCCAAGTCCGGTGACAGATATAGATAGAATTCTTTTTAAAATAGAATTGACGTTTTTGAAAACAAACTGACAGTCAGGCACACAGACACCGACACGAACAGCCGGGTACCGGTGATAGTCGAGTTGGGATCACTGAAAAATGAAATTTGTCACAGGCTACGGAGATTTCTAAAATAAGAGGGTTGCCACTAGGAAAAATTGACTTTTGTTTCTAATATTAATTCCAAGATTTCACATAAAACAAAACGCCAAAC
>CM042169.1:6461541-6466541 GCA_023376005.1 Doryteuthis pealeii
TACACAGGACACTAAGAACCTCAATCACCGCCTTCTAGCATGTATATGATGATAATGGTTGGGGCTTCACCATTAGGACAATCATATAGGGACTAGGGCTTGATGTGACCAGCCTATTTGTTAGGAGGAGTCCTCTCCAACCGACAGAGCATCAACCCTTTTTATATTATGGGTGCTAGAAGGCGGTGACTGAGGGTCTTCATGTCCTGGGAATGAAGTTAAACTCTATCTAAAGGCGAGGTTCCAGTTCTGGATGTTTGGGGAATGTGGTGCACCCCGACATCACCATTGTTCTCTGGTCCACTTTGACCCGGAGTGGTAGTATCTATGGGTTAAATAGAAAAATGTTTATAAAAAATTTGATATTCATTAAGAATGAATCTATTTCAAAACTTTATCGACATTAAATGACCCACTGAGGTTGATATGCCGTAAAACAAACCAAACCAAACCAAAAAACCAAACCAAACCAACCAACCAACCAACCAACTCTTGCATGGTACATTTCTAATGACATTTTCAAAAAAGTTCCATACGTTGATTTTTGAATTGGTGCAAGTTTGAATTTATATTCTAGAAAAGAAATATTAATAAATACGCAAATCAACAATTACATATTTTCAACTATAGTTCCGCCCTGTCGTCTGGTGCGTTAGAATGCACCGACTTCACCTCTGCAGAGGGGTAAGACTCCCCCAATGTTGGCCGTGGGTGGCGACCCGTGATGCTTAAGGATAGAGCCCAGGTGGATGAGCAGTTCATGACATGCAATACTCCACTTTGGCCCTATCTTGGGCTAGACGGGCGGTCGGAGAGGCCCCCTCCGATCAATCGGCTGGTCACATCAAGCCCTAGCACCTATATGATTTTCCCAACCCTATTACCTTTATGGCAAGCCCCAACCCCTTTTTATCATATGGGTGCTAGAAGGCAGTGGCTGCGGGTCTACATGTCCTGGGAATGACGTTAAACTCTATCTGATAGTGAGGTTCCAGTTCTGGAGGTTTGGGGAATGTGGAGCACCCCTTCATCACCATTGCTCCCTGCTCCACTCTGACCCGGAGTGGTAGTACCTGTTAGGGTCCCATCTATGGGTTAAATAGAAAAATCTATTTATAAAAAAATTCTATTATCCATTAAGAATTGATTTATTTCAAAACTTTATCGACATTAAATGACCCACTGAGGTTGATATGCCGTAAAACAAACCAAACCAAACCAAACCAAATCAACTATAGTTAAAGAGAAAATCATCTTATCGTTGAATGTTGAGCATCTGATTAAAGAAAAGAAAAACAATTGTGAAAACGCTTATGCTGCTGAAAATATAATGAACTTTATATTTGTTTGAATCATCCTAAAGACTCTGACGAATGTCTGGTACATATTTTTTAAAAAAAGAGAAAAAAGAGAAACGAAAAGACATTCTTTCTTTCACACCACCAATGATATCACAGTGAGTTGAATCTCTCCCTTATTTTGTATATGTCTTTTTAAGATTGGCTAAGAGTTGAATGTTCGATCGCTCGTTTGCACATATATGATAAAATCGATACTTATTCAATATCCCTACCCCGTTCCCGATAATTATGAATTGGTGGAAGTTTGAATTTCTATTCTGTTCTAGAAAGAGATTACTAATAAATACGCGAATTTATTTCCATTTTAAAAAGCAGTTGAAGAAAAAAAATGAAACCCATGAAACGGATGTTTGAGCTCTTAAAACGTGGCGTTGGGGGGGGGGTGTTTTTTGTGGGTTTTTTTTTTTCTTTTCAGGTTTTAAAAGCAGATGCCCGGATTATTTTACGCTGTTAGAATCTGTCTCGTGATTTATATACAGTGGTACTTTGGTTAATGTCAGATACGGCACTTCTTCTTCTTCTTCTTCTTATTATTATTATTATTATTATTATTATTATTAAGAAGAATCATCTTCTTAATCTTACTTTTCTTCCACTCCCTCTTGCTTCTTCTACTTCTTTTTTCTTCATGTACTTCTTTTCTTACCCATCAATCTTTCTTTCCTTCCACTAACTCATTCTTCTTCTTCTTCTTCTTCTTCTTCTTCTTCTTCTCTTTTCTTCTTCTTCGTCATTCTTTTCCTCATCATCATCATCTTATTCTCTTCTTCTTCTTCTTTTTCTCCTCCTCTTCCTCCTCCTCAATCTGTCTCTTACTGTTCCTTCTTTGTCTCCTTTCTCCTTCTTCTACCTCTCCTCCTCCACCACCTTCTTCATTTTCTTATTTTTCCACTTCCTCTTACAACTCCTCAACCTCCTTCTTTTTCTTCTTAATTCTCCTCCCTCCTCTTCTTTTTTTCTCATTCTTCTCTTTCTTTCTCTACTCCTTCCTCCTTCTTCCTCCACTACCTCATCTTCACACCCTGTAAATTCTCCTACCCATACATTATTCTATCTTTCGCCTTCTATTTCTTCTCTCCCCATATTACCGCTATTTCCTCATGAGTAAAAACGTTTGTCAACCTATAAATAGACAACACATTTTACTGGAAATAGATATATTTACAAACATGCACGAACCTAATCTACTTCTAAACAAAACGAAAGATCTAAGAAAGTCCAGTTGGTGTAGGGGTTAAGACGCTCGCCTGTCAGCTTGACAGTCGGGTTTCGAATCACGCACAAGGCGGTCTTTCTATCTATAGCTCTGCTGATGAGGCCTAATAGGACGAAATGTGCATACAGAGATTGATTTTTCTCGATTTGTTTAGCCTTACATTTAATAGGTATACCCACCTAATTAATTAATTATTAACTAATTAACTTTCAAAATTAGGTACGACTTCAATTAAGCACATATTCTCCCAAATATATATATATATATATATATATATTGGCAGCATCTTTTTTAAACATGTTTTGTTAAACTCTACTAACTATTCTTGTCGGACGAGTTTTTGTTCGACCCTTTCTAACTGTCTGGCCATTTTTTTAATATCTGGGTGGAATTGGTGTAGCAATCCACCAAAGGTTCTTTCACGAACGCTTTCTGCACGTCTTTCTGCCACCATCAAGTGTGAAACTGGTGGAATATTTACATGTCTCGTTTTTAAAACAAGCAGTAGCAGTAGAAATTGGTAGTAGGAGGTGTTCACAAGTTCCGTTTAAACGAACAGTGGCAGTAGAAATTTGTAGGAGTGGGGGGGGGCTTAAAAGTTTGTAAAAATATAAGGGGAGTGGTGGAAGGGGGATTGGCGGGAATTTATAGGCATTTGAGGACATGTTCACTGGTTTTAAAGTTTATCTTGTTGTGTGTTTGTTTTGTTTGATATATAAGGCTTCGATTATTTGAACTTTATTTTGTATATATATATATATATATATATATATATATATATATATATGGGAGAAAAGAAATTTATCCGACAGTATGTGGAGAAAATGTAGAACAAACACGGGATGTTTCCATCCATTGTAACATTATAACATCCAGTGTTTGTTCGACAATTTCTACACACACACACACACACCATGTGTATATATATATATATATATATATATATATATATATATATATATTAAACATTTTTTAAATTGGGCGTTATTATGAAGCATTAAAAATGTATAAATGAATGTATAAATTCAATATTATGGAGTATTGGATTCACTTATTTCTTAATTATTTTTTGTCATAAATTTTCAGGTTCGTTAGATACCCTTTGTCAAATGTTATTACTGTTTAACGGCTTTTTTGTCTCTGTTGTTATCGATAGTGGCAGCGTCTGTGAAATATTTATAATAACGGAGAATTCCGATGTCTGCGTTTATATATAGAATGCCCACACATAGACTCTCACTACCTACTCTCCGTTCTTCTCCACCTAAAATTCAGGAGTCAGAAAATCCTCCCCCCTGCTCTTTCCACTAACTGACCCAGTGACCGAAGATCACTCAACTCTCCCCTCCTCCTTATCTTCTGCTGGCATCAAACACACCAGAACTTTACCCCCTCCCTTTACCTACCCCTGTGCCCATCTACTCCCATCCTCTCTCTACTTCCTGTAAACTACCCTCACTTCATTCATGTCTGCCCCTATCCTCCCTCCCTTCACTTCCGCTACTAACCCACCCCCTCCTCACCAAATTCACTTGTACTTGCACGTAATTTTGCTTTCAATAAAAATCATTTGACTGAAGATGTCCGTATGAATTCGGACGAAACGTTTCAACTCTTAGATTTGTTTTGAGTTTTCATTTCTTGTTCACCATCCTTCTACCTACCTCATATATATATATTATATATATATATATAATATATATGTGTGTTGTGTGTGTGTGTGCGGTGTGTGTGTGTGTGTGTGTCTGTCAGTGTTTTATTCATATCGTTAATACACCGTAGATTTTAACCTCTTCAACATTTTTGACTGATACATACAACGATTCCACATCCTAAGGACAATTTATTACAATTTTTGTTCCACTTTTTCGCCAAAAATACTACAGAAAAGAAGATGTCTTTAAAGTATGATTAAGTAAAGAAAGACATTGTTTTGTTTTTTTGTTTGTTTGTTTGTTATATGTTTGTTTTTTGGGGTTTTTTTGTTTTGTTTTGTTCCTTATCAAACAAACAAATCGAATGAAGCATTTTCATAAAAAGAAAAGACATTCTGCCTTCGGTGGTTCGAATTTCACCCCCGGCTGCAAATTGAATGGTCGGATGTAAGTAGCACTTATCTTTCCCTTTCAAGTTGATTTCAAGTGGTAAAAAAGACATTACACTCATAAAACTACTTTTTTCCCGCGCCAAACCAACGGTCATAATATATTTGGCGGGAAATGAAATGCATAAATGGCGGCCATTTTCTTTAATGTTCCTGTCTTCTCGCCTAGACGAAGATTCTTAATAACAACAACTTGATGCTATAATTGTTGCGGATATATGGTTGAATTAGGTTATTAATTATTTTTGATATTTTGTATGTAGGAGTGGATATTCGTGAGATTATTGGTCGGGGGGTTTCCTGGTTTTTGGGGTTTTAT
>CM042169.1:6471541-6486541 GCA_023376005.1 Doryteuthis pealeii
ACCGCTCCTTATATTACTGTAAGTCCTTTATACAGCATGGACTATCCTTTAGTACCATGTCTGTAACATTTATAAGTTAGGTACATTTGGGTATCTTGTTTATACCTAAATATTGTATATGTATTTACATGTTCTATTCTCCTGTACATTATGTATCTTATCGTTTCCATGTGCTGTTATATATATATTAAATGTTTTGTCTCACAAAGTGTAGGAATTGTATGTTCATTAACTTTGAATCTTACACTTCTATTTTTCTACTGTTCATCTTTGGTATCTTACGTTCTTCTTCTAGCGTCTCTTCTAGCGTCTGGACTTCGTCTTGCTGGTCGGTCGCACTTAATACATTTCTTCTTCTAGATCAGTCTTGTTGCCAACACTTTCATCAACCACAAAACCATATTATTTATGTAAGCTTTTATTTACTTAACTAAACATATTCATCTAACTAATATAACGTGCGTGTGCAGTGAGCTTCAGCTAAGGCAGAAAGACCTTATCTGCCTGACGTCCAAGCTGAAACTGAGACCCAACCAGGTCCCATGTGACTTCACGTATTTCGCGGGCTTTCTGTAATACTCCATGGAAAGTCCCGCCCGTGATATGAAAAGGGGTCATTCCTTCAGAAATACAGGGGGTTGACAATAATCTATGCATAGATTATGTAACACTAATGGTGAAGTTCCAATTTGTATCTATGGTTTGGTTTGTTTTGTTTTACGGCATATCAACCTCAGTGGGTCATTTGATGCCGATAAAGTTTTGAAATAAATCAATTCTTAATGGATAATACAATTTTTTATAAATACATTTTTCTATTTAACCCATAGATGGAACCCTAACAGGTACTACCACTCCGGGTCAGAGTGGACCAGGGAGCAATGGTGATGAAGAGGTGATCCACATTCCCCAAACCTCCAAAACTGGAACCTCACCATCAGATAGAGTTTAACGTCATTCACAGGATATGTAGGCCCTCAGTCACCGCTTTCTAGCACCCATATGATAAAAAGGGCAATAGGGTTGGGAAAATCATATAGTTGCTAGGGCTTGACGTGACCAGCCGATTGATCGGAGGGAGCCTCTCCAACCGTTGTATCTATGGGGAGTGTGGAGTACTCCTTCATCGCCATAACTCCACCCTGACCCGGAGTGGTAGTATCTGTTATGGTCCCATTTATGGGTTAAATAGATTTTTTAAAATAAGTTGTAAAAATGTGTGTAAATATAATAGTGTTGACATGCTTTATCCCTTCCAGCTGGGAAAATTTGGCTCAGGACCGCCCTCGGTGGCAGCAGGCTGTCCATAGCGGAATGTTCATGTCTGAAGCCACTCTGGCGCAACACCATGACGCCAAGACGTCCAGAAGAAAGTAGCGGCAAGAAAGCACCGGCACATCAACATCTTCAGGGACAGCCTTCAAATGCGACATCTGTGGTGGAGAATGTTTGTCGAACATTGGACTTCATAGTCACAGATGGGGCTGTAACTTGAGGGGCACAAAAAATATATTATAGTCTTCCGAGACTGAAATGCTAATGGAATGACATGCCGTAAAAGTCGACCAATTAATCAACTCGTATGAGATGTTTTTGTGCCATTCGCTCTATGATATCCGGTCGGCTGGTTGGTTGGTTGGTTGGTTGGTTGGTTGGTGGGTTGGGAAAATTTCGTTTGATTTTGGTACAAGGTTTTAAGTTGAATTAACGGACAGACAAACAGAAAAAGACATATAGATATAGTATAAGAGAACCAAAAAGAATTCAGAGGTAAGTTGAAATACCACCACTGGATTCCTCGTAGAATTATAGACTAGAAAGATTTCGTTTGATCGTTGTACAAGAATTTGCTTTCAATTGAATCAACAGAGTGACAAACAGACAGACAGATTGGCCACAAATATAGCATGAGACGCTAAATGAATCCCGGGGTAAACATATATACGACCACTGGATTCCCCATGAATTCCACTCTATAAAGATTTGGTTTGATCTCGGTACAAGGTTTTCTTTTCAATTGAATCAACGGACAGACAAATAGACAAACTGACAGACAGATAAAGCACAAATCTAGTATAAGATGCCCCAAATGAATTCATGCGTAAATATGATTCCTCATAGTGTTTTCCCCTAGAAAGGTTTCGTTGATCTTGGCATCCCCAAGTAGACAGAAAGATAAACACGACCCTGTCGGCTGGGCCGTTAAGAATGAACCGACTGCACCTCTGCAGAGGGGTAAGACTCCCCCAATGGGGCCACTTGTTGGCCGTGGGTGGCAACCGTGATAGAGCCCAGGTGCATGAGCAGTTCATGACTTACAATACTCCACTTTGGCCCTATCTTGGGCTAGACGGGCGGCCGAGAGGCCCCCTCCGATCAATCGGCTGGTCATGTCAAGCCCTAGCAACTATATGATTTTCCCAACACTATTGCCCTTATTGCAAGCCATAACCCCGTTTTATCATATGGGTGCTTGAAGGCGGTGACTTCCAGTTTTGGAGGTTTGGGGAATGTGGAGCATCCCTTCATCACCATTGCTCCCTGGTCCACTCTGACCCGGAGTGGTAGTACTTGTTAGGGTCCTATCTATGGGTTAAATAGAAAGACCTGAGTCGATAAACAAAATTGTATTATGCAATAAGAATTAATTTATTTCACAACTTTGTCGGCATTAAATGACCCACCGAGGTTGATATGCCGTAAAACAAAACAAACCAAACCAAAATAAACAGAGATACCACACATATAGGATTCAAATAAGGATGGTGGTATGATGGCTATCATCGTAAAAAATTGAATCCTCACCCCTATTGTAAATCCTAGACGAAGATGTTTGCATTCCACATAGCGCTAATACCATTCGGAAAGGTATGCATCAAACTACGCTCCCTCCAGATATAGGTAAATAGTAGGGTAGGCTGGTTACTTTAACCTTGGCTAGGTAACTCGGAATCCAAACCTGTTAAACTCTGCTTAAGAAATTGACCTTGTGCCACATCCTGCTCAAACAAAATGAGTTCACATTTCGGAATTACTATCAGTCTTATCCCTGATTGAATTGACGCCATTGTACGCATGTGGGTCTGTTGATCTCGACCGAGGTGTTTTGCGATGTTGTGCGCCTGCGTATAAAGCGGAAGTGCGTAGGAGGGTTGATGGGAAGACGATAAGCGCTGGAATAGGAACCGAAAAAATAGGGGAGAATCTCTGGAGGCAAGATGGAAAAATGTGAGTGAAAAAGAGGGAGACATTCCGTTATCTGATGCGAATTCCACGATGATAACTTCAACCTAAGATGTCATTAGAGTACGAAAGCACAAAAGGACACACACGCACACACACGCACACACACACACACATATATATATATATATTATATATATATATATATATATATATATATCAATTTAAGAAAATATATTTATTGATACTTATACACGCACATATTAAAGTACGAAAAGCATAAAAGAAAACTGATGCATATATATATATATATATATATAATATATATATATATATATATATTATATATACTCACACACATACACACATACACACACATATAAATATACGTGTAAATTATGAATAAATATATACCTTTGCATAGATATAAATCTATTCCGGCATATATATATATATATATATATATATATATATATATATATATATATATATATATATATATATCGGATAGATGCAAATAAATTGGATGTCATGTAAATATGAAATATGAGAAAAATATTGAGATGTTGTGATGATGCATTCGTAAAATTTGTCGACGGTTTGGTCTATACGACGATCATCTTCATGGCAGTGGACTATGCAGCAGATATAGGCTTGAGCAGGTGCATTTTCAAGAAGTGCTAGATCATATGCATAGGCCACGTCAGTAATATCTTCTGGGGAATATCATCTGCTTATTAGTATGAAACGATGTTTTTTTCATTAGATTTTTGGTTGTATATACTTACGTTTGAACTTTTAAAAGGATTTTGGTTTTACGGCATATCAACCTCAGTGGGTCATTTAATGCCGATGAAGTATTGAAATATATAATTCTTAATGGATACACATATTTTTAATACATTTTTATGAATACATTTTTCTATTTAAGCTATAGATGTGACCCTAACAGGCACTACCGCTCCGGGTCAGAGTACACCAGGGAGCAATGGTGATGAAGGGGTGCTCCACATTCCCCAAACCTCAAAAACTGGAACCTCGCCATCAGATAGAGTTTAACGTCATTCCCATGATATGTAGACCCTCAGCCACCGCTTTCTAGCACCCATATGATTAAAGGGGTTGGGGCTTGCCATAAGGGCAACAGGATTGGGGCAATCATATAGGTGCTAGGGCTTGACGTGACCAGCTGATTGATCGGAGGGGGCCTCTCCGACCGCCCGACTAGCCTAAGTAATGGTCTAAGTGGTGTATTGCAGGTCATGGACTGCTAATCCACCTAGACTCCGTCCTTAAGCATCACGGGTCGCCACCAACGGCCAACAGGTGGCCCCATTGGGGGAGTCTTACCCCTGTGCAGGGGTTGAGCACTTTGGGAGGATTTCGATGACGACCGCCAACTAAAGCGTAAGACCCTACGCTCTCCTATATAAGGGATGGAGCACTCTATTTCGACCTTTACATACATACAGATGTGTGTATCAAAACGGTTAAAATCCCCTTCGCATTCTGTATATGATGGTAGCCTAGCGGTTAAGCCGTCCGATTGATGCTGAACCGATCGGATCTCAATCCCGGCTGTAGGTAGCTTACAAATATCTAGCCGCACTGAAGAGACTTGATAAGTCGAAACATGTGTCTGTGGATGACTATATATATATATGTATATATATATATATATATATATATATATAGATGAGATTTATCTAAAACTTAGTAGTAAGGGATGATTCTATATGTGATTTCTAAGATACACTGTATTAATATTGTATGATCCAGTATGTATAAATACAGTGAATCTTTAAATCACTACAGAGAGCTCAATGTATAATAAACTTTTTAGATTATATAGAGAGCAATATTTATCATATAAAGGAAGGAAAAACTCAACACCGTAAATCCATAATAAATTTATTTCGACCAAAATTGGGGCCTTTATAAATCTAAGTTGATTTAATATAGCTCCCCAAAATCCAGTCTCATCAGATGGAAGATCAGGTTATTTGAATTGCATAACTGAAAAATTTTACTTCTCAAAAAAAAAAAAGAATATATATATATATATATATATATATATATATAATATATATATATAACCCATAGCTTGGACCTTGACAGGTACTACCAGAGTGAACCTGTTTTTCCAGTGCTCCAGAACTGAAACATAAACATCATATAAAATCATACCCAGTACATTAGGACCCTCAGCCACCGCCATCTAGCACATATATAATAAAAAGGATTGGGGTTTGCCATAAGGGCACTAGAGTCGGTACACTCATATATATATATATATATATATATATATATATATTTGCCAACCACTCCTTACGAGCAGGATGCGGCAAACAATTCTCAAGCTGGGTTTATCAGGTTTGAATTCAGAGTTTTCCTTCTCCTGAACAGGTTACCTACCAAGTTTATAGAGCCTAGTATGCACAACTATTTACCCATAGCTGAGGAAGAGTCTCTGGATGCATAGCTTTCTAAAGGGTGTTAGCATTATGTGAAATGCAAACAGCCTCGTCCAGGATTTGGACTCGGGTCTACGAGTCAATTTACAACGACTCTAACAATTACTCCACGCGCCTTTATTTATTTGGAAGGCATGTGTCAAATTTTTTTTAGAAGTTTAAAATTACTGGTGACTGTCAGGCTTGATTATTTGTCTATTTGGGTGTATATGTGTTACCCCAAAAAAGCCGAGCCTATTTCAGGACAGAATAATTAGATTCCATGTTAAATCCAAATGGCGCATGTCTTTTATCCATTTTCTTCATTTGATTCTATTATTAGGTTCTAATATATATATATATATATATATATATATATGAGTAAGAAAAGGTGGAATGAAAACATCACACAATACTGTTAAAGAAGAAAACAATTTATAATATAATCATAGCTGATACTGATCAATATTTCGATTTTACAAAAATCATCATCAGAGCTCATTCACTCCCGTAGTTGTTTGGGTCGGAGAGGAAAGTCAAAATCAGTTTACAAAACAAAAAACCTTAATACTGCAAAAAAGGAACGAAAGACGTTACAATATTCACCAACGTGGGCATTCGCATATATATATATATATATATATATATATATTATATATATATATATATATATATATATATATATAAGGGCGGTTGCGTGTATATGTACGTCCGGAGAAAACATCGAAAATAAAACAATTAATAACAAAGTAAATTTATATACACATTAAATATCACCAGGGTTGGTTTTTAAGCAAAAATAATCGAGATTTGATTTATATTCGTGAAGATAATTAAAATAAAATTTAAATGATAACAGCATGGATTTTTTTCATTTAATTTTTTAGATAGTAGACATTAACATTTCTTTTCAGAGTAGCTGGATCAATGCAAGGTCTTTTTTTTTACATATGGATTTAAATGGGGCATCCAACGAGGATTCAATTCACGATTCCGTAATAATGGATCTGCGGGACTAACTTTAAAAAGAAAAATCTCTACCCATTCGACGCTCAATATCTTATTATAATGGAGATTGTGTGTTTTTCTGGCTGTAACCGAAACTATATTACTACTCAAGTCACAATTCCCTTAATTATTTACATCAAATTCTCCATGATTTCATTCTTTTAAACCTTCAGTTATTAATAAAAATTGTTTTATATTATTAATACTGCTGACCATATCTACGTACTAATAACATGCAATTGTATTTATATATACAACGAAATAACGGTTTACAGTTTGAACGAGAAGGCTAATTTGCATATTGATATTTAAAATTTTTATTTTAATAAATATGTGCTTGTATTATGATTTCTAATTGTTTTGGTTTTATCTTAAGAAATATAAACAAAATCTCGTGGATAAATCTAAAAGAAAATTTATTTACAAGAAGAAATAACTGTAATATTATCCTTTACTTCCTATTTTAACTAAATAGTTAAATTAGGAAAAATTTACCACTGAAAGAGGGGAGTAATGGAAAATGATGGAATAGTTAGTTTCAAAGTTGTTCTATTTTCGATTATACCCCCTCTGTTGCAGATCTTTTTATCTGCATTCTTAGTCAGTTTCATTAGCCTTTCTAATTTAATATGATATTTAATTATATCAAAACTTAAATACTTGCACCCGGAGGGTGCATATATTTGCTAGTATATATAATGATAATATATGAATATATTTTTTATTTCAATTCTTATTATTGATGGTGAATTCGCAGCCATTTTAATTGGCGCGGTAAATTTAAAGCTAGGGTATTTCTATCGTTTGTGGGCGTATCCATAGGCTGTAAATAAACCTGTTACTAAAATATAGATGGATACGTATTCTTCCACTAAGCCAAACTGATACACTGTATATGGTGCTCTTATACTGTGCCTACCTAATATATTATAATACTATATATATATATATATTAATATTATATATATATATATATATATAGAAGTATGTTATGGGCGCCATTCGGAGAAAAATTAGATCACTCTCTATTAAAAAAGGTTATGTTTTTTTAATCCTGAAATCCTTTTTGCGAACTTCATTTTTATAGAATCAGTAATATATATTATATTAGTATATTATAGTGACGGTAGAATATGTTATTGAATATTTAGTGAATGTAGGTTGAGGAGAGAGAGAGGGGGAGAGATGAAGAGAGAGGCAGACCAGACAGACAGTGACAGATATAATAGAAGGTAGATAGAGTGTACCGTACTCTGAGTCAGTGTCTACTAATAAAATAGATGGATTGATAGATGATAGAATAAGATAGATAGATGTACGTACTCCTAGTCACTGTGCCTACCTAAAATAGATGGGATATGATACGATTAGATTAGATAGATAGATGTACGTACTCTAGTCACTGTGCCTACTAAAAATAGCATATGATAGATAGATAGATGATAGATGTACGTACTCTAGTCACTGTCCACCTAAAAAAAATAGATGGATTGATAGATAGATAGATAGATAGATAGATAGATGTAACGTACTCTAGTCATGTGATCCTTACCTAAAAATATAGATGGTTGATAGATAGATGAGATAGATAGATAGATAGATGTACGTACTCTAGTCCAACTGTGTCCAACCTAAAAATAGATGGATTGATAGATGATAGATAGATAGATAGATAGATAGATAGATGTACGTAACTCTAGTTCCTGTGTCCTACCTAAAAATAGATGGATGATAGATAGATAGATAGATAGATGAGATAGATGATGATAGTAGATGTACGTACTCTAGTCCACTGTGTCTACTCTAAAATAGATGGATTGATAGATAGATAGAGAGAATAGATAGATAGATAGATTTGTACGTACTTCCTAGTCACTGTTGTCTACCTAAAAATAGAATGGATAGATAGATAGATAGATAGATAGATAGATAGATGCACATACTCTAGTCACCTGTGCCCACCTAAAATAGATGGATAGATAGATGATAGACTAGGATAGATAGATAGATGCCACATACTCTAGTCACTGTGCCCACCTAAAATAGATGATAGATAGATAGATTAGATAGATAGATAGAAATAGATAGAGGTACGTACTCTAGGTCACTGTGGCCCACCTAAACTAGATGGATAGATCGAATAGATAGATAATTAGATAGATAGATAGAATGCACATACTCTAGTCACTGTGCCCACCTAAAAAGATGGATAGATAGATAGATAGATAAGATTAGATAGATGCACAACTCTAGTCACTGTGCCCACCTAAAAAGATGGATAGAGATAGATAGATAGATAGAATAGATAGATAGATATGAGGTCGCTACTCTGTCACGTGCCCACCTAAAATAGATGGATAGATAGATAGATAGATAGATATGATAGATTGATGCACATACTCTAGTCACTGTGCCCACCTGAAATAGATAGATAGATAGATAGAATAGATAGATAGAGTAGATGTACGTACTCCTAGTCACTGTGTCTACCTAAAATAGATAGATGGATTAGATAGATAGAAGATAGATAGATAGATGTACGTACTCTAGTCACTGTGTTCTACCTAAAAATACCATAGATAGATAAAGATAGATAGAAGATAGATAGATAGAGGTACGGTACTACTAGTCACTGTGCCTACCTAAAAGACTTGTCTGTTGGATTGTAGATGACGTGATAGCATCTAAAAGGATTCTTATCGATCCCAATTATGGCCTTGATGTGTTGATTCCTTAATCGATTTGGCAAAGAGGGCGAAAACAAAAACGGGAATGAGAGAGACGAGAACAGAGAGAGTGAGGATGAGAGACAGAGAGAGTGACAGAGAGAGAGAGACACTAGAGAGTGAGACCAGAGAGTGAGAGCAGACACACAGAGAGAAGAGAAAGACTGAAATGCGTGAAAGAGAGATGGAAATAGAACGAAGGGAAGAAAGAAATAATTATTCTTATAAAAGTGTCCAGAATTAAAGGAATGTAAGGTAAGAAAAAAGAGAAAAGTGTAAAGAAGAAATGAAGAAAGAAAGAAATACAGTGAAAGAAAGAAGAAATGCAAACGAAAGAAAGAAAGAAATAACCTCAGAGAAAGAAAAGAATGAAAGAAAGAACAAAATCAATAAATAATTACAGGAAAATTGCAGGAACTATAAACGAAAGAAAGAAAAAGAGAAGAAAGAAAGAAAGAAAGATTGTCAATGAAAGAAATAACCAAGAGAAAGAAAAGAAGAGAGAAAGAATGGATCATAAAGAAAAAATTGCAGGGAAATATAAAAGAAAGAAAGAAGAAAGAAGAAAGAAGAAAAAATTGTAGTGAACGAAAAGGAGAAAGACAGAACTGTCATAAGAAAGAAAGGAAAGAAAGAATAGAAAGGAAAGAAAGAAAGAATTGCAATGAAAGAAATACCAAGAGAAATAAAGAAGGAGAGAAAGAATGAAATCAATAAAGAAAAATTGCAGGGAAATATAAAAGAAAGAAAGAAAGAAAGAAAAATTGTAGTGAACGAAAAGGAAAGACAGAACTGTCATGAAAGAAAGAAAGAAAGAAAGAAAGAAGTATTGCATTGAAAAAAAAGAAACAGTGAAAGAATTGATGTGGGAAAAAGAAATGAAGAAAAAAGAAACAAATAGAAAAGATACAGTGAAATAAAAGAATGAATTCCAATGAAAGAAACATAGAATCAAAGAAGCAAAGAAAGAAATGTAAACCAACAACAAGAAGGAACGAAAGAATGAAAGAAATAAGTTGTAATGGGAATGAAGAAAAATGAATGAATGAATGAATGATAGAAGGAAAGAAGAAGCGAAGGAAACCTTTAAAAAAGAAGAAAAATGTTAAATTCTCGATTGAATATAAAATCAAATAAAAGCGGATAGATGGAAGACAAACAAACAAAACAATAAAAAAAGGGAAAAAATGAACCAACACGATCGAACGTAGGAAGACGATAAATAAAAACGAATAAGGGGACAGAAACAGAAACAAGAATTGCTGACCCCCAGATCGTCGTACATTTTATATATATATATATATGTGTGTGTGTGTGTGTGTGTGTGTGTGTGTGTGCGCGTGTGTGTGTGTATGTAAAGATGTGTATGTTTGTATATATAAGTGTATATATATATATATATATATATATATATATATATATATATGTATATTGCTGACCCCCAGATCGTCGTACATTTTATATGTATATATATATATATATATATATATATATATATGTGTGGTGTGTGTGTGTGTGTGTGTGTGCGTGTGTGTGTATGTAAATATGTGTATGTGTGTATATATACATGCATGTGTGTATATATAAGTGTATATATATACATATATATGTATATATATACGTCTTCACCGTTTTCAACCCCTCTTCATAAATACACACAAACACACAGATATATATATATATATATATATATATATATATATATATATATATATATATATGTACGACGATCTTGGGGTCAGCAACTCTTGTTTTTGTTTTGTCCCCTTACTCGTTATTATATATAATAACAAACACACACACACACACACACACACACACACACACACACACACACCACACATATATATATATATATATATATATATATATATATATATATATACGTGTGTGTGTGTACGTACTTGTTAGCTTTTTATTCAGGAATCGGTCGGACCGGTTCAATCTGCGCGTGATACAATGAATGGAATGTTCTCGGATAAGAAGTCCGTAAATGCTGATGGAAATATCCAAACAAATCGTGATAATATTATATATATATATATATATATATATATATATATATATATATATATACAATTTTTTTCTTTCTTTTTTTTTTTTTTACTTTTTTCTCTTGTCTTTGGATCGTCACAGATTTCTACTGGATCCATTCCCTCTCGTCTGAATATCTCATTGTGATTTCTTTCTATTCAATTCTCTGTCGAGTTGTATCATTTCACTCTGTTATCTTACTAATAGATTTCTTTAGCTGTTTGAACACGCACACATACTGGAGAGAATTGGAAAGCCTACAAGACAACGAACTCGAGTGTATTCGGTCTCTCTGTACACGGGGTTTGTCAGTATCTGACACGAGGATACTTCACACAGGAAGTAAACCATGATTAGATATTCAAACAACAGTGTAAATCTATATATTAATACGCGTGTTCCTAAATCTTTCATCTGTTATCATCCTGCCACACCCTCTGGTTAAAAATGAGGCCGTCCAAATTGTTCAAAATGCAATGCAAAAATATCTGAGTTATTCGGACTATTGTCCCCATCTTTATTGTTATTTGTACAACGTTTCGGCCGATATGCCCTCCGGCCTTCTTCAGGTATTTCTTGTCGGACTCGGGAACCTTCTTATTGAACTCGGGAACTTTCTTGTCGTAATCGGGAGCCATCACGGAACTTTGAACCTAACCCTTTATTCAGTCCTCGGGGGTATCCTGTTCTCATTCCGCTAACCATAACTGGGGTAGGAGTTGTGTTAATTATTTTTCTATGTTACTGCCTCTACTCAGGATTGAACCCGGAATCCAGAGATAACTGTCATTTAGAACTGTCTTAACCTAACTACCTTATCCACTAGGACATGTGTCCAATTGGGCTTTTATATTTTTTCAGCTCAGTTAACTTTGAACCATGCATCTTTGAGAATCTGTGTTATGCCTCAAAGATACGTGGTTCAATCTTAATTGACCTGAAAAATATAAAAGCTTTTAAATAAAATAACTGGTGCATTATATTGTTTATTCATTAATATATCAACACTGAAAATTTCATTAAATTCGGTTAATTCCCTGATTTTTGTATTTTTTTTTTTTTGGAGGGGTGACATACGATGGTGGAATTTAGGTCCATTAAGTTTGAGTTAACCGAAAAGTATTATATATATAAAAAAATGTTCAAGATACAACGCAAAAATGTAAATCTTGATTATCTGGAGTCACTTAATCGCAGATTACTTATTTGTTTCATTTTATTCCACCTAACTTTTAAAATAAAATATTCGAGATGGTCTTGTGTCGCTTAAATGTCCAATGTAAAATTAAAAGGAATTGAAAAAAAAAGTTACATGTTTGTTTTATTTGTAATATTGAAATTGAGAATTACAGAATATATTTTTGTAATTTTGATTTTGTGTCGTCTAGTCTCCTGCCTTAATTTACGCTATGTTTTAGCGAGCCAGCACCATGCGAATTATCAAACCTACCTTTGATCTATTTTTTTTTCTTAATATTTCGAGATAAATATCCCTTCGTAAGACGATTTCTGAAAGCTAAGTCCTGGAGCGGTTACCTCGTTGCTAGGATTTTTTCATTCTGTTGTTTGCCGGGTGATAAAAAATAACAACCACAGCTGTGTCTGGAGATCACCCCCACACACACACTCACACACACACTTACACACACACACACACACTCTCATACACACACACACTCACACACACACACTCACTCACACACACACACTCACTCACACACACACACACACACACACAGACAAAATAAACAAATTACTAAGACCTGTCTTACCCTCTCCTCCCCCAAAAAGGAATGGGCCAAATCTGAAAGGATACTTTGACATTATTGGACAGACACAAATAGACACACGTAAAGAATTCGGAGGAAGATATCACCCAACAGAATGGACAAATTCTAGAAACAAAGTACCAGCTCCAGAACTTAGCTTTCAGAAATCTTCTGACGAAGGGATCTTTATCTCGAAATATTAAGAAAATAAATCAAATTTAGACGAACAACATCATAGTTACCTTATTTTTCTTTACACTTGCATTGTGATAGTTTTCAAAACCAACCAACAAACCAATATATATATATATATATATATATATATATATATATATATAGTGAGAGAGAGAGAAAGAGAGAGAAGGAGAGATAAAGATAAAATCATGTACAGGAGAAAGAAAACTGAATCCAAAACTGCTAAACTCCGCTTAAAAATTGACCTTGTGTCAGATCTTACATCTATGGAGATATTCGTCAATACATACATTGATTACCTGTGTACAGACACTGGATTTCGTGAAGAGGACTTGCCAAACGCGATGACCAATAGGAAGGTGAGAGATAGATAGAGATAGAGAGAGAGAGAGAGAGGGGGGGAGTAATGAGGATCCGTGCTCTCAGCATGAAATGGTGCACCTGCTGACGAAATATAATTGCGATAAATATGAAATGCTAATTAGAATCCATCATGTCTTAAATAGAAGCACCGATATCATTATGGATGGAGAGAATGTGCTAAAGGTTATTAAGTAGCTGCTTCTAATTTTTGGCACTTTAAATTTTCCATCGGACACCAACGCCATTTTAACTCGAATTCAGAACCTTGGAGATTTCCGTTTCGACCAAGAACAAGACGGTATATCCCAGGGGTCGTGGCTAATTATAAGCGAAAATCGTTTTGGGTTCTTCTTTTCTAATTAGTGCAACAATAACGATAAATTAGCTATATGGCCTCATGCCAGACTTGACTAAGCTTTTTTTTTTCAATATATAATGACTTGAGTTCGATTCTCACTGATTACCTTGAACATGGACTAACTAATTTTAGCCGATACCGACAAATTGAGATCGATCCTCGCCGCGTGTCTCAAGCACCTGACCCTGTTACAGACATGGGTTGGACAAGTTTAATACCATGTTTTCTGGCATATATATATATATATATATATATATATATATATATATATATATACCAACCCCTCTGCACGAGCAGGATGTGACATAAAGTCAATTTCTTAAGCTGGGTACAACAGGTTTGAATTTAGAGTTTTCCTTCTCCAGACCGGTTGCCCAAACTATTGAGGGCCGGGTTAGCTCAGTCGGTGGAGCGTTCGGCTAGAAACTACAAGGTTCCTAGTTCGATTCCAGTCCTCGCCAACTAAGCGTTATGAGTAGCACAGGGATCTGTGTGGTAAAGTAAGGAGCTGATGATAGGTATGGCGCTCCACTTAAGATGCAAAAACAATCTCCTTGGTCTAGCGCGCTAGTGAAAAGTGAAAAGGGATAGACTCCCTCGTTGATTGTCTGATACCGACATTTAGGCCGCCCGACGACTTTCTTACTTTACTTACTATTCAGAGTGGGATTCATACCTTTCCCAAGGATATTAGCGCTAAGTGAAATGCAATTACCACACCCAGGATTTGAACTCGGGTCGACGAGTCCATTTCCCATGACTTTAACCATTACACCACGCGCTTCTTATTTTCTGGCGTTATATACACTGGTATTTGGAGGAGAAAGTCTATTTTATAGTCATTTATCCTACATGTTCGCCACGTGTAGGATGTGACACAAGATTGCAAGAATGGAGCATTCAGTGAGGAT
>CM042169.1:6489041-6491541 GCA_023376005.1 Doryteuthis pealeii
ATTGAATTTTACGGCATGTCAACCCTTTTTGGGCTTATTTTATGCCGAACAGGTTTATTTTTCTTCGTTTTTTTAAGTATTCGATTTTTTTTTCAATTTTTTTATTCATTTAGTTATTTCAACTCATTTTTATCTATTTAACCCATAGACGGGACCCAAACAGGTACTACCACTCGAGACAAAGGTGGACCTAGGAGTAATGGCTATAACGGGCTACTCAACACTCCCAAGAGTATCAGAATTGGAACCTCACCACTAGATATAGTTTAACGTCATACCAGGGAACTATTTAAATTGAATACCCAATAAGAATGAATAAAACAATAATGTCTTCGGCATAAAATAACCCAACAAGGGTTGACCAACGTAAAGCAATAATACAAGGATTTTATTTCTAGTAAACCATTATACATTAGAAATACTAGCGAGAATATGTACTCTCCTAGCGTAACTATTTAAGTTTTAATGTAATGAAATATATTAAATTAGAAAGACTAACGAAATTAAATAAGAACGCATATAAAAAGATTACACTTATTCTAATTATATTTTAATTGGTTTCTATATAAAATCATTCATAGAATTAATTTTAATTCGATGGGGAATAAAACAATAATATTAGAGATCAATAAGACCAAGTTATCATATTCAATTATCAAACCCGGTTTTATTAAAACCAGTATGCAAATGAAAAATACCATATATTATGTAAACCTTTATTTCTTAGTGATATATAAGACACAACATTCTATTTACTGGATTTTAAATGCAATTTAGGGCCTGTGAGTGCGGTGGCTTCGGTCGCTAACTATTAGTGAATTTAACAGCGTAATCCCAGAGGGGCATCCCCCAAGCAACATCTGTCCCCTTGATTTAAAGGGAAAGGGCTGGGTTTATTGCTCAGTGACTGAGGCGCCCCCTTGATGGGGAATGCCGAAGGGATCCAAGCATTTTTGTGCCTGCCATCCCATGAGCTTTGGTTCGAGGATCTCATTCACGATAAGTAAAAATGGATCTGCAAGACTAACTTTTTTTAAAAAACCTCAACCCAGGCGAAACCGGGTAGCCACTTGTAGTCGTTAATAAATAAGATTATCCTATGTATTAATGATTTTGACTAAAAATTAAGTAATCATTAATAAACTTACACAATTCCTGTGGGTATTGCGACGTAAGCAGTGACATCGTTTCGGTTTGCAGACAGACACCGATTCTCTATTATAATAAGATTTGTTTCTACTTTCTTGCTTTCTCTTTTTGTTTCTCTTTCTATCTTCATTCTCTTGAGTATTCACGCTATTCTACTTAAGGGTACTATCTTGGTTAACAAAAACTATTACTGAATACATACTGCAACAGAAAGAAAGAAAGAGAAAAAGAAAAAAGAAAGAAACAAGAAGGAAAAGAAAGTAGATACTCAGTTTTAATAGAAAGAAAGAAAGAAAGTAAGGGGAGAAGGAAATAAAAACGAGAGACACGGGTTTAATAAAAAGAAAGAAAGAAAGAAAGAAAGTTAAAGGAGTAACAAAGGTTCAATAAAAAGAAAGAAAGAAACGGATTGGATAAATATCTACATTTTATTAGTCTGCAACTCTTTTTTGTTTAGTTTTTTTCTGTCTATCTCAATTATTAATAAAATTATCTTACATTATTAATATTGTAACATACTAATAATATGCAATTGTATTTATATGTACAAAAATAGCGCTTTACAGTGTGAACGGAAGGCCAATTTGCATATCGATATTAAAAATTTGATTTTAATAAATATGTACTTGGTATTATTGATTAGATGATTATTTGGTTTTATCCTAATGAATATGAGCAAAAATCGCGGGTATAAATCTTAAAAGAAATCCATTAACAAAAAGAAATAACTGTAATTTAACTAAATAGTTAAATTAGAAAAATAACAATAAAAAACGGGAGTGATGGAAGAGTAAGTTTTTGTTCTATTTTTTTTTATTATACCCTCCTCTTCTATTTCTTCTTTCTGTCTGTATTTTTCTCTATGTGTATGAGTCCATAGGAGAACGTCACTTATGAGTTCGTTCTTACTTGTCAAGTATGTCTTGATCAACTTACTTGGATGGCTTGTAAGATTGAAGGTAAATGGCTGAACGACTGTTTTTTTTAACCAAACGCTTGAAGGAAAGTTAGATGGGAACTGCACCCGCTGGACGCTGCTTTGAATAATTCTGGAAGCAGAACCCAGAAAACTGTAGCTTTATTGCCACTTACCCCCATCTCACAAATCATCGAAGTACAATGAAGAAGACATGCTGGTTACTGCTAAAGAAACATGGACAAATTTATAAGTGACATTCTCCTAATGACTACTACACATGGACACACCAGTGTTGGCTGTCCAGAAAAACTTACATTTACCAGGTTTGGAAGAAAGGGAAGGAGAAAATTTTAAAAAGAGAGAAACGGGTTTAATGAAAAGAAAGAAAGAAAGAAGCAAATGAAAGGTTTAATAGAAAGAAACAAATAAACA
>CM042169.1:6496541-6506541 GCA_023376005.1 Doryteuthis pealeii
GATTAACGGGAATCCATCACCTATTGCCCTTTGATGGCTCTATTAGTCCCCGTTGGTTGGCTTTAGTGGTTCCAATGGCTAATAAAAATTTGCACGGGTGCCGGATTAACGGGAATCCATCACCTATTGCCCTTTGATGGCTCTATTAGTCCCCGTTGGTTGGCTTTAGTGGTTCCAATGGCTAATAAAAATTTGCACGGGTGCCGGATTAACGGGAATCCATCACCTATGGCCCTTTGATGGCTCTATTAGTCCCCGTTGGTTGGCTTTAGTGGTTCCAATGGCTAATAAAAATTTGCACGGGTGCCGGATTAACGGGAATCCATCACCTATTGCCCTTTGATGGCTCTATTAGTCCCGTTGGTTGGCTTTAGTGGTTCCAATGGCTAATAAAAATTTGCACGGGTGCTGGATTAACGGGAATCCATCACCTATTGCCCTTTGATGGCTCTATTAGTCCCCGTTGGTTGGCTTTAGTGGTTCCAATGGCTAATAAAAATTTGCACGGGTGCCGGATTAACGGGAATCCATCACCTATGCCCTTTGATGGCTCTATTAGTCCCCGTTGGTTGGCTTTAGTGGTTCCAATGGCTAATAAAAATTTGCACGGGTGCCGGATTAACGGGAATCCATCACCTATTGCCCTTTGATGGCTCTATTAGTCCCCGTTGGTTGGCTTTAGTGGTTCCAATGGCTAATAAAAATTTGCACGGGTGCCGGATTAACGGGAATCCATCACCTATGCCCTTTGATGGCTCTATTAGTCCCCGTTGGTTGGCTTTAGTGGTTCCAATGGCTAATAAAAATTTGCACGGGTGCTGGATTAACGGGAATCCATCACCTATTGCCCTTTGATGGCTCTATTAGTCCCCGTTGGTTGGCTTTAGTGGTTCCAATGGCTAATAAAAATTTGCACGGGTGCCGGATTAACGGGAATCCATCACCTATTGCCCTTTGATGGCTCTATTAGTCCCCGTTGGTTGGCTTTAGTGGTTCCAATGGCTAATAAAAATTTGCACGGGTGCCGGATTAACGGGAATCCATCACCTATTGCCCTTTGATGGCTCTATTAGTCCCCGTTGGTTGGCTTTAGTGGTTCCAATGGCTAATAAAAATTTGCACGGGTGCCGGATTAACGGGAATCCATCACCTATTGCCCTTTGATGGCTCTATTAGTCCCCGTTGGTTGGCTTTAGTGGTTCCAATGGCTAATAAAAATTTGCACGGGTGCCGGATTAACGGGAATCCATCACCTATGGCCCTTTGATGGCTCTATTAGTCCCCGTTGGTTGGCTTTAGTGGTTCCAATGGCTAATAAAAATTTGCACGGGTGCTGGATTAACGGGAATCCATCACCTATGCCCTTTGATGGCTCTATTAGTCCCCGTTGGTTGGCTTTAGTGGTTCCAATGGCTAATAAAAATTTGCACGGGTGCCGGATTAACGGGAATCCATCACCTATTGCCCTTTGATGGCTCTATTAGTCCCCGTTGGTTGGCTTTAGTGGTTCCAATGGCTAATAAAAATTTGCACGGGTGCCGGATTAACGGGAATCCATCACCTATTGCCCTTTGATGGCTCTATTAGTCCCCGTTGGTTGGCTTTAGTGGTTCCAATGGCTAATAAAAATTTGCACGGGTGCCGGATTAACGGGAATCCATCACCTATGCCCTTTGATGGCTCTATTAGTCCCCGTTGGTTGGCTTTAGTGGTTCCAATGGCTAATAAAAATTTGCACGGGTGCCGGATTAACGGGAATCCATCACCTATGCCCTTTGATGGCTCTATTAGTCCCCGTTGGTTGGCTTTAGTGGTTCCAATGGCTAATAAAAATTTGCACGGGTGCCGGATTAACGGGAATCCATCACCTATGCCCTTTGATGGCTCTATTAGTCCCCGTTGGTTGGCTTTAGTGGTTCCAATGGCTAATAAAAATTTGCACGGGTGCCGGATTAACGGGAATCCATCACCTATTGCCCTTTGATGGCTCTATTAGTCCCCGTTGGTTGGCTTTAGTGGTTCCAATGGCTAATAAAAATTTGCACGGGTGCCGGATTAACGGGAATCCATCACCTATGCCCTTTGATGGCTCTATTAGTCCCCGTTGGTTGGCTTTAGTGGTTCCAATGGCTAATAAAAATTTGCACGGGTGCCGGATTAACGGGAATCCATCACCTATTGCCCTTTGATGGCTCTATTAGTCCCCGTTGGTTGGCTTTAGTGGTTCCAATGGCTAATAAAAATTTGCACGGGTGCCGGATTAACGGGAATCCATCACCTATGCCCTTTGATGGCTCTATTAGTCCCCGTTGGTTGGCTTTAGTGGTTCCAATGGCTAATAAAAATTTGCACGGGTGCCGGATTAACGGGAATCCATCACCTATTGCCCTTTGATGGCTCTATTAGTCCCCGTTGGTTGGCTTTAGTGGTTCCAATGGCTAATAAAAATTTGCACGGGTGCCGGATTAACGGGAATCCATCACCTATTGCCCTTTGATGGCTCTATTAGTCCCCGTTGGTTGGCTTTAGTGGTTCCAATGGCTAATAAAAATTTGCACGGGTGCCGGATTAACGGGAATCCATCACCTATGCCCTTTGATGGCTCTATTAGTCCCCGTTGGTTGGCTTTAGTGGTTCCAATGGCTAATAAAAATTTGCACGGGTGCCGGATTAACGGGAATCCATCACCTATTGCCCTTTGATGGCTCTATTAGTCCCCGTTGGTTGGCTTTAGTGGTTCCAATGGCTAATAAAAATTTGCACGGGTGCCGGATTAACGGGAATCCATCACCTATGCCCTTTGATGGCTGTATTAGTCCCCGTTGGTTGGCTTTAGTGGTTCCAATGGCTAATAAAAATTTGCACGGGTGCTGGATTAACGGGAATCCATCACCTATGCCCTTTGATGGCTCTATTAGTCCCCGTTGGTTGGCTTTAGTGGTTCCAATGGCTAATAAAAATTTGCACGGGTGCCGGATTAACGGGAATCCATCACCTATGCCCTTTGATGGCTCTATTAGTCCCCGTTGGTTGGCTTTAGTGGTTCCAATGGCTAATAAAAATTTGCACGGGTGCCGGATTAACGGGAATCCATCACCTATTGCCCTTTGATGGCTCTATTAGTCCCCGTTGGTTGGCTTTAGTGGTTCCAATGGCTAATAAAAATTTGCACGGGTGCCGGATTAACGGGAATCCATCACCTATGCCCTTTGATGGCTCTATTAGTCCCCGTTGGTTGGCTTTAGTGGTTCCAATGGCTAATAAAAATTTGCACGGGTGCCGGATTAACGGGAATCCATCACCTATTGCCCTTTGATGGCTCTATTAGTCCCCGTTGGTTGGCTTTAGTGGTTCCAATGGCTAATAAAAATTTGCACGGGTGCTGGATTAACGGGAATCCATCACCTATGCCCTTTGATGGCTCTATTAGTCCCCGTTGGTTGGCTTTAGTGGTTCCAATGGCTAATAAAAATTTGCACGGGTGCCGGATTAACGGGAATCCATCACCTATTGCCCTTTGATGGCTCTATTAGTCCCCGTTGGTTGGCTTTAGTGGTTCCAATGGCTAATAAAAATTTGCACGGGTGCCGGATTAACGGGAATCCATCACCTATTGCCCTTTGATGGCTCTATTAGTCCCCGTTGGTTGGCTTTAGTGGTTCCAATGGCTAATAAAAATTTGCACGGGTGCTGGATTAACGGGAATCCATCACCTATGCCCTTTGATGGCTCTATTAGTCCCCGTTGGTTGGCTTTAGTGGTTCCAATGGCTAATAAAAATTTGCACGGGTGCCGGATTAACGGAATCCATCACCTATGCCCTTTGATGGCTCTATTAGTCCCCGTTGGTTGGCTTTAGTGGTTCCAATGGCTAATAAAAATTTGCACGGGTGCCGGATTAACGGGAATCCATCACCTATGCCCTTTGATGGCTCTATTAGTCCCGTTGGTTGGCTTTAGTGGTTCCAATGGCTAATAAAAATTTGCACGGGTGCTGGATTAACGGGAATCCATCACCTATTGCCCTTTGATGGCTCTATTAGTCCCCGTTGGTTGGCTTTAGTGGTTCCAATGGCTAATAAAAATTTGCACGGGTGCCGGATTAACGGGAATCCATCACCTATGCCCTTTGATGGCTCTATTAGTCCCCGTTGGTTGGCTTTAGTGGTTCCAATGGCTAATAAAAATTTGCACGGGTGCCGGATTAACGGGAATCCATCACCTATGCCCTTTGATGGCTCTATTAGTCCCCGTTGGTTGGCTTTAGTGGTTCCAATGGCTAATAAAAATTTGCACGGGTGCCGGATTAACGGGAATCCATCACCTATGCCCTTTGATGGCTCTATTAGTCCCCGTTGGTTGGCTTTAGTGGTTCCAATGGCTAATAAAAATTTGCACGGGTGCCGGATTAACGGGAATCCATCACCTATGCCCTTTGATGGCTCTATTAGTCCCCGTTGGTTGGCTTTAGTGGTTCCAATGGCTAATAAAAATTTGCACGGGTGCCGGATTAACGGGAATCCATCACCTATGCCCTTTGATGGCTCTATTAGTCCCCGTTGGTTGGCTTTAGTGGTTCCAATGGCTAATAAAAATTTGCACGGGTGCCGGATTAACGGGAATCCATCACCTATGGCCCTTTGATGGCTCTATTAGTCCCCGTTGGTTGGCTTTAGTGGTTCCAATGGCTAATAAAAATTTGCACGGGTGCCGGATTAACGGGAATCCATCACCTATGCCCTTTGATGGCTCTATTAGTCCCCGTTGGTTGGCTTTAGTGGTTCCAATGGCTAATAAAAATTTGCACGGGTGCCGGATTAACGGGAATCCATCACCTATGCCCTTTGATGGCTCTATTAGTCCCCGTTGGTTGGCTTTAGTGGTTCCAATGGCTAATAAAAATTTGCACGGGTGCCGGATTAACGGGAATCCATCACCTATGCCCTTTGATGGCTCTATTAGTCCCCGTTGGTTGGCTTTAGTGGTTCCAATGGCTAATAAAAATTTGCACGGGTGCCGGATTAACGGGAATCCATCACCTATGGCCCTTTGATGGCTCTATTAGTCCCCGTTGGTTGGCTTTAGTGGTTCCAATGGCTAATAAAAATTTGCACGGGTGCCGGATTAACGGGAATCCATCACCTATGGCCCTTTGATGGCTCTATTAGTCCCCGTTGGTTGGCTTTAGTGGTTCCAATGGCTAATAAAAATTTGCACGGGTGCCGGATTAACGGGAATCCATCACCTATGGCCCTTTGATGGCTCTATTAGTCCCCGTTGGTTGGCTTTAGTGGTTCCAATGGCTAATAAAAATTTGCACGGGTGCCGGATTAACGGGAATCCATCACCTATGGCCCTTTGATGGCTCTATTAGTCCCCGTTGGTTGGCTTTAGTGGTTCCAATGGCTAATAAAAATTTGCACGGGTGCTGGATTAACGGGAATCCATCACCTATGGCCCTTTGATGGCTCTATTAGTCCCCGTTGGTTGGCTTTAGTGGTTCCAATGGCTAATAAAAATTTGCACGGGTGCCGGATTAACGGGAATCCATCACCTATGGCCCTTTGATGGCTCTATTAGTCCCCGTTGGTTGGCTTTAGTGGTTCCAATGGCTAATAAAAATTTGCACGGGTGCTGGATTAACGGGAATCCATCACCTATTGCCCTTTGATGGCTCTATTAGTCCCGTTGGTTGGCTTTAGTGGTTCCAATGGCTAATAAAAATTTGCACGGGTGCTGGATTAACGGGAATCCATCACCTATTGCCCTTTGATGGCTCTATTAGTCCCCGTTGGTTGGCTTTAGTGGTTCCAATGGCTAATAAAAATTTGCACGGGTGCTGGATTAACGGGAATCCATCACCTATGCCCTTTGATGGCTCTATTAGTCCCCGTTGGTTGGCTTTAGTGGTTCCAATGGCTAATAAAAATTTGCACGGGTGCTGGATTAACGGGAATCCATCACCTATTGCCCTTTGATGGCTCTATTAGTCCCCGTTGGTTGGCTTTAGTGGTTCCAATGGCTAATAAAAATTTGCACGGGTGCTGGATTAACGGGAATCCATCACCTATGCCCTTTGATGGCTCTATTAGTCCCCGTTGGTTGGCTTTAGTGGTTCCAATGGCTAATAAAAATTTGCACGGGTGCTGGATTAACGGGAATCCATCACCTATTGCCCTTTGATGGCTCTATTAGTCCCCGTTGGTTGGCTTTAGTGGTTCCAATGGCTAATAAAAATTTGCACGGGTGCTGGATTAACGGGAATCCATCACCTATTGCCCTTTGATGGCTCTATTAGTCCCCGTTGGTTGGCTTTAGTGGTTCCAATGGCTAATAAAAATTTGCACGGGTGCTGGATTAACGGGAATCCATCACCTATGGCCCTTTGATGGCTCTATTAGTCCCCGTTGGTTGGCTTTAGTGGTTCCAATGGCTAATAAAAATTTGCACGGGTGCTGGATTAACGGGAATCCATCACCTATTGCCCTTTGATGGCTCTATTAGTCCCCGTTGGTTGGCTTTAGTGGTTCCAATGGCTAATAAAAATTTGCACGGGTGCTGGATTAACGGGAATCCATCACCTATGGCCCTTTGATGGCTCTATTAGTCCCCGTTGGTTGGCTTTAGTGGTTCCAATGGCTAATAAAAATTTGCACGGGTGCTGGATTAACGGGAATCCATCACCTATGCCCTTTGATGGCTCTATTAGTCCCCGTTGGTTGGCTTTAGTGGTTCCAATGGCTAATAAAAATTTGCACGGGTGCTGGATTAACGGGAATCCATCACCTATGCCCTTTGATGGCTCTATTAGTCCCCGTTGGTTGGCTTTAGTGGTTCCAATGGCTAATAAAAATTTGCACGGGTGCTGGATTAACGGGAATCCATCACCTATGGCCCTTTGATGGCTCTATTAGTCCCCGTTGGTTGGCTTTAGTGGTTCCAATGGCTAATAAAAATTTGCACGGGTGCTGGATTAACGGGAATCCATCACCTATGCCCTTTGATGGCTCTATTAGTCCCCGTTGGTTGGCTTTAGTGGTTCCAATGGCTAATAAAAATTTGCACGGGTGCTGGATTAACGGGAATCCATCACCTATGGCCCTTTGATGGCTCTATTAGTCCCCGTTGGTTGGCTTTAGTGGTTCCAATGGCTAATAAAAATTTGCACGGGTGCTGGATTAACGGGAATCCATCACCTATGGCCCTTTGATGGCTATTAGTCCCCGTTGGTTGGCTTTAGTGGTTCCAATGGCTAATAAAAATTTGCACGGGTGCTGGATTAACGGGAATCCATCACCTATGCCCTTTGATGGCTCTATTAGTCCCCGTTGGTTGGCTTTAGTGGTTCCAATGGCTAATAAAAATTTGCACGGGTGCTGGATTAACGGGAATCCATCACCTATGCCCTTTGATGGCTCTATTAGTCCCGTTGGTTGGCTTTAGTGGTTCCAATGGCTAATAAAAATTTGCACGGGTGCTGGATTAACGGGAATCCATCACCTATGCCCTTTGATGGCTGTATTAGTCCCCGTTGGTTGGCTTTAGTGGTTCCAATGGCTAATAAAAATTTGCACGGGTGCCGGATTAACGGGAATCCATCACCTATTGCCCTTTGATGGCTGTATTAGTCCCCGTTGGTTGGCTTTAGTGGTTCCAATGGCTAATAAAAATTTGCACGGGTGCTGGATTAACGGGAATCCATCACCTATTGCCCTTTGATGGCTCTATTAGTCCCCGTTGGTTGGCTTTAGTGGTTCCAATGGCTAATAAAAATTTGCACGGGTGCCGGATTAACGGGAATCCATCACCTATGCCCTTTGATGGCTCTATTAGTCCCCGTTGGTTGGCTTTAGTGGTTCCAATGGCTAATAAAATTTGCACGGGTGCTTGATTAACGGGAATCCATCACCTATGGCCCTTTGATTGCTGTATTAATCCATGTTTCTGATTTTAATGGAACCAATTTCGATAGCTAAGTATCGATATAGTCACATATTAACCTTCACTCTTTCCTTGGTTTTATTTTTTCTCGTCGTTAGTTCAAAAACATTATACATATGTTTTAAAATCCCAAAGTGGTCATTTATTCCTTTCTAGAATTGAGGTTTCTTTTTAAGGGAGAGAGTTAAAGAGAGAAAGTGAAATAAAGAGTGTGAGAGAGAGGGGGAGAGAGAGATAGAGAGGGGGTATGATTACTATTATATGTATTATTATATCGTAAATGTATCGAAACTTATATGGGTTCATCCGGAAAGCCACTCTCGACCTCCCATGAAACCTAGCCGAAAAAAGACAGATTTTCTTCTACTCTTTTTCGTCAAGTGGATGGGAGTGTCACTTTTTCTTCCCGCAGACACTAGAACTTCCTTTTTTTAAATTTTAGACGTGCAGTCGGTGTAATCTACAGTCTGAGCCGACAGGACATAATAATAGTAGTAGTAGTAGTTGTAATATTAGTTTTAGTAGTGGTAGTAGTAGCAGTAGTATCTTTTGTTAAATTTTGTGTTAAATCAGTGTTGTCATTTTTCTAGTTGGATAACCTAACAAGGAATAAGGAGTCCAACACTCCTAGAAATATTGTTCTAGATGGCCTTTGAGCTAATAGGTTCCTACGCCCTTTGAATAGGTCTTGTTTTTCGTCTTGTAGGGTATCTAGCCACCCTCCTCATCAGATAAGTGGGTTTACCGGTTAAATTCCAGTAAATATAAGGCAAAAATATAACTCCACTCCATATATGGTTATATAACAGTTCTATCTATGATTCGACTAAGAAACAAATCGTACTGGATTATAGAGTACCAGTAGCGCATTAAGCGTTGGATGCATCGTCAATAATGTTTCCCTGTGTTCATTACCAGTTTCGGGTCTTTCAACATTATACTAGTTCCCACAGGAGACCCAGTCCAAAATGTTAAATTTCGGGCTTGCATCCCAGCAATATTTTGCTACTTCATTATGTGGCATCACTTTTTAAGTATGGCATTTTGTGTCAATGTTGGTTTATAAGAGATTCTTTGACCATACTGTGGTTGAGTGGTGGCATCCCAATGGCCAGAGCTACTTGCTTCGAGTACTGCCGGCCAATGGGCATCCTCCTCTCTGTCTCGGCATGTGCCATAGTTGTTAAAAAGGCAGAGATCTTCTTTCTTGGTTTTCCGGTTCTGATCAGCTAAAGGGACTTCTTTACCGTACACAACACCGGAACTGTTGTAAATTAAGGTGAGACTTTTTTTCCTTTTCTTTTTTTATCGTTTGGTTTGTTTTGTTTTACGGCATATCATATTTTGGAAAATACATCTACAAGATGCGTTGGGATGCATCGTCAATAATGTTTCCCTGTATTCATTACCAGTTTCTGTAGGGTTACCGGTTAAATTCCAGTAAATATAAGGCAAAAATATAACTCCACTCCATATATGGTTACATAACAGTTCTATCACTAATATCGCCTATGATTCGACTAAGAAACAAGTCGTACTGGATTATAGAGTACCAGTAGCGCATTAAGCGACCTGACACTAGATAGATACGGACATATATAGATACATACACATGGACCAACCAAGAGATAGAAAGAAACATACATACATATATTTACCCATGGCTATGAGAGAAATTGTTGGATTCATACCTTTCCCAAGGGTATTAGTGCTAGGTTAAATTCAAACGACGTCGTCCAGGATTTGAAACCCCCTGTATTCTTATATAATAGGTTTATCAATAATATTAAACATTCCAGTAATAATAAGGCAAAAATCTTAGTCGACCACGAACCAAATGAGCTAACCCTAACCATATACTCTAACAAATATATATATATATATATATATATATATATATATATATATATATATATATCACTTAACGTTGCGAAAACATTAAATCAACGATGCTATTCTTACAAATATTTTTCAATTAGAAATAATTTATGGTAGGAGGGTAGGAGGTCGGGATGTTTTTAGAGAATATAGAAAGTTGTTAATCTCTCTCAGATATATA
>CM042169.1:6511541-6514041 GCA_023376005.1 Doryteuthis pealeii
AATGCTGTTAAAATGAAAATATTTTATATCATATTCATAGCTAATATTGAATAATATTTCGATTTATAAAAATCATCTTCAGAGCTTGTTTTTAATCCGGACTCATCGAGAGAGAAGCAGATAATAATTTAGATTCAAAACGAAAAAAATTGATGTTCCAAGAAGCGGGCAAGTCATGCGATCGTTTCGTCATTAGCACATCCACCACTCGTCTCCAAGCCAACGACATAATTGTATATCTTTAGTGTAACAGTTTTTGAAAGAAGAAGACATATTTCAAATTCAAAAATAGACAAATTCTCCTTTTTCAAACAGAAAAGGTTTTAATCCGTTCATGGTCAGCCGGCAACGAGTTATACTCCATTTAATTCATATATATATATATTATATATATATATATAATATATAATATATATATAAAGAATAACAAAAGACTAGGAGATTTAGCTTTATAGTCTATTTCAGGCAACTTAGACAAAGTGTCTAACTCTCCCAAATCATCAGATTCGCATCAGATGAGTCGGGAGAGTTAGACACTTTGTCTAAGCTCCCTGAAATAGACCATAATTCTAAATCTCTAAGTCTTTTGTTATTTCTTTACTCATATATTTGCTCAGTGACTCTAACATTAAGAGCACACATTGAGCTCTCAAACTACGACAGGTTTTTTAGATAAAACTCTTGTGTCGTAAAGAAGATTTCTTCTCTGGACTTTTGGATTATATATATATATATATATATATATATATATATATATATATATATATATATATATATACTTTGGGTGCGGTACCAAGTTTTCTTGGTACAAGGTGATTCTAGGTGGGTCCTAATTCTCTACCAGTAGTTTGTTGTAGAGTTCAGGTTCCGTATGAGAGCTCAATGGTATTTAAGGCCTTTTATTCCCAAATATATAATATATAATATATATATATATATATATATAGAGAGAGAGAGAGAGAGAGAGAGAGAGAGAGAGAGAGAGAGAGAGAGAGATAACCAATAGGTTATTGCCGAAAATAATTTTTGGGATGTTTAACAAGCAAAAGAATATCCAAAAGAGTTCGATATATCGATAACTAAACGTTAACCTCCGAGTCCACTAATAGTTTGTGATTTGTAGTATTTATGAAATGCGCAATGCACAAACAATGTGAACATCGGATCATCTTCCAGACGATGTAACGAATTAGAAAACAAAAGATCAACCGAAATTACTCATGCATGGTAGCGGCAATTGTCCGTACTACATTCAGTTCAGACAGGATCTTCTAATTAAGCAAAGAACTGGGTAACGTTTCGAATATACAGGGTAGATAAAAAAGACATGAGTCGGGAAAAAATTTAGGGAGGTGTTGAGATAATCTTCAGGGGAAAACATCGGGGTAATTGAAAAAACAATATGACTTTGGAATGTTCCATTTATACCAGTGTTCTACTAATACTGTTGCTATGTTTATATATATATATATATATATATATATATATATATATATAATATATATATAAATTATTATTATCATTATTATTATTATATTATATTATTATTATTATTATTTTATTTATTATTTACTCCTTTTGAGTTTTCACATCAGTGTTAGCTGATGGTCTTTCACTGGAGTCTGAGTAACAGCAAGTCTCCTCAGGTCTCCAGGACTCTTCTGAGTATTCTGGCAGATTGCAGAAGTGCAGTGTTCTGAATGGTTTCAATCCTTCCTCTGATTTCCTAACTTTCTAGACCTTTTTCCAATCCTTTTGGGACTGTTCCAAGTGCACCAACTACAATTGGTATCACCTTCACTTTCATATTCCATAACTTTTTCAGTTCTCTAGCAAGGTCCAGATATTTGTCTATTTTTCATTTTCCTTTAGCTTCACCCTGTGATCTGCTGGAACTGCAAAATCCACCAGTTGACAAGTTCTTTCTTTTTTGTTTATCAACACTAGGTCTGGTCTTCTTGCTGGGATAAGGTGATCCGTTTTTATTTCAAAGTCCCAGATAATTTTATGCGTTTCGTTCTCAAGAACAGATTCTGGTTTATGCATATACCATTTTGTTGTATGATCAAAATTATGGTCTTCTTTATTTTTTTCTTCTTCTTCTTCTTCTTCTTCTTCTTCTTCTTATTATTATTATTATTATTATTATTATTATTATTATTATTTGATTGAAGGCAGTTACAATGCATATATCGTATAAAATTCGATAATTAATAAAAATAATCATGACAAGCGAACTCGACAAACATTGAGTCCCACGTAGAACATCGTACAACTGTTTCAATTTTATTAAGTCTCATCAGCGATGTATACTTACGATTTCCCTCTGACAGAAATCGAAACCGGTTATAAATAATAATATACTTTACTCAACAATGCTTCTAAAGCAATTATCTATTAATGCTACTACATTAGAAACGCTGAACAAACGGAATTAGACAAATAAGAATATATCTATTATGTTATTTATTTTTTAATTATTCCAAACTAGTTTCGACCT
>CM042169.1:6519041-6521541 GCA_023376005.1 Doryteuthis pealeii
ATGGACTCGTCGCCCCGTGTTCAAATCCTGGATGCGGTAATTGCATTTCACTTAGCGCTAATACCCTTGGGAAAGGTATATATCCTACTCTCCATTCCAGATATGGATAAATAGTAGAGCAGAATGTGCTCTTTAACCTTGGTTAGGCAACCGGTCTAGGAGAAGGAAAACTCTGAATTCAAACTTGTTGAACTCCGCTTAAGAAATTGACGTTGTGTCGCATCCTGCTCGTGCAGAGGGGTTGGTACATATATATATATATACATACAAAGTGGGTGTTCTGGGTAATGGTTGGTTGGTTGGTTGGTTGGTTGGTTGGATTTTATAGCCTGTCAACCATTGTTGGATTATTTTAGCCCGAAGACGTTTTGTTTTGTTCAATACTCATTTCAAACTCAATTCTTTTTCAAAATTTTTAACTCATTTTTTAAAAGACATTTTTTAAACTTATTTTTTCTATTTAATCCAAAGCTGGGATCTTAACAGGTATAACCAGAGTGGACCTGGGAGTAATGGTGCTCAAGGGATACTCCACATTCCCCAGAGCTCCAGAACTGGAACTCACCATCAGATGAAGTTTAAGGTCATACCCAGTACATTAGTACTCTAAGCCACCGCTTTCTAGCACCCATTTGATAAAAAAAGGATTGCCATGAGGGCACTAGGGTCGGGACACTTATATATATATATATATTTATCAACCCTCCTCACGAGCAGGATGTGAAACAAGGTCAATTTCTTAAGCGAAGTTTAACAGGTTTGAATTCAAAGTTTTCTTCTCCTAGACTGGTTACCTAGCCAAGGTTAAAGAACCAGTCTGTCCTACTATTACCCATAGTGGAGGGGAGTAGTTGAATGCATACCCTTTTCAAGAGTAAACGTGCTATATTAAATGCAAACAGCCTCGTCAAGATTTGAACTCGGATCGCCGAACCCATTTCTTTCGACTCTAACCATTATGCCAAGCAATTAGACTACGGTCACATGCATAGGGCATCCATCGAAGATCGAACTCACTATTCAGTTTTAATGGATCTAGCGACTTTAAGCTTGCTAACTATTATACCACCATGTGACGAACAAAGTAAGATACTGTTATAGGTGATACTATAAATAAACAGGGATAATTGTGGCTTAGGAGCAAGCCAATGCGAGTGCCAATAACTCTGTTAGTTGGACGTAATTTCCACATCTCTCTATTGTATTGTCTACTTTCTGTTAATACATTTTTTCTACTTTTCGTTACCCGTTGTTTTGTTCTTATTTGACCCCTTAAAACCTCACAACATATGCTTAACTGTCTCTGGTGCTGAGGCTCCAGTTCTGTAGCTATGGAGAATGTGAAGTTCGCTTTTATTGTCATTACTCCCAGGTCGACTCCGAGATGTCAGTATTTGTAGGGCAACGTTTCTTAACCGGTCCAACGAGGCGCATTTGTGCGTCCTGAATGTTTACCGGGTTTTTTGTAACAAAAAGTTAATTCATGAATTTTGTTTTTTTATATGAAACAATTTAAGCTTCCAAACTTGGAATCGAAATCTATACGCAGAAAACGAAGCTTTTTCTCTGAATGCTTGAGATAAGGCTTGATGATTAATATTATCTGCGTTATTCGAACTATTGTCCTCATCTTTATTGTTAACTGTACAACGTTTCGGTCGATATGCCCTCCGGCCTTCTTCAGGTATTTCTTGTCGGACTCGGGAACCTTCTCGAACTCGGGAACCTTCTTTTCAGAAAGAAATTCTTCGACAAGAAATAATAAAAATGATCAAGACTCATCTAAAAAATAACAAGAAACAACTGAAGAATGTTAGAGGGATCATGGGTCGAACGTTGTGTATATAACAAGATGAGGACAACAGTCCGAAATAATACAGAATATCTAGCGTCATCTAAAAAATAACAAGAAGCACACGAAGAGGTGCTGGGGGCACCTCGGTCAAAATGTTGTGTATATAACAATAAAGATGAGGACAACAGTCCGAAAATTCGAAATAACACGAATTATTTTTGCCTCATCTGAAAAAAATTCAAATAAAAAAGTCATTTTTTTGTAATTTTTCAAGAATACTTTTTTTTTTTTTTGCTTTTAAATTATACATTTTCGCAAAATTTTCCAGTATGCAATACGGATAGATTGAAATATTATTTTCAATATTATTTTCATTTATTTTCTCGTGTTGTATTACAAAATCTGCACCATTTTTCATTGTCATATGATTATTTTTCTCTTGTCATGAATTTTTAGTTTTTATTTTTCAATTATAGATTTCTGTATAGATCCGCGCAATCTAGACAGTATCGCCATAAATAAGTACACCCCAAACAATTTTTTTATGAAAAGAAATTAATTTTCTTCTAAACCAAAGATACCAGCATTTTATTATTTTTCTGAAACTTAGCTGAGCCGGTAGAGTGTTCGACTAGGAACCACAAGGTTTCTGGTGCGATAACGCCCCTCGCCCACTCAGCGTATGAATAGCTCAGGGATCTATGT
>CM042169.1:6526541-6531541 GCA_023376005.1 Doryteuthis pealeii
TTCCAAGCCCTTTTCTAATCCTTTGGGATGTTCCAAGTGCACCAACTACAATTGGTATCACTTTCACTTTCATATTCCATAACTTTTTCAGTTCTCTGGCAAGGTCCAGATATTTGTCTATTTTTTCATTTTCCTTTAACTTCAATCTGTGATCTGCTGGCACTGCAAAATCCACCAGTTGACAAGTTCTTTCTTTTTTGTTTATCAACACTAGGTCTGGCCTTCTTGCTGGGATAAGGTGATCCGTTTTTATCTCAAAGTCCCAGAGAATTTTGTGCGTTTCGTTCTCAAGAACAGATTCTGGTTTATGCATATACCATTTTGTTGTGTGGTCAAAATTTAATTTTTTGCATAATTCCCAGTGGATCACCTTCCCAACCCAGTCGTGTCTAGTTTTGTATTCTCGTTGTGCTAGTTTGCTACATTCGCAGAGTATATGGTTAACAGTCTCATCTCTATTACCGCAAAGTCTACACTTACTATTCCGTTGGGTCTTATCAATTTTTGCTTTGATGTACTTTGTCATTATGGCATTATTTTGTGCAGCAATTATAAGTGATTCTGTTTCTCTTTTGAGGTTTCCCTTTCTCAACCATGTCCAAGTCTTTTCATGTGCAACCTCTTCTATTTGTCGTTTGAAGCGTCCATTAATTTTATTATTATTATTATTATTTTTATTATATTATTATTATTATTATTAGTATTATTAATGCTGTTCTGTTTTGTCTTAACTATTTTCCTTTTCATTAATTATTATTATTATTATTATTATTATTATTATTATTATTATTATTATTATTGCTGTTCTGTTTTGTCTTAACTATTTTCCTTTTGATTAATTATTATTATTATTATTATTATTATTATTATTATTAATGCGGTTGCTGTTCCACACATCCGTTTTTTATTATTCGTATATGCATTGGCTTTTGTTTGGCGTACACTAAACCTTTTTACAATGGCGTCATATTTTTCCCGCCCTAGGCGTCACGTTAACCCAATTCATTGTGTCAAAATTTTTGTTTAAACAATTAATTGAACACAAAAAGATGAGAGAGAAAAATGAAATCCCGATTATTTGAAGAGAGCACGGCGAGAAATATCGCGAAGTCCATTACGTCGAACTTGATAGACGGATGTAACGCTGCTAAGTTTTTTTTCTTCCGCCATCTTGTTTGATTAGACAGGAACGCAAATGGAATAAAATTGATTTTATTTGATAGGTCTGTCTGCTTGATGCAGCCCCAACCAGGGCAAAGACGCTTTTAAAATCTGCCCGTGTCTTCTGGCAATAACTTTACCATGTCGTGTCGTCTTGTCTACATAAGAGGCTCCTATAAAAGCTAACATTTTTGAGAGGAAAAACAAAAAACAAAGAAAAGAAAATCGTGTTTTTTTTTTATAGGATAATTTCCATGTTTGTGAATGTCTTGAAACCCTTTAGATATGGTTCATCGTCTCCTTCTCTAAGATTTTCATAATAAATGTCGCAATTTAAAAGTATGCAAAATGGTCTATATTACGAAGTGCGTGATGTAATGGTTAGAGTTGTAGTAAACAAAATCCTGGACGAGGCTGTTCGTATTTCATATGGCGCTAAAACTCATGGGAAAGGTATGAATTTAACTATTCTCCCTCCAGCTATGGGAAAACAATAGACTGGGCCCTTTAACCTTTAGTTGTCAAAATTCCTAGCAAATAAGGCAATTAGAGTAACCTCCCTTGACTTTCACTTTGAAACAAGACGGTAGCCATTTTGAAAATGTCCGTGCGAAATGCACAAATCTTAGAAACTTTTCGAAAACAATACAACTGCATGCTTTAACACAAAAATATCATAAAATGTGTTCTTAATAACAATTAAGTTCATTTCAGATAATTTTATGCTAGGAATTTAGCCAACTGACTTTCAATTTGAAACAAGCTGGTAGCCATTTTGAAAGTCTTCGTTCGAAATAAACAAATGATAGAAACTTGTCGAAAACAATACAACTGCATTCTTTAACACAAAAATATCATAAAATGTGTTCTTAATAACAATGAAGTTCATTTCAGATAATGCGCAAGCACAATTTTATGCTAGGAATTTTAACAACTAAAGGTGAAAATTACCAACCATTCTAGGAGAAGGAAAACTGAATTCAAGCCTGTTAATTTCATCGCTTGCACGTGTCTTGAAACCTTTTAGATATGATCATCGTATTCTTCTCTAATCTACTAAAAAAGATTTTCAATATAAATGTCGCAAATCGAAAGTGTGCAAAATGGTCTACGTTAGGAGGCGCGTGGTGTAAGGGATAGAGTTGTAGGAAATAGACTCGTCGATCCGAGTTCAAATCCTGGACGAGGCTGTTTGTATTTCAAATTGCACGAATACCCTTGGGAATGGTATGAATCCAACTGCTCTTCCTCCAGCTATGTGAAAATAATACCACAGACTAGGGTTTTTTAACCTTGTCTAGGGAGGGGAAAATTCTGATTGCAAACCTGTTAAAGTCACTCAAGAAAATTACCCTATGTCACCTCTTAGGCGTGCGGAGATCGAGACTGCTATGAGTCAAATGGATCATATCTATTTTCAAATAATTCGTATTCAATATGAACGCTTGATGACATATAACACACACACACACACACACACACACACACACATATATATATATATATATTTGTATTAAGAACAGTTACTTAAAGCTATAATTGTTTAGTAATGATTATTATTAGTTACTTAAAACCGCGTACAAACAAATTAATATTATTAGATAGAAATAATTATTTTAAACCATATAATTATTAGAATTAAATAGGAATACTTGAAACCATAATGTGTGCAAATTATTTGTATTAGATTGAAATATTTGATAGCATACAATTGCGTGTATAAATCTCTTGAGGAGCAACTGCACAAAACTGTAGTTATATATTATTAATGAATACAATTCCCTAACCTATAGGAATTAAATAATCCTAGACGAGTTGATATGGTTGTATGGTTTCAAGTATTTCTACCTAATATTAATAATTATGAACCTTCTTTTCAGACTTCAGATCCTTCTGCCTTTTTTTACACTGCAGTTCTTTCGGCCTTCTTTTTATACTTGCTTTCCTTACATTTCGCTTTTGCACTTCAATCCCTTGTCTTTATTCAGTTATTTGTACTTCACTCACACTTCAGTTCATTGAACCTTCTTTTTACACTTCAATCCCTTGTACTTTCTTCAGTTATTTGTACCTTCCACTCACACTTCAGTTCATTGCACCTCTTTTTACACTTCAGTTCATGCTACCTCTCGTTTGCACTTCAATTCCTTGGCATTTCTTTAGTTACTCGTACCTTCTTTTCACACTTCAGTTCTTTGTACCTTCTTTTCACATTTCAGTTAATGGTACCTACCTTTTGCACTTCAATCCCTTGTACTTTCTGGAGTTCCTTGCACGTTCATATTACGCTTCAATTTATTGCACCTTTTTACTATTCGTACTTTCTGCAGATCTTTGCACCTCTTTTTACATTTCAGTTCATGGTACCTTCCTTTTGCATTTAAGTCCATTGTACTTTATTCAGTTACTTTTACCTTCCATTTACAGTTCAGTTCCTTGCACCTTCTTTTTACACTTCAGTTCATGGTACCTTCCTTGTGCACTGCTTGTACTTTCAGCTGTTACAAGCACCTTCGTTTTACAATTCAGTTCCTGGTACTTTTGCACTTCAATTCCTTGTAGCTTCTTCAGTTCCCTGCACCTTCTTTTTACACTGAAGTTCATTGTACCTTCTTTTTTTTACACTGAAGTTCATTGTACCTTCTTTTTTTTTTTACACTGAAGTTCATTGAACCTTCTTTTCATACCTCAGTCAGTTCCTTGTATGTTTTTTACGTTGCATTTTTTACCTTCTTTTTACACCAGTTCTTATCATATCTTCTATTTACACTTCAGTACATGGTACCTGCTTTTCACAATTCAGTTCCTTGTACTTTTTTTTACATTGCAGTTCTTTTTACTTTCTTTTTACACCAGTTCTTTGTATTTTCTATTTACACTTCAGTGCATGGTACCTTCTTTTTACACTTCAATTCCTTGTACCTTCTTTTTCAAATTTCTAAAATATCCTCCCGAGCGAAAAAATTAAATTTATTCATAGACTCTGCTTTCCAATCTGATAACAACATAATCAAATATCAAATATGATTTTATACAATTTTAAGAAAATATAAACATTTTTATTTTCTGTCAGCAAATCATAATAAACACACATTATCTAAAATTGATCCTCTTTATTTGGTAAAAGGAAAAAAAAAGGGGAAATTGAAGTGAATATAGCCTCGTCTCAATTTCTTCATAATTCGCTAAATTGCAACTAAAATGATTGTCTTAATCTTGATTTAATCAAATTGTTTCGGGGAAATAATTCTTTCGTTATTACATAGGGTGAAACAGATATACATCCCATATTTTAAACTGTCACCTGCCTGGTGCAAGTAAACTTAGGCAAATGGCAATGGTAGCTCTATCAAGTTAATGGCTCGCAATTCTTTAATATAAAGGCTGTGATAGAAATTTCTTCAACATTTGTGAGGTGCAAATAAACTTAGGCAAATGACATTAGTAGCTCTATCTAGATAATAGGTTACCATTTTTAATAAACACGCAACGGTACCTTCCACATTTGGTCGATTACAGGTGTAAGAGCTACCATTGCCACTTGCCTAAGTTTATTTGCACCACACAGGTGACAGTTTAAAATGTGGAAGGTATTTCTACCACAGTCTGTTTATTAAAAAATGTTAAGAAATTAGCTCGATAGAGCTACCCTTGCTACTTGCCTAAGTTTTATTTGCACCACACAGGTGATAGTTTAAAATGTGGAAGGTATTTCTATTACAGCCTGTTTATTAAAAAATGTTAAGAAATTAGCTCGATAGAGCTACCATTGCCACTTGCCTAAGTTCACTTGCACCACACAGGTGACAGTTTAAAATGTGGGAGGTATTTCTGATGCA
>CM042169.1:6541541-6549041 GCA_023376005.1 Doryteuthis pealeii
ATAAGGCGTGTGGTAAATGCCTACTTGTACTTATAGACTCACCGACTATCATGTGACCATATTCTTGTCTAATCACTGGCAGTGCTCTGCTGCTGATATTATTATTTATACTGGCTGATTCTAATCTTAGCTCACTACTACTTGGATCTTCTTGGACGTCGGACTAAAGGACTTATTACTTACCAAAGGATTCTATACACAGGACTTATTCACTTACCAAAGGATTCTATACCACAGGACTTATTCACTTACCAAAGGATTCTATACCACAGGACTTATTCACTTACAAAGGATTCTATAACTCGGGACTTACTTATTTACTTTAAGTTCTTTACAACTGGCCAAGGATGGCGGCCAGATACTTAACAGTAGCGTCAAAAAACAAGTGGAACTACGTAGCCTGGGTGGGTTGATATGGAGGATATTCTGTCGCCGAAGCAGCAGGTCCCATTCTCCACACTGCAGTTGTGATCCAAACGAAAGGCAAAAAAGAGAATTATTGGAAATTTTACGAACTCGGAATGAAGGTTAGATGTGTTATTGGTATCGATCTGTCTACGATGGTGTAGTGTCCAAAAACAAGTGGAACTACTTCGCCTGGGCGGGTTGATATGGAGGATGTGTTGTTGTCTAAGCAGCAGTTCCCACTCTGCCGTTGTGGTCCAAAGGAAAGGTAGAAAAAAAAGAATTGTTTGAAATTTTACGAAGTTGGAATGAGGTCTAAGATGTTTGGGGATTGTTATTGTTATTTGGATCTATCCAAAAACAAGTGGAACTACGTATCCTGGGCCGGTTGATATGGAGGATATGCTGTTTTTCTCTACTCTACCGTTGTGGTCCGAAGGAAAGGCAAAAAAAAGAACTGTTTGAAATTCTACGAACTTGGAATGAAAGGTAAGATGTGTTTCTTGGCATCTATCTGTTTACGGTGGCGTAGTGTCCAAAAACAAGTAAAACTACGTAGCCTGGGCAGGTTGATAGGGGGGATGGGCTGTCACCCAAGCAGCAGTTCCCTTATCTCCACAATGCCGTTGTGGTCTAAAGGAAAGGCAAAAATGATTTGTTTGAAATTTTACGAATTTGAAATGAAGGCTAAGATGTTTGGGGAAGGTTATAGTTATTGACATCCATAAAAAAAACAAGTGGAACTACGTAGCCTGGGCAGGTTGATATGGAGAATGTGTTGGCACCTAAGCAGCAGGTCCTCTTCACCACAATGCCGTTGTAATCGAAAGGAAAGGCAAAATAAAAGAACTGTTCGAAATTTTACAAACTTGGAATGAAAGGTAAGATGTTTGGTGATATCTGACCAAGAAACATAGTGCAATCGATTTGTTGTTTGAAAGAAAAATGAAAAAGAAAAAAAGAAGAAATAATAACAAGATGATGCTCTGCAGAAACAACAACAACCAAAAAAAAATAATCTTGAGATATTTCGTTAATTTGATGGCTGCCTTGTCGATGTTGGTAAAGCGCAATTGGAAGGGGGGGAGAAGAAGAAGAAGAAAGTTTTTTTGGCGGGTATTCCCGAAGGTCAAAGTTCAATCTTTTAGATGAATTAGATATTTCTTCCAATTTGTCTTTTATTTGTTTGTTTAGTCTTTTTGTTTTTTAGCCATGTTTTTGTTTGTCTTTTTTCCTTTGCCTTACCATTATTATTATTATTATTATTATTATTATTATATTATTATTATTATTATTGGGGTCTGTTTTGTTTGGGGTCTGTTTTGGTTGGGGTTTGGGGTTTCCTTCTGGTTAATATTTTATCAACTTCATTTATATTTTCTCTTTATTTTTAGTATATCATATTGTAGATTACTTTTACCCTTTTGGTCGGTGGGTGCCGGTGCACCCGCTATACACACACACACACACATATATATATATATATATATATATAAACATAAAAAGATAAAAGCAAATGAGAAAAGTTTGCAAGAAAAAGTACTCGACGCTGCTACCATACAGCAGACATAAACCCCAGAAAAATACCAAATTGCTAACACCAAAAGTCCGTTACTTGAAGTTTCACGGAATGTACGTAATCATCAGACGATGTGCACGTTAAATGATTTTTAGTACCAGACTACTCATATACATACATATATATATATATAATTCTCATGAAGAATATATATAGAGAGAAAACAATTCTACCAGTATATATATATATATATATATATATATATATATATATATATATATATATATATATATATTGAAATGAAAAATAAAGGAATTAAAATGCGGAACGGATAAAATAGATATTATTTTTATTTTGTTATACTGACACGTATATATGTACTCTATTTATTATTATTTTAAATACAAAATAAAATAACAATAATAGAAAACTATTAAAATAAAAATAGTATACAAGGAATAACGGGCTTCGTCAGAGTAAATTCTTTCCATTTTCAACTGACACACACACACACACACACACATATATATATATATATATGTGTGTGCGTGTGTGTGTGTGTGTGTGTGTGTGTGTGTGTGTGTAAGTCGAAAATATTAAGTATGTTTTAAAAAAAAGAAAAAGAAAAAAAGGTAAATAAATATAGTTTTCAACATATATTGTATTGTCAACTGCCTTCAAAAAATTTCTATTACAATTACGCACAATGCTTCAAACACACTATAAAAAAAAACTTATTTCACTATGCCTGAGCGAGACTAAATTTATAGTAAAAAAATTTAAAAAAAATTTAAAAGAATTTCAAGCAATGTCACCGAGCACAAAATCAAACGGACTTACAACACCACGGAAACACACGGAATTGGCGATTGAAAAAAACTTTCAAATTTTCCAGCGTTCATTCAACGTCTCAATCAACCATTGATCACACCAACGTGAGATAAGTACTATTGAAAAACACCTAGTACTTCTAAAAACGTCTAACAAATCTGAAGATGGAATTTTGTTCCGAAAATATTAAGTATGTTTTAAAAAAAAAGGAAAAGAAAAAAAAGGTAAATAAATATAGTTTTCAACATATATTGCATTGTCAACTGCCTTCAAAAAATTTCTATTACAATTACGCACAATGCTTTAAACACACTATAAAAAACCCTTTATATATATATATATATATATATATATATTATATATATATATATATATATATACATATATACCCATTGGGATTTATACCTGTAAGGCTTGTTTGAAAATGAAGACACGCCAGGCAGATCCACAATAGCGAGCTACCTGAAATGGTGGATTCAGTTTATGGGTTTATTTTTGCTGACATAAGAGTTACAATCGAGGACATTTCTGAAAATCTCGGAATTTTTGTGGGTTTAGCATGATGGACTCACCATTAAGTTTACCCAAAAAGGTTAACATGCCGTAAAACTAACAAATTAACTTTTTTGATGCATTTATATCGAAAGCTACAACTCAAATCCACTTTGATATTTTTGTCTCCAACCATCAAATGTTTGGTTTCAGTTGGTTTATGTTTAATGGCATATCAAACCTTGAGGGTTATTTAACGTCAAATCTTTCTGCATACAAGATGTGTCAAAAGTGTTTAGTACTTTTTGACACACCTTTATTCTGAAAAAAAAATAACGTTCCATTCATTGTTTATTTCTATCTTGGTAAATACAGCTTCATTTCAATCTCGATACTTAATTATCGTTCAATTCATTGTTCATTTCTATCTTGGTAAATGCAGCTTCAATCTCGATACTTTTATGACACACCTTGCATGTACCAAGTGTATTATCTACTAGTTTCCTAACCAATGTTCTCGGTATTATCTACTATTTACCCATAGCTGGAGGCAGAATAGCCCAGAACGTGAGCGTTTTTTGTGCCTCTTGTGCCAAACGATTATATATTCTCTCGAAAATAGAGCACCCTTTCATGTTCATTACTCCCAGGTCCACTCGGAGTAGTAATACTTCATACTTTAGATAGCGGCATAAATTCTGTCTTTTCGGATTGAAAGGGTTACCTTTTAATTCAATATTGGATTATTATCGTCGAAGAATCAAATAATGGTAACCCAGTTCCGATTTTCTTTCCAGAGAATCCGGAATCTGTGAGATCTGAATCTGTGAGATCTATATCGGCACAACTAAGCAAACAAACCTGATATGCAATCCATCATAATATCAAATACCGACAGTTATTGACCAATATCTTTTTTGGGGTGGGTGGGTGTAGGGGGTATCAAAAAATGATTGGATCGAGAATTTATCGAAGGAAATCGACCTTGAAAGGTCGAAGAAAAAAAAGCGAAAGTAGAATATAGCTCGTTATTCCAACATCCGAATTTATATATATATATATATATATATATATAATATATATATATAATGAGTCAGATAAACCTACTAAAAGTTTCGCTTAATGCTCTACAGGGCTAAGATCCGACTTCTAGATTATTTGCTCTACTTAGGTATTGAGCACTTTTTACTTATTAGCTTTAGTTTCCTGGCGGTTTTGTATGAATATATATATCTTATATATATATATACATATAAATTGTTTTTTCTTTTGGCCAAAATATTGTACCAATAGATTATTTTTGGTTGGTACGATTATTTCCAAAAAATTTTTTTCTCTCCGGGTGATGTTGGTAGTATATTTTTACAATCAAACTATTTGCTGTTTTTTTCTCACCGCGAGGATTTACTAACAAGTTTGGTATATTAAATTATATATATATATATATATATATATATATATATATATATATATATATATATATATATGACAGATGGTCCTGTTAGTAAACAAAAAAACATACTTAGAGTGCGAGCCAAATCTGGAATAATATTTTTTTTAAATGAACTGACACACAGACATAAGCGCGCACACACACAATTACTCACACACACAAACACACACATAAACAAGCACCCACACACCCACACACACATAATTTGGAAGACATGAGACAGAACAAATGAACAGCCACTAGCAACAACTTCAGTTCTAGTAATCTTCTGAAGAAGGGATTTTTATCCCGAAATATTAAGAATTGAGAATAAATCACAGGTTAACAAACAACACCACAGTTACCTTCTTTTTTCTTTACACTTACATTGTGATAGCCTTCAACAAACCAATATAAACACAATGCTTCAAGCAAATTACAAAACCCTTTTATATATAAATATATATATATATCTGTGTGTGTGTGTGTGTGTTCATGTGTGTGTGTGTGTGTGTGTGTGTGTGTGTGTGTGTGTATTTGTGTAAGTTGAAAAATCGAAGTGAATCTGAAAATATGTTGAAAAAATAAATAATGGAAACAAAATGTTGAATGGATATATAAATAGAAATAATTTTATCCAGTCAAAATTTTATCCCCTTTATTTTTTTTCAACACACACACACACACACACACACACACACATATATATATATATATATATATATATATATATATATATATATATATTGGTTTGTTGGTTGGTTTTGAAGGCTATCACAATGCAAGTGTAAAGAAAAAAGAAGGTAGCTATGGTGTTTTTTGTTAACCTGTGATTTATGGACATCTGGGTACAGATACAAATTTATTTCGGCATTTATTTGCCTCCTCAGTACTTAAAAGACCTCACACCTAGTCTTATTGGTATGATCTTCCCGTGTGAGGTCATCTCGTGTGAATTAATAAAAATCAAACTGAAAGGGAAAGAAATGCCGAAATAAATTTATATCTGTACCAACATATCCATTTATTCATTTACTTATAATCATCCGTACATGAAAAAATATATACGCAAATCTTTTAAATTTACATACATTTGAGTTCTAAATTTGCATATATATATATATATATATATATATATATATATATATATATATTAATCGTCGACTGAACTATATATAGCTATATATATGTATATTCATATTTAGCTCGTATATTTTCATTAGAAATATACATACATATATATATATATATATATATATATATATATATATATGTGTGTGTGTGTGTGTGTGCGTGTGTATGTATATATATATATATATATATATATATATATATATATGCTTATGAATGTTGATGTCTAGGAATATGTTAGGAAGGTACAGATTCCTGTGTTCATGTGTGTGCATGTGTATGCGTATGTGTGTGTGTGTCTGTGTGTGCGTATGTGTGTGTGTGTGTGTGTGTGTATGTGCATGTGTGTATACGTATGTGCGTATGTGTGTATGTGTGTGTGCGTGCGTGTGTGTGTGTTTGAATGAAATATTCGGTAAATAAGTTTTATTGATATGTTATTAATCCAGATTGGATTTGGCCTGAGGCCATCCACAAGAAATGTTTATTTAAAGACTGTTAACATTTCAAGGTTGATAGGTTTACGAACCATATATATATATATATATATATATATATATATATATATATATATATTATATATATTCTTTAAACTCAATTTTTAATATATTAGAAGTGGCTACCCGGCGTTGCCTGGGTAGTGGGGTAGGTAAAAAAATAGTCTCACAAATCTATTATTACTGAATCGTGAGTTCGATCCTTGTAGTATGCCCCATGTAAAATCCCTATATAAAAACAAAAGACGTTGCGTTGATCCAGACACTCAGAAAATACAAATTAATGTTTACTATAAAATATTAAATGAAAAAAAAATATGCTATTATCATTTAAATTTTATTTTTTAAGTATTTTCATTAATATAGATCAAACCTTCATTATTTTTGCTCAAAAACCAAGAACTGGTGATATTTAATGTGTATATATATTTACTTTGTCATTAATTGGATTATTTTCGAAGTTTCCTCCGGACATTCACATACACACAACTGCCCTTTATATATGTACAAGAAGTAGCTACCCGGCATTAAAGTTAGTCCGCAGATCCATTATTACTGAATCGTGAGTTGAATCCTCGTAGGAGGCCCCATTAAAATCCCTACGCAAAAAAGATTTTGTATTGATCCAGATACTCTGAAAAGAAACGTCAATGTCTACTATTAAATATTAAAGGCAAAAAAATATTCCAAGCTGTATCATTAATTTTATTTTTAATTATCTTTTGTTTTCTTTTATTCATTCTCAATGGGTATTAAATTTTTCAAACAATATTTTTCAAACTCAATTCTTTAAACTCAATTTTTAAACACATATTTAGACTCGTTTTTTTTCTCTATTTAACCTATAGATGGTACCCTAACACTTACTACTATTCTGGGTTAGAGTGGACCTGGGAGTAATGGTGCACCACATTTCTCAGAACTCCAGAATTGGAACTTCCCATCAGATAAACTATCATCATAGCCAGGACATTCAGACCCTCAATCAGCCTTCTAGCACATATATTATAAGGATTGCTGGTTGCTATAAGAGCAATAGGGTTGGGATAATCATATAGGTGCTAGGGCTTGTTTTCAAGAGCGTCTTGAAAATTAAACAGTTAAGTTTGTCCATCGTCAGTTTTGTCACTCATCTTTCGCTAATTGTTTAAAAGATTAATCCTTTTTTTTATTAAACATTAATCCACAAAGAT
>CM042169.1:6556541-6571541 GCA_023376005.1 Doryteuthis pealeii
TACTATATATATATATATATATATATATATATATATATATATATATATATATATATTATATATATATATATATGGAAATACGGTGAGGAAATTAATCCGACTATATGAGAAGAAAATATTTTCAAAAGTATAACAATATATATATATGTTGGCCTATATCCATGACAAGAGACTTGGACAAATTTTTGAAGCTAGTGCTATAAGCAACATTGATAATGTTAACTATAGACCTGGCTTCTTCAACATATCCAAATACATAGGCAAATCAATAATCGGTGGTTATAAGATTGCAAACACCGGTCACAACACTATAACGTGATACGTCTATGCATGTGTGTATATATTTTGTATATATATATATATATATATATATATATATATATATATATGGATCTGCGTATATATGGATATATATGTGTTTATGTAATATTTTGTTCTCTATATATATTAAACGTTCTATCTATTAATCTTCTTATTTTCTCAACATTAATATCCATATGAAATACGTCATATCTTTGTTAGCTATTCGTTCTCCGCCTATTCACGTTTCTGCATGCGTCATCCTATGATCTTCACTTTCCATTTTTGCACATGCAATGATCACGTCATCAGCTTTCGTAAACAAACGCGCATATAAACATTAACGGTTAATAACACACATTCACTATGCACTTAACATTTTTCATTTTGTCCCTGACATAAACATTTCTTAACAGTGTCCTGAAGATTGTTTAATACCGAAATACTTAAGTATTGTCACATAAAATTATTTCCCATGATCGTAAAATCCTGTGTTTGTTATATTTTTGAAAATATTTTGTTTTCATATATATATATATATTATATATATATATATATATATATATATATAATATCATAAAAAATTGAAAAACACAAATTCATAAACGAGTAATATTTATTTCGCCTACGCTGCAGTGTTTCGATCTGTTTCAATAGATCTTCATCAGGGCTTTCGTTAGTTTGAGGGGGAAAAAAGAAAGTATCACAGAAAATAAGAAATCTTAGAGCCCTTTTGTGTTCGGTCGGTCTATTTGAAATTGTTGATGAAAACGCGAGCGTTCTTTGATCGTTCATCAACAATTTCAAATAGACCGACCGATCACAAAACAAAAGGGTCTCGAACATTTCTTATTCTCTGTGATACTTTCTTCTTCTTTTTTTTACCTCAAACTAACGAAGTTCCTGATGAAGATCTATTGAAACATGTCGAAACACTGCAGCGTAGGCGAAATAAACATTACTGTATTATGAACTTGTGTTTTTCAATTTTTTATAATATTACATACTGTCGGATTCACTTCCACTTTTTCCTCACACACACACACACATATATATATATATATATGTATATGTGTGTGCGTGTGTGTGTGTGTGTGTGTGTGTGTGTGTGTGTGTGTGTAAGAATAGAAAGGGAATTGAATCCGACAATATGAGGAAAAAATGAGTAAAGAAAAGAAATGTAGATGGATAAAAATGAATGTAATCGATATCACTTTTAATCGATATCACTTACACATGTGTTTCGGTCCGTTTATCAAAATGTATACGGATTACGTAATAATAATAATAGCGTTATCCGTATACATTTTGATAAACGGACCGAAACACATGTGTAAGTGATTTCTTTTCTTTACACATTTTTTCCTCATATATATATATATGTATATACTATTTCATAATTAGTATATAATAGTTATGTGTAATTAGAGATTATAATGATCTTATTATGATTGTTATTAAGTTATAAATTAGGATGAAAATCACTTTATTCTCTAATTTCTCTTTCATTGGCACCGTAACATGATTTGGTCGTTGACGGACTACTCATATAGCGTGTCTTGGGCAAAAATAGCCAGGCAGAGCCCATCACTCTCAAAGACAACTGGTTTGAATTCAGTTTTTCATCTCCTAGACCGTAGAAATAGATTTTGTGAAAAAAGCGTTTTTCAAAAGTTTTTTGAATGTTCAAAGTAGTTGATATGCCCCAAGAGAAGCGACAAAAATGTACTGCAAATGACATACCATCTTCAGTTGCTTTTTATAAACATATGTCCCTGTTGAAGGCAGCTGTCTAATGATTTTTTTCTTTATTAGTTTTGGACTGTTCGAGTTACGATGGGTAGACAAGTGGCTGATGTATTTGTTATATAGGTTTGTGACAATCAAATATTACAGTCGGTTAATTATCTTAATATTAAGCTAAATGGATTATATGTTTTTAAATTGTTTTACCATTTATCTTCCCACCTTTCATTTTGATTTTATATATATTTTATAATTCTTCTTTGATATATATGGTTGGCAGCCATCCGTCTTCGAGAGACGATGGAGCAGTGTCAAATGTTGTTTTTTTCTTCTCTTTGAACTTTAACTACATAGCCTGGTGTGTTGCATGGAGGATAATCTGTTGCCCATGCAGCAAATCCCCCCTTTCCACACCGCTGTGATCCAAGAAAGGTAAGGTACCAATCGGTTTGGCAACGTAGTGTCACAGAGTTAAGAACTGGATTTCAGCATCACACCACCTTTAGGACTCCGCTCCTGATTTGTTTTCGGTTATATATAGCTTATGATTATGCTTGTTAATTTTACCCAAATACACACACACACACACACACACACACGCATGCATATATATATATATATATATATATAATATAATATATATATAATGTTGTTCTGGTTCCAACGGGAGAAAATTCAATATTTAATTTAAAAAAAGAGGTCCGAAAAATGTATTTTGTTCTCAGAAAAATTTTGTAATCTTTTTGTTTACATATGCAACATATTTAAATCTTCTGGTATCTTCTTCAGCTTTGATGATAATATGAAAAAATGAATTTTACATGTATTTATATACTACCATCACGTATCATGTGGAGTAGTGAATGGAATTTCATTTTTAACTTAGTCTTTTAAACATGTTTTTGTTTTTTGGTAGAAAAGTCACTAGCTGAATTTTTATAACTTTTTTATTACTTTTTATTACTTTTTATTTGCTGTCTTGATAAAACATCAGAGTTCATTGATATATCAGGTGTGTGTGTTTGTAATTTGTTTTTTGTTCTGAAGAATTCTATGTTTTTCTACTTAAATTTATACTTTTTGGGTGTGTGTATGTGTGTGCCTACGTATAAAATATAAAAAAAAATCACACCAACATACCAACAACACATATATAACTTAACGACAAATCCAGTTCCCAATCACACATAAACAAAAAACAATAAACAGAACCACACACACATACACATATTTAGCTAACCAATCCCCACAATCTAACACTTGGTACCACATTGACCATTTCGCACTCCCCATTCCAGAAGAAGAAATCCATAACCACCCCAACTACACTTCCCCCTACTGACGACCTTCCGCTTTCAGCATTTGAGAATCCATCATTGAGTAAAAACTATTTCAAGTCCTGAAGATGTCTAAAAACCGAAAACGTTGCACCGTCGACATAAACATCAAGTTTCCACAACATCCCTGTTTGTCTACTTTCTCCATATATAATATATTATATATATATATATATTATATATTATATAGTTGGGGGGAGTGTGTTTTTCTTATCCCTGCATTTCTATTCATCTATATTTTATTACTCGTTTCTGATAAAACATTCAATCTTTTTTCTATCGTTCTAATCTTCCTACCCAGCACCCCACCCCCCCCTCCGTCACTTATTGCAATTTTTCTTCGTGTCCTATTAATCATGTTGTTCCTTATTTCGTTTTTCATTCCCTCCACCCCCGACCCGACCCTTTGCTATTCCCTATTTGCATCAACCGCTATAGTTTTTCTTAACATTTCTCTCCTTTCTTTCAGTTTTCTCTCTCTCCCTCTCTCCCTCTCTCCCCCTCTCTCTCCTCTCTCTCTCTCTCTCCCCCTCTCTCTCTCTTCATGCTACATTTTTGTTTGTTATTTTTCATCCTCGCCCTCCCTCCCCCCTCTCTCTCTCTCTCTCTCTCTCTATATATATATATATATATATATATATTATATTATATATATAATATATATATTATATATCACTCTATCCTTCTTTCTCTTTCTCTTCTTATTCCTTTTTTTCTCGCATCCTTCCTTTTCTCTCTCTCTCTCTCTCCCCCTCTCTCTCTCTCTTCATGCAACATTTTTGGTTGTTATTTTTCTCCTCTCTCTCCCTCTCTCTCTCTCTCCTCTCTCTCTCTCTCTCTCTCTCTCTCTCTCTCTCTCTCTCTCTCACACACACACACACACACACTCACACAAAATTGTCTCTATCTCTATATATATATATGGTAATACTATATTTAATGCGTTGCTCCTAGTCTCTTTAGTCAGATCTTAGCCCTGAAGAGCATTAAGCGAAACTTTTAGTAGTTCGTCTGACTCATTAGTTTTATCTTTATTATATATACTAGCAAATATATGCACCCTCCGGGTGCAAGTATTTAAGTTTAAGTAATAAAATATTGTATTAAATTAGAAAGGCTAATGACTAAATAAGAATACAGATAAAAAGATTTAAACAAGAGAAAAATATTTAAAACAGAGGAGTTATAATAAAAAATGGACAACTGAAACTTACTCTTCCATCACTCTCGTCTTTCATTGCTATATTTTTCTATTTAAGTATTTAGTTTATAAGAGAAGTAAATAATTAAATGAGTTATTTTCTTGTTAATGGATTTCATTTAAGATTCATTGAAGATTTTGCTTATATTCATTAAAATAAAACCAAACAATAGAAAATCAATAATACTAACACATATTTATTAAATCGATTTTTAATATTAATATGCAAATTAGCCTTCTCGTTCACACTTGTAAAGCGCTATTTTGTTATATATATAAATAATTGCATGTTATTAGTATGTAGACATAGTAACAGTATTAATAATGTAAGACAATTTTATTAATAATTGAGGTTAGATAAAAATAAGATCATGAGAATGTGATGTCAATAACTAAGAGAATTGTGACTTGAAGCAGAATATAGTTTCGTTACAGACAAAAAACACACAATCTCCATTATAATAAGATATATAATATATATATATATATATATATTATCACTATCCCCTCCTCCCTCTCTTTCTCGTTCTCGTTTTCTCTTCTTCATTTTTGGTTTTTATTTTGCGCATTCTCTCTCTCTCTCTCTCTCTCTCTATATATATATATATAATATATATATATATATATATATATATATATCACTCAATCCTTCTCTCTCCTTCTCTTCCCCTTCTATTTTTCTAACCTCTTACTCTTTTTTAAGAATTTTTTATTGGGGTTACTCTTACCCCTTCACTCTCTCTCTCTCTCTCTCTCTCTCTCTCTCTCTCTTCCTCTCTCTCTCTCTCTCAATTGCCTCTCTCTATTCATATATATATATCACTATCTCCTCTTCCCTCTCTCCTTCTCTTTCTTTTTTCTTCCTCCTCTTCCTTCTACTTTTTCTTTCTTCTGCTTTCTTCTTTCATTCTTCCTCTTCTCTTCTCTCTCATTCTTCTTCCTCTTCTTCTCTCTCATTCTTCTTCTTCTTCTTCCTCTTTTCTTTCTTCCTCACATTCTTCTTCTTCTTCTTCTTCTTCTTCTTCTTCTCTCTCATTCTTCTTCTCTTCTTCTCTCTTCTTCTTCTCTTCCCTTCTTCTTCTTCTTCTTCTTCTTCTTCTTCTCTCACATTCTTCTCTTCTTCTTCTTCTTCTTCTTCTTTCTTCTCATCTTCTTCTTCTTTCTTCTTCTTCTTCTCTTCTTCTCTTTCCCTTCTTCTTCTTCTTCTTCCTCTTCTTCTTCTCTCTCTCATTCTTCTTCTTCCTTCTTCTTCCTTCTTCTTCTTCTCTTTCCCTTCTTCTCTTCTTCTTCTTCCTCTTCTCTTCTCTCTCATTCTTTCTTCTTCTTCTTCTTCTTCTTCTTCCTCTTCTTCTTCTTCTCTCACATTCTTATTCTTATTCTTATCTTCTTCTTCTCTCTTCTTCTTCTTTTCTTCTTCTTCTTCTTCTTCTTCCTGTATCTCTTACTGTTTTTGTTAAATATTTGTTTGTTTGTTTTTTTGTTTCTAGTTTTGTTATTCGTCAAGTCCTTCCTTTTATCCATACAACCAATTTGCCCAGTTTTCCTTCTTGGATGTTCGTTTTTTTCCGCATTTTTTTCTGTAATTATTATTTTTCTAGCTGTTATTCCCATTAGCAGTATTGTCTCGTCGACACTTTGATTGCTCGTGTTTATTGTAAACATAATTGTCGCTGATCGAGGGAATTCTTTTAATTATTACCTACACAAACGCTGAGATTTTTTAGCCTTCCAACATTTTTCTGCAAATATTATTATCATCATTACCATTATTATTAGTGCATTTGTCTATTCGTACCTGATTTTCTGGTAGACATCATCGATTATTAAGTGTCAGGAATTTTTTTCTGAAATCTTCAGTATATCGTCCGTGTCATTGCAGACCTCGGTAACATAACGGTCTCTGTAGTCTCAAAATTTATTCGGATCCTTGGTGTGAATTTTAATGTTATATACCCCTTTACTCGGATATATATATATATATATATATATATATATATATATATATTATATATATATATGTAACGAATACGATGCGGAAAAAGTCACATCATGTTATAGTAGTTGCGCACTTATGATTGACAAGTTGATTTGGCGAGTTTCATGTGTGGCGTGTCCGGTTGGCCTAGAGGTAGAGTCTCTGACTTTGCGTCCTGGGTTCGCCGGTTCGATCTCTGTCGGGGGGAGATCGTAGGTATACACTGCTGATGAGACCAAAATTAGGTCGAAACAGCTGTACAGTGTTCCTCACGTCGCACATGGTATTCGCCGAATTTGCTTGTCATGATTAATTAAAAGATATATATATATATATATTATATATATATATATATATATAATATATATGAGGTGAGATAAAAGGAAAAGTGAACAAAAATAATGTTTATATAAACGCAAATGTACGTATTTTACTTTCAGACTGAGGATGTTCTTCGCGTCAGAAGTACGAAATATTTCTCTCCTACTTGGACTCTTTTGAGTCATTATTTTTGTTCACTTTTCCTTTTAACTCACCTCATACTGATTTAACCTGACCAGCTGATTGATCGGAGGGGGCCTCTCCGACCACGGCAATTTGAAAGGACAAGGAACTAAATTTGCACACAAAAAATGGCTACATTGTTCAATAACACACATATATATATATATATATATATATATATATATATATATATATATATATATATATAAACAATGGTAATATTATGGTTTTATACTCATAACTTGAAGTTTCATGGTAATCCAATCATCAGATGAGATCAATGGTTGAGATGTTAAAAAAACAGTCGTGAAATGGTTGAGATGTTAAAAATCAATTTTTTTAGCGTTTTTCACGCGATGGGAAATGTAAAGCTAAAAATGTTTTTTTTTAAACTGTGGCTTGTTTAACGTTTATGTGACGTGGATTGTATTCACGTGATGTAATGTCATGACGTTAAATTTGTATTTAAAAAACATTATAATCAAACAAACTTGCATTGGTGTTAATGCATATATATATATATATATATATATATATATATATATATATATAATATATATATATAAGTTTAAAGAAAAGGAAATGAATCCGACAATATGAGTAAGAAAAGGTGGAATAAAAACATCACACAATGCTGTTAAAGAAGAAAACAATTTATAATATAATCATAGCTGATATTGATCAATAAAATCGAAATATTGATCAATATCAGCTATGATTATATTATAATTGTTTTCTTCTTTAACAGCATTGTGTGATGTTTTCATTCCACCTTTTCTTATATATATATATATATATATATATATATATATATATATATATATATATATATATATAAAGATAGGAGGTTTGGAGTAAAATCCGACAGTGTAAGGTAATGTAAAAGGAAAGTTAACAAAAAACTCTGCTACTCACTTTCTCGTCTAAACAAACAAATGTACGTAATTTTGCTTTGAATAAAAGTCAGATGACTGAAGAAGTCAAGTAAGGACGAAATATTTCTCCACCACTCAGATTTGATTGAGTGATTGATTTTGTTCACTTTTCTTTTTACCTTACCTCATATATATATATATATATATATATATATATATATATATATAGGTATATATAAAAACAAATTTTTTTGTGATGAAACAAAGAAAATACAGTGCTCAATCACAAATTGTGAGAGCTAATATTTATTTAATTTGCTGAGTTTTTATAGATCAATGTTTATTATAAACAGCTACCCAGGTTTCCTGCCAAGGGGCAATCATCAGGTTGTTGAGTTAGATCCCATGGTGTTTGTTGAAGATCTTTACTTAATGTCACATTCTGGACCGTAAATAACGTTATAACGGTTATTCAACAATAAAAAAATGGATTTTCGACAAAGGAACAACACCATCCACCTTTGTATTATGTTGGAAAAAATTTAAAAGACTCTACCATATATATAAAAATGTTTTTTTGAAAACATATACATCCTTTATCAAACAGAATTAATTTAAAAATTAAAAATTTAAAAAAATTTTTCAAAAGAAAAATTTTTCTATCTTTAACGAATAAAGGGAGGTAACTTCGTTGGCATTGTTAAATTTTTAATAAATCCGAAGTACACTAGCATCCGCGGAACGGTTACCGACGTTATTTACGGTCCAGAATGTGACATTAAGTAAAGATCTTCAACAAACACCATGGGATCTAACTCAACGGAATGATGATTGCCCCTTGGCATGAAACCTGGGTAGCTGTTTATAATAAACATTGATCTATATAAAACTCAGCAAATTAAATATATATATATATATATATATATATATATATTATATATATATATATATATATATATATATATATATCCCTTCACGTTGCTCCAATCTCTGTAGCAACACCCCCACCAAATAATGTGCCAGGAAAATTTTAACTAATCTCTGCCTACACAATTTTAATTTTAATCTATATAAATTTGATATATTATATTTTCTATTATTTGGATTTTTCAGACTGTTGTCCTCATCTTTATTGTTACATGCACAAAATGTTGGTCGATGTGCCCTCTGGACTTCTTCGGTGTTTCATGTCGAAACCAAGAATGATCTTGAACTTCGGAACCTTCACCTCGAACTCGGAAGCCTTTTAGGTCGTAATTAGGAGACTTCACAGAACTTCGAACCGAACCCTTTATTCGATACACGGAGTAGACTGTTCTCATTCCGTTATGTTAAGTATTCTATGTTATTATCGTCGGGTCAGGATTGAACCTGCAACCTACAGATGATTGTCATTTAGAGCTGGTGCAACACCATGAAGCCAGAAGGTCCAGAAGATAGCACCGGCACATCAACATCTTCAGGGACAGCCTTGACATGCGACATTTTTGGTCGAGTATGTTTTTCGAACATCGGACTTCACAGTCACAGGAGGCGCTGTACTTCAGGGGCATAAGAACTATATAGTCTTCCAAGACTGAAATGCCAATGACAGAGCTGTATTAACTCAACTCTGATATCCGTTGCGCCATGCATTCAACTGTGTCCAAAAAATCCAAATAAGACGAATTATCGAGCCTCTTTTTCAATTTGACACATTTTATTCGGTTCGACACATGGCCTAGTAGATAAAGAAGTTATGTTAAGACAGTTCTAAATGACAGTTATCTCTAGATTGCAGGTTCAATCCTGATCAAGGACAGCAGTAACATAGAATAATAATTAACAAAGCTTAACGCCTCTGCCCCAGTTATGGTTAGCGGAATGAGAACAGGATATTCCCGTGGACTGAATAAAGGGTTAGGTTCAAAGATCCGTGATGGCTCTCGATTAAAACAAAAAGTTTCCCGATTACGACAAGAAGGTTCCCGAGTCCGAAAAGAATGTTCCCGAGTCCGAGAAGGTTCCCAAGTCCGACAAGAAATACCTGAAGAAGGCCGGAGGGCATATCGGCCTAAACGTTGTACAGATAACAATGAAGATGAGGACAATAGTCCGAATAACGTATATAATACTAATCATCAAGACTCATCTCAAACATTCAGAAAAATATTATCAAGCCTCATCTAAAAAAATTCAGGCAAATATTTATATTTATCAATAATTGATATTAATCTATATTATTTTATTTTATTCAAACTATATTAGTAATTTGGTTATTGTTAATTTATTTAATTATCAATTTATATTCATATATATTAATTTCAGAATTAATTTTTCTTACTTATAAATATATCTATTCTATAATAATGTTTCAATTAGTTTATTAAATTATATCAATTTGTTTTATGTATATGTGTGCGTGTGTTTAGTCATGTTGTTCTATAGTTGTGTGTATGTGTGCGTCGTTATAATCTTTTGTGATGGTTTATATATATATATATATATATATATATATATATATATATATATATAATTGAAGGGGATTACAATGCGTATATCGTATAAAATTCGATAATTATTTAAAATAATCATGACAAGCAAACTCTGCGAATAACAGCTGTTTCAACTTTATTAAGTCTCATCAGCGATATATATATATATACATATATATATATAATAATATATATATATATATATATATATATATTAACAACAGCGCGGTATACAACCCAACAGTCGCTAAGCATATCCAAAAGTCAATCGCACGAATTCAAACAACGCAATCTTTTTCCATAAAGTGCAGTATCTACAATTGGTATTATTGTCATCCTCAGATTCCACTGTTCTTTTAGTTCTCTGGCAAGTTCCAAGTATTTGTGTATATTTTTAGTTTCTTTTATTTTCACTCTGGGTTTGGTTTGTTTTGTTTTATGGCATATCAACCTCAGTGGGTCATTTAATGCCGACAAAGTTGTGAAATAAATTCATTCTTAATGCATAATACAATTTTGTTTATCGATATATATATATATACATATATATATATATATATATATATATATATATATATATATATTAACAACAGCGCGGTATACAACCCAACAGTCGCTAAGCATATCCAAAAGTCAATCGCACGAATTCAAACAACGCAATCTTTTTCCATAAAGTGCAGTATCTACAATTGGTATTATTGTCATCCTCAGATTCCACTGTTCTTTTAGTTCTCTGGCAAGTTCCAAGTATTTGTGTATATTTTTAGTTTCTTTTATTTTCACTCTGGGTTTGGTTTGTTTTGTTTTATGGCATATCAACCTCAGTGGGTCATTTAATGCCGACAAAGTTGTGAAATAAATTCATTCTTAATGCATAATACAATTTTGTTTATCAACTCATGTTTTTCTATTTAACCCATAGATGTGACATTAACAGGTACTACCACTCCGGGTCAGACCAGGGAGCAATGGTGATGAAGGGGTGCTCCTCATTCCCCAAACCTCCAAAACTGGAACTTCACCATCAGATAGAGTTTAACGTCATTCCCAGGATATGAAGACCCTCAGCCACCGCCTCCTAGCACATATATTATATAAAGGATTGGGGTTTGCCATAAAGGCAATAGAGTTGGGAGAATCATATAGGTGCTATGGCTTGATGCGATCAGCTGATTGATCAGAGGGGGGCTCTCCGACCGCCCGTTTAGCCTAAGTAAGGTCCTAAGTGCTCATCCACCAGGATTCCATCCTTAAGCATCATAGGTAGCCACCCACGGCTAACAGGTGGCCCCATTGGGGAGGTCCTATACCTCTACAGGGGTGCAATCGGCGTATTCTACAGCCCCAGCCAACAGGCTGATTTAGATCAATGTATCGATCAAGTATCAAATGATTTTTTTTAGCTTGAAAAAATTGGCGCACCATGATCATCCGATTTCATTTATTGTAAAATCTACGATTGCCTAAAAATGCAGACAGATATATTTTGCTTGCTGATAAAATGGTCATACATGATTTTTCCATGTACAAGTGTTTAAATTTTAGTTTGTAGTAAAATGTTGGGGTGTGTGGGTGGGGAATAGTGCAAGGAACAAGGTAAATCGAAATCTTCACAGCCCCCCACCCCCCGTTTCTTGACTCCCCCACCCCAGCACCTCTGAGTAATAATGGCAGCAACCATTACAAAGCGTCCGGTTTTGCAATGAGAATGCAAGAACGTAGCCTCGAACCAAATTTGCAATCGGTCGCCATGACGACCGTATTCATAAGAAGTTAAAATGCAGAAAAATTTCCCATGATGCACTATAAACTATTTTTTTATAATTCACTTTCGTTTTTCTTCTTTCTTTCTCTTTTTCTCTCTCTCTCTCTCTCTCTCTCTCTCTCTCTCTCTCTCTCTCTCTCTCTCTCTTGGGGGTTCCTCTTTTTCTTTTTCAATGTCTTTCTCTCTTTCTATAGCTGTTTCTTTCTTTCTTTTTTCTCTCTCTTTCTTTGTCTCATTCCATTGATGTTTCTGTCTTCTTCTACTTCTTTTTCTTCTTCTTTTACTTCTTTTTCTTCTTCTACTTCCCTTTCTTCTTCTTCTTCTTCTACTTCCCTTTCTTCTTCTTCTTCTTCTTCTTCTTCTTCTTCTTCTTCTTCTTCTTCCTCTCTATTTCTATTTCTCTCTTTTTCTTTCTCACTGTATGTATCTCTTTCTATTGATTTTCTCTGTCTGTCTGTCTGTCTGTCTCTCTCTCTCTCTCTCTCCCTTCTTTTTGCTCTCCCTCCCCCGCTTGCCTATTTCTCCTCCATTTTCTTTTACACCTCTCAGAATAAATGGTGATAGCAAACCCTAACTTATAAGACTTATGATTTCCATCCACCAAAATTCGGTGACCTGACCAGAAAATGGTTTGGCTTCATGGGTAGCGAAAAGATCTCTTAATTCTAAGGTCCAACCCTCAACTGCCAAAACCACAAAAGGCAAATCAGCTCAATGATATATTTTTAAACCGCAACAAATGACGTCTAAGTTTGCCTATAAATGGCAAAGCTGTGTCGATTTAAGTGAGAACCCGTTCACTAATGCCAAAAGGATTTATTATTAAACACAAGAAACTGTCCGACGGTAATACCTCCCTATCTATTTTCACGGAAACTACAATAGATAAAGCGAACACAATAACAGTTGGATAGAGCAAGTTTTCAGCTACAGAATTGGTCTATATAGTCAACATTATTGGCTATTCATTTCTACCAATAATGAATAAAAAAAAAAAGCACTTTGACTTTATTGTAAGAGGTTGCTCTGAAAGTAATGCCTCCTATTTAGTTTCACAGAATCTACAATAGATATAGTGATCACAATAACAATCGAATAGAGCAAGTTTTCAGCTACAAAACACTATAGGTCTACATAGTCATCATTATTTGTTATTCATTTCTAGAAGCTTTATACATACTAAAAATGTTATACATACTAAATACTACTAAATACTAGAAGCTTTATACATAAAACAATATAAACCATCCTTAAACAATATTAATTTCCAATGCAGTACTCACATTTATTTATTTATTTATATATTTATTTATAATTAATAATACAATTTAAAAGTCGGTCCTACCATTGGTTTCTGAATAACACTTTTTCGGTGTTATTCTTCGTCAGAGGCGTTGACTTTTCTTTTATTTTGTTTATGTGTGTTTATTTATATGTGAATTCTTAATTATGGCGGTCTGATGTTTTGGTTAGTCCAATTCCATATTAAAGTCAACGCCTCTGACGACGAATAACACCGAAAAAGTGTTATTCAGAAACCAATGGTAGGACCGACTTTTCATTTGGATTATTAATTATAAATAAATAAATAAATAAATAAAGCTCTTACGTAAGTAATTGAGCCTCTATAATCAATTCTCCAACAATAATAAAATTTACCTATATATATATATATATATATATATATATATATATATACATATATATATAATTTGATATACCAAGCGTGTTGGTAAATCCTTGCGGTGACTCATTAGATTATCTTATACATATATATATATATATATATATATATATATATATATAATATATATAACGCTTGGTGTAATGTTTACCATCTTAGGAAATGGACACAGCGGGAAATGTTGACATCCTGCACAAGGCTATTTGCATTTGACATAGGGCTAATACCCTTGGGAAAGGTATAATAAAAACTATTACACATGGACAGACTGCGCTCTTTAACATTGGTTAGGCAATCGTTCTTGGGGAAAGAAAACTGTTAATCTAAACTTGTTAAATTCCGCCTAAGAAATTGATCTAGTGTCACATCCTACTCGTGTAAGTCGTCGGGACGGCGTAATGTCGGTACCAGCCAATGAGCGAGGGAGTCTATCCCCTTTCACTAGCGCTAGACCAAGGAGATTGTTTTTGCGTCTGAGGTGGAACGCCACACCTACCATCAGCTCCTAACTTTACCGCACAGATCCCTTTGCTACTCATAGGCTGAGTTGGCGATGGCCGGTATCGAACTAGGAACCTTGTGATTTCTAGCCAAACGCTCTACCGACTGAGCTAACCCGGCCCCTTAAGGGGAGTAATTATATGTATATACAGGGTTATTGTAAAGTAACTCCCTTCCCTATTTCAAAAATCTTGTAATTTATTTTTTTTATCATTATTTTTCACAAAACAATGAATATGAGAAGAAAACAAGTTTTATTCAAAATTCTATATGGGCACCAGCATTCACCTCCAGTCTCTCGAGCCGCTCGGAATCGCTTCAACTGATCTTCCAATGAACTCTTGTGGAATGGCAGAAATAAGTTTTCGTGTTCGTCCTATATTTCTGTAAACAGTTTAAAATAGGGATTTACTTTTCAATCATCCTATATATAATATATATATATATATATATATATATATATATATATATATATATATATATATATAATAAAGTTTGTTTCTTTATAGTATTTTAGAAGCATTGTGTGTATGTGTAATATAAAGATTTTGAAGGCAATTTACAATGCAATATGTGTTGAATTTATTTAACTTTTTTTTTTTCAAAACTAAATATTTTCGGAAGTAAATTTCCATCCT
>CM042169.1:6574041-6579041 GCA_023376005.1 Doryteuthis pealeii
GTATATTCTACAGCCGCAACCGACAGGGCGGAGTAGTATTGGGAAAGGTTGACATGTTTAATTGGGAAAGGTTGACCGTATAATCCAACCAACCAAAAGATGATCCGTCTTTTATTTCAAAGTCCCAGAGAATTTTATGTTTCATTCTCAAGAATAGATTCTGGTTCATGCACATACCATTTTGTTGGTCAAAATTTAGTTTTTTTTAATAATTCCAAGTGTATCACTTTTCAACCCAGTCTGCCTAGCCTTGCATTCTCGTTGTGTTAAATTCATATATTAATCGGTATATTCATTACCATTTTCTTGTATGGTCAACATTTAGTTTCTTGCATAATTCCCTGTGGATCACCTTTTCAACCCGGTCGTGCTGTTGTATATTGTACAATTGAAAATAGGAATTTCTTGTTAAATTAAACAAAGAAAAGACGAAAAAAATGACAAAGGACTTTTTTTCCCGGTAAAAGCGAAAAGAAGTTAAAAAACGGAAGAGAGGGTTTCCGGTCAAGGAAGCAGGATAAAGAAATATATAACAAATGTCCGTTATCATATCAAAAGATAAAGATGCGTAGGTGTGTCGTCAATACAAAAGCCAGAGGGTCGAGCCGACAGGGGCAGTTAGTCTAGACAGTCAGACTGGAGACAGCGAACAGAGCACAAGGAGCGACCGTCCACCCCTTCCACCTCACAGCGCCAGTCATCTCCCAGCAATAGTAGTAGTCATTGTCACCGCCGCCCACCACGTACAACCGAGAGATGAAATAAAGTCAAAAGTCTTACTATACAGCATGTGTTGTGATTTCACTAAGTGACCACTACGTATATCGTCTAGGGTTAGTGACGATACCCGCTACAATACGTACGCCGATTTAGCAGCGTGAATTTGAAGAAGCCGCTATATAACGTATAGAATTTGAAGCCAGTACGTAACAGTGCCTAGCTTTACATGTTCGTTGTGTTAGTTTACTGCATGTTTGATCCTCTCGTCTCTGTCTCCACACATTCTACATTTGCTGTTCTGTTGTGTCTTATCTGTTTTTGATATAATTTCTTCCTATGGGATTGTTTTTATTATTTCATTCAATTCGAGGTTTTCACACCCACCTTAGCCGGTGGTTCACTGGAGGCTGAGTGACAGCAAGTCTCCTCAGGTCTCCAGAACTCTTCTGAGTATTCTAGCCGATCCAAATAGTGATGTAGTCTGGATGGTATCGATTCTTCTCTGATTTCCAGTTCATCCAGATTCTTTTCCAGATCCTTGGGGATCATTCCAAGGGCACCAATTACAATTGGTACAACCTTCATATTCATGTTCCACAATTTTCTCAGTTCTCTGGCAAGGTCCAAGTATTTGTCTATCTTTGTACTTTCTTTCACTTTCACTCGGTGATCGGCCGGGACGGCAAAATCCACGAGATGACAAAGTTCTCTTCTTCTTGTTAATCAACACGAGGTCTAGTCTCATGGTTGGGATTTTATTATTATTATTATTATTATTATTATTATTATTATTATTATTATTATTTACTCCTTTTGAGTTTTCACATCAGCATTAGCTGATGGTCTTTCACTGGAGTCTGAGTGACAGCAAGTCTCCTCAGGTCTCCAGGACTCTTCTGAGTATTCTGGCAGATTGCAGCAGTGCAGTGTTCTGAATGGTTTCAATCATTCCTCTGATTTCCAAACTTTCCAAACCCTTTCCCAATCCTTTTGGGACTGTTCCAAGTGCACCAACTACAATTGGTATTACTTTCACTTTTATTATTATTATTATCATCTTGTTAGTTGCAAGGAATGCCTTGTGTAATAGGTTTGTTTATACATTATTTTAACATTTCCCTAATATTTACCCATAGCTGGAGGGAGAATAGTTTGATCCATACTTTTCCCGAAGTATTAGGACTAAGTGGAATTCAAACAGCCTTGTCGGGGATTTGATCTCGGGTCGACGAGTATATTTACTATGATGATAACCATTGCATGCCTCCATTATTATTATTTATTATTATTATTATTATTATTACAAAAAGAAATAGTTATCCCGGGCAATATTCTCACTTGACCTTATTTTCTTTTAAAATAACACATCTTCCTTTTTTCTTTTTCTTTTTTTCTTTAATAATTTCAATTTTTTTTTTTATCACCCTCCATTCATCTTTTGGCCGATTTTTCTCACCCCCGCAGCATTTACGATTTAAGTTTATCGACCCTCATTTGGACATGGTGATAATTTTGCACTCTTTTTTTTTTCTTTTTTTTTTTTTGCTGAAGCTAATTTCGGTGTATCATTAATATGAAATTGTCTGCATACTGACATGCAATCTTTAAGCAATGAGTCGAATAATCTGAACGGGAAAGAGGCAGACCGGATATGATGTCATCTCAGGGTTGGTCAAATTAACTCTCTCTTTTTCTCTTCTGTCTTTCTTTCTTTTACACTTTTATACGACTTTATTTACTCCCTTGTTTTTTCTATCTAACCATCTCTCTCTCTCTCTCTCTCTCTCTCTCTCTCTCTCTCTCTCTCTCTCTCTCTCTATCTATCTATCTCTATCTATCTCTCTCTCTATATATATATATATATCTATATATATATATCTGTCTCTCTGTCTCTCTCTTTTCCACCCTCTCTTTCTTATACAAACACACAGACTCCGTCTATCCCACTCTCCCTCTCTCTCCCACTCTCCCCTCCTCTCTCTCTCTCTCCCTCTCTCTCTCTCTCTTTCACGCCCTCTCTTTCTTATACAGACACACAGACTCCTCTCTCTCTCACTCTCTCTCCCCCTCTCTCTCTCTCTCTCTCTCTTTCTATCGGTCTTACACACACTCAGTATATTTCCCTCTTCAACTCTCTCTCTCTCTCTCTCTCTCTCTCTCTCTCTCTCTATCTATCTATCTATCTATCTGCCTCTTTATGCATTTAATGAACATTTTAAAAGAAAGTATCTATCTACCCATATCTCTCTCTCTCTCTCTCTCTTTCTCTCTCTCTCTCTCTCTCATACAAACACTTAATTCCTCTTCTCTCAGTCTATCCCTCTACGTCAGTCCTCCTCGTAGTATCTCTCTCTCTCTCACTCTCTCTTTCTATATATATATATATATATATATATATATATATATATATATATATACATATATATATATATATATATACATATATATATCTTTCCTACCTATATATACGCCTCGTTATGAGATGTTAAATTTAAAAGACAGAGCTGCCCACCGGAAATACCTCTCTCTCTCCCTCTTCCCTCTCTCTCTCTCTCTCTCTCTCTCTCTCTCTCTCCTCTCTCTCTCTCTCTCTCTCTCTCTGACACACACACACAGCACTTTCTCTGTCTATCCCTCTATCTCCGTCTCTCTCCCAGTCTCTCTCTTTCACCCACCCACCCTCTCTCTCTCTCTCTCTCTCTCTCTCTCTCTCTCTCTCTCTCTCTCTCTCTCTCTCCCTCTCTCTCGATTTATCTATCTACCAGCCTCGTTATTGTGATGAATAATTCAAAAATGAAGAGACACCGACCGGAAATGACGTCACCTCAGTGCCGGTCAAATCTCCTTTTTCCTTTTCACACTTTCGATCTGATTATTTCTCATCTCTCTTCCTTGTAATTTCTTCATTCTTAACATCTTTCTTCTTAACATCTTTCTTTACCACCTTTTCCTCTCAGTCTATCTATCCGTCTATCTCTTCCTCTCCGCAGACGTTATCCTCCATTTTGAAAAATCTTCCCGCTTCATTTTTTTCTTTGCATTTCATCTTTAGCAATTTGACCCCTCGGCAATTATACGATGAAACTTGAAGCGTGCTAAAAATCATTGCCCAATAATGATTGCACTGAAACAAATTTTTTTAAAACTTTTTTTTTCTGTCTATTTTAATACTTGAAGTGGAAAGCTGTCGGCTGTCGACTACTTCCCTTCGAGGAAATCTCGGAAGATAACTTTACCCTGAAAACAGAAAATATAAAATGGCGGACGTACTTTTGCTGGCTGAAGATGGCGCCACCTAACGAGCGAAGATGACGGCGAAGCAAGAATGGAGATGACAAAATATATTTGTCATTAAAATGGATGATTGGAATCTTATGACAAGGAATATTCGTTCATTATTTTTAGTAAGAAAATAGAGAGTTGTGACAGAGAATTTGAGAAGCTAAAAAGAAAAAGAAAAAAAAGATAAAAAATAAGTAATGGTCACTGGTGGAAAGATAAAATCTAAACTTGGAGGAGACGAGAAAGCTCCGTTGTGCATATCAGTTTCCAACAGTTGAACTACATTTTGGGATTTCAATATTTCGACTGAGATGTAGTTATTCTATTTTCGATGAATAGTCTTGGATTTTTCAGACTTTCCAGATAGATAGATAGATTCATAGATAGATAGATAGATAGATAGATTGGAACAGATGAGATAGATAGATAGATAGATAGATATGAACAGACTAGATAGATAGATAGATAGATAGATAGATAGATAGATAGATAGATAGAATAGATAGATAGATAGATAGATAGATAGATAGATAGATATGAACAGACTGAGATAGATAGATAGATAGATAGATAGATATGAACAGACTGAGATAGATAGATAGATAGATAGATAGATAGATATGAACAGACTGAGATAGATAGATAGATAGATAGATAGATAGATAGATAGATAGATAGATTTCTATCAATTTTGGTTGAATCCTATCAAAGTAACATTTTATATCATCCGCTTTATATATAAAAGGTTGCACATAAAAAGACCTGGACGTGGTTAAGAAGAGGAAACCTCAAGAGAGAAACTGAATCACTAATAATTGCTGCACAAAATAATGTCTGAAGAATGAATTATATCAAAGCAAAAATTGATAAGACGCAACAAACAGTAAATGTCGACAGAGTTGAGACTGTAAACCATGTATTAAGTGAATGTAGCAAACTAGCACAACGGGAATACAAAGATAGGCACGACTGGGTTGGAAAGGTGACCAACTGGGAAT
>CM042169.1:6584041-6616541 GCA_023376005.1 Doryteuthis pealeii
AACCTACTATTAGTTTCGCATAAAGCTCTTCAGGGCTAAAATCTGACTCTGAGTCAGATTTTAGCCCTGAAGAGCTTTATGCGAAACTAATAGTAGGTTCGTCTGACTCAGTAGATTATCTTTATTTATATCTATACATATATAAAGGGCAGTTGTTTGCATGTGTATGTCCGGAGGAAACTTCGAAAATAAAACAATTAACGACAAAGTAAATATATATACACATTAAATATCACCAGGGATGTTTTTTGAGCAAAATAATAAAGATTTGATTTACATTAGTGAAGATAATGTAAAAATAAAATTTTACTAATAACAGCATGGGATTTTTTTTTGCATTTAATATTTTAAATATTAGACATTAACTTTTTTTTTTGCAGAGTGGCTGGATCAATGCAAGGGCTTTTTTACATAGGGATTTTAATTGGGCATTCTATGAGAATCCAACTCACGATTCAGTAATAACGGATCTGTAGGACTAAATTTTGAAAAATCCTATTCTACTCAGGCGACGCCGGGTAGCCGCTTCTAGTACATATATAAAAGGGCAATTGTGTGTATGTGTATGTCAGGAGGAAACTTCAAAAATAAAACAATTAACGACAAAGTAAATATATATACACATTAAATATCACCAGGGCTCGGTTTTTGAGCAAAAATGGTAGAGATTTGATTTATATTCGTGAAGATAATTTTTTTTTAAAATTAAATGATAAGAGCATGGATTTTTTTTTCATTTAATATTTTAGATAGTAGAGATTAAGATTTCTTTTCAGAGTAGCTGGATTAATGCAAGGGGCATTTTTTACATAGGGATTTAAATGGCGCATCCCATGGGATTCAACTCCCGTTTCAGTAATAATGGATCTGCGGGACTAACTTTAAAAAATCCACCTCTACCCAGGCGACGCCGAGTAGCCTCTTCTAGTATATATATATATATATATATATATATATATATATATATATAATATAAAGGGCAGTTGTGTGTATGTATGTATGTATGTATGTCTGGAGGAAACTACGAAAACAAAACAATTAACGACAAAATAAATATATATACACATTAAATATCACCAGGGCTTGGTTTTTTTAGCAGAAATAATAGAGACTGAACTATATTCGTGAAGATAATTAAAGAATAAAATTTGAATTGAAACTGCATGGCTTTTTTTTATTTATATTTTAAATGGAGAGACTGATTTTTCTTTTCAGAATGTCTGTGCAATTTTTTTTTCTATTTTTTTTCCTTTGTTTTTTTTTTTTTGTTTGTTTGTTTATTTTTTTTTTTGACGACCGACCAGGCCGAATCAACGCAAGGTTTTTTTTACGTAGGGATTTTAATGGGGCATTCTGTGAGGATCCAACTCACGATTCAGTAATAATGGATCTGTCAAGCTAACGTTTTCCCCACCTCTACCAAGGCGATGCCGAGTAGCCGTTTCTAGTACTACATAAATATAATACATCATCTCTGGTCTGCATGAAATAAAACCCTCGTTTGTTCTACTTAAGAACATCTCATGTTCTCATCCATTCTTTATAATTGTTTTGCGTTAAAAATCTAACACCCAATCAGGTCACGAAGAGTGTAATGGGTTAAAATAGACTTGGGTCGGATTAGCAAATATCTTAAAGGGGATTAGGGATTAGTAAATAATCTCTCCAGAAAGGTCCTTGTCCTACTGAGTCGCAAATAAATTGGCCAATCAAGAAACGGCAAGATACGACATAATCCAAAGAGAGACTGTTAATCGCCTCGAGAATGAATGTATTGAGAACACGGGGCAATTTAACGAAGGATTAGAACGGATATTTATTTCTTTTTTACCTTTTGGGTTTTACGGCATGTCATCCCTTGTTGGGTTATTTTATGCCGAAGATGTTTTGTGGTATTCATTCTTGAAGTATATTGAAAATTCTTTTTTTTTTAACTCAATTTTTAAAAAAATACATTTTTATATTTTTTCTTTTTTTCCTTCCTCGAATTCCTTTTTTTCTACTTCTTCTTCTTCTCCTCTCTCTCTCTCTCTCTCTCTCTCTCCTCTCTCTCTCTCTCTCTCTCTCTAACAACCCCTGCTATTTCTTCTCTCTTTCCTTATTGTTTTCTTTCTTTCTACTTCCTCTTACTCTCTCATCTCTCTAATAAACCCTACTATTTACGCTCTCTCTCTCTCTCTCTCTCTCTCTCTCTCTCTCTCTCTCTCTCTCTCTCCTTTATTTCTTTTATTTTTCCCTTCCTAAATTTCCTTCCTTTTTCTACCCCATCCTCTCTCCGTCTCTCTCTCCGTCTCTCTCTCTCTCCCTCTCTCTCTCTCTCTCTCTATATATATATATATATATATATATATAAAAAAAATTCTTTTTCCCCTCCTAAAATTCCTTCCTTTTCTACCACCCTCTCTCTCTCTCTCTCTCTCTCTCTCTCTCTCTCTCTCTCTCTCTCTCTCTCTCTAACAACCGCAGCTATTTCCCTCTCCCTTTTCCTTCGCTAATATTATTCTATTTCCTCTTTTTTCTACCTCTCCCCCCTCTCTCCTCTCTCTCTCTCTCTCTCTCTCTCTCTCTCTCTCTCTCTGTCTCTCTCTCTCTAACCATTTTATTTCCCCTCTCTTTCCTTATTTCTTTTCTTTCTTTTTTCTTTTTTTCCTTTCCTCTCCCCTCTCTCTAACAACCCTTCTATTTCTTCTCCCTTTCCTTTCTTTACTTTCCTTATCTTTCTTTCCTTGCTTAAATTCTTCTACTTTTCCTCGTTTTCCCTCGAATAAAACCTACTTTCCCCCTCTCTCTCTCTCTCTCTCTCTCTCTCTCTCTCTCTCTCTCTCTCTCTCTCTCTCTCTCTCTCTCTCTCTCTCTAAACCTTCCTTTTTCTTCTTCATTTTCCTCTCTAATAAACCCGGCTATCTCCTCTCCCTTTCTTTATTTCTTTCCTTTCTTTCCTTCCTTGAATTCTTTTCTTCTTCAACTTTGTCTTTCTCTACTTCCCCCCCCTCTCTATCAACTCACTGCTATTTCCCTCTCCCTTCCCTTTCCTTTCTTTCTTTGTCTTTTCTTTCTTTCCTTCCTTCCTTAAATTCATTTCTACTCCTTTTTCTTCTCCCTTCCCTCTCTCTAATAAACCCTGATATTTCTTCACCTGTTCTTTCTTTCTTTCATCTCCCCTCTCTCTAACAACCACTGCTATTTCCCTCTCCTTTTCCTTTATTCGTTTTCCTATCTCTTCTTTCTCTCACAAAATCTCAAACCGAAAGTAGATAAGACTAAAGAAATAAATCAACAACCTAATAAATTGCTAACAATTTTATCTTTGACAAGAAAAGAATTTAGATGAATGGATTTTGGGATAAAAACTCATTTCTTCTTCTTTTTTTCTTTTTTCACCAATGAAAGATTCTACCGACTGGAAAAGTTGATAATAATATTAAATGAATACAAGTTGGTTGAGAAGGAATGCAATCCCAAGACATAATCGTCATGGTGGGAAGGGCGATCCACTGGGAACTGTGCAATTAACTCAGCGCTGACCAGGCAAAATAAGGATATGTACACACATTATAAGCTATTTTCATCATCATCGTCATCATCAAGGTGTGCTGACAATACGTGTTATATATATATATATGAAAATAAAATGGAAATTAATCCGACAGTGTGAATATGATATAATGAAAAAACAAAGGATGTTACAACTGCATGGGTTCATCAGGAGAGAAACGGTTTTGCACATTCTTTCCTGATGAGCCCATGCAGTTGTAAACATCCTTTGTTTTTCATTATATCATATAATATATATATAATATATATATTATATATATATATATAAACACGTATTGTCAGCACGCCTTGATGGCAGAAAGTACTTGGTCTATGACATATGGCAAATACATCAGCCAATTTTCGCCAGATATTACAAAAATAACCCGGCAATACGAATAAACAAAGGACAAACTTGCAGACAGAAAATAGCTGCATTATTTAACAATATATGCCTACAAGAAAAATGCTGCCTAAATACACACACACACACACACACACACGTATATATATATATATATATATATATATATATATATATATATATATATATATATATATATTCGTTCTAAAGAAGGGGGGATAACCCCGAAATATCACGAGATAAAGCGAAACTTAACATTCAAAAACTGAGTTTCTTATATTTCACACCTAATGCTTCATACTAAATCCCAAACAATATATATCATAGACAGATATATATATATATATACAACACATACACATACATATACAAGGTGTGTCAAAAAAGTATCGAGATTGTTTGTACTTTCTGACACAGCTTGTATTCTGAAAGAAATAACGTTCTATTCATTAATATTTTCAGAATACAAGGTGTGTAAAAAAGTATCAAGTTTAAGCTGCTGTATTTACCAAGATAGAAATGAAACAATGAATGGAAACATTATTTTTTGCAGAATACAAAGTGTGTCAAAAAGTACAAAAAATCTCGATACTTTTTTACACACCTTATATATATATATATATATATAATATATATATATATATATATATATATATATATGAGAAGTATGGCTATTTTCAGCCGACAATATTTGGGAGCTGAAAATAGCCATACTTCTCGTAAGTTCGTGTAGAGGTCACTTAAGAGGAATATAAATACCTACTCCTTAACAAAACGAAGAAATCTGCTAAGTCCGTTTGGTGTGGTGGTAAAGACGCTTGACAGTCAGCTTGACAATCAGGTTTCGAATCGCACACGGGGCGGTCTTTGTACAGAGATTGATTTTTCTCGATTTGTTTATGCCTTAAATTTAATAGGTAATCCCGCCTAATTAATTAATTATTAATTAATTAACTTTCATAAAATTAGGTTCGACTTCAATTAAGCACATATTCTCTCATATATATATTATATATATATATATATATATATATATATATATATCAACCACTTCGAACGAATAGGATGTGACACAAGGTCAATTTCCGAGCGGAGTTCAACAGGTTTTACTTCAGTTTTTCTCCTCTTAGACCTATTGCCTAGCCAAGGTTAAAGTCTGCTCTAAGTTCCCATCGCTGGAGGGAGAATATTTGGATGAATATCTTTCCCAAGGTTATAAGATACTATGTGAAATTCAAACAGCTTTGTCTAGCATTTGAACTCTAGGCGCCGAGTACATTTCTTACAACAATAACCATTACACAACGCGCCTCTATTTTATTATATATTGTAAGGAGGAAGAATGGAGTTATCTCCCATGTCACGGGGTTTGAGGAACTCTCCCACGTAAAGAGTTCATTTTTGGACATGTGACAAGGGAACCCCATTGTCTCTCTCCTCTTTTAAAAATCCAAAGTGAGGACAGACGTAGTCGCCGCTTCTTCTCAACAACGCACATGGTGCTTGCCTTTGTTTTCCAGACCCGAGAAATAGTAATTTGTTTTCACCTTCTTTGTTAGTCAGACATTTCTACATCTCCTCGAACCATTGGACACTTTTATATTTTGAGAACTTTCCTCCCTCCTTGAAGTGTTGAATTAAATGTTATATAGTATTAATTGACTTGTCTTTATTTTCCTACCGAATGTTCTGTGTTTGGTTACTTTCCTTTATGTAACGCAATCCATTATGAGAATGGAAGTTAACACCTCCCCTAATTCTTATCTATTAATTATGGAGACTCAGTCTCTATTTGTCTGTTACCAAAAATACGTCACTGCCTACGTCACAATCACCAAAATCGTCAATACATAGAATAAAGCCACAATTAATATTAATAGAATAAATAAAAGCTGTTCCTTATAATTCAACATTTGAATCCTTTCAATTGTATTAAATAAACTATATATATATATATAGGATCTGATTGATAACAAGATTAGTGGAAGGTTTTCGAGCCATGTTCCGGAACAATTATTGGCTGTTAATGCAGCTTTGAGTTGCCTGTGAAAACGTTCGACCAAACCATTTGCACAAGGATGATATGCTGTGGTCGATATATGTTTAACTCCTAGTAATTTCGTGAACTCATCGAAAAGTGTTGACTTAAATTGGCTGCCTCTGTCCGTAGTAATTATCGAAGGACATCCGAATATTGCGATCCAGTGACGTAAGATGTTCTTGGAGACTTGACAGAGGTATCCTTCAGAGGTATAGCGGCGGGCAATAAACTGTGTCTTATTATTTTATCGTCATTTCCTATATTATTGAACACGTCTCGTAACCCTCTGCATATATTATTTTATTAAATAAACTATATAACCTATGAAATTAATTATTTTCTACTCTCGCTGTTTTTTCAGTAACAAGAAGTTATCTAAAAATGTTACGAATAAATTAAATACTTACGATTTTCTGTAAAATTTATGTGGAAAATATTCAAATTAATTATCAAATTGATAATAAATAGATGCGTGCAACATTTTATTTGAGGGGGAAAAGTAAGTTTCATTTCAAATTGTTTTATTTTTTACTCCTTTAATAAATTTGATGATTTTACTTACTTATGATAGAAACTCTCTTACTTTGAAATTTTAACTCCACCCCACTTAGGCAATATCTTTCAGAAATAAACTTTTACAACGCCCGGAAGGCGTTTTTTTTCTTTGTTAGTAATACTAAGAAAATGAAAAGGAGGCTACAAAATTTACTAAGTTAGAGGAAACGATAAACCATACGTATATGGCTGATATTAAGATATTTGCCAAGAATTAAAAATAACGAGAAATCCTTATACAAAATATTGGAATCTTCAGTCAAGATATAAGAGTTTTAGATTAAAGAATATGTCATGCTTATAATGAAAAAAAGGGGAAAAGAGAGATAACGGAAGATATAAAAATTCCCTATCTGTAAAGAATTAGAGCCATTGGAGGAAAAAGAAACGACCCATACCTGGGGTTATTAAAAGTGGGCACCATCAAGTAAACAGAAATGACAAAAGTAAAGAAATAAGTACCACAGGAAAAAAAAAGTAAGAAAGAAGTACCTCGTGAGAAAAAAAGTGAGAAAGAAAGTACCTCGGGAGAAAAAAAGTAAGAAAAGAAGTACCTCAGAAGAAAAAGTAAGAAAGGAGTACCTCAAAGAAAAAAAGTAAGAAGAAGTACCTCGGAGAAAAAAAGTAAGAAAGAAAGAAGTACCTCAGAAGAAAAAAGTAAGAAAGAAGTACCTCAGAAAAAAAAAGTAAGAAGAAAGAAGTACCTCAGAAGAAAAAAGTAAGAAAAAGTACCTCAGAAGAAAAAGTAAGAAAAAGTACCTCAGAAGAAAAGTAAAAAGAAGTACCTCAGAAGAAAAAAGGAAGAAAGAAGTACCTCAGAAGAAAAGTAAGAAAAAAAGTAAGAGGTAGAAATAAACGTAAAATTACTAAATTATAAATACTATTTTTCCACTACTTGAGTTTCACGGGCTCCACACAAACCTAAGACAGAATAGTAGTAAAAAGCAGCTAGTCAACAGTTTGTATAGTGAGGTATGTTCACGTGGTTAGATCTTTTTACGCAAGACATTACACGCAAACATTTTCAAAATTCAACATGATGTAAACATTGTTGATAATAAACAATAGATATTTGAGGGATTTCTAAATATTTTCGAAATATTGGGAATACAATAGTAGATAGATAGAGATATATATAGAGAGATAGATAGATAGATATGAATTGATTGGTTTCGTTTTGTTTTGTTTTGTTTTACGGCATATCAACCTCAGTGGGTCATTTAATGCCGATAAAGATTTGAAATAAATTCATTCTTAATGGATACTCAATTTTTTTATAAATACATTTTTCTATTTACCCCATAGATGGGACCCTAACAGGTACTACCACTCCGGGTGAGAGTGGACCAGGGAGCAATGGTGATGAAGGGGTACTCCACATTCCCCAAACCTCCAGAACTGGAACCTCACCATCAGATAGTTTAACGTCATTCCCAGGACATGTAGACCCTCAGTCACCGCCTTCTAGAACCCATATGATAAAAAGGGGTTGGGGCTTGCCATAAGGGCAATAGGGTTGGGGCAATCATAGAGGTGCTAGAGCTTGACGTGACCAGCCGATTGATCAGAAGGGGCCTCTTCGACTGCCCGTCTAGCTTAAGAAAATACCAAAATGGAGTATTGCAAGTCATGAACTGCTTATCCACCTGGGTTCTATCCTTAAGCATCACGGGTCGCCACTCATGGCCAACAGGTGGCCCCATTGGGGGAGTCTTACCCCTCTGCAGAGATGCAGTCGGTACATTCTAACGCCCCAGCCAACAGGGCAGTGAATTGATTGGTTCAAACTTGATAGCAGGTAGTTCAAGTTTTATACATCTACTCAAAGACGGAGACAGGGACAGAGTCAAAGAGAAAGAAAATGGACTGCAGGGTGAGCCAAGCACCTGAATATAGAGCGTTTGTAACATAGAAATAAAATGTTTATATAATATATAATATAATATATATATATATATATATATATATCACTTTTTAGTTGACTTACAGCATGACAGAATGAAGTGGCCAAACAATTTGTTTGAAATGGCAATAGCCGACAATTTTTTGGAGATTATGGGCTTAATTGAAGTCATACCTAATTTGAAAATTAATTAGTTATGATTAAATGAATTAGGCGTGCATATCTGTTTACGCCTTATATATATATATATATATATATGTGTGTGTGTGTGTGTGTGTGTGTGTGTGTGTATATATGTATGTATGTATGTTTACGCCTTACATATATATATATATATATATATAGGGAAGAAATGCATGCATATATTTGCACAGACACACATATATACATACATACACACACAAACACACATATATATAGTTACACAAACATATATATATACACACACACACATATATATATATATATACATACACAAACAGACATATACGTTTATATATATACACACACAAACACACACATATATATACGCACACAAACACATATATACACACACACAAATACACATATATCTACATACACAAACAGACAGATATATATACACACAAACACACACACACATATATATATACATACACAAACACACAGAGACACATACCGTATATATATATATATATATATATATATATATATATATATATATATATATATAGTATGAACAAAAAGTGATAAGACAAAGAGGAATATTTCTCATATGTTATTTATTCTCAACTAGTTTCGACCTTAGGTCATCGTCAGGAGAAAATTTCTTATTTGAAAAAATTGTTTATAGATTTTTTGAAAGGGAGCATTATAGAAGAACTATAAAAATTGAAGTGTTTTTGAGGGTTTGACATGCTATTAAAATCCGGGTAGAAGAGTGTGTTAGTAGTAGCATGTCCATTTGTTCCGTGAAGAACCTCTCTCTCTCTCTCTCTATATATATATATATATATATATATATATATATATATAATAAATATATACAGGTTTTACATATCTATTTATTTGATGACAAACGAACATTCACAACCGTTCCAGTAAAGGCTGAAACAGTGACAATCCCACACTATAATATATATATATATATATATATATATATATATATAATATATATAACACATACTATATATATATATATATATATATATATATATATATATAGTACATATATATATATATATATATATATATATATACTGTGTGTGTTTGTGTATATATATATGTATGAGTGTGTGGATCTAACAATCAGACTTGATGACAAATTGATAGTCGCCCATTAAACTGACCTCTGGTCTCTGACACGGACAGTGTCCAGTCTGTAAACCGATCCAGTTGCAAAACTGGTGACCCCCCGGCCCTCCCGATACTTGTGACTTTCATGCCTCTGGCCGGGAGGCTAATATCTGACCAGCGAGACACGAACAGATAAAACCTACATCAGCCACTTTTCTGGACGTGATTATCTAAACGGATATGAACGGGGTGAGCAAGTCTGACACGCAAGATCAACAACAAAGAAAGAAAGAAAGAAAGAAAGAAAGAAAGAAAGAGTAAGACTGAAAAGGGAAGAGATAACAAAGAAGGAAAGAAACAAGCATAAATGAGAAAGAAAGAAAGAAAGAAAGAAGAAAGAAAGAAAGAAAAAAAAGAAATAATAACTTAGAAGAAAGAGATAGTCTATAGTGTATGCAAGAAAGGAAGAAATAAAGAAAGAAAGAAAGAAAGAAAGAAAGAGTAAGACTGAAAAGGGAAGAGATAAAAACGGGAGGAAAGAAACAAGCATAAATGTGAAAGAAAGAAAGAAAGAAAGAAAGAAAGAAAGAATAACTTAGAAGAAGAGATAGTCTATAGTGTATGCTCGAAAGAAAGAAAGAAAGAAAGAAAAGAAAGAAAAGAAAGAAAGAAAGAAAGAAAGAATGAAAGAAAGAAAAAATAACTTAGAAGAAGAGATAGTCTATAGTGTATGCAAGAAAGGAAGAATAAAGAAAGAAAGAAAGAAAGAAAGCGTAATACTGAAAGGGAAGAGATAAACGAAGGAAAGAAAAACAAGCATAAATGTGAAAGAAAGAAAGAAAGAAAAGAAAGAAAGAAAAAGAAAAGAAAGAACTTAGGAGTAGAGATAGTCTATAGTGTATGCTGGAAGGAAAGAAAGAAAGAAAGAAAGAAAGAAAGAAAGAAAAAGATTGAAAGAAATAACGAGCATAGAATAGTAAGAAGAAAGAAAGAAAGAAGAAGGAAGGAAGGAAGGAAACGATTAAAAAAGGAAGAGAGGTGTGTCAAAAAAGTACCAAGTTTAAAGCTGTATTTACCAAGATAGAAATGAACAATGGATGGAACGTTATTTTTTTCAGAATACATGGTGCACCAAAAAGTACAAAAAATCTCGATAGTCTTTTGACACACCTTTTTGATAATATATATATATATATATATATATATATATATATATATATATATATATATATATATATCAAGAGAAAGTGGAAGTGAATCCGACAGTATGTAATATGATGAAAAATTGAATATATATATGTAGATATGTATATATATATATATATATATATATATATATATATAATATATATGTGTGTGTGTGTGTGTGTGTGTGTGTGTGTATGTGTGTGTGTGTGTGTGTGTGTAATATAATAAAAAATTGAAAAAACAGTAGTTCATAATACGAGTAATGTTTATTTCGCCTACGCTGCAGTGTTTCGATCCATCACACACGCACACACAAACATACACACACACACACACACACACACACACACACACACACACACACACATATATATATATATATATATATATATATATATATATATATATATATAAAATAAAGGACAGTGAATAAGAAAGGTGTATGCCTAGACAGAGTGCTCGATGCTAAAATATCAGAGGCAGGAATAAAACCTAAAATTATTGAATTATAGATACTATATTTCCGCTATTTAAGTTTCACGGACTCGGCACAATCTTACGACAGAATAGTTGTAAAAATCAGCTAGTTAAGCGTTTCTATAGTAGTGAGGTGTGTTCACGTGGTTATATCTTTTTACGCGAGACATTTACTCGCAAACATTTTTCAGACTCTGATACTCGTGTTACAACAGGGCGACTGGAGATCGAACACGATACTGTGATGTCGAAGTCCTGCACGTTAGCCACAACAGCACGGGGACACCACTTCCCTATGAATATAAAAAGAAGAAAAAAATGAAAAAAATTAAATATAGAAAAAAAATGTCATAAAAAATAAATCGATTAATACAATCAATTTTTGTTCGTCTTTCATCTTTGCTTTTTATCACGTCCTTCAAAGACGACATCCTCCATGAACATTCGAATAAACGTCATGAATCGGAAATTAACCTCGAGCGACACTTGAACTCAAGCTTATACTCGTCTCGCATGGACGTCGACCGAAAAAAAAAATTACCCACGTAGCTTCCCAACTAGTCCAAAAAATTTTTAAAAATACGCCCTGTCCACGGATTTTAGAATACGCTGATTGTATCCCCGACAGAGTTGTTATATCCCACCCTCCAAAAAAAAAAGTGTCCTTAATGTCTGGTAGGTTGGTTGGTTGATTAGATTTTACGGCATGTCAACTCTTGTTTGGTTATTTTATGCCGAAGAGGTTTTGTTTTATTTTTCTTGATGTGTATTTTTTTTTTCATTTAACCCATAGTAATTATATCGTATTTGGCTCTCATCCCACTTATGAGGGCGTGACACAAGGACATTTTTATGTGGGCCCACCCACACAAAAAATGCGTCGATCCCGTCGGCATTCCCCCTCAAGCCTCTGGCGCTGGGCAATAATCCAGCCCTGCCCCTTTAAATCAAGAGGGCATGTATTGCCTGGGGGGATAGCCCTCTGGGATCGACGCTATTAATTAAATTTACCGGTCCAGTGGCCGAAGCGATAGTCATGGGAATCCGTGTTGTCATCGCGACTAGATAATAAGAGAAATTATCTATACACTATCAGAGCATGACCTGTGGATATACCACAGTATGATAATTTGATTATTACAACGTTTGATATGTTTACTTAAAAGCTATTGCGAAAGAGTTCAATATGTATAAAGTATAATAAATCTTGATTTAACTCTCTCTCTCTCCTCTCTCTCTCTCTCTCTCTCTCTCTCTCTCTCTCTCTCTCCTCTCTCTCTCTCACACACACACACACACACACACACACAGACACTCTTTTTCTTTCTCTCCATCTTTTCCTCTTTCCATTGTGTTCGATTGAAAGAGGTTACCGTTATCGCTTCCGTGCGCGCACACAATCTCTCTCTCTCTCTCTCTCTCTCTCTCTCTCTCTCTCTCTCTCTCTCTCTCTCTCTCTCTCTCTATCTCTCTCACACACACACACACACACTCTCTCTCTCTCTCCCCTTTTCTCTTTCTTTCTTTCTTGTTATATTTTGTCTGTGTAGCATGTCCTTTTTCTTCCCTTTCTTTTTTTGTAATGAAAACGGAATGGCCCATTATTTAGCTGAAGTGACGACACTCATAAGAAATGAGAATTTGGCGGATAAGCAACACTAGGATTTACATTTTTGAATGACATCTTTTCTCGGTCTCATTTTTAACCAGAGGGCATTGGAAGATGATAACGATCATACTTATAATGAACTCGAGTATTAATATATAGATTCGTAGGTAATTTTCACCTTTAGTTGGCTAAATCCTTAGCATACAATTATGGGTGCGCATTATCTGAAATGAACTTAATTGTTATTAAGAACACGTTTTATGATATTTTGTGTTAAAGCATGCAGTTGTATTGTTTTTGAAAAAGTTTCTAAGATTTAAAAGTAATTGGTAATTTGCTTGAAGCATTGTTAAGTATGTTATAAAATAATAAAATTTGAAGGCAATACAATGCGTAAAAAATAAAGACAAAAAGATGTTTTATATGTCTAATCAATTTCAAAGCAAAGCTTTATCATCAGAGTTTATTTTCAGAAAATAAACTCTGAAAAATAAAGACAAAAAGATTTTTTGTCTTTATTTTTTACGCATTGTATTGCCTTCGAATTTTATTATTTTCTAAGATTTGTTTATTTCGCACGGAGACTATCAAAATGGCTACCATCTTGTTTCAAAGTGAAAATCTGTTGGCTAAATTCCTAGCATAAAATTATCTGAAATGAACTTAATTGTTATTAAGAATACATTTTATGATATTTTTGTGTTAAAGCATGCAGTTGTGTTGTTTTCGAAAAAGTTTCTAAGATTTGTTTATTTCGCACGGTGACTTTCAAAATAGCTACCGGCTTGTTTCAAAGTGAAAGTCAAGGGAGGTTACTCTAATTGCCTTATTTGCTTGGAATTTAGCCAACTAAAGGTGAGAATTACCGATTTGTAAATGCATACCTCTATATACCCAATTATAAATATATAACTTGTACCGAGTTGCAATGCTACTGCAGAACTAAATATATCTTATTACAGGAAACAAAACAACAACAAAAATAGTTTCCTAATATGGTCCGTGATTAGATTATTTAAATATGTTTCTTATTCATGACGTAATTGTTTTTGCTTCTTCATTTTTGAATATTGGCTTTATATATACTATCCTTCATAAATATTTTTTTCATATAAAAACAAATTTTCTCCTAAATGAAAGATACAAAGATTTTATTATTCCCAGTGGAATGTTATCAAATCAAAACAAATGTAAGTAGGTATTATTTATTACCAAACTCTACGATATTAAAAATCTCTAAGCAACAATAAAATCTCTATTAAGAGAAAAAGAGATTAAATGAAATGACATAAATAATAAGAAAGAAAGAAAGAAAGAAAGAAAGAAATATTCGTAGGTATTATTTTATTATCAAACACTACAGTATTGAAATTCCCTAAACAACAATAATGTCTCTATGAAGAGAAAGAAAGAGACGAAATGAAAAAAAGAAAAGGGGAAAAAAGAAAGAATAGATTAAACGAATATTAGTAGATATTATTTATTACCAAACTCTACGGCCTTAAAAATCCCATAGAAGAGAAATAAAGAGGCGAAATGAAAAAGAAAGAAAGAAAGAAAGAAAGAAAAAAAAACGAATATTAGTAGATATTATTTATTACCAAACTCTACGGCCTTAAAAAATCCCATAGAAGAGAAATAAAGAGACGAAATGAAAAAGAAAGAAAGAAAGAAAGAAAAAAAAACGAATATTAGTAGATATTATTTATTACCAAACTCTACGGCCTTAAAAAATCCCATAGAAGAGAAATAAAGAGACGAAATAAAAAGAAAGAAAGAAAGAAAGAAAGAAAACGAATATTAGTAGATATTATTTATTACCAAACTCTACGGCCTTAAAAATCCCATAGAAGAGAAATAAAGAGATGAAATGAAAAAAGAAAAAGGGGAAAAAAGAAAGAATAGATTAAACGAATATTAGTAGATATTATTTATTACCAAACTCTACGGCCTTAAAAAAATCCCATAGAAGAGAAATAAAGAGGCGAAATGAAAAAGAAAAAAAGAAAGAAAAAAACGGAAGAATATTAGTAGGTATTATTTATTACCAAACTCTACGGCATTGAAAATCTCCACCCAACAATAAAATTCCAAAGAAATAAACAAACAAAATTAAAAGAGAAAAAGAGAAAGAAAGAAAGAATAGATTAAACGGATATTAGTATGTATTATTTGTTACCAAACTCTATGGCATTGACATTCTCATAGAAGAGAAAGAAAGGAGCGAAATGAAAAAATAAAAAGGACAAAGAAAGAAAGAAAGAATTGATTAAACGAAAATTAGTAGGTATTATTTATTACCAAACTCTACGGCATTGAAAATCTCCACCCAACAATAAAATTTCTTAGGAGAGAAAGAAAGAGCTAAAATTAAAAAAGAAAGAAAGAAGGAAAGAAACGAATATTAGTAGGTATTAATTATGACCAAAATCTACGGTTTTAAAAATCTATTAGAAGAGAAAAAAGAGGCGAAATGAAAAAGAAAGAAAGGTAAAATGAAACGAATATTGTTAGGTATTATTTATTACCAAACTCTATGGCATTGAAAATCTCTAACCATCCATAAAATGTCACTGAAGTGAAAGAAAGATACGAAATGAAAAAGAAAAAAGAAAAGAACGAGAAAAAAGAAAGAATTAATGAATGAAACTAAATGAAAGAAATTAAAGAAGGATTCAGTTTAAATGAAAGAGTTAAAGCGAAACTGACAGGAACGAGAAAAATAACAATTTGATTTTTAAAAAAAACAAAGAAAATAACAATGTAATACGTAAGAATGAAATGAATGAAAAAGAAAGATCGAAAACATGAAGAAGAAGAAGTAGAAGATAAGAAAACATTTAAAAAGGAGAAAAAGAAAAAATAAGAAACATTGAAGAAGAAGAAAAAGAAGACACAAAAGAAGAAGAAAAAGAAACATTAATAATAATAATAATAATAATAATAATAATAATAATAATAAGAAGAAGAAGAAGAAGAAGAAGAAGAAGAAGAAACATTAAAGGGGAAGAAAAAGAAGCATTAAAGAAGAAGAAGAAGAAGAAGAAGAAGAAGAAGAAGAAGAAGAAGAAGAAGAAGAAGAAGTTAAAAAGAAGAAGGTAGTAAAGCAGCTGATCGCTGTAAATGAAAATCAATCTCAGATATTTGGACCCATCGGCATCCATGTTTGATTTGACTCGAAATCAATATCAGCGTCTTGGTTTGATATTAGCCGTCCGTCCGTCCTCCGCAATGGCCTTTCGTTTGATGTCGTTTGGTCACAGAACTTTCGACATGTTGTGTCCACCATGCATCTCGCTTTGATTCCATTTCAAACCCCTGGAGTCCTACACCTCTGAAGAATATACACCTAATATCATTCGCATGTGATTCCATTGAATTTTCTTTGGCTTAAACTCACGTTTTCCTCTAAACTGTTTCTTCTATTTTCAACTCAGTCATTTCATTCTCTTCTCTCTTCTCTTTATTAGGCATTCGAGTTGTATCGTCTGCTTAGTCGTTTTTCTCCTTTTTAGGCCGCCATATTGTTTTTGTTTTTATCTTAACGTTTTTGCTTTTTTTGTTTTTTGTTTTTGTTTTTTAGTTTTTTTTTTGTTCTTTTTTGTTTGTTTGTTTGTTTTTTTTTTTGTTTCTTTTTTCTCCTTTCCCTTCCTTGACGCTAGACAGTCTTCTTTTTAGTCCACCATATGTTTTTATCTTAACGTTTTTTCTTTTTTTCTTTTTTTTTTTCTTTTTTCTCCTTTCCCTTCCTTGACGCTAGACAGTCTTCTTTTTAGTCCGCCATATTGTTTTTTTTTTATCTTAACGTTTTTTTTGGGGGGGGTTTTGGGGGGGGCTGTTCTTTTGTTTGTTTGTTTTTTAACTTTGTTTTCTTTTTTCTCCTTTCCCTTCCTTGACGCTAGACAGTCTTCTTTTTGTTCTTTTTTTCCCGTCATTTTTCATTATGTCTTTCATTCTTATCGTCTGCTTATTAATTTTTCTCCTTTTTCTTCCACTGGATTTTTTTTAGTTTTTTTTTTATCTTTTTCTTTTTCTTTTCTTTTCTTTTTTTTTCACCTTTCTTTTCTTTTACGCAAGCCAGTATTTTTTTCACTCTCTTCTCAATTTTCCTTCTTTTTTTCATTATATCTTTCATTCTTATCTTCTCATTCGTTTTTCCCCTTTTTCTTCCACCGTTTTCTTTTTATTTTTATCATTTTTTAACTTTATTTTTCTTTTTCTTTTCTTTCTTCATCTTTCTCTTCATTTAGCCCGTCTTCCTTTTTCTCTCTATTGTCTTTTTCCGTTCTTTTTTGTCGTTTGAATTGACACTTTAAATCAGTCACCCACCTCACAATGGACGATTATCCCAGTCCCCACCCCTAACTAGCCGCCATCTTTTTCAACTTGAAGATTAGACTTAGTAAATGCCGACATCTTGTATAGAATTCCAACATCAAATAAAACTGTCTGAAATGTTAGTGTTATTTAGACAGAAAGAAAGAAAAAACAGATATGGTGGTCGGCCTTGCGTAAAACAGACAAAGATTCTCCGATCCAAACGAGTGTTATTTAAGAATAACACAACAAAAGAAGTCACGGATCAGCCCTTACTTCTGGTACCATATAATCCAATACAGTCCGTCACGTCTGTTGATAGATAAATAGTAGTAAAGTCGTCGGGGTGGCCTAAAGTCGTTATTATACAGCGAGGGAGTCTATGCCTAGACCAAGGAGATTGTTTTTGCGTCCGAAGTGAAGCGCCACACCTACCATCAGCTCCTTACTTTACTGCACAGATCCCTGTGCTAATCATACGCTGAGTTGGCGAGGACCGGTATCGAACTAGGAAACTTGTGGTTCTAGCTGAACGCTTTACCGACTGAGCTAATCCAGCCCTGTTTTATACATAACATTTCATTTAAATATTTGGCCTCGCTAGTTCTAATTTCCTTAAGCCTCACCCGAAAGTTCTGCAGCTTTCACCTCATCCATGCTTTTGGTATTTATTTATTTGATTTATGCCTCCTTGGGGATCTCCTTTTTCTAAAAAGAAATAGTATATATTCAACCAAACACCAACTTCTTCAGTAAGTAAGTTAAACATTCAATGTTATTATCGCCCTAGGCCAGGATTGAACCTGAAACCTACAGATGATTGTCACATAAAACTGTTTTAACTCAATTCTTATATCCATTGCACCAATTTTTGGAACTTACAAACCTAATGTTATATTTACTTAGATTATTTAACTGTGTTAGCTCAGTCGGTAGAGCGTTCGACTAGAAACCGCAAGGTTCCTAGTTCGATACCGGCCCTCGCTAACTCAGCGTATGAGTAGCACAGAGATCTGTGCGGTAAAGTAAGTAGCTGTTGGTAGGTGTGGCGCTCAACCTCAGACCCTAAAAACAATCTCCTTGATGTAGTGCTAGTAAAAAAGGGATAGTTGCTACCGACTTTAGGCCACCCCGACGACTTTACTTACGTATGTATGATTTTTACCTTGACTCATATTGCGTTGTTTTTTGTTTGTTTTGTTTTTTTTAATTAATTAAACAATAAAAAGGCTAGATAAGATTCCTTCGTTCATTCAAATTTTTATCCATGAATCAATAAATAAATAGACCGATAGATAGTCGTTTTGTTTTACGGCATATCAACCCTTTTCGAGTGGATGCTGAATCGTTATTTTTTATAACTCATGTTGCTTATAGCACATGCGCTCAGCTCCGTGCTAATTTGAATGCTGAATCACACTCATGTTGCTTACAGCACATGCTGTTGCTTAAGTGGTCACCCAATTAAGCACTGAATATGTTCATCGCTGCTTAGCCTCGGTGGTCTAGCGGGAACGGCTTGTCTGACTAAATAGATATAACTATACTGGTAGAGTGTTCGGCTAGAAACCACAAGGTTCCTAGTTCGATACCGGCCCTCACCAACTCAGCGTATGAGTAGCACAAGGATCTGTGCGGTAAGGTGTGGCACTCCACCTCAAATGAAAAAACAATCTCCTAGATCTAGCGCTAGTGAAAAGGGGGATAGATCCCTCGCTGATTGGCTGATACCGACTTTAGGCCACTCCGACGACTTTAATTTACTATTTATACTGAGATAGATAAATAGATAGATAGATAGTAGATATGAACAGAGATAAATAGATAGATAGATTAAGGGCGAAGGCCAGGGTCCGAAATAGCTTGTAATTGTCAGACGTTCGAACTGACAAACGTGAACCTTCAAACTGATGAAAAAGAACCTTAAACCAGACGTACGAATGAGAACCTTCAATCAGATGGACGAACGAGCTCGATAGTTCCCTGTCGCACTACCTGAGATCCTTAAGTGTCCGCCTTATAGGATTTCCTAGGGGCAGCAACGGTAGAGTCCTCATTTGCATGAAACAGTCTTTTGCATGAGCCTTTGTAGGTGTTACACGTGGTCGTCTTCCCCTCCCCGCCAGGTTAGAGTCAATAGAGATAAAAGTTATCCAAGGTGGAAAAGTCAAAAATAGGATCTAATGATTAACATTGAAAGAATTACTTATTCTTTAATGTTTGACTTAAATAGAATTTGCTGACAAATTTTTAATTTACATTGTTCTATCAGATTATTATTACGAGTTGTTTTTGTTGTTAATAATGATAATAATGATGATGATAATATCAATCTTATTATAATGAAGAATGTGTCCCTGTTTGTAAATGAAACTACATCACCACCAACATGAAATTCCATTAGTTATTTACGTTATATTCTTAGTTGTTATTAAATAACCATTGGATTTTTCCTCCAAACAGTCCACATTATTAATGAGTTTAGATCCTGTGATGCATGTTATATATCATTAAGAAATAAATGTTTACATATAATATGGTGTGAATAATTTGCATACTGATTTTGATAAAACCATGTTTAATAATTACATGGTGTTATTCTAAGCCGTACTAGGTTGGTTGGTTGGTTGGTTGGTTGGATGGTTGGATTTTACGGCATGTCATCCGTTGGGTTGACGTTTTTATTTTATTCATTCTTGATGGGTATCGAAAATATTTTGATGGGCGACCTGATGATATATATATATATATATATATATATATATATATATAAAGTGTTGTTCAGGTTCCAACGGGAGAAAATTAAATATTTTATAAAAATGAAGGTCTGCAAAATTGATTATCTTTTTAGAAAGACATTTTTATTATTTTTATCTTACAGTTGCGACACGTGTTTCAGATCTTCTGATATCTTCTTCAGGCTTTGATCAATCATATGAAAAATGTATAAAAACAAATTAATATATATATATATATATATATATATATATATATATATATATATATATATTAATTTGTTTTTGTACGCCCTTCTCAGGACATCCACAGACCTGACTAATCTAAGATTCATTTGATTTTTGAACACCAAATACAAGACACTTGTTTGCCGAGCTATAAAAGCCAGGATCAGTTTTATTGTGCGAATAATAAAATCCTATTATATCTGATAACAAACACTAAATTCGTTTTCGTTTTTAACGGTAATCATTTTTTTTTTTTCCTTATTCCATTAAAATTTTCTCCTGATACATCAAACATACAGAGACGTGATAAAAATAAATAAACAGTAACATTTTCTTCTCGATTTGATATTTAATCATGAATTATCCAGTGGTGATTACTTATATAATTTCGGGAAAATGTAAGAGAAATCAGCATATAATTACTTTTACACATACCCTATTAGAGTTATGAAAAATGGAATCGTCGACCCGAGTTCAAATCCTGGACGTGGAAGTTTGAATTTCACTTAGCGCTAATACCCTTGGGAAAAGGTATGAATCCTACTCTACTGGTAGATAGTAGGGCAAGACTGGCCTCTTTAGCCTGGTATGGCAACCAATCTAGGAGAAGAAAAATCCTGAATTCAAACCTGTTAAACTCCACTTAAGAAATTGACCTTGTGTTTACATCCTGCTCGTGTATATATATATATATATATATATATATATATATATATATATATATATGGTAGACTCTCTTATAGTGACCGATAGATGAGGGTCAGCATTGGGTGATTTGTTTCCTCCCATATTGTGCATGCTATCAAGAAGACATTTTGTGTTTCCTCGGAATATATATATATATATATATATATATATATATATATATATATATATATATATAAGAAATGGATATAAAGTAACCTACTCTAGTTTCATCATCTGGATTCTGTGCGCTCCCATCGATCGTACGCGTACCCACCGGTAAGCCACTACTCATACATATATATATATATATATATATATATATATATTATATATATATATATGAGGTATTCCAAAACTTGGTAGTAAGGGATGATTCTATATGTGATTTCTAAGACACACTGTATTATTATTGTATGATCCAGTATGTATAAATACAGTGAATCTTTAAATCAATACATAATATAATATATATAAATCAATATATAATAATCTTTTTAGATTATATACAATAGATAATTATACAATTATATATACAATTTTATATATAATATATATATATATATGAATATATATATATATATATATATATATATAATATATATATATATATATATATATATATTGGTAGTCCTTTGTTAGTATTAGAGAATTGAATATAAAGTGCTCGATTACGTGTGTAAGAGCTGTATGTAGGGACTGACTGACATGATAGGTGGAATACGTACTAAAACAATAATGTCAATATTCATGCACGACTTTAACCCCACCCCCCAAAAAATCAAGGGATATTAAGAAAATCCCGCCTACTACAAAAAGAAGAAACGTGCAGATATAAATGAAGGGACATTCTCTGTATTTCTTAAACAGGTGCGTTGTCTTGATGAAGGGTATCTAACATGCTGCCTGGAAACCAATGGTAACAATAGCACCTTAAATGTATTGTACACTATATATATATAAACACATATATATATATGAGTGTGTTAGTACCGGATTTTAATAGCATGTCAAACCATCACAAACACTTCAATTTTTATAGTTCTTCTATAATGCTCCCTTTCAAAAATCTATAAACAATTTCTTCAAATAAGAAATTTTTCTCCTGACGATGACCTAAGGTCGAAAACTAGTTGAGAATGAATAACATATAAGAAATATTCCTGCTTGTCTTATTACTTTTTGTCATACTATATATAATATATATATATATATATATATATATATATATATATATATATATATATATATAATTACTTTTGTCTCATTAATACTACTAAACCAGGATATGACACAAGGTCATTTTCTTAAGCAGGGTTTTCCGGGTTTGAATTCAGTGTTTTCCTTCTCTTAGACTTATTCAATAACCAAGGTTAAAGAGCCCAGTCTGCCGTATTATTGAGAGGGGAGATCCCCAAGGAGATATAAAAGAAAGAAAGAAATACCAAAAACAAGTATTTATCCAATCCTTCCTCGGTCAATTTTTAAGCAGTGTTTAAAAGGTTTGAATTCAGGATTTTCCCTCTAAACTAGCTGAATAACCAAAGTTAAAGAGCCCAGTCTGGCTGGTTATTTGATTGGTCGGTTGGTTGGTCGGTTGGCTGGTTGGTTGGTTGGTTGTTACAGCATGTCAACCTTTGTTGTTTTTTTGTTGTTGTTGTTTTGTTTTGTTTGTTTTTTTTATGCTGAGAACGTTTTATTTTATTAGTTCTTGTTCGGTATTCAATTTTTTAACTCAATTTTTTAAACTCTTTTTTTTTTATCTATTTTACTAATAAATGGGACTCTAACAGGTACTATCAATCCGGGTCAGAGTGGACCATAAAATAATGTTGATGAAGGGGTACTCCACACTCCCCAGAGCTTCTAAATTGAAACCTTACCATTAGATACAGATTTATTTCTCCTGGTCTGTGTATAAAGATAACTAAATCTTAGTACGTAATGACACTATGTTTTCCTAAAAAACTGATACTTTGATTCGATTATATCAAATAGACGGAAGTAATTATAGAATAATTTCTCGTGAATTGCCTGTGTAAATTCAGTAATTATGTCTGAATATATATTTTTTTATTAAATATCAAATCGTAGTAAAAAAAAAAATGAAGACTATTTTGCACGTCTGTTCATTCATATTCATTTAACAAACTTTTGCTCAATTGTGGCACAAGGCTGCTAATATGGGCATCCATGGAGATTCTTAAGGACGGAATCCTGGTGGCTAAGAAGTTCATGACATGCAATACTCTATTTTGGCTCTTTTTGGAGCTAAACGGGCGGTCAGAGAGGCCCTCTCCAATAAATCGGCTGGTTTCGTCAAGCCCTATCACCTATGGTTGTCCCTATTGCCCTTATGGCAACCCCTTCAACCCTTTTTATCATATATGAGCTAGAAGGCGGTGGTTGAGGGCCTTAGTGTCCTGGGTATGATGTTAAACTGCATCTAGTGGTGAGGTTACAATTTTGGAGCTCTTGGGAGTGTGGAGTACCCCTTTATCGCCATTACTCCCAGATCCACCCTGACCCGGAGTGGTTTATCAAAGAAAAAAATTAAGACAAAAAAGAACTATACTGGACATGAAGCATGTGATAAATATATGAAGCATGAGACATGAAGCATGAGACATGGAGCATGAAACAAATATACTTTTTTTTACTGGGCATGAAGCATGAGACAATATATGAAACATGAGACATAGAGCATGAGACATGGAGCATGAAACAAATATACATTTTTTTACTAGACACGAAGCATGAGACAAATATATGAAACATAGACATGAAGCATGAGACATGGAGCATGAGACAAATATACAAATATTTTACTAGACACGAAGCATGAGACAAATATATGAAACATGAGAATAGAGCATGAGACATGAAAATGAAACAAATACAAAAATATTTTTACTGGACACGAAGCATGAGACAATATATGAACATGAGACATAGAGCATGAGACATGGAGCATGAAACAATATACATTTTTTTTACTAGACACGAAGCATGAGACAAATATATGAAACATGAGACATAGAGCATGAGACATGGAGCATGAAACAAATATACATTTTTTTTACTGGACATGAAGCATGAGACAAATATATGTAAATAAAAAGTATTAAAAAATTCAAAATTCAAAATTCAAATAAACTAAGGTTAATGGGTTTTCTTACCTCTTTGAATTCCTGTTTATAAATGATTCGAATAAAAGGTAAGTCTAATTTTGTCTTTTCGGTTTCCGGTTTTAGTTGTCATTTAGGTTATATTTAAATCAGAAATAAAAGAAATCTTCTTTTAGCGAGAGAATAAAAGAAATTATTAATTATTAATTAAATGATGTAGGCTATATATTTAAATTTAAACTAATGATCGATTGATTAATTGATTGATTGATTGATTTTAACGGCATGTCAACCCATTCAGAGTTATTTCATATTATGTTATTTTATGCCAAGCGGTAGGTTGTGAGGGATGGTCAAACACTATAAATTTCTCTGACTGTTTGAGATGAGGCTTGATGATTAGTATTATCTGCGTTATTCGGACTATTCTCATCTTCATTGTTATCTGTACAACGTTTCGGCCGATATGCCCTCCGGCCTTCTTCAGGTATTTCTTGTCGGACTCGGGAACCTTCTTTTCGAACTCGGGAACCTTCAAAGTTCCCTGAAATAAAAAGAGCTCAATACCTAAGTAGAGCAAATAATAAAGATAAATCTAATGAGTCAGATAAACCTACTAAAAGTTTCGCTTAGTGCTCTTCAGGGCTAAGATCTGACTCTGATTTATCTTTATTTTTTATCATTTGCTCTACTTATGTATTGAGCACTTTTTACTTATTAGCTTTAGTTTCCTGGCGGTTTTGTATGAATATATATATCTTATATATATATATATATATATATATATATATATATACATATAAATTGTTTTTTCTTAGTCCAAATATTGTACCAATAGATTATTTTTGGTTGGTTGGATTATCTTGGTCTTTTCTTTTTTTCCAAAATTTTTTCTCCCCGGGTGATGTTTGGTAGTATATTTTTACATTCAAACTATTTGCTGGGTTTTTTTCTCACCGCGAGGATTTACCAACAAGTTTGATATATATATATATATATATTATATTATATATATATATATATATGGAATTAAACAAAAGCCAGGTCTCCTGATTAACGATTTTATTGATCTTTTCAAGTTTTCTGACCAATTCCACATGTACAAATGAAAGAATGCTGCCTAAATACACACACACACACACACACACACACACACACATATATATATATATATATATATATATATATATATATATATATATATATATATATAACATTACTGTTTCGTTTTTATTTGCTTGTGATATGCAAAAATCCCAACCCAGGAAGGAATTTTCTCAGCGTGAAATCTTATGTCAATTTCTCTTGTCTGACTGTAATTTGTCCAACATGGTCGTCAAATCTCACAATTTCTCGGTCTTTCTCGCGTAGTGTGATTTGCGTCTTCTTTTATAGCTACATCAATCAAAAGAACAATTCTACCTTCTCATCATAGACCGCAATGTCTGCTTTGGTCGACTGTAATTGTCCATTCTTCAACGTCCTAATCCAATTATTTACTGCTGTGTCAATATTGGTGACCCGAAATCACAGGTAGTCAAACGGCTACTTAGGTAATTCACCACAGTCCGCAAAATTAACCAAGCTTATTATTTTGAAGTGAGTTTAGTCTCCTGTTCTCTCGCAGAACATTTGGTTTGAATGATAAAACTCAAGCCATTTGCACAATTAGCAATGCCTCACCATTCCCACCCAGTCAGGTATTCCTCCACGGCTACAGTGTGTTTCATTATTAATACTTTCATCTATGTCTCTGTATAGATACTTACAGGTATGCTTCGTGTGATGGTTATTGTCAAGGAAAATGGTTGGCTGGTTGGTCGCATTTTATGTCATGTCAACCCTTGATGGGTTATTTTATGCCGAAGACGTTTTTGTTTAATTCATTTTTGTTGGGTATTCAATTTTTGGTTGATTGGATTTTACGGCATGTCAACACTTGTTGGGTCATTTTATGCTGAAGACGTTTTTAGTTTATCCATTCTTGTTGGGTATTCAATTTTTGGTTGATTGGATTTTACGGCATGTCAACCCTTGGTGGGTTATTTTATGCCGAAGACGGTTTTTTTTATTCATTCTTGATGGCTACTCAAAGAAGTTATAGTGAACCTGGGAGTAATGGTGATAAATGGATACTTCACACTCTCAAAATTGGAACTTCACTATTAGTTGAAGTTTAACGTCATAACCAGGACACTAAGACCCTCAGCCACAGCTTTCTAACACATTTATGATTTTTTTAAATGATTGGAGTTTGCTATAATAGCAATAGGGTTGGGACAATCATATAGGTGCTAGGGACTGATGTAAGAAGCCGATTGATCGGTGGGGTGCCTCTCTGACCACCTGTCTAGCTTAAGTAAGGGCCAAAGTAAAGTGTTGCACCGATGGATTACTCAGCCTCCAGGATTCCGTCCTTAAGCACCACGGTCACTACCTACGACCAACAGGTGACCCCATTGTAGGGATTTTACCCCTCTGCAAAGATGCAGTCGATGTCTTCTGCTTCTGTTATGTGTAGAGGTTTGCTTATTAGTTTTATTGATATATATTTATTTACCCAACCCTTCCGCATGAGCAGGATGTGACGTAAGGTCAATTTCTTAAGCGGAATTCAACAGGTTTGAATTCAGAGTTTTCCTTCTCCTAGACTGGTTGCCGAACCAAGGTTAAAGAGCCCAGTCTGCCCTGCTATTTACCCATAGCTGGAGAGAGAGTAGCATTTATAGGATTTGTGCATTACGGTATGAAATGAAAGGAAAAGAGAATAACAAACACAACTTGTTAGCCATATAGATGAAAACTGTTTTTCATTAGACCGTTAACTCTGAACGCTAGAGTCCAGACGCTCAGAACTTTTTATTTATTTATCTAATTTTGATTTATTTAATTTTATTTAAATCCCCACAGATTCATACCTTTCCCAAGGTTATCAGCGCTAAGTGAAATGCAATTACCACGTCCAGGATTTGAACTCGGGGCGACGAGTCCATTTCCCATTAACCATTACACCACGCGCTTCCTACTTTTTTATTGATATACGTAGTAAGCATACGGCTGAGAAGTCCAACAATAAAATGTCACCCTGCTGACATTTGTATTGGGGGGGGAATTAATACCCCCCCCCCCAATAAAAAAATTTGATCGAACAGATAACATATTTTCTAATAAATGTAAATTTTATCAACCGATTCGTATGAGTCAGTTGTTCATGTGCCAATGCAATTTAATGTATTCAGTATCGAATTTCAGCCAACGCTGAAAAATGTTCGGTTGGTTGGTTTTTGCGATATGTCAACACTTGCGTTATTTTCATAGGCGCATGGTGTAATGGTTATCGTCGTAGAAAATGGACACGACGAGACGGGTTCAAATCCAGGAAGAGGCTGTTTCCATTTCCCATAGCGATAATACCTTTGGGAAGGTATGCATCCAACTGATCTCCCTCCAGCTATGGGAGAAATAGTAGAACTTTTGGACCATATGACCTTTAGGCATCCCTTTTGTGATCTCGTTTCATAAGGAGATTTTTTTCATTTACACCGTCAAAATCCGGTTTTTTGATAACAGAGGATTTTTAGAGTTTTTTTTTTAATTTAAAACTAACCCCTAACCCTAAACCCTAACCCTAACCCCTAACAAACAACCGGATTTTGACGGTGTAAATAAAGAAAAATGTCCTTATAAAACGAGATCGCAAAAGGGGTGCCTAAAGTTCATATGGTCCGAAATGTTTAACCTTGTTATGGCAACCAGTCTAGGAGAAGGAAAACTCGGAATTAAAACCTGTTAATCTCTGCTTAAAAATTGACCTTGTGTCATACCCTGTTTGTCCGGAGGGGTTTGGTAAATACATACGGGTTTCAATTATAAATGATTATGGTTGGTCGGTTAAATATTATGGCTTGTCAACTCTTGTTGGGTTATTTTATGCTGAATACATTTTTTTGTTTTCATTATTACTGAAAAATATAATAAAAAAGAAAGAGAGTAGGAGAAAGATACAGAGAGGGATGTGTGCCGGAATTGATAACGCTAATCTTTTTCAGTTGAATATAATGAAAGATAAACAGAAGTAAAGAAGGGAAAAAAGTGAGAGAGAGTTAAATCAATATTATTATACTTTTACATATTGAAGTATATTTCAATAGCTCTTAAGTAAACATATCAAACGTTGTAATAATTAAATTATCTTAACTTTCGTATATATCCACAGATCCCGCTAGTTATTACAATTTTACTCCCAGCAAGATTTTTCCACTGGCAAATGCTCGGGGGGCTAAAATTCTATTCAACCCGATCTTAACAATACAGACTCAATCTCAACAATATTTTCCCCGTTCAATAATAATATTCAGTTAGATGTTATAATATTATTAATAAATCACTAATTATATTAATATTCAATGTAAACATTTAGTTAAATCTGATACACGTTATTGCAATCATGAAACAGATTTTCAAATAAATTTCCAATAAGAATATTTAAAAAAACTCACAAACAACTACTTGTTAGTGTTTATTTCCATGACACTTACGGCAACTAATCACTAAACAGACACATACACACACACACACACACATTATATATATATATATATATATATATATATATATATAAATTTTAATAATACATCGTAATTATAAATCTCTCTCTCCTCTCTCTCTCTCTCTCTCTCTCTCTCTCTCTCTCTCTCTCTCTCTCTCTCTCTCTCTCTCTCTTATATATATATATTCATATATATATATATATATATATATATATATATAAACAAATTTTTTACAGATAAATTTGTATATGATTTTAAAAAGTATCATACTTTATTGATCAGCAATTTTAAACGAAAAAGAGAGCGAAAAAAGGAGAAACTTAAGGGCCCTTTCGACCGGTGCTTTTTTCAAAAGTAACAACCGGTTTAAAAGTCAAACATATTGGGTAAAAGAGGTGGATAAAGACCATGTAAATGTTGGGGCAACATAAAGGAAAGAAAAAATGTATATCATACCTTAACGTAATCCCCACTTCAGCTGTCAGGTCCCCAGCAAAAATTACCAGGGAGTGTTTTAGGAGTCTTTGTCTACACAAGGACGGACAGTAAGAAAAATGGTGACTACCTCGAGGGCATTAAGGTGGTGGTTTGTCCTAACTTTGTATAGAACAGAAAATTGCTGATCACTGTAGTTGATTTTACATGTGATGTCGACGATGCAACATTTCGGTCTGTTAGACTTTTTTCTGAACCCCATTGCTATACACCCTATCTGATAGAGAGTGAGGAAAATCTCCTACTACCAACCTCTGCTAACACCAGCAACAGACTACCCCTCCCCTTATACACGACCTCTTGATTTACCAGTTTGAAAATGTTCACCATTGAAGCAAGAACTCATTCCAAAATCCTGAAGAAGGTCTAACAGACCGAAACGTTACATCGTCGACATCACTACCTACAATAAACATCCATTTTCGACAACATCCCGTGTTTGTCTACCTTTCTCCACACACACAACACACAACCACACACACACTATATATTATATATATATATTATATATATATATATATATATGTATATATTATATAGAGAGAGAGAGATAGAAAGAAAGATAGATAGATATATAGATAGGGGGAGAACATTTTTATTACGGTTTGGTTTGGTTGGTTGGGTTTTACGGCATGTCAACCCCTTGGGTTGTTTTATGCCGAATACTTCTAGTGGTAATTTGGTATTCAAAAATGTTTAATGCCAACAAAGTTTTGAAATAATTTCATTTTTAATGGATAATACAATTTTGTTTATAAACTCATGTTTTTCTATTTAACCCATAGATGGGACTCTAACAGGTACTACCACTCCGGGTCAGAGTGGACCAGGGAGCAATTTTGATGAAGGAGTGCTCTAATTCCCCAGCCGACAGGGCGGGAATTATTATTACGATGTGTTATTAAAATTATTATATATCATTAACAAAAAAACTATTTCAAGTATATGCTATACTTATAAATGTAGGATATAATTATTATATATACTAGCAAATATATGCGCCCTCCGCCGGGTACAAGTATTTAAGTTTTAATGTAATAAGATATTATTTAAACAGCCCCTCTACATGAGCAGGATGTGACTCAAGGTCTACTATTTACCCATAGCTAGAGGGAGATTATTTGTATGTATTCGCTTCCTAGGGGTATAAGCCCTAAGTGAAATATAGCCAGCCTCATCCAGGATCTGAACTCGTCCCGCCGTGTCCATTTCCTCCCACGGTAACCATTAGACCACGGGCGCTTCCACCATCTCTCCCCCTCCCTCTCCCTCCCCTCATCATGACACAATAGATGTCTTCTTATGATTGCAATAATATTCCTGTTTTAAACTCTCAAAAGAATATATATATATATAATATATATAGATATATACTATATATATATATATGCATATATATATCTCTTATTATAATGGAGATTGTGGGTTTGTCTGTCTGTAACCGAAACTTTATTACTATACAAGTCACAATTCCTTTAGTTATTTACATCATATTCTCCATGATTTTATTTTTATTTAAACCTCAATTATTAATAAAATTGTTTTACATTACTTACACTGTTGACCATATCTACGTACTAATAACATGTAATTGTATTTATATATACAACAAAATAGAGGTTTAGAGTATGAATGGGAAGGCTAATTTGCATATTGATATTAAAAATGTGATTTTAATAAATATGTGATTAGTATTATTGATTTCTAACTGTTTGGTTTTATTTTAATGAATATAAGCAAACATCTCTTCAATGAATTCTAAATGAAATCCATTAACAAGAACAACTAACTGTAATTTTATTTTTTACTTCCTCTTTTAACTAAATACTTAAATTAGAAAAAATAACAATGAAAGACGAGAGTGATGGAAGAGTAATTTTCAGTTGTTCTATTTTTCGATTATATTCCCCTCTGTTTCAAATCTTTTTATCTGCATTCCTATTTAGTTTCATTAGCCTTTCTAATTTAATACAATATTTTATTGCATTAAAACTTAAATACTTGCACCCGGAGGGTGCATATATTTGCTAGTATATATAATATATATATATATATAGATAGATATATACTATATATATATGCATATATATATATAATATATATATATATATATATAATGATGGACTCTCCCATGGATCGCCGTATGAGTGTTCATCCAATGAACACCCAACACAGTGATTTGTTTATAGTGGTGAAGGCTTGTGTTGGACCATTCCACACTTTTTGGCACAGTCGATAGGACAGAATTGGTGCATCAAGGGTTGCCACAAACCCAAGCAACGAATTTTGAATTCAGAGTTATCCCTCTCCCAGACTGGTTACCTACCCAAAGCTGAAAAGCCCAGTCTGCCCTACTATTTAACCCATAGCTGAAGGGAGAATATATGGATTCATACCTTTCCCAAGGGTATTAGCGCTATGTGAAATGCCAACAGCTTCGTCTAGGAATTGAACTCGAATCGATGTCCATTTCCCACGACCCTAACCACTAGCCCACGCGCCTCCATATATATATATATATATATATATATATATATATATATATATATATATATATATATATATATATATATATATTTATATATATATATATATATATATATATATATATATATATATATATATATATATATATATATATATATTGTGATTTTGTTCGTTTGCATTATATATATATATATATATATATATGCAAGACGAACAAAAGTGACAAGACAAATACAGAGGTTTCCATGTACTTTATTGTATTTTGTGCTAGTGATTTGCATATATTTAGGTTTTTTCCGGAATCTGTTTCATATATATTCTATAATTTTACTCTCTCTCTCTCGTCTTCTCTCTCTCTCTCTTACACACACACTACACAACAACTAAATTTTTTTCGTTCTTACCCTTCCCCTTTTCCTGACTCTCTCTATTTTTCTTTATTCCGGTATATATATATATTATATATTATATATATATATATATAATATATGTGTGTGTGTGTGTGTGTGTCTGTGTGTCTGTGTGTGTGTGCGTGTGTGTGTGTGTGTCCTTCTCTGCTCGTACGTGCACTTATATATTTTTCTCTTTCTATTCCTCTTCTTTCCATTCCCCTCTTTTTCTTTTCTCACTCCCTCTCTCTCCCTCTCTCTCTCTTCTCTTTCTCTCTCACTCCGCTCTCTCTCAATATATATATATGTTTGTGCGTATGTGTCTTTCCCTGCTTGTGCATGCTCATATCTCTCTCTTTCTCTCTCTCTCTCTCTCTCTCTCTCTCTCTCTCTCCTCCATCTATCTATCTATTTTTTCTCTCGCTCTTTCTTTTTCTCTCTGTCCTCCTTTCCTCCCCTTTTCACTCCTTTTCACTCTTTTCCTCTCTCTCTCTCTCTTCTCTCTCTCTCTCTCTCTCTCTCTCTTCTCTCTCTCTTCTCT
>CM042169.1:6621541-6622894 GCA_023376005.1 Doryteuthis pealeii
AAACCATCCGGGTGAGACGAGCAAGACATACTGGATACTGCTGGAGAAGCAAGGACGAGCTCATAAGCGACGTTCTCCTATGGAAGCCAACTCATAGACATGCTAATGTGGGCCGCCCTCTGCGAGGATACTATAATGGATAGGGAAGGTTGGCGAGAGATTGTCATGGATATCCGTGCTGCTTCCGCGACATGATGATGATGATGATGATGATAGCTACCTATTTGATAGGTAGCTTATTGTACTTGCTATTTCTGAAGTGTTTACACAATGAACTATTGAACAGGACCATCTCTGCGAGAACTGGTGCTTTCAGTGTGACTCGACGGAGAGCCCCGTGGCCTTGTGCCAGATTGAATTAAGCTTAATAAATGACAACTAGATATATAGATAGATATATAGATAGCATAAAACCGTGAGCTCAGTCGGTAGAGCACTTACCTAGGAATTGGGAGGTTCCTGGTTCGATACCGGCCCTCGACAACTCAGTGTATGAGTAGCACAGGGATCTGTAAGGTAACGCAAAAGCAACCTCCTTGGTCTAGTACTAGTGAAAAGGGGATAGACTCCCTCAATGTCTGATTGATACCGACATTAAGCCACCCCGTCGACTTTACTACTTTTTATTTTACTAGATAGATACAATTAGACCGAGATAGATAAACAGATATGATCAAACTGTGATAGATAGAAAGATAGATACAATTAGACCGTGATAGAGCAAGATAGATAGATAGCGAGAGAGATATGATTAGACCTAGAGTTAGATAGATATGTAGATAGGTAGATAGATAGATGTATAGATAGATAGATATGATTAGACCGAGATAGATAGATAGATAGATAGATAGATAGATAGGTAGGTTGATATGATTAGACCGAGATAGATAGATAGATAGATAGATAGATATGATTAGACCGAGATAGATAGATAGGTAGGTAAATAGATAGATAGATATGATTAGACCGAGATAGATAGATAGATAGATAGATAGATAGATATGATCAGACCGTCAATGATACATATGATTAGACCGTGATAAATAGAGAGTGGGGAGCTGGTAGTAGGTGTGGCGCTCCAGCTCAGCAAAGCGCTAGTGAAAAGGAAATAGACTCCCTCGATGTCCGGCTGATACAGACAATAGGCCACTCCTCTAACAAGTGAATAAATGATCAGGATTTTGGATGCAGCAGACTAAACCAGTGGTTCTCAAACCCTTTTTACCTATGACCCCCTTTGATTCCTATTTCACTCTCGTGGAACCCCATAACCATTCAATGTTTTTTTTAATTCTTATTGTGATCTTTTTTTACTTAAATATCTTTTGCTTGCCCTGACTCAAAAAGTATTCG
>CM042169.1:6622994-6625494 GCA_023376005.1 Doryteuthis pealeii
AGATAGACAAATAGATAGATAGATAGATAGATATATAGATAGATAGATAGATATGAGCTGACTGAGATAGATAGATAGCTAGATAGATAGATAGATATGAGCAGACAGATAGATAGATAGATATTAGTACATTCATATCTACCAACATTAATTTGTCGATATCAACCAATATATCTATCTCAGTCTGTCTATGTATATCTATTTAGCCAGCTTAACCTGCTTAGATAGATAGATAGATAGAGATAGATAGATTGTCTACCTGTTTATCCCGTTTTTCTCTTTACATATACATATATATCGGTCTCTCTCCTCTCTCTCTCTCTCTCTCTCTCTCTCTCTCTCTCTCTCTCTCTAATATATATATATATATATATATATATATATATATAAGGTGTGTCAAAAAAGTATCGAGATTTTTTGTACATTTTTACACACTTTGTATTCTGAAAAAAAATACCGTTTCATTCATTTTTTTTTTTTGCAGAATACAAGGTGTGTAAAAAAATTCCAAGTTTAAAGCTGTATTTTGTAAGCTAGAAAAAAACAATGAATGGAATGTTTGTAATATATATTGTTTGGGATTTAGTATGAAGCATTGGGTATGAAATATAAGAAACTCGGTTTTTTAATATTAACGAAATAAAACGAAACTTAACATTAAAAAACTGAGTTTCTTATATTTCATATCCAATGCTTCATACTAAACAATATACGTTATATATATATATATATATATATATATATATATATATATATATATATATATATATATTAAACTGTTTAATGATTAAGTAAACATGAAATAGCAAAAAGTGGTTAACTACTAGAGTAGGCTCAGTTCTAATTAGTTATCATCCTTCACACATTTTGTTAAAGTTATGTGTAAAAATAAACATATTTCTTTCTTTTTTTAACCAGCTTTAGTGAACGGTAAGAAAATGACGTTAAAAGAAAGAAGAAAAAAATAACGTTTTAAAAAAATCAAGAATTATATATATATATTATACATACATATGTTTTATTTTACAACATATAAATATATTATACATATATATATATACACACACATACACACACACACACACACACACATATATATATATATATATATATATATATATATATATATATATATCAGTCTGTTCATATCTATCTGTTCATATCTATCGATCTATATAAGACGTTGAATTTAATCAATATCAAACCGCCCTGTCGGCTTGGGCATTAGAGTGCACCGACTGCACCTCTGCAGAGGGGTAAGACTCCCCCAAATGGGGCCAGCTGTTGGCCGTGGGTGGTGACCCGTGATGCTTAAGGACTGAGTCTTGGTGGATGAGCAGTCCATGACCTGCCACACTCAACTTAGACCCATAGTTAGGCTAGACGGGCTGGTCACGTTAAGCCCTAACACCTATATCATTGCCCCAACTCTATTTCCCTTATAGAAATCCCCAACCCCTTTTTATCATATGGGTGCTAGAAGGCGGTGGCTGAGGGTTTACATGTCCTGGGTATGACGTTAAACTCTATCTGATGGTGAAGTTCCATTTCTGGAGGTTTGGGGAATATGGAGCACCCCTTTATCACCATTGCTCCCTGGTCCACTCTGACCCGGAATGGTAGTACCTGTTAGGGTCCCATCTATGGGTTAAATAGAAAAAATTGTGTATCCATTAAGAATTAATTTATTTCAAAACTTTATCGGCATTAAATGACCAAGTGAGGTTGATATGCCGTAAAACAAAACAAACCAAACCAAACGAAATATCAAAAGGAAAGAAATAAATAGAATTGGCGTGATAAGGAGAAATAAACGTTTGTAATATATATATATATATATATGTGTGTGTGTGTGTGTGTGTGTGTGTGTGTGTGTGTGTGTGTGTTGTGTGTAAGGTAATCCAAATGATTGGTTGATAAGGGATGATTCTATTTGGGATCTTCAAAATCTCACTGTATAACCATACTGTATGCTCTTGTAGGTGCAAACATATATTCATACAAGGATTTTTATAAATCCCTAAGAGAGCTCAATGTATAATAATCAATAAAATTAGATTAAACACAGAGCAATATTTAACTTTCAAAAAAGAAAGAAAAACTTAACAAACCGTCATTCCGTAATAATTTATTTTCGACCAGAAACTCAAAATATTTTTTTTTAATTAGTCACCCACAGATACCGTGTTTTCAACGTTTACCACCCCTCTCTCTCTCTCTCTCTCTCTCTCTCTCTCTCTCTCTCTCTCTCTCTCTCTCTCTCTCTCTCTCTCTCTTCTCTCTCTCTCTCTCTTATATATTTTTTTCTTTTTTGTAAAAAGTCACGGTGAATATTTTTCACAGACAACGACGTCATATTGTGAAGAGAAATGAAAATCTCCCTCGAGATATCGAAGATGCCATTTAGTCGTTAACTTCATAGACATTTTAATTTTAATGAATCAACACATTTCCTCCTCCTCCTCACTCACTCCCACCCCTCATTCCTGTTTTGCATTAT
>CM042169.1:6627994-6647994 GCA_023376005.1 Doryteuthis pealeii
GATAGATAGATCGATAGATAGATATGAACAGACTGAGATAGATAGATAGATAGATAGATAGATAGATAGATAGATAGATAGATATAAACAGGCTAAGATAGATAGATAGATAGATAGATAGATAGATAGATAGATAGATAGATAGATAGATAGATAGATAGATAGAAACAGACTGAGATAGATAGATAGATAGATAGAAACAGACTAGATAAATAGATAAGATAGATAGATAGATAGATAGATAGATAGATAGATAGATAGATAGATAGATAGATATGAACAGACTGAGATATAGATAGATAGATAGATAGATAGATAGATATGAACAGACTGAGATAGATAGATAGATAGATAGATAGATAGGAACAGACTAGATAGATAGATAGATAGATAGATAGATAATAGATAGATAGATAGATAGATAGATAGATAGATAGATAGATAGATATGAACAGACTGAGATAGATAGATAGATAGATAGATAGATAGATATGAACAGACTGATATAGATAGATAGATAGATAGATAGATATGACAGACTGATATAGAGATAGATAGATAGATAGATAGATAGATAGATAGATAGATAGATAGATAGATATGAACAGACTAAGATAGATAGATAGATAGATAGATAGATAGATAGATAGATAGATATTAGGATAGATAGATAGATATAAGCAGACTAAGATAGATAGATAGATAGATAGATAGATATAAGCAGAGTAAGATAAACAGATAGATAGATAGATAGATAGATAGATAGATAGATAGAGATAAACAGACTAAGATAGATAGATAGATAGATCGATTAAGATAAATTAATGCTTACTTTATTTGAATTAAATCTTAAAATAGCATTGTCGTTTAAGTGGCTCACTATAAGAATGCGATCTATACATCAAAATAACCCAGCTTCCAAACTTCCAGATTTAACTGTACCCCTTTTCCGGCAGCGGTCAGTCTTAAACAATAACAACAAGAAAAAAGATTCGTAATATGCGATTCAAAACTTATATAGATTAATTTTCAATATCTCGATAGAAATTAATTTACCCAACAGCCTTCGATTGTGACGTGCAGTACCCAATCAAATAATATCGATCTGAGGCGGGGGGGGCTTTTTTTTCTTTTGTTTTTTTTTGGGGGGGGGGGTCTTTTTTGTTATTGTTATTTTTCAAATTAATATTGCTTTTCCTTTCACGTTTAGTTCGACAACTGAAAAGCTTTTGACAAAGCAATCAATACTCATGCAAATCGCTATTGTCTTCGGGCGAAAAGAGATCAAAAACACTGAACATATAAACGCCATGATTCGTTGTGTTTTACGTCTTCATTTTATTTAATTGGTTTTTATCGATACAAGAGGTAAATCTCGTTACGAACGAGAATCCTCGTTAACTGATATACGAGATCTTGCAGTAATTAACAACACTTTATACATTTTAGCGTTTTTTTTTTTTTTCTTATTTTATTTTTTTTATTCAACTAGTCAATAACCGTTAGTACTCAGCTATTTAACTATTTTCCTACTATAAGCTGCTTACAGCGACTCTACCACCATTGGGATCCTACCGTAAACCGTTGGCAGCGGCTCTCGCACGTGTCACTTGTTTATCCTGCCATGGCTGTGTCATTCAGCCGCCATGTCGGCTGCGGCGTAGAATGCACCGACTGCACCTCTGCAGAGGGGTAAGATTCCCCCAATGGGGTCGCTTTGTTGCTGTTGGTGGTGACCCGTGATGCTTAAGGATGGAGTCTTGGTGGATAAGCAGTCCATGACTTGCAACACTCCACTTAGACGTTACCTAGACTAGACGGGCGGTCGGAGAGGCCCCCTTCGATCAATTGGCTGGTCACGTCAAGCAATAGCACCTCTATGATTTTCCCAACCCTATTGCCCTTATGGCAAGCCCCAACCCTTTTTATCATATGGGTGCTAGAAGGCGGTGACTGAGGTCTTCATGTCTTGGGAATGACGTTAAACTCTATCTGATGGTGAGGTTCCAGTTTTAGAGATTTGGGGAATGTGGAGCACCCCTTCATCACCATTGCTCCCTGGTCCACTCTGACCCGGAGTGGTAGTACCTGTTAGGGTCCCATCTATGAGTTAAATAGAAAAATGTGTTTATTAAAAAATTGAGTATCCATTAAAAATGAATTTATTTCAAACCTTTATCAGCATTAAATGACCCACTGAGGTTGATATGCCGTAAAACAAAACAAACCAAACCATCGATGTGTAATTCAGTTTATAGGTGAGAGGAAGTTGATAGTGAGTGAGGAAGTGAAAAGGAGGAAAGAAGGAGGGAAGAGAAAGGGAAACAGCTACACCAAGGAAAAGAGGAGGAAGGAAAAGAGGAGGAGGAAGGAAAAGAGGAGGAGATGGAAAAGAGGGGGAGAAAGGAATACAATTTTATCTATAATATGAAACTTTACTACGAACGTCATTAGATCTAATGAAAAAAAAGGCTTCACGTTAAAATATCAAGGGGAGATTATTATAGATGTGGACTATCCAGATGATCTAGCACTTCACGTAAATACACCTACAATAGCCGAATCACTGCTGCATCGCATAGAAAACATGAGGCATTGAGAATTCAGATAAATAGCAAGCGAAGACTTTGAAATTAGCTGACTAGTTCTCATACCTAGGTAGCAATATCTCATCTACAGAAAGCAATGTCAATATATGCAGAGTTGTTGCTTAGAGCTTGGCGGGTTGTAGTAGTAGTCGTTAGTAGTAATAGTCGTTAGTAGTAGTAGTCGTCGTTATTTCAGAAACAACATACGCAAGTCGTATAGTCAAAAGGGGCTGTTTATTTATTTCTAGGCTCATGGGTTCTTTTTTCAGAGAGGAGGGGGAGAGAGAGGGGGTAAAATTATGTTATCGTATATCAGCCGTGTGTGTTCATTTATTATTACAGTGCTTTACCCCCCCCCTCGGAGACAGAGTTAATATAAGGGAGTCAAACAATCAAACTGAAAGGTAAATTTACATAAATAAAAAACATAGAAATAAATCCGACAAGCCGACTAATTTTCAAACACTGAGAATCGGGGGGGGGGGGTCAACGGTTCCAGTGATCGATACCGGTACTCGCCTATTGCGCCCATAAGTAGCACAGCTTGGTTAGTTGGTTGAATTTTAAGGCATGTCGACCCTTGTTGGGTTATTTTATACCAAAGGCGTTTTTGTTTTATTTATTCTTGATGGGTATTCAATTTTTGGTTGATTGGATTTTACGGCATGTCAACCCTTGTTGGGTTATTTTATGCCAAAGACGTTTTTGTTTTATTTATTCTTGATGGGTATTCAATTTTTGGTTGATTGGATTTTACGGCATGTCAATCTATGTTGGGTTATTTTATGCTTCTTATTTTCTAGGATAGACTCTGGTATTATTATTATTATTATTATTATTATTATTATTATTATTATTATTATTATTATCATTATTTATATTATTATTATTGAGTTCTTCACACCAACGTTAGTCTTTCCCTGGCGTCTGAGTGACAGCAAGTCTCCTCAGATCCCCAGGACTCTTCTGAGTATGGCAGATTGCAGCAGTGCAGTATTCTGGATGATCTCAATTCTTCCTCTGAAGAATTGAATTCATATTCCATATCGTTTTCAATTCTCTGGCAAGGTCCAAATATTTGTCCATCTTTTCGTTTTCCTTCATCTTCACCCTGTGATCTGCTGGAACTGCAAAATCCATCAGTTGACAAGTTCTTTCTTTTTATTAATCAACACTAGGTCTGGTCTCCTTGCTGGAGATAAGGTGATCCGTTTTTATCTCAAAGTCCCAGAAAATGTTATGCGTTTCATTTTCAAGAATTATTATTATTATTATTATTATTATTATTATTTATTAGTTTTTCACACCAGCATTAGCTGATGGTCTTTCACTGGAGTCCGAGTGACAAGAAGTTTCTTTAGGTCTCCAGATTCTTCTGAGTATTCTGGCAGATTACAGCAGTGCAGTATTCTGGCTGGTCTCAATTCTTCCTCTGATTTCCAGATTTTCCCAAGCTTTTTTGGGACCCTTCCAAGTGCACCAACTACAATTGGTATCTCTTTGACTTTCATATTCCATAACTTTTTCAGTTCTCTGGCAAGGTCCAAGTATTTGTCCATCCTTTCGTTTTCCTTCATCTTCACCCTGTGATCTGCTGGAACTGCAAATCCACCAGTTGACAAGTTCTTTCTTTTTTGTTAATCAACACTAGGTCTGGTCTCCTTGCTGAGATAAGGTGATCCTTTTTATCTCAAAGTTTCAGAAAATCTTATGCGTTTCATTTTCAAGAAATTATTATTATTATTATTATTATTATTATTATTATTATTATTATTATAGATTAGATTGTAGTTAGTGGAGTGTTGCGCATTACAAATATATTGATTTAGAAATAAATGTTGATTGTCAAGGAGGATAATTATGGAGGAGCGAGGCAAAATTGATTTGTTTGAGAGATCGATTTCTTTAATGAGTTCGATATAATCAAGTAAGTTTTGATCGCCCAAATATATCGATATTAGATTTCGTCACTTTTTTTTAATAATTCCTCAACTTCTTTCAGCGACCTTCGTTTTTCTCAACAGGAATTTTAAAAATATGCGCAGCGCACTTACATGGCATATTTCACCGATTCATACTAACCCACTTTAGTCAATGCTACCATTAATTGCGGAACTTCTACCAGTAGCTTTCTTCTTCTTTTTTAAGTAACTAGTCAATTAAAATCTGATTCGCAACTATTAAAATAATGTCAATGGTCCGGCGTTCCCTCTAATTCAAAATATTGTCACATGGTAGGAATTTTGAACAGTCTCTTATTATTATCATTCATTCCTTGTGGGTATTTTGTTACATATCAATATATTGTGGAGAAAAGTAGACAAACACGGGATGATGTACAAGATAGATGTTAATTGTAGATAGTGATGTCGACGTTAAAAAGTTTCGATCATTAAGACCTCTTCAGGACTTTGGATAGTGAGTTCTTGCTTCAATGGTGGACATTTTCATACTGGAGAGTTAGGAGGTCGTTAATAGAGGAGGGATGGACAATTGTTGGTGTTAGCAGGAGTGTTTAAGTTGGTAGTGGGAGTTGTTTTTTATTCGTTCTGATGGGGGTGTAGCTAGTGAGGCCTGTTAATAATACCACGTGTTAGATGTTGGAAGAGAAAAACCTACAATAAACATCCATTTATATATATATATATATATATATATATATATATATATATATATATATATATATATATACCGACCCCACCACAAGAGCAGGATATGACACTAGGTCAATTTCTTAAGCGGAGTTCAACAGGTTTGAATTCAGAGTTTTCCTTCTCCTAGACCGGTTGCCTAATCAAGGTTAAAGAGCTCAATCTTCCCTACTATTTATCCATAGCTGGGGGAGAGTAGGAATCATACCTTTCCCAAGTGTATTAGCGCTAAGTGAATTGCAATTACCACGTCCAGGATTTGAACTCGGGGCGACGAGTCCATTTCCCATGACTTTAACCATTACAACACGCGCTTCCACAGTATATAAACGGTGAGAGAGTCTTCTGATGATAGAGAGAGAGAGAGAGAGAGAGAGAGAGAGAGAGAGAGAGAAAGAAAGAGAGAGAGAGAAAAAGAAAGAAAGAGAGAGAGGAGGGAGAGAGAGAGAAAGAAAGAAAGAAAGAAAGAAAGAAGGAGGGAGAAAGACACAGAGAGAAAGAGAAAGAGAGAGATGAGAGAGAGAGGGGAGAAGAGAAAGAAAAAGAGAAAGGCAGATATATTAGAGTGAAGGGTCCTACTTGATTACTTCGTTTCTGCCTATTTGTTGCTGGTTCCTGCTATCTTGTTGACTTTTATTTAAGGGCTGGTTTTCTTCTGGGCTGATTTGAATTGGTCATCGTCTTAACATCCATTTAATTAATTAAAACAAGACTTTTGTTGCATTAAAAATATTAGAAACTCGGTTTTTAAGTGTTAAGTAAAAAACTGCCAACCAAAAAAAACACCCACACAAGAAGAAGAAAGAAACGAGGTCACAAACAGTAACCTCCCATATACACCTAACAGATGATACGACTACTACAAGAAAGGTCAGCCACCTTAGTCATACCCATGTTCCGATGAAGAGAAGATAATACTCTCTAAAATAAACAGAATAAAACGAAACTTAACACTTAAAAAACCGAGTTTCTAATATTCTTAATACTTCTCACTAAAGCCCAAACAAAATATATATACTATAAATAGACATATATATATATATATATATATATATATATATATATATACATATATAAACACATATATCAACGATAAGCATACGTGGCTCCCTTAACAACAACCGTGTTGAGATTTTTTAGATATAAGGGGTGTGCCCGCTCTTACTTATAGACTAGGCCAGAATCACGTGATCTAACTCTTGGCTAATTACTGGCAATACTCTGAGGTTGATACAATACTTAAACCAACCCTACTGGTCATAATTACGCGGACATTCTTTGACGACCGACATAGGATTAAATCACTGGACCTTACCAATACGCAGGATAGGACTTATACTCTTAAAAAAGGATTCCATAACACAGGACTTTCTTTAAGCTCTTTTCAACTGGCCAAGGATGACATTTAAAAACTTTACATATATTATATTTTTATATGATAGATAGATAGATAGATGACAGACGAAAAACACAAACACTAGATTCCATTTACAGTGACAATATCTTGTTCTGACGATTTTTAATAGATCGTTTATTCAGTCTTCAAGCAGTGCGTTGGGATATTTCAGTTTTCATGCAGTTTGTTGAAAAGGAAGTGAATATCTATGCCAACAGCAAATGCTGACGAACAAGAATCCATCTTCCTTCTGTCGAATTAGCTGTGAGCGTATCCGTGTATTTAGCTCTTCAGTTGGTGAGACTATGATCATTCTCTGCCTCTGATTCTTCTCACTGTCTGTCTGTTCGCTTTTTCTGCACCCGGAGACATGAAGGTCATCTCTAGGTTCATCCATCTCACAGCTGTCTACATGCAGTGACATCCGTGTTTGGCGACATATCTGTCATCCACTTGCATAACAATTATTAAGATCTACATATATATATATATATATATATATATATATATATATATATATATATATATATATATATATATATAAATGAACCACCAACACAACACACATGCGCATAAATTTTATTTAACAAATTTAAATATTCCTCATTCATTGAAAATTAAAATTGCACCTGACTTTGTTCCTTAAATTCTCCAGACATCTTTTTTCCTTTTAAAAATCCGTCGCATACGACTATGACGTCAACATAACTGTTTCTCTATCGCTGTAGAACGATTTCAAAAAAGTTATTTTTTCGAACATCTCAGAAATTCTCCGTATTTCAACCGATTTGATTTAACACAATAAAGATTTACTCTGACAAAGTCCGTTATTTCTTTGTATACTAAAAAACAATTGTAGTCTTTCTATTATTGTTATTTTATTTTATTTTATTTTGTATTTAAAATAATAATAGATAGGATACATAGATAAACTTCTCGCCGAAACACGTTTCAGTAAAATAAAATAAAACAAATTCTATTTTATCCATTCAACATTTTCTTTCCTTTATCTTTCATTTCAACAGATATACATGAATTTACGAGAATTTCTGAAGTAGCCTCGTAAATTCACAAAGGCAAAATATTAATTGATTGTAATTATGTGTGTATTTATTCACTATGTTCCTGAACTTTTACTCATATATACAGACACACAAATATATATACATATATATATAAATATATATATATATATATAAACTACTCCAACATTATATATATATATATATATATATATATATATATGGAAGTATTTTTCTTTTTCATTATTTTATTGTCTTCGTTAGGGGAAGGGTTAAGTTTATCCCGGAAGATAGCAATAAAAACATTCTACATATCTACAATTGTCAAGAGCAGGGGTCACCAAACTACGGCCTGCGGGTTGGATCCGGCCTGCGAAGGCAATTTATCAGGCCCGCCGATGGTACTTGAATTTGTTTGTTAAAACTTACGGAACGTGAGACGTTCTGATACCATTTTTTTTAGATAAAAAATAAAAAATAAATTTAATAATCTTCATGGACTTGCCTACGGAACCAACCCATCGAACGAAATTGACTGATAAACATTTGGAAGCAATTCTCTTGATTGGATGTAGCAAGGGAATTTTGAATTCAGAGTTACCCCTCTCCTATATATATATATATATATATATATATATATATATATATATATATATATATATATATATATAATCGAAAGATCAGGTGAAGAAATCTTCCTTATGACGTAGTTGTTTTTCAAAATGCATAGTTTGCAGAGCTCAATGTGTGCTCTTATTGTCAGAGTCACAGAGCAAATAAAATAATAGAAGATTTAGATTTTTAGCTTTCTAGCCTATTTCAGAGAGCCTAGAGAATTTGACTAGTACTTCCCATCATGATGCTAAATCATCAGTATGATAATTTAATTATTACATTTGATATGTTTACTTAAGAGCTATTACAAATAGTTCAATATGTAAAAAGTATAATAATCTTGATTCAACACTCTTTTTTTTTTTCTTTTTTATTTTTCTTGTTTTCATATTTTCATTATGTTCAATTGAAACAGATTAGCGCTATTGCTTCCATGCGCTCATCTATCTTTCCCCTTCTCTATTTCTTTTTTTCGTATTATATTTTCTGTGTAGCAAGTCCTTTTTCTTCCCTTCCTTTCTTTATAATAAAAACGGAATGATCTATTATTTAGCTGAAGCACTCATAAGAAATAACGATTCGGTAAATAAACAACAAAATAATTTATATTTTGCGTTTCATCTTGGACGATTTGGACGGTCTCATTTCTAAACAGAGGGTGTTACAAGATGATAACGGTTGTACTTTTAAGAAACATGAGTTATAATATATAGATGCCTGTATGTCCGTTTGTGTATGTGGGTGTAAGCGGAGAGAGTACGCGTATTTATGTGTGTGTTTTATATTGCACGCATGTGTGTGTGTGTGTTGTGTGTGTGTAACACAGTTAAGTAGTGGGTGGGTTTGTATATTTCTTTCTATCTTAAACTCCTACATTTGTCCCTTTTAATATAATATATTATATATATATATATATATATATATATATATGCTTCTATGTCCATTTCTATACGTGGCTGTAAGAGGTGAAGTGTGCGTATTCATGTGCTTTTATGTAAGCAAGTGTGTGTGTGTGTGTGTGTGTTGTGTTGGACGTGTGTGTAACACAGTTACGTAATGCGGGTTGTATGTATATTTTTTCCATCTTAAACTTTTTCCATCTTATATATATATATATATATATATATATATATATATATATATATATATATATATATATGTCTGTATGTCCGTTTCTATATGTGGGTGAAAGATATGTGTATGCGTATTTTTGTGTTTTATGTACGCAAGTGTGTGTGTGTGTGTGTGTGTGTGTGTGTGTGTGTGTGTGTGTGTGTGCCTTTAAGACATTTAAGTATGTGAGCAAGTTGTATATTTTTTCCATCTTAAACTCCAGCATTTGTCCCTTTTAATAAACGTCTCTCCTCGTCTCTGCATTGATAGTGAACAGTCACAGAAAGATATTTTAGAGACTTCGAAAGTAACTAGAAACCGAACACTTTAACTGAATGACAGACAGACGAAAAACACAAACACTGGAGAGAGAAAGAGAGAGAGAGAGATAGAAGAGAGAGAGAGAGAGAGAGAGAGAGAGAGAGAGAGAGAGAGGGGGGTTAAAAAACCGGGCCACTGAATAGTTGGAGATAGATAACAAAAACAGAATCAAGAAAAATAAAATACCAAACGAAGGACTATAAAACAGAGACTGAAACCCGAGAGATATTCTAAAATCTCCGTCGACTAGACCTTTGCTGCAGACTATAGATGACCGATCAAAATATCTAAAATAAAATAAAAAAAAAAGATGGTAGTGTCCAATGACGAGTCTCAAGACGCCCAACTAACACGAAGAAAAACACTGTATTAACTAAGCAAAAATAAAAATAGCCACGTCCATCGGATGGAGGGGACTGATTTGAGAAGGATGGACGTGATACGAAAGTTTTCTCTAGACACTACCTCGGTGAAAATGCGAAAGGGAGATCCAACACGTTTTGAAGCTAGTGTTATATTTCTGCAAATATAGGCGGTGCTGTCTAAACATGGCCGACTTCTTTTGGCGGGAAGGGACCGGATATTATTTTTGGTGGGTTGAGGCTGACCAGAAGATTTCTTATTCATGAGGACAAAAGGTTAGGATTGAAAGGTTTTAAAATAAGAAAATTGAAAATGCACTTGGTTGGTTGGTTGGTTGGTTGGGTTAATGAACCGTTGTGGTTTATTCAATGTCAATATATATATATATATATATATATATATATTACACACACAACACACACATAATATATATATATATATAGATAGATAGATAGATAGATAGATAAAAGGGTATGAAAAACACACAATGCTGTTAAAATGAAATATTTTATATCATATTCATAGCTAATATTGAACAATATTTCGATTTAGTCCGGACTCATGCTCTAAAGATGATTTTTATACATCGAAATATTGTTCAATATTAACTATGAATATGATATAAAATATTTTCATTTTAACAGCATTGTGTGTTTTCATACCCTTTTTATCTATCTATCTCTATCTCTCTCTCTCTCTCTCTATATAATATATATAATATATATATATATATATAATAATATATATATGTGTTGTGTGTTGTGTGTGTTGTGTGTGTGAGCACAGAGAGAAACAAAGATATATATAAAGTGGTGTGTGTGTGTGTGTGATCTCTCTTTTCTCTCTCTTTCTCTTTCTCTTTTCTCTCTCTCTCTCTCTATATATATATATATATATATATATTATATAAGAGAGAGAGAGAGAGAGAGAGAGAGATAGATAGATAAAAGGGTATGAAAACACACACTATGAATATGATATAAAATTTTTTTCATTTTAACAGCATTGTGTGTTTTCATACCCTTTTATCTATACTTATACCGTCGGATTCATTTCCTTACTCTTAACTTTATATATATATATATATATATATATATATATATATATAATATATGGACTCTCTCGTCGATTTTCGACGCATGTGGTTCACACCACAATGAACACCCACACAGTGATTTGTTATAGTGGTGAAGGCTTGTGTTGGACCATCCACACTTTTGGCACAGTCGATAGGAAAGAATTGGTGCATCAAAGGTTGCTACAAACCCAATCAACGGCCGACCTCAGGAATTTTCAATTCAGAATTATCCCTCTCCTAGATTGGTTACCTACCCAAGGCTGAAGGGCCCAGTCTGCCCTACTATTTAACCCATAGCTGGAGGGAGAATATATGGATTCATACCTTTCCCAAGGGTATTAGCGCTATGCGAAATGCCAACAGCTTCGTCTAGGAATTGAACTCGAATCGACGAGTCTATTTTCGACGACTCTAACCACTAGCCCACGCGCATCTATTTTATCTATCTATCTATCTATCTATATATAATATATATGAGTATATATATACATGAGTGTATATATACATGAGTGTGTGTGTATATATATATATATATATATATATATATATATATATTTCTTTGTGTGTGTCTGAGGGGTAGATTTAGAATGCAAGGTTATGTGTATGTATGGTGGCTACATTGGAAGCAAGATGACCTCGTGTCTCGACAATCAGTGTTCGGAATCAGAAAACACTTTTTTTTAATATGGCAGACACGACAACGTCAACAAGTTGGCGTTAAATGATGCTAGGGCAAAAAACAAAGCAATCCTCTTCCAGACATTTGGTAAGTCAATAAGATTGGAATATCTTTTTGCTGTTTTCTGTTTGTTTGTTATTCTTTTTTATTTATTTAATTTTAATATTCGGTGAGACAGAAAAGAAAAGAAAAATCAGAGTGGGCGGGATTTTATAGGATATGAAGAGCACATCTTACCAAATTTGATAATTAAATAGTAAGTCAAAGAAAAACACTTAATATTTATTTATAATTTCCTCATACATCCTTACACAAAACACACACACAGACACACACACCCACATATACACACACTTACACATACACACTCACACATACATACACTTACACACACACATACACACATATATAATATATATATATATTTGTTTGTGATTGCCTTTTTCTCGCCTAAGACCACAATGGATCATGTCTACGCTATCCTATATATAATATATATATATATATATATATATATATGTGTGTGTGTGTGTGTGTGTGTGTGTGTGTGTGTGTGTTAGAAGAGTGAATACATAGATGATCGCATAGTTGGGAGATTTACAGTTACCAAGCGCCATTCACGTAATTTATATATATATATATATATTTATTGAAGAAATGGATACAATAGAAACCTACTCGAGTTTCATCGCTAGAATCATCAGGGTTAAATCCACTGAATTAATCGAGTTACCGATTAATTGCAGCTGATCACACGTATGTTCATTTGATAAGATTTTTGCTCTACTTTGTATTGAGCACTTCGTATTTGTTTTATCACGGTCTTAACCCCTGGATCCTGTGCACCTCCAGCGATCGTGCCCTTATTAACCGGTAAGCCACCCTTTATATATATATATATGTGTGTGAATAAAAAGGCCTTAAATACCATGGGTATCGTGGTTATGGACCATTTCCATTCGTGAGTATGCCCACGAGAAAAGATATCAGTGGTCGGAAGAAGCTCGTGGGCATACTCGCGAGTGGAAATGGTCCATAACCACGATACCCATGGTATTTAAGGCGTTTTTTATTCACAAATAACTTTGCACTGTTTACAATAATTGAACATTGAGCTCCCTTACGGAACCTGAACTCTACAACAAACTACTGGTAGAGAATTAGGACCAGCCTAGAATCACCTTGTACCAAGAAACTTGATACCGCACCAAAGTATATATATATATATATAATATATATATATATATATATATAATATATATATATATATATCAGAGATTAAATATTGTAGATTTAATATCCACAATATTTAATCTCTGATTTTAAACTTGCTATTTTAGCAATGTGCATCTTCATATGCTAATACTCTTCACATTCGTTCTCCATTATATTATATTATATATATATATATATATATAATATATATATATATATATATATATATGAAGTATGTGCATATGGGCATTATTCTGGTGTCTGTAAACAAAATTATACATACATTAAACAAATGACTATTGTAAATTGTATCATATCATATGCCCCTCTCTCTCTCTCTCTCTCTCTCTCTCTCTCTCTCTTCTCTCTCTCTCTCTCTCTCTCTATCTATCTATCTATTATCTATCTTTACATGCGTTCTCAGCAACTTTGCATTTAGTTGCTCTTATTCTTTTTTATTTCTTTTTTGTCTGTAATTTTGATTTCTTTTTCTCGAGTCTCAGCAACAACTGCCTTTGGAGACTTAAACGTCAGACGTTTTGAAAATCTCTGAGCACCTTACTACGATATATATATATATATATATATATATATATATATATATATATATATATATATATATATATATATATATATATATATATATATATATATATATATATATATATATATATATATATATATACACAAAGCGATGTGTGTATTAAAAACAGTTAAATCCTTTCCAATTCTGTAAGTGAAGACAGCCTAATGGTTAAGGTGCCGGACTGACACCCAACCGACCGTAGTTCAATTCCGGCTGTAGGTAGCTTACGAAATGTCTAGCCACACTGAGGAGACTTGATAAGTCGAAACACGGGTCTGTGGATGACCATATATATATAGATAGATAAAAGGATATGAAACACACAATGCTGTTAAATTGAAAATATTTTATATCATATTCATAGCTATCATTGAACAATATTTCGATTTAGGAAAATCATCTGCAGAGCTTGTTTTTACTCCGGACTCATCGAGAGAGGAGCTGAAAATAATTTGAATTCAAAATGAACATATATTCATCCAACAGTATGTGGAGAAAGGTAGACAAACACGGAATGTTGTAGAAAATGGATGTTTATTGTAAGTAGTGATGTTGACGTTGTAACGTTTCGGTCTGTTAGACCTTCTTCGGGAATTTGGATCGAGTTCTTACTTCAATGCTGAATATTTTCATACTGGTGAATCAAGAGATCGTGAATAAGAGGAGGGATGGTCAGTTGTTGATGTTAGCAGAGGTTGGTAGTAGGAGATTTTCCTTTTTCTCTCCGATCGGGTGTGTAGCAATGGGTTCTGATAATGATACCACAGGTGTTAGGTGTTTGGGAGTGGGTGGGTCTTACATGTTAGGTTTGAAGATGTAGTGATTCATGTATATATGGTTAATGGCATAAGGATTGGTTATGAGTGTAATATAATATATATATATATATATATATATATATATATATATATATATATATATTGCTAAATCTCATCTTGCTGTCTTTATTGTCTATTATTGTTTGTGAAGGTGATTTTTCTGGGGTATGTTGAAATATATTGGGAAGGCTGGATTTACAATTAACATTTGGTGTGTTACTTATGTTTCAGGCCTGGGGTATTTGTCTAAATTTTTGGTTGTGGGCGTTAAAGAGGGCAGTGATAGTAAGATTTGTTATATACACTTATAACTTATGTGTGTGTATTATTATTATTATTATTATTATTATTATTATTATTATTATCATACTATGATATGTTATATGATGGGCATGCATATACATACATAGACAGACATACATAGGCATGCATACTCACACACACAGACGTATAGGCATACACACACACGCAAACACTCACACACATACACAGGTACATTTATATATTCTCATACATACAAAGGCATACTCATATACACACAAACACAGGGATACATATACACATATATGCACATATACAAACATGCATATATACAATATATATATATATATATATATATATATATATATATATATATATATATATATATATATATATATATATATATATATTGCTAATTATTGTCTTGTCTGTTTGGTCTGTTGCTGTTTACGATGGTTTTACCTAGGTGTGAGGAAATATTAAAGAAGCTGGATCTAGAATTAACATTTGGTGTGTTGTTAATGGCACTGGCTTCAAATATTTGTCGTAATCTTTTGTTGTGGATGTATGTGATCATGGATGCATTGTTGAAATTAAACCTATGTTTTGTTTTGGATATGTGTTGGAATAAACAGTTGTGCTCGTAGATACGTCCAAAAACCTAAAAAAACTTATCTATGAGTACAAACCCAACATAAAATTGGGTGACAGCAGCAACTGTCTATTCCACCACAAATCCAAAACACAACACAGGTTTAATGTTAATATTTAATTCAGGAACATGGAGATCATCATCATTATTATTCAAATTATCTTATTACTATTTCAATTGTTTAGATAAAAGATATCAGTGGTCTGAAGAAGCTCGTGGGCATACTCACGAGTGGAAATGGTCCATAACCATATAGATATAGATAGATATATATATAGATATATATAGATAGATAGATTGATATAAATATATATATATATATATATAATATATATATATATATATATATATATATAGATAGATAGATAGATAGATAGATATAGATATAGATATAGATATAGATATAGATATATAATTATTACTATTTCAATTATTTTAAAAAAGCAATTTCATCTAAAAAAAGATATTTCGATAATGTTTCTAATAGGCAATGACTAAATATCTGCAAAGAGATACACTAGCGCCATATATATTCATATATTCCTAGACTACGTACTCCCAACATCACTAGATCCCATAAAAGAAAAAGGCCTCACACTAAAAAAAAGCAAGAAGCAGGCAATATCCCGCACAGACTATTACGGATGCGGACTATGCTGATGATCTGGCACTACTTGCAAATACACCTGCACAAGCCGAATCCTTGCTACACAGCCTAGAAAAGGTAGCATGAAACGTCGGCCTATACGTGAACTCTGATAAAATTGAGTTCCTGTACCTTAAAAACAAAAGAGACATCTCAACTCTCGATGGCAAACTCCTAAACCCGGTAGAACAATTTAAGTACCTAGGCAGTAATATCTCATCAACAGAAAGCGATAGGAAAGCGATAGGAAAGCTATAAATAAATTATCAGTCATATGAAAATCCAAACTCATAGATAAGTTAAAGAGACAATTCTTCCAAGCTGTTGTCGTGTCAGTGTTGCTGTACGGCTGCACCACCTGGACCCTAACGAAGCTCCTAGAAAATAAGCTAGATAAGAGTTGCACAAGAATGCTGCGTGCAGTCTTAAACAAATCATGGAAACAACACCCCACGAAAACAGCTGTACGGCCACCTGCCACATATCACCCAAAGGCCACCTGCCGCATATCACCCAAACCATCCGAGTAAGACACACAGGACACGCAGGACACTGCTGGAGAAGCAAGGACGAAATAAAAAATGACGTCCTCCTGTGGAAGCTAGCACATGGGCACGCCAGTGTGGGCTGGCCAGCAAAGATGTACATTGACCAGCTCTGTGCGGATACTGGATTCTGCGCAGAGGATATTCCGAGAACAATGAGTGATAGGGACGGCTGGTGAGAGACTGTCATGGATATCCGTGCTATTAGCACGACATGATGATGATGATGATGATGATGATGAAATATCTGAGTAGCTGCGATTAAAAGCAACTAAAAATTCGATTTCTCTGAATGTTTGAGATGAGGCTTGATTAGTATCATCTGTGTTATTTGGACGGTTGTCCTCATCTTCATTTTTATCTGTACAACAATTAATACAGCTTAACAATGAAGATGAGGACAATAGTCCGAATAACGCAGATAATACTAAAAAAAAATCGAATCTGATATTAATAATGGTTGACAATGATGCCTCTAAAAAATCCTTCCGGCATAAAATGTTTATTAATGGACGCAGGTTGATTGACTGAATAGTTGTAATGAAAAGGAAATAAAATTAAGATGAAAGAAATTTCATTCCATCATTTTTCATAGTTGACAATGCTTTGTCTAATAGAATCAAATTCAAGATAACATTATTATGAATGGCCATAGACTTGTGGCCTAAGTCGTTGCGTTTGTTGGCAACCTTCCGTCTATTAAAGACAATGGCGTAGTGTCCATTTTTTATCGGCAACTACGTGAGTGGCTGAATAGACCAATTTTTGAATGGCAATCTCTGGTGCAGTGATTGCAAACAAACAATGATGCTTGCTGGAGATGATGTTGTCTCTCCTTTCTTTTAACTCTCTTTTCTGCGGCGGCTTCTTTCCTCTCTTTTCACTCCTTGTTTGACGAGGAGGCGCCAGGTCGTACGGTCTTTTGCATAAGCCTCCCATGTGTTTATGTCGATGTGGCATGTCTTCATGTTTCTCTTGCAGACAACTTTAAAGCGCAGGCGTGGTCTCTCCTTCCTTATGTCTCTCTTTTCTGTGGCGGCTTCTTTCCTCTCTCTTTTCGCTCCTTTTCGTTCCTTGTTTGACGAGGGGGTGCCAGGTCGTACGGTCTTCTGCACAAGCCTCCCATGTGTTGATGTCGATGTGGCATGTCTTCATATCGTTGTGTTTAAAAATACCTTAAAGGTAAAGAGAATCAACAAGTTAAATCTAATAATAAATTATTGGCATAAAAAGCCAAACTATCTACAAAAATGAAACTTGAGTACTAACCTTTATCTAGCCCTGACAGCTAGGGCTGTAGAATACACCGACTGCACCTCTGCAGAGGGGTAAGACCCCTCCCCAATAGCGCCATCTGTTGGTTATTTTGGCAGGTGACCCGTGATGCTTAAGGACGGAATCCTGGTGCATGAGCGGTCCATGACATGCAACACTCTACTCAGGTCCTTACTCAGGCTAGACAGGCGGTCGGAGAGTTCCCTCCGATCAGCTGGTTCCGGCAAGACCTAGTACCTTATGATTGCCCCGACCTTATTGCAAGCCCCAACCCTTTTTATCATATGGGTGCTAGAAGGTGGTGGGTGAGGGTCTACATGTCCTGGGAATGACGTTAAACTCTATCTGATGGTGAAGTTCCAGTTCTAGAGGTCTAAGGAATGTGGAGTACCCCTTCATCACTATTGTTCCCTGGTACCACTCTGACCCGGAGTGGTAGTACCTGTTAGGGTCCCATCTATGGGTTAAATAGTAATATATGTTAATAAAAAAATTGAGTATCCATTAAGAAGGAATTTATTTCAAAACTTTGTCGGCATTAAATGACCCACTGAGGTTGATATGCCGTAAAACAAACAAACCAAACTAACTTTTATTTAAAACAGTTTTAGCATTAAATAATTCACATGTTTGATATACCATTAAACAAATGAAAACAAACCAAAAAAATGTTATATCAATCGGTTAATAGTTTATGGTGACAAAGGAAAGACAAACACAAGTTGAAATTTTCAATAAATCTTATTATAATGGAGATTGTGTGTTTTTCTGTCTGTAACCGAAACTATATTACTAATCGAGTCACAATTAGCATAGTTATTTACATCACATTCTTCATGATTTTATTTATATTTAAACCTCAATTATTAATAAAATTGCTTCACCTTTTTATTAGTGTTGTCCATATCTACATACAAATAATATGCAATTGTATTTATATATACAAAAAATAGCGGTTTGCAGTGTGAATGGGAAGGCTAATTTGCATATTGATATTAAAAATGTGATTTTATTAAATATGTGCTTAGTATTATTGATTTCTGACTGTTTGGTTTTATTTTAATGAATATAAGCAAAAATCTCTTCAATGAATCTTAAATGAAATCCATTAACAAGAAAAAATAACTGTCATTTCATTCTTTATTCCCTAATTTAACTGAATAGTTAAATAAGTAAAATTCAGCAATGAAAGACGGGAGTGATGGAAGAGTAAGTTTCATTTCTATTTTTCTATTATACCCCCACTCTGTTACATATCTTTTTGTCTGCCTCTAATTTAATACGATATTTCATTACATCAAAACTTAAATACTTGCACCCGGAGGGTGCATATATTTGCTAGTTGTATTAAAAAAGAAAAAAGGTTGTAGACTTTAGCAGTGTTGCTAGTAATATCAACGCAGTGGGTGGGAAAGACATTGGCCGAGTGTGATGGTGGTTCGGACCTCGGAATGCGATAGTTGACGCAGGTACTGATGTGGGCAGAAAGTCTAAAGGTTGGTTGTGGAGTCGGTTGTGGGGACCATATGACCTTTAGGCACCCCTGCTGCTCTCTCGTTTCATTGGGACATTTTTTTTTCAATTACACCATCAAAATCTAGTTGTTTGTTAGGGGTTAGGGTTAGGGTTAGGTGTTAGTTTTATAATTTAAAAAAAAAACTGTAAAAATCATTAATTAACAAACAACCGGATTTTGACGGTGTGAATGAAAAAAATGTCCCAATGAAACAAGAGAGCAAAAGGGGTGCCTAAAGGTCATATGGTCCGGTTGTGGTGTTGGCAGTGATGTGGGCAGAAAATAATTATTCTTTTCTCTCTGCTTTCTCATAAGACTTGTTGCTATTCTGTGAATTGCTTGATCGACAGAGAATTGTTATATTTTTCAACTTGTCTAGTTTAGTAAATCTAATTTGATTCAATATTTAATGAGATTAACACGTTGCATACATTTGCACAAATGACAGCTTCTCCCAACTGACGTTACCACACCTCCTTTATTGCATCGGTTCTAAAAGTAATACTGGTACATGTAGTGGACGACTAATGTACCACGCCTCTGTGGTATAACATAATACTAACATGTGTACGGCAGTGGTAAATTTGTGTTTCGTGTTGGTACATATATGGCGTACGTATTTATCTGTGATTTATATATGATGTATATGGGAGTAAATAT
>CM042169.1:6650494-6652994 GCA_023376005.1 Doryteuthis pealeii
TAGAGAATAGGACCAGCCTAGAATCACCTTATACCAAGAAACTTGGTACCCCAACAAAGAATATATATATGTGTGTGTGTGTGTGTGTGTGTACAGAAAAAATTCGAATTACTTCTCAACACAACTTTACAAAGGGAAGACATTATTTTATCCTCTTCAATATTTTATATGATAAGTATTCAATGCTTTCATAAAGAGTCCCATAGAATGTGAAAAAGGTTTTTTTCTATTAATGACCTCTCTCAAAAGTTATTATTATTATTATTATTATTATATTATTATTATTATTATTATTATTATTTGGGAGAGGTACCCGGAAAATATCTTTTTCAACTATTCTATTCATTCCATTCATTTTTTGTTATATTCATTGGTTCATTATTGCATTAATTCTTCATATATATATATATATATATATATATATATATATATATATATATATATATGTATATTCCTTTTCGGCTTATATATCCTGTAGGATAGGTCGATTTTTCATTTTTTTTTTAAATCTAGAATTGTCCATCTATGTGAAAGTTGTGTTTGTATACTGATTACTAATACTAAAAATTAGAGCTAATTATTTGCACGATTGTTTGAGGAAATAGCATCAAAGATCGTCTACTAAAATGTACTGAAAATCCTCGTTTTCTAAAGGCTAAATTTTGCGAAAACAAGGATTTTTAGTGCATTTTAGTTGATGATCTTTGATGCTATTTCCTCAAACAATGGTACAAGTAAAAGATCTAATTTTTGGCATCAGTATTCAGTATACTAACATACAACTTTCGCATAGATGGACAATTTGATATTTTTAAAAAGTGAAAAATCGATCTACCCTATTCTCCAGTGCCTTCTGTCTTTCGCTACTGTCTCCCAGGTTTTGACATCCATTTTGGATTTCTTGAGATTTTCTTTCAAGATGTCCGGAAAATGCTTCTTGAGCATACCTCAGTTACGATTTTAGTAGCCATCCTTTAGGCTTCAAGCAAGAGCGCTTTTCCAGCGGATATCCTTTCTGTTAAACAGGGTGCGATCCTTGGTGAAGAATCCTTTGGTTGTTCCTTGGTGCTCCTCACCCTTGCAAGTCCTTTGACAATGATTGCAAATTGATGTCTCTCAGTATCAGTGATTAAGTAGTGAACCAGCCACGTATTCGGGATGTTGATTTAGGGGAAATAACATCACATATTGTCTACTAAAATGGATCAAAAATCTTCGTTTTCTAAAGGCTTAATTTTTGCAAAACGAGGATTTTTAGTGCATTTTAGTAGACGATCTTTAATGCCATTTCTTCAAACAATAGTGCAAGTAAAAGATCTGGTATCAGTATTCAATAGACTAACACACAACTTTCACATAGATGGACAGTTTGATATTTTAGAATAGTGAAAAATCGGGACCATATGACCTTTAGACACCCCTTCCGCGATCTCGACTCACAAGGACACTTTTCTCATTTACAACGTCAAAATCCGGTTGTTTGTTAGGGTTAGGGGTTAGGGTTATAAATTTTTTTTAACTCTAAAAATTGTCTGTTAACAAACAACTGGATTTTGACGGTGTAAATAGAAAAAATGTCCCCACGAATCGAGATCGCAAAAGTGGTGCCTAAAGGTCATATGGTCCAAAAATAGACCTACTCTATTGCGTATGGCCGACGGTAGATATTTTTGCATGTATTGTTTATGATTAATCAATTAACTTTCTTTTTATAAAAAAAAGTGAAAAATCGACCTACCCTAATATCCAGTATCTAAGCTTTCCCCTCTCCCCTGCAACAACGGATCATAAAACTAGAAAAAACGAACGCTGGGAAGAACACATGGATGGAAGACAGGATTATTATGACAGGAACAAGACCCATTAAGTTGTCGATGAAGTTATGAATCTAATTTTTGGGACAAGACTAAAAAAAATCCGTTATCTTTTTTAGACAAACTTCCGAAATATCGTTAAAGCTGAAACATCAATAGATAAAAAGTAACTGAATATATTTTCGTCTTCGTTGTAATTTTTTATCGTTGAAAAAAAAAAATATCCACCAGGAGACATAAAATCTTGACAAGTGTACAGCTAGACTGACCTGATGACGCCGAATGCAATCCTCTCGGCCGTAAATCTCGTCTGTCTTTCAGATGACTCACAGAACTACGATATTTACAACGTGATCTACGAGTTTTTTTTTAAACATGGGGCCGTTAACTAAGTAAAGCGGAGAAGAAGTCCGTTGCCTAAGCAAATCTGGATTGTTTAAAGGTGCAAATTTAAAGGTGCAAATTGATATTGTTCATTCATTTGCGCAACCAGTTCGCCACGGGTAGGTTGTGACACAAGGTCGTAAGTATGGGGCATCCACCGAGGATCAAACTCGTTATTCAGTAAAATGCTGTAAAATCCATTCAACTAACCTTTTCGTAGATGCACATTACCCCCCTCCCCTTTGTCACTTCCTCCCTCTCCCCTCCTGTGTTGAATATCAGAAGCTAGCTAAAAACCCAAC
>CM042169.1:6657994-6665494 GCA_023376005.1 Doryteuthis pealeii
ATATATATATATATATATAGAGAGAGAGAGAGAGAGGGGGGGTATTTATAGTTGTGAAGGTTTGTGTTGGACCATCCACACTTTTTGGCACAGTCGATTAGAAAGAATTGGTGCACAAGAAATGCCACAAACCCAATCAACGACTGACCTCAGGTTTTTCAAATTCAGAGCTTTCCTTCTCCTAGACTGGTTACCTATCCAAAATTAAAGAGCCCAGTCTGCCCTACTACTCTACTCATAGCTGGAAGGAGAAACTTTTCCAAGCATATTAGCGCTATGTGAAATGCAAACAGCCTTGTCTAGGATTTGAACTCGGGTCGATGAGTCCATTTCCTACGACTTTAACCATTATGTCACGCGTTTCCATACAACCCTTCCACACAAGTAGGGTGTGACCCAAGATCAATTTTAAAACGGAGTTTAACTGGCTGGAATTCAGAGTTTCCTTCCCCTTAACCGGTTACCATACCAAGGTTAAAGGACCCTGTCTGCCCTACTATTTACCCATATCTGGGAGGGGATTAGTTTGATCCATACATTTCCCAAGTATAGTATTTAGTTTCCATGCTCTTCGCTCAAACCCAAACTACCAGCTTTCACTCAACCATCCCACGACGAGCGAGCGACGTTGTCTAACGATAGCTCTGATTCAAGCAATTCATGAACGGGTGCCACAATGTCACCTTGCTAATTATCAAACATGAACCACTCTTCAAACAATCGTCTTGTCTAGTGGAAGAGCTAGCTTATTTGAATTCAGAGTTTTCATTCTCCTGGATTGGTTCACAAACTAAGTTTAAAGAGCCCAGTCTTTAGTTTTGGAAACTAAAAGACTATTTACCCATAGCTATAGGGAGAATCGTTGGATGCATACCTTTCTCAGCTGGACAGACTGAGCTCTTAACCTTGGTTAGGTAACCAGTCTAGAAGAAGGAAAACTCTGAATTCAAACCTGTTAAACTTCGCTTAAGAAATTGACCTTGTGTCACATCCTGCACGTGTGAGGGGATTGATATATATATATATATATATGACTGTGACAACTCTATTGGCCTTATAGCAACCCCCCCCCCGCACCCTTTTTATCATATATGTACTAGAAGGCGGTGGCTGAGGGTCTTAGTGTCCTGGGTATGATGTTAAACTGCATTTAATGGTGAAGTTCCAATTCTGGAGCTCTGGAGAGTGTGGAGTACCCCTTCATCGCCATTTTATCATATGTGCTAGAAGGCGGTGGCCGAGGGCCTTAGGGTCCTAGGTATGACGTTAAACTGCATCTAATGGTGAAGTTCCAATTCTGGTGCTCTGAGGAGTGTGGAGTACTTTTTCATTTCCACTACTCCCAGGTCCACTCTGACCTGGAGTGGTAGTACCTGTTAGGGTTCCATCTACGGGTTAAATAGAAAAAATGTGTTTTCAAAAAATGAAATTTAAGAAATTTTGAATAACCATGAATAGAAGAAAAAAACTTCTTCGGTATAAAATAACCCAACAAGGGTTGACATGCCGTAAAATCCGACCAACTAACTCATCCTGTCTTTCCTGGATACCGATCCATCTTTTATCTTCACTTCAATTCCGGACGCCATTATTCGTCATTTTTCCCTATCCTCAGTTTTCCGTATTCTGGTGCCGATGCTCCAAATAGAGGTCAATGATGGGGTTAGGGTAAGAAGATCCTCGGACGACTTATAGGAAAATATCCTTTGGCCTTATGGGTAATCGGATGTGATAGGCAGAAATGAGATTGTCGGAAGTGATTGAGTTTGTTACATGGGGGACCCGGATTTAAGGTTTTTGGGACGATCACGGAGAAATCAAGTTGCAATTACCGTACGGGAATTACTGAGCGAAAGATGAAGATAAAAAGAGGGAATAGATAAGAAAGGGTGGTGGGGTCGGGGGGGGGGGGTAAAGTGGGGGTCGGGGAATGAATACATGTTGCTTTAGCCTGGGATCGAACTCATTTTCTGCACCAATAATTTCTGCGCTACATTACATCGTTATTGAAGACAATAAGAAGAATAACAGATTGAAAGTAAGAAAGAAAGAAAGAAAGAAAAGATTATTATCTTATGGTAGAGGGGGAGAAAAGAAAGAAGAAAAGAAAGAAAGAAAAGATAATGATCTTATGGTGGGGGGGGGGAAAGAAAGAAAGAGACGGGCACAAGAAAGAAAGAAAGAAAGAAGAAAGAAAGAAAGAAAGAAAAAGAAAGTATAAAAAGAAAAAAAAGAAAAGAAAAAAAAAAGAAAGAAAGAAAGAAAGAAGAAAGAAACGGACACAACAAAGAAAAAAGAAAGAAAAAAAAAGAAAGAAAAAAAGAAAAAAGAAAAAAAAAAGAAAGAAAGAAAGAAGAAAGAAAAAAAAAAAGAAAGAAAGAAAGAAAAAAAAAAAAAAAGAAAAGAAAAAAAAAAGAAAGAAAGAAAAAAAAAAAAGAAAGAAAAAGAAAGAAGAAAGAAAGAAAGAAAGAAAGAAAGAAAGAAAGAAAGAAAGAAAGAAAGAAGAAAGAAAAGAAAGAAAAGAAGAAAGAAAGAAAGAAAGAAAGGAAAGAAAGAAAGAGGCAATTCTGAATATACTAAGAAAGAAAAAGAAAGAAAGAAAGAAAGAAAAAAAGAAAGAAAGAAGAAAGAAGAAGAAAGGAAGAAAAAAGAAAGGAAGAAAGAAAGAAAGAAAGAAAGAAAGAAAGAAAGAAAGAAAGGAAGAAAGAAAGAGGCAATTCTGAATATACTAAGAAAGAAAGGAAGAAAGAAAGGAAGAAAGAAAGAAAGAAAGAAAGAAAAAAAGAAGGAGGCAATTCTGAATATACTAAGAAAAGAAAGAAGAAGAAAGAAGAAAAAGAAAGAAAGAAGAAAGAAAGAAGAAGAAAGAAGAAAGAAAGAAAAGAAAGAAAGAGTCTGAATATACTAAGAAAGAAAGAAAGAAAGAAAGAAAGAAAGAACTAGAAAGAAAGAAAGAAAGAAAGAAAACAGAGATCCACAACCAGCTGGTAAAGACAAGATTTTAAGAAAAAAAAGTTTTAAAAACGAAATAAGTAAGAAATACAATCATAAAAAAAATTAATTAATTTTTTGAAAAAAAATATGGCGACTTAGAAAAACAGACGACCACACAGACGAATACCAGGATGAAAAAAGATACCAATGACGTCTAGAGAAGAAGGAAGGAGTTACTTACAATATACAAAGAAATAAGAATAAAATTTCAAACAATTTTTAAAAAATGGTGGACCTGAAAAAAAATGGACGAAAACAATACCACAAAAAAGTATGGATTTGATATACAGTCTTTTTTTTTGTTTGTTTTGTTTTGTTGCTTGTTTTTATATATATATATATATATATACAAGACTGGGTACCCCGGCCCCCAGTGCCAAGAGAATGGCACCAGACGACAGTTGACAGAGATTGTGATGAGTACGTTTGAGGGGGGAGCGGCTAATTTCGTCTAGTTTTTCGATTGAAATAGTCTTGAATTTGTTCTGCTTCTTCTTTCCTTCTCAAAGAACGAGATTGGCAGCTTGAGAGATGCGATGCGAAAAATGGTGAACAATTTGAGACCGATGGCCAGCCAACAGCTGATGACGATACAGTCCCCCGGTGAAAGCCAAGCCCCGGCGATTCTCTTGAAATTCCCTCCGTGTCAAAATCAATCAATCATATCGTCGATCACCGGAAGGAGGATGTTGAATCGACGTTCAATCATCGAGACAAACACTACGCTTGGCCCGGTATAGGCTTACCGGACTGGCTTTCTTTTACCGCCAATTTCCGTCTTTTGCCGTTAATTTCCGTCATTTGCCGTTAATTTCCGTCATTTTTCGTCAATTTCCTTTCTTCCCCGCTTGTAGCTCGACTATTATTCTCCCGCTTAAAATTATAAGTTGTTCTTACACTAGACGAGACGATTGTTTGAAGAGTGGTTCATGTTTGATAATTAGCAAGGTGACTCTGTGGCACCCGGTCATGAATTGCTTGAATTGGAGCTGTCGTAAGACAACGTCGCTCGCTCGCCGTGGGATGGTTGACTGAAAGCTGGTAGTTTGGGTTTGAGCGATGAGCATGGAAACTAAATACTACACTTGGGAAATTTATGAATCTAACTATCCCTTCCCCATCTACCCAGTAAATAGTGGGGCAGACTGGGTTCTTTAACCTTGGGAAGGAAATCTGATTTCCAATCTGTTAAACTCCGCTTAAAAATTGACCTTGTGTCACATCCTGCTTGTATGGAAGGGATGGGTAAATACTAAATACACTTGTGAATGGCACGAATCACAGTTTTAATTCTCCAGCTATTGGTTAAAAATTGACTTTGTGTCACATCCTGTTCGTGTGGGATTGTACTAAAGAATATGAGTAAATGAACAATGGTTAAGATCTATACATATACATATTTGTTTTCTACCAAACTATCACTACAAATCCAAAACTTAGTCAGCATTAAATGACCCACCAAGGTTGATATGCCGCAAATATATATATATACATATATTTGTATTAGATAGGAATACTTGGGTCGATACAAATTATTTGGTATTATATAACTACAAAAAAAAACTATTTCTCTGAATGTTTGAGATGAGGCTTGATGATTAGTATTATCTGCGTTATTCGGACTATTGTCCTCATCGTCATTGTTATGAAGGGAATATCGGCCGAAACGTTGTACAGATAACAATGAAGATGAGGACAATAGTCCAAATAACGCAGATAATACTACTCCAGCTATTGGTTAAAAATTGACCTTGTGTCACATCCTGTTCGTGTGGAGGGTTAGAACAAATAAATACATATAATCCGTATAACTTTGAGTGGACAGGTGAGAACATGTTTTATTTTTAATGCACATTTTTTTTACCTGAGAAAATATTCTTAACCATGAAGTAAATAACACATTTAAAAATATTGGGAAATGAAAATAGAAATATTTTCATTGTGCCAATCTTTTAAGAGGTCCTACCTACACTTAAAAAAAATCAGCGTTTAAAATCAGGATTTTGATTAGAATTCTAAAAATTAAGGACAAATAATTAAAAAATGTTCTTCTCTAAGTTGTTTCATTTATTTTTTATACCAATATGTCATCTAATAAAGCTTGTTGATTCCAAATTGACTTAACTCATGCACATATTAGCAGATATTGTTTATATTGTCTCTTTAACACCAAAATAAAAGTAAATTTCCTTCTCTAAGTTGTTTCATTTATTTTTGATACCAATATGTCATCTAATAAAGTTAATTTAAGTAATCTAATCTAGTTTATTTAAGGTATATTTAATTAAACTAAATTACTATGGCCAGAAAATTCGACAAACACCATGTATGACAAGCGGAACATTGAACAGCTGTTTCGACCTTGTCCAGCGTTCCGCATATCGTACATGGTGTTTGCCAAATTTTCTGATCATGGTAATTTAATATATTTAAGCATTCTTAATTCCTCTATCTCCACATTTTAAACTATATTCTACGAAGACAGAATTTTCAGCCATTATTGTGTTACGTAATGAACAGTATAGCCTATTCATTTTGTAATGTATGTAACACAATAGGCAGAGAGAGGATAGAGAGAGAGTGTGGAGTAGGCTGGGAATGTAAGAGTTACGTGTAGTTTAGCATGGGAAGTTTTTAGGATGAGTCAGCACAACGCGACATGGTGTTTTCTTATTGGTCGAGAGATGTCACGTGGTGAAGTGTGGAAGAGTAATAACGAGAGGTGAGTGTGTGGGGTCAGTTTGGAACAAAGCGGTGACTTTGTGACAAGTGTCTCTTACTCTGGGCAGTTTGACTTGGGGGTGGGGAATAAAAAATATCTCATGATAAATTAATAAGTTTCGCCTTGTATTATTACCAAAAACTATAAATGGCACAAGGCAAGCTATCCTCCAGCATCCCAAGTTGGTTCCAGACTCAAAACATCAAAGAATACCAACTCAACATCAGATCCAACAGACAGATTCGAGCTTCTCCAAGTAGAATAAAACTAGATATAAGTATATCACGAATTATTTTCATAAACACGTTATCACTCAATTTAAAAAGAGGAGCGCTACCTGACATGTAGTGTAGCGTTTAAAATTTTCTATGAAGCCAGAATATTCAGCTATTATTGTTTTGCGCAATGAATAGTATAGCCTATTCATTTTGTAATGTATATGTTCATATATTCATATCTATATTTATCTATCTCAGTCTGTTCATATCTATCTATCTCAGTCTGTTCCTACATATCTATCTATCTATCTATCTATCTATCTCAGTCTGTTCATATCTATCAATCTCATACTCTTATCTATCTATCTATCTATCTCATTTTATTCATATCTATCTAAGTCTATTCATATCTATCTATGTATCGCAGTTTATTCATATCTATATATCTACCTATCTATCTAACAATCTTTCTATCTATCTCAGTCTATTCATATATATATATCTACATATCTATCAATCTCAATCTATTCATATCTATCTATTTATCTAACTATCTATCTATCTCAGTCTATTCATGTCTATATATCTACCTATCTATATACCTATCTATCTATGTATCTATATATATATATATATATATATATACCTATCTATCTATCTTTCTATCTATCTATCTCAGTCTGTTCATATATGTCTATCTATCTATCTCATACTCCTATCTATCTATCTATCTATCTCATTCTATTCGTATCTATCTAAGTCTATTCATATCTATCTATGCATCGCAGTTTATTCATATCTATATATCTACCTATCAATCTATCTATCTCAGTATATTCATATCTATACATCTACATATCTATCTATCTCAGTCTATTCATATCTATCTATCTATCTATCTCAGTCTATTCATTTATATATATCTACCTATCTATCTATCCATGTATCTATCTCAGTCTATATATCTACATATCTATTTATCTCATACTCCTATCTATCTTTATCTATCTCATTCTATTCATATCTATCTCAGTCTATTCATATCTTTATATCTACTTATCTGTCTCATCCTTTTCATATCTATCTTTCTATTTCGGTCTAATCATATCAATCTATCTATCTATCTATCTATCTATTTATCTATCTCAATCTTTTCATATCTATCTAACACCAAAATGCTGCTATTATTCCACTCTCGTTTGTAATACGGTGTTGTCTTTCCTTCTTTTTTTTTTTAGTCTGGAAATGGTTAACGCCAAATCAACTGCATTGCCATGCGAGAGAGAGAACTTGAAAAGGGATTATTTACGCTTCCCATCTTCCTATTACGTCGTCAGGTAGAAGACCTCCCACACCGATCGAATAGGTCATCCAAAGCAGATCATCGTCGAGTAAAATTAAACAGTGCGGCTGGCGAAAGAGGAGGAAGAATGTGTAATATATATATATATATATATATATATATATATATATATATATATATCCTAGCCGATTCATACCTACCTATCTATTTATCTATCTATCCTAGCCTGTTCAACCTATCTATCTAGCCTAGCCTGTTTATAC
>CM042169.1:6670494-6675494 GCA_023376005.1 Doryteuthis pealeii
AAAAATACACAATCTCCATTATAATAAGATATATATGTTACGGTAGAGAGCTCACATCCGTTTTATATGAGAGCCTTGCTATATATATATATATATATATATATATATATATAGCAAGGCTCTCATATAAAACGGATGTGAGCTCTCTACCGTAACATATATACTTGTGTATATATTTATCAGTTAAATTCTACTCGTTACCTGCAGATGGCTGATGGAAAATCGATCGTGATTATATATATATATATATATATATATATATAGAGAGAGAGAGAGAGAGAAAGAGAAAGAGAGAACAAACAAACAAACAAAGGAAGAAAGAAATTTTCTAAATGCGTCGTATCTTTTTTGTTTGCTTTATTATTTTAGCCCCAAAACCATATAGAATTTCAAACTGTTTCTCTCTCTCTCTTCTCTCTCTCTCTCTCTCTCTCTCTCTCACTCTCTCTCTCTCTCTCTCCCACACGCACACATACATACACGCACACACACACACTTCCTCCCTCTCTGTTTCTCTGTCTCTCTCTCTCTCACACACACACACACACTCTCTCTCTCTCTCTTTCTAACTCCTTCCCTCTCTCTCTCTCTCTCTCTCTCTCTTTCTCTCTTTCTAACTCCTTTCCTCTCTCTCTCTCTCTCTCTCTCTCTCCTCTCTCACACACACACAACACACATCTTTCTTTTCTCTCCCTCCCTCCCTCTGTCTGTCTCACACACACACACTCTTCCTCCCTCCCTCTGTCTCTCTCTCACACACATACATTCTTCCTCCCTCCTCTCTCTCTCTCTCTCTCTCTCTCTCTCTCTCTCTCTCTCTCTCTCTCTTTCAGGATTCCATCTATAGATTAAATAGCTAAAAATATGTTTTGAATGTGTTAAAAAATTTTAAAAGAAAATGTCAATACCCATCAAGCATGAATAGAACAAAACGTCTTCAGCATAAAATAACCCAACAAGGGTTGACATGCCGTAAAATCAAACATACCAAACCATACACAGGAATTATATTAGAGGCGCGTGGTGTAATGGTTAACCTCGTGGGGAATGGACATAACGAGACGAGTTCATATCCTGAAAGAGGCTATTTGCATTTCAATAATAATATTAGGAAAGGTATGAATCCAATTATTCTCCCTCCATCTATGGGTAGATAGTAAGGTAGACTGGGCTCCGCGTAAGTATTTGACCGTGTGTCACATCCTATTCATGCTGAGCGGTTGTAGCGTTCGGCTAGCAACCACAAGGTTCCTAGTTCGATACCAGCCCTCGCCAACTCAGCGTGTGAGTAGCACAGGAATCTTTACGGTAAAGTAAGGAGCTGATGGTAGGTGAGGCACTCCACCTCAGACGCAAAAACAATATCCCTGGTTTAGCGCTAGTGAAAAGGGCATAGAATCCCTCGCTGTCTGGCTGATATCGATTTTAGACTACGCCGACGATTTACTTTTACTTATATTATATATATATATATATATATATATATATATATATATATATAGTATCCAGGTTATTTCCTAGTTGAGTAACATGATATTACACGGTGACCCAGAAAAAACAGAACCCACACATTTTGTAATAAAACTGTTAATTTTAATTTTTTTTTTAAGTTTAAGTCCAGCTAGGGTTAGAGTTAGGGTTTAAGGTTAGGGTTAGGGTTGGAGTTTAGGGTTAGTTTAATGGGAAAATAAATAAATAAATTGGGTTCTGTTTTTTCTGGGTCAACCTGTAGTATCATGTTACTCAACTAGGAAATAACCAGTATCCAGTAAATTATCCAAAAGTGCTGAATGCATAGAGCAATAATAATAATAATAATAATAATAAATAATAATAATAATTGATACCAATTGTAGTTGGTGCACTTGGAACGGTCCCAAAAGAATTGGAAAAGGGTTTGGAAAGTTTGGAAATAAGAGGAAGAATTGAAACCATTCAGAACACTGCATTACTGCAATCTGCCAGAATACTTAGAAGAGTCCTGGAGACCTGAAGAGACTTGCTGTCAACCAGACTCCAGTGAAAGACCATCAGCTAACACTGATGTGAAAACTCAAAAGGAGTATTTAATAATAGTAGTAGTAGTAGTAGTAGTAGTGGTAGTAGTAGTAAGTGCAGTAGAGTTAAGAGTCTACCATGGTTTCAATTCAAATCATTCCATCAGGACCCTACCCTATACTTATCTAAGTCGATGTCATTCCTTAGTTAAACTGTGATAAACTTATTTTCAGATAGCGTTTTTTTGTCAATATATATATATATATATATATATATATATATATATATATATATATATATTATATATATATATATATATATATATATATATATATTATATTGTTATATTATATATATATATATATATATATATATATATATATATATATATAATATATATATATATTGACATAAACTCGCCAAAAATCTTCACCATTAATAACAGTAAAAGACAGCATTGAAATACATCATCGTCCTATCGTCATCACCCACCCCAACCCCCCCACCACCACCACCATCAGACTATACCATCACCCTCACCCACCCAACCCCCACCCCATTGCTGACAATTCCTTTTGCAAAGTCTGTTTCATACGATTGCTTTTTGGTAAAATTCTGCTTCTTGGTCATCGAATTATCATAGACTTTCTTATTTTCGAAGACTGGTGCCAATTCCTCCTCACAAAGAATAAATATGGAATATATCAAAACTGTCTGAAAATCCCAGAGATTGCCAAATTTATAAAAAAAATTTTTAAAAAACACAACACAAATCTTAACGATCAATAATAAAGATGACGACGACGATGATGATGATGAAGATGATGATGAGGATGATGATGTTGATGATGATGATGATGATACAATGGTGATGATGATTTTGATGATGATATAAAGAAGGACTTTGGTTTAAACTATTCTTTATTCGGACCATATGACCTTTAGGCACCCCTTTTTGATCTCGATTTAGAAAGGACATTTTTTTTTCATTTACAACGTCAGTATCTGGTTGTTTTAACAGACGATTTTTACATTTTTTTTTAATTATAAAACAAACCCCTAACCCTAATCCCTAACCCTAACTCCTAACTCTAACCCCTAACCCTGACAAACAGCCGGATATTGACGGTGTAAATGAAAAACATGTCCTTTCTTAATCGAGATCATAAATGGGTGCCTAAAGGTAATATGATCCCTTTATTCTAATACTCTTGCTAAAGTACCCACCATTGTTTTTAGGGTACTTCAGCTGGAGAATTTTCACATATAAATATATATATATATATATATATATAGATATATATATATATATATATATATATATATATATATATATATATATATAAAATAACTTATATAAATCCTGTGTACATATTCAGTCGGTAAAGCGTGCGCCTAGGAACCACAATGTTCCTGATTGGATACCGGCCCTCGCCAACTCAGCGTATGGGTTGCATAAGGATCTGTGCGGTAAAGTAAGGAGCTGACGGTAGGTGTGGCGCTCCACCTCAGACGCAAAAACAATCTCCTTGCTCTAGCGCTAGTGAAAACGGGATAGACTCTCTCGCTGTCTGGCTGACACTGACTATAGGCCACCCCGACGACTTACATATTTACCAAGAGTCCTGTCAGTTGGAGCTTTAGAATACACCGACTGCTCCTCTGCAGAAGGGTAAGACCCCCACCCCCAATGTGGCAGTGGGTGACCCGTGATGCTTAAGGACGGGATCCTGGTGGCTGAGCAGCACCCCACTTTGGTCCTTACTTAGGCTGGATGGGCGATCGGAGAGGCCCTTCTGATCAATCGGCAGATTTCGCCAAGTCTTAGCACCTATATGATTGCCCCAATCCTATTGTTCTTATGGCAAGCCCCAGCCCTTTTTATCATGTGGGTGCTAGAAGGCTGTTGCTGAGCGTCTTCATGTCCTGGGAATGACGTTAAACTCAAACTGATGGTGAGGTTCCAGTTCTGAAGGTTTGGAGAATGCGGAGCACCCCTTCATCACCATTGCTCCCTGGTCCACTCTGACCCGGAGTGGTAGTACCTGTTAGGGTTCCATCTTTATATGAGCATATTTGCACATATGACATCATTTATTTTTATCTAGTCTATTAATGATCGAGATTCGGTCTATTTTTGTCTGTAACTAAAACCACGTCACCGCTTACGTTACAATTACCAAAATTCAATGCATAGAATAAATAACAATCGCCAGGTTGACTCTTTCAACGAGGACGAGCCAGGAAGGACAACAGGGGGCGCCACTTGGCCGTCGAAAAGAAAAACATCTTCCTTTCGTTTCGTATCGATTCCAGAAAGTCTAAGTAAGGGCCAAAGCGGGGCGGTGTTCCATGATCCCATTAGAGTGCTTCACCCCTCGGTAGAGGTATAGAGGTCGGTTTGGCTCACAGGGACCGGTGTAGCTACTATTAGTAGAATAAATAAAAGCTATTCCTTATAATTCAACGTTTGAATCCTTTTTATCATAATAAATAAACTATATATTATTCAAATAAATAAACACTATAAACTATGAAATTAATTTTTAAAATTGTATTACTATCATCATCATCATCATCATCATCATCATGTCGCGCATGCAGCACGGACATCCATGACAATCTTTCGCCAACCTTCCCTATCATTCATTGCCCCTGTGAGGTCCTCTGCGCAGCAACCAGAATCCTCGCATTGTTGGTCAATGTAGGTCCTTGGTGGGCGGCCCACATTAGCAGGCCCATGTGTTGGCTTCCACAGGAGAACGTCGCTTATGAGCTCGTCCTTGCTTCTCCAGCAGTGTCCTGCATGCCTAGTCCGTTTCACTCGGATGGTTTGTGAGATGGGAGACAGGTGGCCATACAGCTGCTTCCTTGTGGGGTGTGGTTTTCACGACTTGTTCAAGGCTGCACGCAGCGTTCTTGTGCAGCTCCCATCTAGCTTATTCTCAAGGTGCTTCGTTAGGGTCCAAGTGGTGCAGCCATACAGCAGTACTGATATAACC
>CM042169.1:6677994-6685494 GCA_023376005.1 Doryteuthis pealeii
GATCGTAAAATATATACACTGTGTAAGTATTTATCAGTTAAACACCGCTCCTTACTGACAGCTGTCGACGGCCAAGAGGCTAAGGAACCGGGCTGATGAAAAGTCAGTCGGGTTTCGCTACTGGTCAGAAGTAGTTGCTGTATCTAGCCATCCTGATAAGACGTGGAATAGTGTCCATTTTTTTTTTTAATTTTTATTTATTGGAACTACGTAGCCTGGGCGGGTTTCAAACGGAGGATGAGCTATTACCAAGCAACAATCCCGACTCCCCACACTAGAAGCCAATGCAGTTTGGCAGCGACAGTTCTTAGGGATGCTGGGTAGCATTGGATTTCAGCACATCATGCGGCTCTTTTTTTATAGTCTCTATTATGTCACAATATTTTTTAAATTTATGAATACTCGACTATACACGAGTTATACGGTTCTTTCAAATATCTGGAGTATATAGTAATAAACTGAAGAAATTAATGAATATTCGACCTATATATGGTCATAGGGCACTTTTTATAATCTTTATTATGTCAGAATAAATTGAAGTAATTAATGCATACTCGACATATACGATGGGTTAGCAGCAGAATACATATTCCTGGCACTGTATTGCATAAAAAAAATAATGATTACTCGACCTATACACGAATTTATACGGTTCTTTCTAATATCTGGAGTATATGGATAATAACAAAGAATTAATGAATATCGAACTATAACATTACAATCATAAAGCATTTTTTTATGGGGGCTCCGGCTCCGATTTGATTTTGGGGTTTTACTCCCTAGCATTTCCTTTGAGATGAAGCATAGTCATCAAGCGCAGAGGGCTATGGACACATAAAGATTAAATATTACCACAAATATTTAACTTAATCAGCATTAAATGACCCACTGAGGTTTATATGCCGTAAAACAAAACAAACCAAACCAAACCAATCGGTCTCTCTTTGTTTGTAACCAAAACTACGTCACTGCCTACATCACAATACCAAAAATCATCAATACATAGAATAAAGAACAATTAATATTGATAAAATATATAAAAGCTGTTTATTTATAATGCAACATTTTAATCTTTTCCATAATATTACTGACAATTTAAATAAATAAACTATATAATATTTGAATAAATAAACTATGCAATACCATTGCTCCCTAGTCCACTCTGACCCGGAGTGGTAGTACCTGTTAGGGTCCCATCCTTATATGGCCATATTTGCACATATGGCATCACTTATTTTTATCTAATCTATAAATGATCGAGATTCGGTCTATTTTTGTCTGTAACCAAAACCACGTCACTGCTTACGTCACAATTACCAAAAACATCAATGCATAGAATAAAGAACAATCGCCAGGTTGACTCTTTCAACGAGGACGAGCCAGGAAGGATAAAAGGGGGCACCACTTGGCCGTCGAAAAAAAAACATCTTCCTTTCGTTTCGTATCGATTCCAGAAAGTCTAAGTAAGGGCCAAAAGCGGGGCGGTGTTGCATTTCATGAACAACTCAGTCTCCAGGAGTCCGTCCTTAAGCATTACGGGTCACCACCCATGATCCCATTATAGGGGCTTTACCCCTTGGTAGAGGTATAGAGGCCGGTTTAGCTCACAGGGACCGGTGTAGCTACTATTAGTTGAATAAATAAAAGCTACCCCTTATAATACAACGTTTGAATCCTTTTTATTATGATAAATAAACTATATATTATTCAAATAAATAAACTATGAAATTAATTAAAAAATTGTATTACTTTCATCATCATCATCATCATCATCATCATGTCACGCAAGTAGCACGGATATCTATGAAAATCCCTCGCCAACATTCCCTATCATTCATTGTGCCAGAGAGGTCCTCTGCGCAGCAACCAGCATCCTGGCATAGTTGGTCAATGTAGGTCCTTGGATGGCGGCCCACATTAGCAGGCCCATGTGTTGGCTTCCACAGGAGAACGTCGCTTATGAGCTCGTCCTTGCTTCTCCAGCAGTGCCCTGCGTGCCTAGTCCGTCTCACTCGGATGGTTTGTGAGATGGGAGACAGGTGGCCATACAGCTGCTTCCTTGTGGGGTGCTGTTTTCACGACTTGTTCAAGACTGCACGCAGCATTCTTGTGCAGCTCCCATCTAGCTTCTTCTCAAGGCTCTTCGTTAGGGTCCAAGTGGTGCAGCCATACAGCAGTACTAATATGACCACAGCATGGAAGAATTATCGCTTTAGCTTGTCAGTGAGATCGAATTTCCATATGACTGATAATTTGTTTGTGGCCGATCATGCCTTTCCTATTCGTGTATTAACATCGCTCTCTATGGTTGAGATATTACTACCAAGGTATGTGAATTGTTCTACTGGCTTAAGAGGCTTAACATCTAGTGTGGAGATGTCTCCCTTTTGGGGGGAAATTTTTTTGTATTACTTTAAATGGAAAAAAGTATTTGCGAAATTTGTAAACAATTTAAAAAAAAAAAATTTTACTCTTGCCTCTTTTTCAGTGACAAGAGGTTAACTAAAAAGTTTACAAATAAATAAATACCTACAATTTTGGCTGGGGGGGGGCACCCCACAAGGAAGCAGCTGTATGGCCACCTGTCTCCCATCTCACAAACCATCCGAGTAATACGGACTAGGCACGCAGGGCACTGCTGGAGAAGCAAGGACGAGCTCATAAGCGACGTTCTCCTGTGGAAGCCAACACATGGGCCTGCTAATGTGGGCCGCCATCCAAGGACCTACATTGACCAACTATGCCAGGATGCTGGTTGCTGCGCAGAGGACCTCTCTGGCACAATGAATGATAGGGAATGTTGGCGAGAGATTGTCATAGATATCCGTGCTACTTGCGTGACATGATGATGATGATGATGATGATGATGAAAGTAATACAATTTTTTAATTAATTTCATAGTTTATTTATTTGAATAATATATAGTTTATTTATCATAATAAAAAGGATTCAAACGTTGAATTATAAGGGGTAGCTTTTATTTATTCTACTAATAGTAGCTACACCGGTCCCTGTGAGCTAAACCGGCCTCTATACCTCTACCAAGGGGTAAAGCCCCTATAATGGGATCATGGGTGGTGACCCGTAATGCTTAAGGACGGACTCCTGGAGACTGAGTTGTTCATGAAATGCAACACCGCCCCGCTTTGGCCCTTACTTATACTTTCTGGAATCGATACGAAACGAAAGGAAGATGTTTGTTTTTTTCGACGGCCAAGTGTAGGCATGGGATCAACGATATTAATTTACTCTGTAGGTCCAGCGGCCGAAGCTCACTGGACCCCGGGCTTGACCGGAAGCCAGCCTCATCCAGGATCTGAACTCGGATTGTCGGTTCCATTTCCAGACCTCCTTGTCAATTGGTTATGTTTTCATCTGCTTATGTTTTTGCGTGAGCATCTTTTGGATTTTGCGTGCGTGTGTTTATGTACATACGTACGCATTGGCGTGTGTGTGCGGGGGGGGGATTGGTAGGAGGAGTGTATTTGACGCGGGTTGATTTATGTGCGTGCGTGCGTGTGTGTGCGTGCGTGCGTGTGTGTGTGTGCGTGTGTGTGCGTGTGTGTGTGTGCGTGTGTGTGTGTGTGTGTGTGTGCGGCAATTTATCAACAGCTTATCCATTCTACGGTGGAACAACATTGACTGGATCCCGAAATTAATTTTTTAGGATTCCAGAAATCTTTTCATCTTTAGAAACATTAATCCAAATCCTTCATTCCTCAACAACAGTTCCAATATGGAAGCAAGCCAAGAAATACGAACATCATATATATATATATATATATATGTGTGTGTGTGTGTATGTGTGTATGAGTGTGTGTGTGTATGTGTGTGTGATATAGATATAAATAAATGTAGATATAATATCTATTTTGTTTACAAGGATGTTTATAAACAGAGTAGAATATATGTATATATATATATATATATATATGTGTGTGTGTGTGTGTGTGTGTGTGTGTGTGTGTGTGTGTATCTGGGCAGCATTCTTTCATTTATACACGTAGAATTAAACAAAAGGCACATCCCCTAGTTAACAATGTTATTGATGATCTTTTCAAGCTTTCTGGACAACTTTTTTATATTTGGATGGAATCCGTGGATTAGTCCACCGACGTTCGTATTGCGTATAAAACTGGAACACATCACCCTGATGATGGCACTTCGAAGTGCCGAAAGTACTCAGGATATGAACTTCGGTGGACTAATCCACGAATTTCATCCAAATGTTAAAAAGTTGGACAGAAAGCTTGAAAAGACCATCAATAGAATTGTTAAACAGGAGACGTGCCTTTTATTTAATTCTTCACACACACACACACACACACACACACACACATAGATATATATATATATATATATATATATATATATATATATATATATATGGTGGGATGTGAGGAACAAAAGAACGAAACTCAGACAAAATTGTGTAGATCTTGAGCTCGGCATCATCAGTCGTTTTAATGAATTATCAGGTTATCGTACAAGTGTTTTATAGAAGGGGAAGTGTGGCGGGAAGAGGTGGATAGGAAAGAAGGTCAAGTGGCTGGGTAAGTGTTTGTGAGGAGAGGATTTGAATGGTCATTAAAACGACTGGTGATGCCGAGCTCAAAGCTCTAGCGAAATATACCCTACACACTTTTGTCTGAGTTTTGTACTTTTGTTCCACACATCTCCACCTCATTCTGTCGGATTCATTCCAATCCTCTTTCCATATATATATATATATATAATATATATATATATATATATATATATATATATATATATATATATAAGCAACGATAGTCGGTTTTTTACAGATTTGATCTCTCTGGTGATCGTAAAATATATACACTAATGTAAGTATTTATCAGTTAAAACACCGCTCCTTACTGACAGCTGTCGACGGCCAAGAGGCTAAGGAACCGGGCTGATGAAAAGTCAGTCGGGTTTCGCTACTGGTCAAAAGTAGTTGCTGTATCTAGCCTGATAAGACGTGGAATAGTGTCCAATTTTTTAATTTTTTAATTTTTATTTATTGGAACTACGTAGCCTGGGCGGGTTCAAACGGAGGATGAGCTGTTACCCAAGCAACAAATCCCGACTCCCCACACTAAGAAGCCAATGCAGTTTGGCAGCGACAGTTTCTTAGGGGATGCTGGGTAGCATTGGATTTCAGCACATCATGCGGCTCTTTTTTTATAATCTCTATTATGTCTCAATATTTTTTTAAATTATGAATACTCGACCTATACACGAGTTATACGGTTCTTTCAAATATCTGGAGTATATAGCAATAAACTGAAGAAATTAATGAATATTCGACCTATATATGAGTCATAGGGCACTTTTTATAATCTTTATTATGTCAGAATAAATTGAAGTAATTAATGCATACTCGACATATACGATGGGTAGCAGCAGAATACATATTCCTAGCACTGTATTGCATAAAAAAATAATGAATACTCGACCTATACACGAGTTATACGATTCTTTCTAATATCTGGAGTATATGATAATAAACTGAAGAAATTGATGAATACTCGACCTATACATGAATCATAAGGCATTTTTATAATCTCTATTGCGTAAGAATAAATTATTAAAAATGGATTCATACTCGACTTATATACGAAGGGTAGCGGCAAAATACATGCTCCCTGCACTGCATTGTTTAAAAAATAATGATTACTCGACCTATACACGAATTATACGATTCTTTCTAATATCTGGAGTATATGGGAATAAACTGAAGAAATTAATGAATACTCGACCTATACATAAATCATAAGGCATTTTTTTAGGGGCTCCGGCTCCGGATTTGTTTTGGGGGTTTTACTCCCCTAGCCTTTCCTTGAGATGAAGCATATCCACTAGGCAGCAGAGGCATGGACGACATAAGATTAAAATTACCAAAATATTTTCCCTAATTCACAATTTCAATATTACAAATAAATCAAACATAACTTTTTCGGGTTTTTTTGGGGGGGGGTTAAATTCCTTTTGATTTTCCCTTGGGTGTTTAAGCAATGCAAGATAATTTGGAATTCCTCTGATGATGATTAGTATTATCTGCGTTATTCGGACTATTGTCCTCATCTTTATTGTTATCTGTACAATGTTTCGGTCAGTGTGCCCTCCGGCCTTCTTCGGGTATTTCTTGTCGAACTTGGGAACCTTCTCGGACTCGGGAACCTTCTGTGCCAGAGGGCACATCGACCGAAACGTTGTACAGATAACAATGAAGATGAGGACAACAGTCAGAATAACTCAGATAATACTAATGATTTGGAATGTTTCATTATTAAAATTGTCTCAAATAAAATGGGGCAAGTAAGAAATCTGCGATTAAGCGACACCAGATAATCTGTATTCACATTTTTGCATTGCATCTTGGAGGATTTGGAACCAGAGGGTGATAATGGACAAGGATTGGTAAATGGGGGGTCAACATGCACAAATTTCCGTTTTAAACATTTTTCTCAGTTGTGAGCAATATGAGATTTAATAAAGTGTATACTTAAATTTAGTCGGATACTATATAACTCTGACAAGGCCGGGAACATACAGTTTTGATATATATATAATATATATATTATATATATATAATATATATATATATATATATATATATCAAGAAATAAAAGAAAATTGAAATGCAAATTAGTAGAAGCACTCTCACACACACACACACACACACACACATACACATATATATATATATATATATAATATATATTTGTTAGTAACCCTCTATTCAATCCCATCCCTTCTTATGTTTTTACTTATCAGTGTCGCCGAGCGGTCTGTATCGTGTTATCTTCATCCTTTTCGGCCGAATGTGTCATATAAATCAACGGACTTGATTTTTATTTGTCCAATCGACTCCGCGGGAAAGAGAGATATCGCTAAATCGAAATGATTTTAACTTCCATATTAGAAGCAGTAATAACTCTCTCTCTCTCTCTCTCTCTCTCTCTCTCTCTCTCTCTCTCTCTCTCTCTCTCTCTCTCTCTCTCTTCTGGTCCTACCGATCAAGTATTGCTATTTGACGTATATCATGTGATCTAGCGCCATTTTTTATTTTTTATTTATTTATTTTTTCAATTCACCAATAACCACCGTAGACCCTTCACTGACTTTAACACTGCTAAGGTCTAACAGGGGTCAGTTCATTCCTCTTCAACTATTGTTATAATGTTTCGAAGGGATCCTTTTCTCTGTTCCTTTGAATACGGGACACCCACACCCACACCCACACAGACGCAGCACATATATACACATACACCGCGTGAGGCGCGTAGTCTAATGGTTAGAGTAATAGGAAATGGACTCGTCGACCTGAGTTCAAATCCTGGACGAAGCTCTTTGAATTTCATGTAGCGCTAATACATTTGGGAAAGGTATGAATCCGATTGTCCCTCCAGCTATGGGTAAATAGCAGGGCAGACTGGGTTCTTTAACCTTGGCTAGGTAACCAGTCTAGGAGAAGGAAAACTCTGAATTCAAACA
>CM042169.1:6690494-6712994 GCA_023376005.1 Doryteuthis pealeii
AATGGGAGTCTATTAACAGAAAGTAATCGACTCTATTTAATCAGCTACAAACAACAAAGAAAAGATTTTGGTGATAAGTAATAAGAAACGGAAGAAAAAAACACACGCTGAACATTTCAGTCTTTTCATGTTGGATTTTTCCCGACCCCTTCTCTCTCTCTCTCTCTCTCTCTCTCTCTCTCTTCTCTCTCTCCTCTCTCTCTCTCTCTAAATAAATAAATAAATAAATAAATAAATAAATATAGAGAGAGAGACAGAGAGAGACAGAGAGACACAGAGAGACAGAGAGACAAAGAGACAGAGAGAGATAGGCACTGGGTCCCACTAGATCACAGAAGTTAAGCCTATATATATATATATATATGCTATCTCTCTCTGTCTCTCTCTCTCTCTATATATATATATATATATATTATATATATATATATGTGTGTGTGTGAGTGCGTGTATAATCTTTTTTTTTTCTCTTCCATTTTTTCGATTTTATTTTCTATTTGCACTCACCTATTCTCTCTCTCTCTCTCTCTCTCTCTCTCTCTCTCGCTCTCTCTCTCGTCTTCTTCTTTCTTTCTTCTTCTGCTTCCTTCTTCTTCTTCTTCTTCTTCTTCTTCTTCTCTTCTTCTTCTTCTTCTTCTTCTTCTTTCTTCTTCTCTTCTTCTTCTTCTTCTTCTTCTTCTTCTTCTTCTTCTTCTTCTTCTTCTTCTTTTCTTCTCTTCTTCTTCTTCTTCTTTATTTCTTCTTCTTCTTCTCTTCTTCTCTTCTTCTTCTTCTTCTTCTTCTTCTTCTTCTTCTTCTTCTTCTTCTTCTTCTTCTTCTCTTCTTCTTCTTCTTCTTCTTCTTCTTCTTCTTCTTCTTTCTTCTTCTTCTTCTTCTTCTTCTTCTTCTTCTTCTTCTTCTTCTTCTTCTTTATTTCTTCTTCTTCTTCTTCTTTTCTTCTTTCTTCTTTTCTTCTTCTTCTTCTTCTTCTTCTTCTTCTTCTTCTTCTTCTTCTTCTTCTTCTTCTTCTTCTCTTTTTTCTTCTTCCACTTCTTCTTCTTCTTCTTTATTTCTTCTTCTTCTTCTCTTCTTTTCTTTCTTCTTTCTTCTTCTTCTTTTCTTCTTCTTCTTCTTCTTCTTCTTTCTTCTTCTGCTACTCTTCTTTCTTCTTCTTCTTCTTCTTCACTTCTTCTTTCTTCTCCTTTCTTCTTCTCCTTGTAGACAGGTAAAAGCAATCTATATATTAATACGCTTGTTCCTTAATCTTCCGACTGTTATCATCTTGCAACACTCTCCGGTTAAGTAATCAGACGGCCCAAATTGTCTAAGATAAAATGTGAAAATGTAAACCCTGATTATGTGATGTCGCTTATCCGCCGAATTCTTATTTCTTCTGGGTGACGTCACCTCAGCTAAATAATATATATTTTTTTCTTATAAAGAAAGAAAGCGAAGAAAGTATAGGAAAAATAGAAAAAGGAGTTGAGCATGCGGAAATGATAACGCTAACCTGTTTCAATCGAACATAATGAAAAGATGAAAAAAGGAAAAAAGAAGAGTGAAAGGGAGTTAGATTATTTACATATTGAACTAATTGTAATAGTTCTTAAACATCAACTCCCACTACCTAAACATCCCTGTCCCATCAATAACAGAAACCTTATTAGCTACCCCGCCCTGAAAAAAAGAGAAACTCACACTACACACTTAAACATTCCTAGTAGCATCCCGCCCTATCGGCTGAGGCATTAGAATGCACCGACTGCACCTCTGCAGAGGGGTAAGACTCCCCCAATGGGGCCACCTGTTAGCCGTGAGTGGCGACCCGTGATGCTTAAGGATAGAGCCCAGGTGGATGAGCAGTTCATGACTTGCAATACACCACTTTGGTCCTATCTTGGGCTAGACGGGCGGTCGGAGAGGCCCCCTCCGATCAATCGGCTGGTCACATCAAGCCCTAGCACCTATATGATTTTCCTAACCCTATTGCCCTTATGGCAAGCCCCAACCCCTTTTTATCATATGGGGGCTAGAAGGCGGTGACTGAGGGTCAACATGTCCTGGGAATTACGTTAAACTCAAACTGATGGTAAGGTTCCAGTTCTGACGGTCTATCCATAAATCGATAAACGAAGAATTCAAACAGATTGACCAAAAGACAAGATGGTGGTAAGGTTCCAGTTCTGGAGGTTTGGGGAATGTGGAGCACCCCTTCATCACCATTGCTCCCTTGTCCACTCTGACCCGGAGTGGTAGTACCTGTTAGGGTCCCGTCTATGGGTTAAGTAGAAAACATGAGTTTATAAACAAAATTGTATTATGCATTAAGAAGGAATTTATTTCACAACTGTCGGCATTAAATGACCCACCGAGGTTGATATGCCGTAAAACAAACCAAACCTAGTAGCATCAGCAACTGACCAGCCCCTCCTCTATTCACGACCTCCTAACTCACCAGTATGAGAATGACATCATTCAAAGCAAGAACTCAATCCACTGTCCTAGAGATGGTCTAACAGACCGAAACATTATAACGTCGACATCAATACCCACAATAAACATCCATCGTGTACAATATCCCATGTTTATTCACCTTTCTCCGCAATAGTTCTTAAGTAAAGATATCAAACGTTGTAATAATTAAACTATCATACTGAATATAAATAAGTTCAAAACATACGAAGAATCTAGGATAGGCCAGCTGGTGTAGTGGTTAGAATCACCGCCTTTCAACTTGGCAGTCGATGTTTCGAGTCACACACGGAGCAGTCTCCCATGTCTATAACCTTGCTGATGAAACCTAATAGGTCGAAATGTACATTCAGGGATTGACATTTTCCCGATTTGTTTAGCCTTACATTTGAACATATATGCCCGCCTAAATTCGTTAATTATTAACTAATTAATTTTCAAAATTAGGTATGACTTCAATTAAGCACATATCCTCCAAATATATATATATTAAATTTTGTGTATTTTGGCAGCAAATTATTCTTAAGACGTGTTATTGAATAACACGGAGACAACGTATTAAATATCTTCAATAACTAACACTCACCTAACCCCCCTCTTAAAAATAATAGACTCTCTGAATTTGATAAAAGCATAGATAACTAAACTAAAAATTAACTAAAAAAAATTACATAAGCCCATGCATACGAGTGGAGCAACAGTCGAAAGCGCTCGGGAAATAAGTATGCAAAATATGATGAATCAACTCGATCCAGATTCAAAAAGGATAGCCAGAAGACGGGGAAAAAATATCTATACAAAAAATGAAAAAAGAATACTCCGTGTTATTCAATAACACATGTCTTAAGAATATATATATATATATATATATATATTATATATATATATATATATATATATAAAGTTAAAAGAAAGGAAATGAATCCGACAAATATGAGTAAGAAAAGGTGGAATGAAAACATCACACAATGCTGTTAAAGAAGAAAACAATTTATAATATAATCATAGCTGATACTGATCAATATTTCGATTTTACAAAAATCATCATCAGAGCTCATTCACTCCCGTAGTTGTTTGGGTCGGAGAGGAAAGTCAAAATGAGTTTACAAAACAAAAAAACCTTAATACTGCAAAAAACGAAAGACGTTACAATATTCACCAACGTGGGCATTTCGCGCCATATATATGTCGGTCATGTTCCATGTATATCTTTTGTCAACAAATGTAGCGAATTTTTGAGATGTTGGCAACAAGGCGAAAACAATTTAAACGGAAGGGGATGGGTGTTAAGAAATGTGACGGTTGGAATTCAAAAGACTTTTAGTAAAGGAATTTTTTACGATTAAATGTTTTTATTATTTAAATTTTATTATTTAATTTTAATTCGCTACATTTGTTGACAAAAGATATACATGGAACATGACCGACATATATATGGCGCGAAATGCCCACGTTGGTGAATATTGTAACGTCTTTCGTTTTTTGCAGTATTAAGGTTTTTTGTTTTGTAAACTCATTTTGACTTTCCTCTCCGACCCAAACAACTACGGGAGTGAATGAGCTCTGATGATGATTTTTGTAAAATCGAAATATTGATCAGTATCAGCTATGATTATATTATAAATTGTTTTCTTCTTTAACAGCATTGTGTGATGTTTTCATTCCACCTTTTCTTACTCATATATATATATATAGCGTGACCCAAAAAAAGAAACAGACCTAATTTGCAAAAAAAAGTCTGTTTTTGATGTCACCCTATATTTATATATGTATATCCAGAGGTTCTGCTAGTATAAGAGAATCTGTGTTACACTTCCATGTTTTGTTTTGATCTTAGTAAAGTAATTGTTTGTTGACAAAAGCAGACTTTGATTCTTTATAAATAAAAAAAACGAAATAGGTGAGAGCAATTAATATATATTGGTTGACCGACTTATCTATCTGTGAGGAGAATACAGTCATTTAAGATAGGTTAATACTTACTAACCCAGTTTCTTTGTGTACTTTGAATTAAAGACTCTTGTTGGTTTCGTTTTTTTTTTTTTTTTAGATTCTCGTTAACGAAGATTAATTCAACTCAGTCCCGCAAGCCCCTCAAAAAAATACAATTGCACACACTCAACTGGTATCATGGTTAACAATCTCATCTCGCAAGTCCGTTACTAGAGCATAGCGAGTTCAATTCTCTATGGATGTCGCGTACTTTTAACCTTTGGTCACATCCTACCCGAATTGACGAATTGATAGAAAGAAGAACACTGAAGTAGTAGGATTGGGGTACTTACTACTCGTATAAATCCCTAAATGTTAGTTTTATAAGAGGTTCACCGAGTATTAACTCGGGTTCTTATAAAACATTGGGTTACCTAAAGGATAAATACCCAATGTTGAACACTTCGGTTAGGAAAAACGACAAACACGTTAGTTACGTTTATAAAGCTTTAATATAACATGTATAGAGGAACGAAGTTCCCAGGCTATAAAATGTCACAAGAGTCCCAACATACACAGTAATGTTCATGTACAAAATAGGTGGAAACCACTTACTGTGAGCAGTGTCGTGTCTGTGGCGTCTGGCATGCACCATAGGTGTCTGCTGGGGAGAAGTGACAAGCACGTCCAGGCTTGTTCAGTGGCATCAGAAGAAGAGGGTTCTCTTCTTGGGTTCCCGTGTCAGTTGACCAAAATAGGGTCTCCAGACACAGGAGATTTACCAAAACCCTCAGAAAAGGGAGACTGCCCTTACAGTTTCTTTTTTTTTTTTTTTTCTTTTTTTTTTTAGATTCTCGTTAACGAAGATTAATTCAACTCAGTCCCGCAAGCCCCTGAAAAAAATACAATTGCACACACTCAACTGCTATCATGGTTAACAATCTCATCTCGCAAGTCCATTGCTACAGCATACCGAGTTCGATCCTCGATGGTTTAGTTTGGTTTGGTTTGCTTTGTTTTATGGCATGTAAAACTCAGTGGGTCATTTATTGCCCCGCACTGTCGGCTGGGGCGTTAGAATACACCGACTGCATCTCTGTAGAGGGGTAAGACTCCCCCAGTGGAGCCACCTGTTGGCCGTGGGTGGCGACCCGTGATGTTTAAGGATAGAACCCAGGTGGGTGAGCAGTCAATGACTTGCAATATTCCACTTTAGGCTTTCCTTGGGCTATACGGGCGGGCGGAGAGGCCCCCTCCGATCAATCGACTAGCCACGTCAAGCCCTAGAACCTATATGATTGCCCCAACCCTACTGCCCTTAAGACAACCCCCAATCCTTCTTATCATATGGGTGCTAGAATGTCTACATGTCCTGGGAATGACGTTAAACTCTATCTGATGGTGAAGTTCCAGTTCTGAAGGTTTGGGGAATGTGGAGCACCCCTTTATCACCATTGCTCCCTGGTCCACTCTGACCCGGAGTGGTAGTACCTATTAGGGTCCCATCTATGACCTACTGAGGTTGATATGCCGTTAAACAAAACAAACCAAACCAAATCATTTATTACCGACAAGGCATAACGTTTTGGCATACCATTAAAATCTATCAATCAAAAATGCTGAACGTAGAAGGAAAAGTAAGAACGAACTCATAATTGACGTTCTTCTATAGACTCCAACACATGGACATACCAGAGTAAGACCGTCTAACAAAAACTTACTTTCACCAACTCTGTACGGATACTAGATGCCATCCACTGGACTGGTGTCGGTCCGCAAAGTACTACCTGCCGGTCCGTAGGTGTCACACATAATTTTTTATTTGGTTTGTTTTGTTTTACGGCATATCAACCTCAGTGGGTCATTTAATGCCGATAAAGTTTTAAAATAAATTCCTTTTTAATAGATAATCAAGTTTGTTTATAAACTCTCGTTTTTCTATTTAACCCATAGATGGGACCCTAACAGGTACTTCCACTCCGGGTCAGAGTGGACCAGGAGCAATGGTGATGAAGGGGTGCTCCACATTCCCCAAAACCTCCAAAACTGGAACCTCAACATCATCTTGTCTTTTGGTCAATCTGTCTGAGTTCTTCTTTTATCGATTTATGGATATACCGTCTAGCACAAGGGTAAGAGTGAAGTGTTACATATCATGGACTGATCAGCTAGCAGGATTCCGTCCTTAAGCATCATGGATCGCCACTCACAACCACCAGGTGGCTCCATTGGAGGGAGGGTATTACTTCTCTGCAGAGGTTCAGCCGACGTATTCTACAGCCTCAGCCGACAGGGCTAATAGACGTGAGAATGTAGGAAATGTAAGAAGATGAAGATGCAAGACTGGACGCGAGATGTGCGTTTGAAAAGTGATAAAATCCCAGGAAATTAGTTGTTTTTTTTTTTTCAGAAAGACGAACGAAAAGACAATAAAAGAAAAGAATTCAGGTAGAAATTGAAGGATCGAGAAAGAATAGAAATGACGTAAAGGACAGATAGGATAAAAGAATGAAGGAACTAAGGTAATGATGGCCAAAATAAAGGATTCTTTAAGCGGTCCGAGAAAACAGCTTTGTCTCTGTTTTCAATATATTATCTCTTGTTGTAAAAAGGGAAAAGAAGAAGAAAAGAAATGAAAAACCTAATTAGTCCCAAAGTGAGTTGATCTAATTATCAACCAACATAAGAAAATGAAAGCAAATCCCAAGAATTGGCGGGGGAAAAAACTTACAGTTCCCGTTTACAATACTGGGGTAATAAAAAGGGGAGAATAATAGGCAAAATAAGGAAAGAATGAATATGTAGATGAATAGGGATAGAAAGGAAGGAAGAAAGGGTAGAAAGAGATTATTAAAAAAGAAGAGAAAGAGAGAAAGAGAAGGAATGGCGGAGGGAATGAGAATATAAGAAACGAAGAAGAAAGGGGGAATGAATGAATGAAGGGGAATAGAAGAAAGGAAAAATATAAAGAAGGAAAGGATTGAAGAAATGAATAGAAGAAGAATATAGAAAGAAGAAGAATATAAGAAATAAAGAATAAGAACCAATGAATTAGTGAACGAAGGAGAATAGAAAAATAAGAAAATGGAAGGAAAGAAAGAAGAATGGAAATGGAAATGAACGAATGAATGAATGAAGAAAGTGGAAGAAAAAAAAGATTAAGAAAAAGAAGAGAAGGAAAAGGGGGGAAGAGGAGTATTAAAAAAAGAAATAGAAAGAGATAACGCGGTGGCGGAACGGAGAGAATGAGAATATGAAATATAAAGAATAAGAACCTTCGAATGAGCGAACGAAAAGAATAGAAAAATAAAGAATTGGAAGGAATGAAGGAAGAAATAGACTAGAAATGAAGGAATGAAGAGGAACAGAAAAAGAAAGGAGGATTAAAGAAAGGAAGGAGGGGGGATTATTGGGAAAAAAAGAAAAAGAAAAGAGAGCAGAGTTGAAGGAAGGGAAATATAAGATATAAAGTATAAATAATGAATGGGCTAACGAAGGAGAATTGTAAAAGAATTGAAAGGAAGAAAAGAAAGAAGGAAAGGGAATAGGAAAATAAAGAATAGAAAGAAACGAAGGAATGAAGAAAGTAGAAGGAAGAAGGAAGAAAGGAAAGAAAGAAGGAAAGAAAGGAAGAAAGAAAGAAAGAAGGAAGGAAAGAAAGAAAGAAAGAAAGAAAGAAGGAAGGAAGGAAGGGAGGAAGGAAAGAAGGAAGGGAGAAGGGGAGGAAGGAAATAAAAAAGGAATGAAAGAAGGGAGGAGTAAAAGAGGGAAGGAAGCAAATAAGGAAGGAAGGAAAGAAAGAAGGAAGGAAGGAAAGAAAGGAGGAATGAAAGAAGGAAGGAATTAAGGAAAAAGGAAGGAAGGAAAGAACGAAAGAAGGAACGAACCAATGAAAGAAGCAAAGAAGGGAGGAAAGAAGGTAAATACGAATAAAAAAAATGAAAGATACTGAGGGAGAATACAAGTGAAGAAATAAACTACAAAAAGAAAGAAAAGAGTTCAGGAGAAAAAAGTTGAGGGAAGAATGAAAGGAATGATTGAGAATAGAAACAATAGAAAGAGGAGAAAGGGTGAAAGAGTGAATGAATGAACGAAGGAAGGAATAGAGAGAGAAAGGAAGGAAGAATACATAGATAAAGAAGTGATAAAGGAAATAAGAAAGAAATTGCACCGGAAGCAAAGAAAAAGAAAGATAGAAAGAAAGAAAAAAAGAAAGAAAGAAAGAAAGAATAAAACAATTTCAGAGAAAAAGAGAGAGTGGGTGAATCAAAGAAGGAGAGATGGTAGAAGAAGAAAGAAAGAAAGAAAGAAAGAAAGGAAAGAAAGAAAGAAAGAAAGAAAGAAAGAAAGAAAGAAAGAAAGAAAGAATAAATAAAACAATTTAAGAGAAAAAGAGAGAGTGGGTAAATCAGAGCAGAGAAAGAAAGAAAGAATGAAAGAAAGAAAAAGAAAAAGAAAGAAAGAAAGAAAGAAAGAAAGAAATAAGAGAAACATAGAAAGAATAGAAATAATAGAGTAAACTACACAACAACAAAAGAGGCGAAAAAAGAAGTTGAGGGAGCAATAAAAAAAGATGAAGAAGAAAAGAATGAAGGATGGGCAAAATGAAGGAAAAGAAAGGCAAGACGTGTAGAATTAGGAATTCTCGAGCTGATAAGAGAGAGGTTTTTTGTGCCATTAATTCTCTTGTGTTTGTCTTCGGTAATTGTCCTTGGTTCCAAAATTAAAAAGCGCCACCAGTTATCAGTTATACGTGAGTGTCTACCCGACAAATAGATTCATATACTTATATGGAACTGGAGGCGGTTTCACACACACATATATATATATATATATATGTGTGTGTGTGTGTGTGTGTGTGTGTGTGTGTATGTGTGTGTGAGTGTATATATATATGTATGTATATATGCATATATGTATATATATATGTATGTATATATATATATGTATATATACATATGTGTGTGTGTATATATATATGTATGTATATATATATGTATATATATGTATATATGTATATATATGTATGCATATATATATATGTATATATATATGTATATATATATATATATATGCTTAAATGTATATGTGTATTTGTGTGGCTATGTGTACCTCTATGTATATATATATATGAGTTTTTGCATGTATGTAAAATGCACGTATGTAAAAGATCATATATATAACATATATATATATATATATATATGTAAGCACACACACACACGCACACACAAACACACACACACACACACACACACATATATATATATATATATATATATATATATATATATATATTACTTGCTTAGAATTATGTGTATGCGTGTGTGCATTTATGTGCCTATATGTATGTATGTATGTATGTATGTATGTATCTATATATCTAAATATATATGTGTGTGTGTGCTTGCATTTATGCATGTATGTAAAATAGCATATATGTAAATATATATATATGTGTGTGTGTGTGTGTGTGTGTGTGTGTGTGTGTGTGTGTTTGTATGTGTGTAGATGCATTAATGTAAACATGTGCTCCCATAAACATATATAAACACTTATATATGTCTGTTTACATGCGTGTTTATGTCTATACATGTGTATGTGTGTGTGTGTGTGTGTGTGTGTGTGGTTGTATGTATTTATATGCATATATATATATATATATATATATTATATATATATATTAGAGGAGATGCAAAATTATTTGTAGACTGTTATTATTATTATAGTTTTTCACACCAGCATTAGCTGATGTTATTTCTTTGGAGTCTGAGTGATAAGAAGTCTCCTCAGTTCTGCAGGACTCTTCTCAGTATTCTGGCAGATTGCAACAGTGCAGTAGTCTGAATGGTCTCAATTCTTTCTTTGATTTCCAGATTTTCCAGTCTTTTTTCCAAGCTTTTTAGGGCTGTTCTAAGTCCACCAACTACAATTGGTATCACTTTGACTTTCATATACCATAGCTTTTTCATTATTATTTACTCCTTTTAAGTTTTCACATCAGCGTTAGCTGATGGTCTTTCAGTGGAGTCTGAGTGACAACAAGTCTCCTCAGGTCTCCAGGACTTTGCTGAGTATTCTGGCAGATTACAGCAGTGCAGTATTCTGGATGGTCTCAATTCTCTCTCTGATTTCCAAATTGTCCACTCTTTTTTTCAAGCTTTTTGGAACCGTTCCAAGTGCACTGACTACAATTGATATTACTTTGACTTTCATATTCCATAACTTTTTCAGTTCTCTGGCAAGGTCCAAGTATTTGTCCATCTTTTCATTTTCCTTCATCTTCACCCTGTGATCTGCTGGAACTGCAAAATCCACCAGTTGACAAGTTCTTTCTTTTATTATTATTATTATTATTATTATTATTATTATTATTATTATTATTATACGCTTAGAAGTAATTTTTACCGGAAATGTATACTGCTGGTTTTGGGAAAGTTTATAAATATGGGTGGCAATTTTGTGTACATCTTATACTCGGGATAATCCAACAATTTTAATCCCGCCAAAATATTTATTTCAGAGCAATTAAAGATGACGGCATATCAAACAGATTGCTCCAGGTTTGAACAGAGGTCTGTCGTAAAATTTCTGGTGGCTGAAAAGTGCAAACACTTTGATATGTACGGAGAATCACGTTTTAGTAAAAAAAAAATGTTTGCAAATGGGTTAAGCATGGGTTTGCCTCTACGAGCCAAAGTCGAAAAGTTTATGACTACGAGTTAAAAAAGAGAGTCCACACAGGGGAAGGACATTAACACTACAGTAAAGAAAAGTTCCGGGCCCAGCAGTCACTAACGAACGTGATGTTGATAGTCTTCTGGGGTTTGAAAGGAGCCATTATTATTGATTGCGTTGAAAAAGGTGCAACTGTAAACTTTTTATTGCAAACTCCTTGGGCAAAACTAGATTATTTATTGAATATGGTGATTATTTTCGTTAAAAACGGTTGGTTGGTTGGTTGGTTGGTTTTAGGCATATCTGTTGGAATAATTTTTTTATTTCATTGGAATATTTTTTTATATAGAGTGTGCTGTAGCCCACCACTCTGTGTTGGCGCGTGGATTAAAGCCAGCCAATAAACACGCTCGAATACGTATCGCGGATTTTGAAAGCCGTTCATTTTTCACGTATTCGCCACGGACGAATGGATTAACAACCGAAGAACAAAGAAGGATTCTATCTAACGTTAAGGAACACAAGGATTCTACCTAAAACAAGGGATCTCCACTGTAAAGTGCACTCACTTGCAGCCTAAAACTGGCAAACTTTCGTTGCGGTCTGTAGACTTTCGCCGGTTTGCCGATGTCCTTGCATTGGCCAATACGATTGCTAAAATTCATTTTAAGTGTCTAGTTGTTGTATTCCTTGAAATCCTCGGTAGAAAAGAGGGTAAAAAAGAACAATTTCCTCGTAAATTCCTACCATAAAATAAACTGAACCCTGATTTTATGTCCGTGTTTTTGCAATAAATGTTTTAGTTTTCTTGCACCCGTTATTTTACAATACTAAATATGTTTCCTTTATTTATTTTAATATTCATTTCAATGTGTATATTCTAAAAAGTTTTATTTTGTGAGAATGGTTAGTTTTAATGTGGGGGCTCCTTTTGTTGTTGTTATTTCTTTTCTTTTTTTTTTTGGCTTTGGTACTCTAAAATAAAAACGTCAGATTTTAATCATCGTCGACGAAAAAACAAAATTTCGATCATAAAAGGAGGATCCAATTTATGGCTAAATTGTAAAACGAACCCCCACTTTAAAACTAAACATTCTCACAAAATAAAAACTTTTAGAATATACACATTGAAGTGAATATTAAAATAAATAAAGAAAATATATTTAGTATTGTAAAATAACGGGTGCAAAAAAATAAAACACGGACATAAAATGAGGGTTCATTTTATTTTATGGTAGGAATTTACGAGGAACTTGTTCTTTTTTACCGAAAAGAGTGTAGTTTTAGTAGATACTCCTTGTAACAGAAAGTCTGTATGTCTTGATCTCGGAAAGTTCAATTTGCAATTGATTTCAGGACAAATACCAACGACCTTAAATGCGTTCTATATCGTTTCTAATTGGCTAATTTTTACCGGAATTGGCTGCTGCTGATATTAGAAAAGTTCGTAAATATAAGTGAGAATTTGCCGAACACTTTAGACCCATAGATAGTCTAAAAACGAAGATGCCGAAAAAATGAGTTTAAAAAAAACGTGTTATGAATATTGAGTTTAAAGAATTTTCAAATACCCATCAAGCATGAATAGAACAAAACATCTTCGGCATAAAATAGCCCAACGAAGGTTGACATGCCATAAAATCCAACTAACCAAAACAAATCAAACCAAATGTAAGTTTTTAAGTTAAATTTGCAATTGATTTCAGGCTCAAATGTTTCTATACCGTTTCTGATTGGCTGAGGATGGGAATAATCTAACACGTGATTTCAAGACATTAACAAACGGACTTAAATGTGTTCTATATCGTTCCTCATTATTTCTCAATTTGTACCGGAAATGCCTGTTTGGGAAAGTTCATAAATATGAGTGGGAATTTGGTGTACATCTTTTATCTGAAGATAATCTAACACGTGATTTCAAGACAATTACTAACGACCTTAAATGTGTTCTATATCGTTCCTCATTATTTCTTAATTTGTACCGGAAATGCCTGCTTGGGAAAGTTCATAAATATGAGTGGGGATTTGGTGTAGATATTTTACCCGAAGATAATCTAACACATGATTTCAAGACAATTACCAACGGCTTTAAATGTGTTCTATATCGTTTCTCATTATTTCTCAATTTTTACAAGAAATGCCTGCTTGGGAAAGTTCATAAATATAAGTGGAAATTTGATGTACATCTTTTATCTATAGATAATCTAAAAACGATTATGTTGCAAAGATTTGTCTGGTGTCCTTCACAGGAAGCATATAAAGATGACGACTTGAAGAATATATGTAAATTTTCCAAGCTATTCCTAATATGGGATTCAGTAGCGTTCTTACTTATTCCAGCATCTGATTGGCTTGTAGATACAAATTCTTAGATCACCACTTGTGGCTGGACATAGAATCAGATGCAATAGCCTATTTCGTCTAGGAAACAGACGTTCGAAGAAAATGTCTTGAGTGAGAGTGAATATCGGTTTATTGTCAACAAGGGTTGACATGCCGTAAACTCCAGCAAACCTAAACCAAACCAAACCAGGTTTTACTTGTTCTATTTGGAGGTGCTTCTTTGTATGTTGCTATGGTTAACGAACTAGACTAGAAAATCATTACGAGTGAGTTTGCTTCTCACTGGGTACTTTCTTACCTTGGCCTTGTGCCAAACTAACCAAAGTCTTGTAAACATCAAGATGTCGACTAGTGTTGTAACTTACTCCAGCATCTGGTTGGCTTGTAAATACAGCTCCTTAGACCACCGCTTGTGGCTGGACATAGAATCAGATGAAATGACCGATTTCGTCTAGGAAACAGACGTTCGAAGAAAAGGTCTCGAGCGACAAAATTATAGTAAATATCGTTTTATTGTCATCAAGGTTTGACATTCCGTAAATCCAACCAACTAATTTATCAACACTATTAACCCATTTTTCTTTATCTTGTGTCAGACTTATCCTCACCTGTATACCTGTTTTCATACCTGCAGTTACACCTACTTGCATACAGGAATAAAATAATTTACGTGAGTATTCAGCGAGATGTTGGAAGGTTTGTTTTTATCGGTTTCATTTCACGATTTACATGATGAATGTCTTTGGCTGGGGGCCTTGTAAACGACGCATGTTTTTGTTTTTTCGCATCTAAATGCGAACAGCGAATTTCCGTTGCGAAATCTTCCACAGAGAACAACCACAGTGCAAACCCAAATCCAAACGAAAGACGAGTTGTTGTTGTTTTAAAAAAATTAAATTGGCTTAGAGCTAGACAGTTCAAATTTATCTATTTTTATTTTTTCAAATTTTCTTTTTGTTCCTTTCGTCATGGTTTTCGAATCCAGTTATCTGGATCAACGATTTTCCTCTTCGTCACAGATTGAATTAAACCGCTGATATGACTAATTAGAGACGTTTATTTATTATGAGTGTTCCATAATTGATGGGTCCTGTTAATTATGCACGGTTAGTGTACAGAATTAATTTGAATTCAAACCTAACCGTTACAGATATTATGATGGATTTTTGTGTAACTTCTCTTCCCGTTTGCCAAGACAACCGTGAGAGATTGTTTAGTTCTATATAGTCTCTGGCTAGCCATCGAAGCATGAGGAAGAAATAGTGACTCTTGTTCGTGTACAGAATTTATTTGAATCCAAGCCTGTTCAAAACTGTTAAAATCGGTTGCAGAGATTTTGATTGACGTCTGCCAACCTTTTGTGTGATCTCTCTTCCGGTTTGCCAAGCAAGCGTGCGAAATAGTTTAGTTCTAGACAGTCTCTAGCTAGCCGTCAAAGCATGAGGAAGCAACAGAGCCTCTCGTTCGGAGATAGATTCTCACTGTACGGCTGAGTGGCCCAAGAAAGAGAAATGAGACTCTTTTTTTGTGGGGGGGCGGATTAAACAGCTGATATGACTGATTAGAAAAGCTTATTTATTATTCGCGCAATTCAATTTATCTTGATTGTTTTCATACTTTAAATCTTTAATATGTTTCATACTTTAAATCCTTTCTCTTTTTTAGGTTACATAGTATTCTGAAACTTCCTTGTGGCCGCGCCTCATCCACCCGACTCCTGCTCACATTTTGTAACCATGCATTTATCTGGTCAGACCGTTCTCACGTATATAATCACGACTTTCCTTCCGGCCGATAAACCGCATTGTTAAACTTTCTTCCTCTGATTTCCAGTTCCTCTAGTCTGTTTTCTAAACTTTTGGGAGCCGTTCCAAGTACACCAACTACAATTGGGTTCACTTTGACCCTCGTATTCCAGTTTGTTTTTTTTTCAATTCTCTAGCAAGGTCTAGATGTTACATAATTATTAGATTCCTAAATACTTATGTACAGTAGTGTAGAAACCAAAATGATCGGCCAAAACCACGAGGGTGGTAAGTCGTGTTTGCACGCTGCCGACTCAATCTGCGCAGGTAGTCTGGTGGGGATTTCAGAATAAAATAAAGTTAATAAAAGTTAAATCGAAGTCTTGTGTTATTATCTAAAAACTACCAATGACACAGGGCTTCTGATAAAGAGAAATCCCCAATGGAAGACCGGACACGAAGTTCCCAAGACGAAGTCCAGACGCTAGAAGAGACGCTAGAAGAATAGAAGTAAGAAAGTAAAAAGAACGGTATACAACACTAGATATATTTCATTTCGATCAAAGGGGTTCCCCGTTGGGTACATACCCCTACTCATTTTTTTCATTCGATTTAAATGAAATTTAAATTATTTCCAAATTACCAGAAATGATACCAATTCCGATAATACCTGCAAATCTTATTATAAGGCAGATTATGTAAATGTGTCTGTAACCAAAACTACGTCACCACTGACAACACAATTTCCATTAGTTATTTAAGTTATATTCTTAGCGTTAATTATTAAATAGTCATTATTTAATCTTAATTAGCATCTTATTTATTAACAATGTCTCTATTAAAAAATAGCTGAGTTAGATTTGCCACAAAACTGCCTTAAGTATGTTATTTTCCCGCATCCCACCATGCAGATCAGACACAAAGGTCCATTTTGTGAGGGACCACCCAAGAACCGAAGCTCATGGGATAGCAGGCACGAAAACATTCCCCACTGGGCGTCTCAGGCACTGTGCAATAAAACCAGCCATGCCTCTTTTTTTCTTTCTTTCATTCTTTTCATCTTTTTATTACATTCGATTGAAACAAACTAGCATTATCGCTTCCGCGCTCTCATACCTCTTCTCCGACTATCTTTTTTTCTTTCTTTCTTTCTTTCTTTATTAAGTTCTGGGGGTCTGGTGAATGTGGAGCACCCTTCATCACCCATTGCTCTAAGGTCTACTCTGATATGGAGTGATAGAACCATCAATTGGGTTAAATAGAAAAAATGTGTTTAAATCAAATATATCTTCGGCATAAAATAACCCAATGGGTTGGCATGCCGTAAAATCCAAACAACCAACCAACAACAACTTCTTTATTATATTTTTCTGTGTAGCATGTCCTTTTTCTTCCCTTTATCTCTTCATAATAAAAAATAGAATAATCCATTATTTAGCTGAGGTGCAACACCAGAGAATCAGGATTTACATTTTTGTATTTCATCTAAGGGGTCGGGTTAGCTCAATCGGTAGAGCGTTCGGCTAGAAACCACAAGGTTCCTAGTTCGATACCGGTCCCCGCCAACTCAGCGTATGTGTAGCACAGGGATCTGTGCGGTAAAGTAAGCACCGATGGTAGGTGTGGCGCTCCACCTCAGATGCTAAAACAATCTCCTTGGTCTAGCGCTATTGAAAAGGGGATAGACTCCTTCGCTGACTGGCTGATACCGACACTAGGCCGCCCCGTCGACTTTACTTACTAACTACTTATTTCATCTTGGACGATTTGAACGGTCTCATTTTTAAGCAAGATAATAACGGTCGTACTTTTAAGGAACACGAGTATTAATGTATAGATTACTGGGACCCGAATTTTTCAATATGTTATTGTTCTTTTTATACGAGACTTTCTTTTCACTGAACTTAGCACATTTATAAACAGACACATTATTATAAAATAGCTACGTACATCTGGATTTTGAATATTGGGCAGAGGCAATGCTGGTCGGATAAAAATCTGCTTGAAAAAGTCGAGAGACCGGCAATAATAGTTTTATACCTGATTGAAAAAAAAAAAAAAAAATTACTTTCTTATATGAAGGTTCAACAGAATTTGGTTAACAAATCAGAAATAGGTGAGTCTGAGGTGAACTTAGGAGAAATAGTTAAATTATTTGTAGTCCAAAACTTTTTTTTAACATTTCTAGAAGATCAAATCCAGAAAGAAACGCATAAAAAAGGAAAATAAATAAATAAAAATTTGATACCCGAAAAAGTTAATTATTTGTATTATTCGGATTATTGTTCTCATTCAATTTTTATCTGTACAACGTTTCGGCCTATGTGCCCTCTATAGGTACCACCAATTTGACCTGTGCAATTTACCCCCGCCCCCCTACATTAACACAATTGAAACTTCCAGAAAAAATAATATTTTCTTGAAACAGATTTTTCCAACTCGAAGAAAAAACATTAAAAAATCCTGATTGATTTTTAATTTTCTTATCAGCTTACGAAATAATGAAATATTATGATGAAAAACAATGTTTCATTTTTGCACTGTTAAACACTGGAAATTTAACGTAGTTTTAAAAACAAGTTAAGTAAGGATTTTTAAAAAATTTATGACAAAATCAATTGACTAAATCTGATTTCCTGAAAATTTCCATAAATGTTTCACCATTGGTTGTAAATACATTCTGAAATGTTTTTCAAAATATATTAGGGAATATTTTTACGAGGTCTATTCCCCTATTTGTATTTCAATGTAAAAAAAACAATGAGCGTGCAGAAAAAATTTTTTTCTTTTTTCTATAAATGCAAGGGTCTGAATAACTATATCAATGAAATTGTATGAGAATGTCGAGGCCTGTTTTTGAGGAAAATTAATGAAAATATGGAAATAAAAAAGTCCAAAAAAGTCAAAATATAATTTTCAAAACTTTTTTTCTTTTATAATTTGTATGTACTATTCTATTCAAATTGATCAACAAAAAAATTTTTTTTAAGAAATTATTTAGAGATTTTTCAATCTTTTTTTGATTAAATATTTTATTTTCTGCGTGAAATAAATTAAATTTTTTTTTTCCTGCGTTAAAAAATCGAATTTTTCACGGATATCTTAAAATATGCAATTTGTATAATCAGGTGCACTAACATATTGCTCCGATACGAGCTCGATTTAATATTTTTTAAAAGAATTTGTATTTTTCATTGTTGATATAATGTGGTGATTCTTAGAATGTTACGGGAAGAGCATCTGCTGACATCTTGTTTTACAAAGAGACGAGAGACTTCTATAGTAACCAAAGGTTATGTTACCTGTTAGGCTACAGTGTTAGCGTGAAAAATTGTCTTATTTAACTTTTCCAATAATTACAAATAAAAGTAAGTATAATAGAATTATTTTATCAGTCTTTTCTCTTAGATAAAAATATTCATTTTCATTCCATACTTTCTTACGGTTCATTGCCTGTCGAATTAATAACGGAATAATTAGTAACTTCTGTCATATACGGTTGAAAAATTACCCTTTCGCATGTAATTCTTTTAGGTTTGTTTATTTTTAACCGATTAACCCTCCTACTCTTCCCAGTCGGATTAAATTTGATCTTTGAATACTATTTTCTTTGTACAACCTGTACGATTTTTTTTTACGAGATTTTGATAAACAAAGTTCAGAATATCTTATTTCCGTTTGTTCAAGTGGCATAAACGTCTGTGGTACCTAGCCCTCTAGCTTTCTTCAGGTATTTCTTATCTCTCTCTGNGGACGGAGTCCTTGGGGGATAAGCAGTCCATGACATGCAACACTCCATTTAGACCCTTACTTAGGCTAGACTGGGCGGTCAGAGGGGCACCCTCCGATCAATCGGCTGGGCACGTCAAGCCCTAGCACCTATATGATTGTCCCAACCCTATTTCCCTTATAAGAAATCCCCAACCCCTTTTTATCATATGGGTGCTAGAAGACGGTGTCTGAGGGTCTACATGTCCTGGGAATGACGTTAAACTCTAACTGAATGGTGAGGTTCCAATTCTGGAGGTTTGGGAATGTGGAGCCCCCTTCATCACCATTACTCCCTGAACCACTCTGACCCGGAGTGGTACTTCCTGTCTTGACAATCCTCAACTACACACTAGCATCCGTATAAGGGAGAAAATCGCCTCATTCGGGTGGACAACTTTACCGCATCCTCCATACTCACCAGATTTAGCGCCTTCAAACTATCATCTCTTCGGCCCCATGAAAGAGGGTTTGAGAGGCAAACATTATTCCAGTGACGAGAAAGAGAAAATATGTACTGAAAAAGTGGATCAAAGAACAGTCAACAGAATTTTACGGGGCAGGGATACATGCTCTCATTCGAAGGTGGAACATTGCCACTGGAAGAACGGGATGTGAATCACGTTAAGCATTCACGGTCGCCCCAACCAAGGCCAACAGGTGGCCCCATTGGAGGAGTCATACCCCTCTGCAGAGGTACAGTTGGTGTATTCTAACGCACCACCGACATGGCGGCTGAAGTGAGTATTTAACATTAGTAGATACCAAGATCCTTCTTTATGTGTGATGGTTAACGGGCTCGGCTAGTAGGCAGCTACTAATGCGTTTTATTGTCACTACACTAATCACCCAATATTCATGGCCTTGTGCCATAACTAAGCTAAACATAGTAAATGCCAAAAGTCTATCAGAGAGTAATGGTTAACAGTCTGTTATTATTAGTTTGTTCCTTTCTTTTTGAGTGACCCATATTTCTGGCCTTGTGCCATAACTAAACTAATATTAGTAAATACCTACTCTACAATTTATAATTCTGATTTTTCGGACTGTTGTCCTCATCTTTATTGTCGTATGTAAAATCACAACGTTCCAGCCGCTGTATCCTCCGACCTTCCAGGGAATTCAGGTTGGGACATTGCTATGCTCGGATACACAGAAAACAACTGAGGAAGGCGAAGGATACAGCGGCTGAAATGTCGTGATTTTACATACCACAATAAAGATGAGAACAACAGTCCGAAAAATCAAAATTATACACACCAAACCTCATCTAAAAAATTCAGACAAATAATATTGTACAGTTGTCTTGCAAATATATTCTTTGTTAAATTGTCACTGACACACAGTGAGGATCGCACTCAGTTCACAAGAGTTCGGTTTTGTATATTAACTTGCTAAACTGGTTATTGATTTCCATTATATTATTTTTAAGGTATTTTTATTTTTAATAATTTGTGACATAAACTTAAACTTACTTACCTCCTGAAAATAAGATCTTCATAGTCTCGTCTGATTGTTCACTTTCTTATAATAATAATAGATTTGATTCGAGTGCTACTTAAAATTTCACAAGGATAGGAGGAAAGCCTTTGTTATTGCATAAGTAAGCTGTCTCTTCAGCATTCAAAGGGTAACAGAAGGCATGCAATATATATATATATATATATATTATATATATATATACTAGCAAATATATGCACCCTCGGGTGCAAGTATTTAAGTTTTAAAGTGATAAAATATCATACTAAATTAGAAAGGCTAATGAAACTAAACAAGAATGCAGATAAAAAGATTTGAAACAGAGGGGGGTATAATCGAAAAATTGAACAACTGAAACTTACTATTCCACCACTCCCATCTTTCATTGCTAAATTTTCCTGATTTAACTATTGAGTTAAAATAGGAAATAAATAATAAAATTACAGTTAATTTTTCTTGTTAATGGATTTCTTTTAAGATTTATTGAAGAGATCTTTGCTTATATTCATTAAGATAAAACCGAACAATTAGAAATCAATACTACCAAGCGCATATTTATTAAAATCAATTTTTTAATATCAATATGCAAATTAGCCTTCCCTTTTACAGTGTAAACCGCTATTTTATTGTATATATAAGTACATTCGCATGTTAATAGTATGCAGATGTGGCCAACAGATGTGGCCAACAGGTTTAAATAAAAATAAAATCATGGAGAATGTGATGTAAATAAGTAAAGGAATTGTGACTTGAGTGGTAATATAGTTTCGGTTACAGACAGAAAAACACACAATCTCTATTATAATAAGAAGATATAAGGTGTGTCAAAAAAGTATCGAGATTTTCGATATATTTAACACACATTGTATTCTGAGAAATTAACGTTCCATTCATTCTTCATTTCTATTTCGATTAAAACATCTTTAAAATCTGTACTTTTTGACACACCTTGTATTCTGAAAAAATTAACGTTACATTAATTGTTCATTCCTATCTTGGTAAATACAACTTCAATCTCGATACTTTTTTACACATCTTCTATGTATATCATCACTATCAAATTGTCGACAACACGAACTCTCTCTCTCTCTCTCTCTCTCTCTCTCTCTCTCTTCTCTCTCTCTCTCTCTCTCTCTCTCTGTTCATTTGTCCATTTTTAGTTTGGTTCCTTGATTTAATGGCATACCAACTTTCGTGAGTTATTTAATTCCAAAGCCATCCTTGTAGAAGAAGCAGTTGCTATGTCAACAAAGCTTGGGGGCGAGGAAGTTCATACCTTTGTATTTGTCAAAAAGTGAACGAGCGACTAGAATTCGAACTCGCATACTACGGTGTCACAGTCCAGCATTGCTTCTTATTTGTCAATTTATCAAGTCTTGGCTTGATAGAAGAGAGTGTCACGTATGTTAGGTTTGTTTTAGTAAGTGGTGAGGTCTGGCACTTAAGAGCTCTTCTTCTCTTTGAAAACCAAGGTGGCAGTGCTGAAATTTATAAAAAGGAATTTGGGTTTCTATAAAACAAGAACAATAAACTATAAACAAAACGATGGTAAAATTGCCATCGTTGAAAAGAGTAGAAAATGAACAAAGTTGATGTTTTAGAAATTTCTCTGAATGTTTGAGATGAGGCTTGATGATTAGTATTATCCGCGTTATTCGGACTATTGTCCTCATCTTCATTGTTATCTGTACAATGTTTCGGATGATGGGCTCTCCGGCCTTCTTTAGGTATTTCTTCTCGAACTTGAGAACCTTCTCGGACTCGGGAACCTTCTTGTAATTGGGAGTCATCATGGAACTTTGAACCCAACCCTTTATTCAGTCCACGGAGGTATCCTGTTCTCATTCCACAAACCATGGCTGGGGTAGAGGCGTTAAGCTGTGTTAATTATTATTCTATGTTACTGCATTGACCAGGATTGAACCTACAGTCTAGAGATAACTGTCACTTAGCGGAATGAGAACAGGATACCCCTGTGGACTAAATAAAGGGTTAGGTTCAAAGTTCCGTGATGGCTCCCGATTACGACAAGGAGGTTCCCGATTTCGAAAAGAAGGTTATTTATCAATGTATTTCCAATTTTAGCTTATATGTACGGTTGCCATAC
>CM042169.1:6717994-6725494 GCA_023376005.1 Doryteuthis pealeii
AAAGTCTATTTTTCGGATACTGAGGAAAACCTGTAGTTTTTAGAATTGATGAAGGGGATCTTAGTTAAGATGTTTTTGGTAGTTATGGTGTTCAAGATAGTAGTAGCGATGTTTTCGTTGCTGTTGTTGCTGCTGCTTTGGGTGTTAGTCTACGAAAGCCATACCTATTTTATTTTCGGATACCAAGGAAAACCTACATAGTCATTCTGGCTACTATTATAATAGCAGCCTTTGCAACAACAAAAAATAAAACATCGAATTATTTAAATAAACGCAATAATTTAATAGATGGCTGTAAACTACAGAACATTGCGAAGAAGAAGAAGAAGAAAAAATATCAGAAAACGATCACGAGTTTTAAAGAACAAAACAAAAAAAGTAAAGATAGACAAAGCGAAAAATCACTTGAACATTATTTGAAAATATGAACAGTGACTTCATGAGTCAAACGAAGAAAACTGTTTATGCAGGTGCCTTCGTTTCTATTAATGTTTAAAGTTAAACAGACAGACAAATAAATAAACAAACTTTAAAAAGAAAAAAATTAAAAAATAAACACAAGTAAAGGCTTTTTGAGATGACAGTTTTAATGGCCGCTTGTGAACATTTGCACGTGTACGTGCGCCTCGTGGGGATTCAACTAAGGTTCGGTTAGTACGCGAGCTGTAATGAAGAACAACCCCAGCGTCTGGGGGGGGGATTGAACTCACTGCAACTGGTGACTATTTTTTCTCATAGATGTTTTTTTATTCTTATAATTTTTTATTTTTCATTTCTTTTTTTCTTTTTCTTTATTTCTTTCTTCTTTTTTTTTTTTTGATTAGGGGTGTCGATGGTGAGTTGATATTTATTAAGATTTGTATTATCTGCGTTATTCGGACTATTGTCCCCATCTTTATTGTTATTTGTACAACGTTTCGGCTGATATACCCACCGGCCTTCTTCAGGTGTTTCTTGTCGGACTCGGGAACAATCTCGGACTCGAGAACCTTCGTTTCGAACTCGGAACCTTCTTGTCGTAGTCGGGAAACTTCTTGTCGTAATCGGGAGCTATCACGGAACTTCGAACCTAACCCTTTATTCAGTCCTCGGGGGTATCCTGTTCTCATTCCGCTAACCATAGCTGGGGTAGGAGTTGTGTTAATTATTTTTCTATGTTACTGCCACTACTCAGGATTGAACCCGGAATCCAGAGATAACTGTCACTTAGAACTGTCTTAACTTAACTACCTTATCCACTAGGCCATGTGCCCTATTCAAGAAATATTATTAAGATTTGCTTAGATATGATTACACAGACTTCAGGTTGATTATAATACCTGCTGTTGCTCATCGCTGCTTAAATTATTTTTATTTTTCTTGGATATGCTTACACTGGCTCTTCTGGCTCTCATTGCTGCTTAACTTCTGTGATCTTGAGGAAACGGTGGTTTTAGCCTGACTTGACCGTAATGTAACTGTATATATATAAGGCCGGGTTAGCTCAGACGGTAGAGCGTTCGGCTAGAAACCACAAGGTTCCTAGTTCGATACCGGTCCTTGACAACTCAGCGTATGAGTAGCACAGGGATCTGTGCGGTAAAGTGAGGAGCTGGTGGTAGGTGTGGCGCTCCAATTCAGACGCAAAAACACTCCCCATGGTCTAGCGCTAGTGAAAAGGGGATAGACTCCCTTGCTGATTGGCCCATACCGACATTAGGCAACCCCGACTACTTTATATATATATATATATATATATATATATATATTAAAGAAATGGATACAATAGAATTTCTTTAATAAATTTGCTCTACTTTGTATTGAGCACTTTGTATTTGTTTTATCGCTGATTTAACCCCTGGATTTTGTGCACCTCCAGCGATCGTGCCCATATTCACCGGTAAGCCACCTTTTATATATATATATATATATATATATATATATATATATATATATATATATATATATAAACAGCGATTTCATAACCACAAACACAAACACAGACAGACAAACAGACACACACAGACACACACACACACATACACACACACACCTATATGTATATTGCGTTCATATATTAAAACGTTGCTATCCCATATATATATATATATGTGTGTGTGTGTGTGTGTGTGTGTGTTTTTTATTTTACAACGTTCATAGCTATGTTAGTAGCTTCCAGGTATATAAGATAAACTCACTTCTAATCACGAATTCCGTTCAAAGTAATCTTGTATTTCCCATATTTCGGAACGGACTACACCTCCCCGACCCACCCCCCTTCAAGGTCGAAATGCAGTTGGTGAAGTATCACCCCAGGCTCGGTTAATCAGGTTCTTTTAAGTGCGAGACAATTCATACACAAAAACAAAAAAAAACATTTTTAGTATCGTTGGATTTTTAAAATCATAAATTCCATGTTTTTCTTTTAGAAAATTAAAATGCCCCCCACCCACCCAAAAGCAACAAAAAAACGCAGATCTCATCAGCGATGTATACAATATTTTTTGTTTTTGTTTTTTTTAATTTCGATGTTTCTTTGTATCATCATCAGAATATTCTTGACTTAAAATTAGTTCTTAATATACCTTTCCCATCAATTCTCCTCCTTCCAGCCTCCACATCCATTAATATAATTTGAAAAACTGGAACACATCACCCCTGATGATGGCACTTCAAAGTGCCGAAAGTACTCGGGACATGAACTTTGGTTGACTGATCCACGAATTCCACCCGAATATTTAAAAGTTGGCCAGAAAACTCGAAAAATCACAAATAAAATTGTTAAACAGGAGATGTGTCTTTTGTTTAATTCAACATGCATAAATGAAAAACTGCTGCCCAAATACACACACACACGCACACACACACATACACACACACACACACACATACACACCATCGTCATCATCATCATCGGTATTGCAGTGTCGGAAGACTACATATTTCTTGTGTCCCTAAAGTTACAGCGGCTCCTGTGACTGTAAAGTCCAATGTTCGAAAAACATTCTCGACCACAGAGATGTCGCATGTGAAGGCTGTCCCTGAAGGTGTTGATGTGCCAGTGCTTTGTTTCCGCCGTTTCTTTCTGACCCTTAGCTACAAACGCGTAGCTTTTAAAGCGTAGACTGTGATTCAGACCACTTCCTCCTCAGCTGTACAATCAAACTCCAGATGAAAAAAAAAATACATATATATAAACCGAAACACACAAACGTAGGCTGAACTATTTGTTCATTCCTAAATAAATACATCCTCTGAATATTTGCGTTGTCATTTGTCTTTTTTTTTTTTCTTTTTTTTATATGAGGCTTGATAATTTGTATTGTTCAGATTTTTCGGTCTGTTGTCCTCATCTTTATTGTTGTATACACAACGTTTCAGTCGATGTGCCCTACGTGTGTTTAATCCTACTAGAACTAGAAGGCGTACCTTCATTTTCGACTCTGCGTAGTATGTGTGTGTGTGTGTGTGTGTGTGTGTGTGTGTGTGTGTGTGAATGAGTACGTGTTAGCACGGGTTTGGGCGTGAGTGTGCGCGGGTGTGTGTGCGTGTGCAGGCACGTGGGAATGTTTTTGTTTTGTGTGTGTGTGTGTGTGTGTGTGTGTGTGTGTGTGTGTGTGTGTTAGAGCGCTGTTGTGTGTGCGCGCGTGTGTCACGTTTTAGCCCGATTCGTCTGCCATATTCATATTGTCTTACCCAAGGCCGTCACGATGTTCCCGAGGCTGGTAATTCTCCCAGGACTTTCGACTTTTTTTAACGTTGACAATGGCAACTACCGACAAAACGCTCTTCGCACCTGTTTTCTATTCAAACATTAATCTCCCAGGAGTCGTAGGGTGTGACATATAATACCGTGGGTAGCCTACGAATTTTGTATGTAAGTGTAGATACATTTTGGCACTGTAGATAGATTTTTGGCACTAACTTCTGGTTCTGACTTTTTTTTTTTTTACTCTTTCATTCATTCATCGTTTCCTTGTTATTTTACCACGACCCCTAATCATGGTGATTTTGTCCTCAGGCATTCCATTTCTGTTTTATTAGGTGTGCATGGCTGTTCTTCTTTTGCAGTGACATGCAAAGTGCATCGTTGCTTTTCTCTTCCTTTAGGTTATCTGCTTTTATGACAGACGCATTAGAGAAGAGAGATTCGGGGGTCTTTTTCTGGCAACAAGTTCTGTTCAAGCGTGTTTGTTTATGATAAGGATATCGAATTTCTTAGTTTATAATAAAGTCATCATATTATTTTTCCTGTAATATAAATATCATATTTATTAGCCTATAAAGGAAAAATATCTAATTGTTTTAGTTTATAATAGGATTATTAAATTTATTAGTATGCAAAAGGATAATTAATTTTATTAGTCTAAAATGGGATTAACAGTTTTATTAGCATTCAAAGGGATAATTAATTTTATTAGTCTAAAATGGGATTAACAGTTTTATTAGCATTCAAAGGGATAATTAATTTTATTAGTCTAAAATGGGATTAACAGTTTTATTAGCATTCAAAGGGATAATTAATTTTATTAGTCTAAATGGATTAACAGTTTTATTAGCATTCAAAGGGATAATTAATTTTATTAGTCTAAAATGGGATTAACAGTTTTATTAGCATTCAAAGGGATAATTAATTTTATTAGTCTAAAATGGGATTAACAGTTTTATTAGCATTCAAAGGGATAATTAATTTTATTAGTCTAAAATGGATTAACAGTTTTATTAACATTCAAAGGGATAATTAATTTTATTAGTCTAAAATGGATTAACAGTTTTATTAACATTCAAAGGGATAATTAATTTTATTAGTCTAAAATGGGATTAACAGTTTTATTAACATTCAAAGGGATAATTAATTTTATTAGTCTAAAATGGGATTAACAGTTTTATTAGCATTCAAAGGGATAATTAATTTTATTAGTCTAAAATGGGATTAACAGTTTTATTAATATACAAAAGGATGATTAACTTTTTTGTGTTGGTAATATCTTGGTTGTCGTTGTTTTTAGGGACAAACTCAAAGCTAATATTTTTGAGAATCACATTTTATTAATTCTTAAATACCAGAACTTAAACCACACGTAGATGATGAACCTTCCTGGGGGTACGTCCTTTTACATTATGGCGACCAGCAGCAGATTGACTCTAAATTTAAAAAATCTTTCTCATAGTTGCCTTGCAACAGGATGCCGGGGCTCATATTAAGGTTATTAACTATCACTCAATCTAACTTTTGTATCGTTGAGGTGGTAAAAGATACACAGCATTTTATTCAGCATTGTGCTAATTGATACTTATTACATAAAAACAATAAGTAGAACAATTCACAAAGACAAACTTACAAGAATGAGGAGGGTCAGATGTGTGTAGTAAAACGCAGTGATTTTGTCTGAATATAATTTTCCTTTCTATCACTGCTACGTCGATTATTATATGCTATGAGCCAGTCCATCCTGTCGGGGTGTTAGCTCCTCTACAACAATAACAGTCCAGATTTGAATTCAAACAATACCTGAATTCAAATTTATTTTTTACACTAACCGTCCAAAACCGACAGTACGCCCATCAATTTCCAGTCTGGTCTTTAAGCTTCTCTAAGATTGCATCATCCCAGATTTTTCGTTGGACTTATGAAGGATGAATTCACTCGTCAAAGGTTCTCCAATGATGAAGAGCCTAAAGAAATTCCTTTGTGTTGCTTTGGAAATCTCTTTAACGGCATGACAACTCCTTGTGGGTTATTTAATGTCGTCTTTGATGTATTTCTATATGTTTAATTATAATCTATAACTATTTTGGATTCCCAAGTGTTAATTATTGCGATTGTTTTTATTGATTTTATACGTTTTATTACAGCTGGACAAAACATTAAAATCATTTTGTAAGATTTCTAAGAAAGGGAATGTTTGACCTAATTTAAACTATGGTTGCTGCTTACGAAATTTAATATAGAAATACATTTCAAATTCTCCCATCTCTCTCTACTCTCTCAGAGAAACTAACATTATATAACGAGGAGGTAGTCAAGATATACATAGAGGGGAAGAAAGTGATATGTAGAAAGTAAAGTAAGAGACTGGTCAGTTTTGACTTAACTGGAAATTACGACTAATTAGAACCAATTAAAATGGATTTTTTTTTCAAACAAACCGGCTGTGAGGTCTTTGAATTCGTAAAAATTAGACTACAACAACAACAACCAATTTTTTATATTGATTTTATACGCGATTTTTGCGACAAATTTTTATTTTATTTATTTTCTTTTTCTTTTCTTTTTTTCTTTCTTTTTTTTTTTTTTTTTTTTTTTTTTTTTTTTTTTGTACGATAACCATTTTTTATAATTTGGAAGAGAATTTGGGAATAATTGAAATTAATTGCGAAATCTAAAGAAAATCACCGATGAAAGCGAAATAATTGTTTGTAAGGAAAGTGAGGAAATATGTACATCAAATTGAATTCAAATTAAATTGAAAAATAGTCGTAAAATTTTAAAAGTTCTCGTATAGAAGTTATCCCCCAGATATCATAGAAACAATACAATACTCACCGTCGCAGTGGGATTCTAACTACCGTCAAGTTAGCAGACGAGAACAACATGCAAGCTGTAACTTAAATACAGTCCTTGCATGCTGCTGGCATAGTGCAGACTGATGGCTGAAGAGTGGGTACTTATCCATATCTTTACTCACCCTGAAAACCATCAGCCAATCAGAACCCAGGAAATGGACTTGCCAGAGTTCATAATGGAATAACCCAAAGCTGTATATAAATCACCTACCAACACTCTAGAGTTAGTTATACTTTCAACTTGTAACAGAGCTGAATATTTGACACAAAATCCAAAAGCTTTCCTTATAAATTATGACATTATTAAATTAAGGGCTTAAAAGCCGCCCTATCGAGCAGCAATTAACGTAGCTTCTAAATTTTTGATTCCCAAGATTTAATTACTGTGGCATATCCACAGGTCCCGCTAGTAAAATTATAAAAGCTCTCGCATAGTTTTGGGGCAAAACTTGCAAATCGGTCGGAAAATTAGGCTGACCCAGAAAAAACAGAACCCACAAATTTTGTAATAAAACTGTTAATTTTAACTAGGGGGATTTAGGGTTAGCGTTAGGTTTAGGGTTAGGGTTAGGGTTGGGGTTTAGCGTTAGTTTATGGGAAAATAAATAAATAATTTGGGTTCTGTTTTTTCTGGGTCACCCTGTAATATGTTTTAATTTTTCGACCGAGTTTAGCCAGTTTTTTGTTGTAAATTAAGGCATTACTTACGTACTAGCCTAAAAGCCGCCATATCGAGCAGCAATTAAGTTAGCTTCTAAAATGCTTGATTTTGAAGTTTTAATAATTGAGATTGTTTTCTGTATTTTTTACGTGATTTTTTTTTTTTTTTTTTTTTTTTTTTTGTACGATAACAATTTTTATAAATTGGGAATAAATTTGGCAATAATTGAAATTAATTGCGAAATCTAGCAAAAATCATCCATGAAAGCGAAAAAATTGTTTGTACGGAATGTA
>CM042169.1:6730494-6762757 GCA_023376005.1 Doryteuthis pealeii
TACTTTTTAATCAGAAATTTATGAATATTTTTCAACACTTACGATAATTTTAAAAAAGATTAAAATTGTTTTTACTTAATCAGAAGAGAAATGCAATTATGTTTATTTAAATAAAATTACAGTTTTTATTTACAAAATAATTTTTTGCTTATTTACAAAAAGGATTTCGTTCAGAAATAGTATCACACAATTTGTAAAATTTGCTTTTGTCAGATACAATATAATTGCAAAAATCGTCTGTTCTTTTATTTTCAAATATTTGAAAGCGAAACTTACTGGTGATGTGTTAAAATATGAACCTTTCATTAAGTTGATGATTTGGGGTGCTTATTGGTTACTTGGTCCGATAGAGAGGTAAATAGATAGATGGATAGATAGACAAAAACAGTATGAAATAGATAGATACTTAGATAGATAGTAAAATAGCAGCAGTCGTGCATAGATAGATAGATAGGTAGGAAAATATCTACAGGTGTGCATGATATACATAGATAGATAGATAGATATATCGATTGATAGATATATGACAATATATATTTTCAAATATTTGAAAGCGAAACTTACCGGTGATGAGTTAAAATATGAACTTTTATCGGAAATTCAACAGAGAATAGGGGGTAATTCACAACAGGGGGTTGGCGCGAGAATAAAACCAAACGTCACTTATCACGGAGCAGTCACGGAGGGAAGTCGCAAAATTAAGCGATCCCTAGACTTTACTTATCACAGAACAGTTACCTGGGAAGGACGTGAAAATAAGCGCCTCCAGCCACCTCGCCCATAACCAGCAAACTTTCTAAGGCATTGTCTCAGCATACGTTCTAAGGCTGATACAATAGCATACTAACAGAAGGCTGAAGAACGAGAAACGAAGTGTCTTAACAACATTCCAACCAGCGACCAGAATACACCTGTCATCACCACTTCTCCAGCGAACAGTATTTAACCTCACAGATAAGTCTGGTAGCAAATGTCAATAAAATTTGCAACAAGTTATTGTATTATTTCTCAATACATGTATTAATTTCCATTGTGTGTTTGTCTTCTTTGTGCGAACAATTTGCCTACAACTGGGAGATTTAAGAGCCCCCCCCCCCTTTAAACCCGTAATTCCTCTTACCTTTCATTAAGTTGATGATTTGGGTGCTTATTGGTTACTTGGTCGCTATATTGTAGGTGTAAAGAGAAGCTTCTTATCTAAGTGAAACGTTTGCATAAGAAATGTTCGATGTTACTGTAATTTTTTAATTTTTTTGTTTGTTATTATTATTATTATCATTATTATTAGTAGTAGTAGTATTATTAGTAGTAGTATTAGTATCACTTCTTTTGAGTTTTTCATACCAGTGTTAGCTGGTGGTCTTTCACTGGAGAGTAAGTGATACTGAGTCTCCTTAGGTTTCCAGGACTCTCCTGAGTATTCTATCCAATCTTAACATTAGATGGTTTCAATTATTCTTTTGATTTCCAATTCCTCCAGTTCTTTTTCCAAACTGTTAGGGAGCATTCCAAGGGCACCAATTACAATTAGTATCACCTTCAACCTCATGTTCCTGATTTTTCCCCCCTAGTTCTCTAGCAAGGTCCATTATTATTATTATTATTATTATTATTATTATTATTATTATTATTTCATTCCATTTGAGTTTTTCACATCTGCCTTAGCCGATGGTTCACTGGAGGCTGAGAGACAACAAGTCTCCTCGGGTCGCCAGGACTCTCCTGATTATTCTAGCCGATTTTAATAACGCTGTAGTTTGGATTAGTCAATATTTGTTATAACCCAGGATTAGTTAACACTTTTCATAACCAAGGATTAGTCCACACTTTTTATAACCAGGGATTAGTTAACCGACTAATAATCCGGGATAAGTCAACACCTCTAATAACCTAGGATTAATCAACACAGGATTAGTCAATATTAGTTAGAGAGCCCTGTCGACCGGGGCTTTAGAATACACCGACTGTACCTCTGTAGAGGAGTAAGACTCCCCAATGGGGCCACCTCTTAGCGCTGGATGGCGACCTGTGACGCTTAAGGATGGAATCCTAGTGGATGAGCAGTCAATGACATGCAACACTCCACTTAGACCCTTACTTAAGCTAGACAGACGGGTGGAGAGGCCTCCTCCGATCAATCGGCTAGTCATGTCAAGCCCTAGCACCTATATGATTGTCCCGACCGTATCGCTCTTATTGCAAACTACCAACCCTTTTTATCATATATGTGCTAAAAGGCGGTGGCTGAGGGTCTTAGTACCTTGGATATGACGTTAAACTGCATCTAGTGGTGAGGTTCCCATTCTGGAACTTTTACAGGTGTAGAGAACCCTGCATTGGCATTACTCCCAGGTTCATTGGCAATAATCCAATGATTAGTCAGCACTTGGGTTTTCGGCGAAAGTACCATGATGAAGATAAGTGGCTAACGTGCTAGATTGTGATATCGTAGTAAGCAAGTTCGAACTCCCTTGACACTTCGTTCCTCAGCTTTCTCTTCTTCTCTTCCTTCGTTTTCTCTTTCTTTTCAGATAATGATTTATTTTTCTTTTCTCCGTTGTTCACGTCTTCTTTATCTTCTTCTTAATCCGCTACGTTTCGTCCTTCTTCTTCTTCTTCTTCTTCTTCTTCTTCTCTTCTTCTTCTTCTTCTTCTTCTTCTTTTTTATTTCGTTCTTTCTTTTCTTCTTTTCGCCTTCTTCTTCAAATCCTCTGTGTTTCGTTTTCTTCTTTCTTTCTTTGCTTCTTCTTCTCTCTTCTTCTTCTTCTTCTTCTTCTTCTTCTTCTTCTTCATTTCTTTATTTCTTCTTCTCTATGTTTCCTTCTCCTCTTTCTCTTATTTGTCATTCTGTCTTTTCTTCTTTTACTCCTTCTTCTAATCCTCTACGTTTCGTCCATCTTTCTTCTTCTTCTTCTTCTTCTTCTTCTTCTTCTTCTTCATCATCATCATCATCATCATCATCATCATCATCATATTACTATCATTATTATTATTATAATCACTCAAATAGAAGAAAGGGAAAAATGATTAATTTTACAAAACAACAAATAAAAAAAGATATATATAATTGAAAACCTCCGAAAATCGTCAAAACAGTTGTAATAGCACTAGCACAACGACAACAAAAACTTAACTCTAATCAATAATAATAATAATAATAATAATAATAATAATAATAATAATAATAATAACAACAACATTTGCTGGTTTTATTATTCAAATCTTATATCTTTTCTGACGCCTGTAAGTCATTTGACGGCAAATATGTTTTCATTTTTAATGTTTCCTGTAATTTCTTAATGGCGCTATGAAAGGAAGGTGATATTTTATTCATAGAAAATGAAAGACAGCCCCGGGAGATCGTTAAATGATGTGAACAACTGGTATAATAATAGAACGAGGTAAATTTTCTATCAAGAACAGGACGATTTAGAGTCGGATTGATGCAATATTGTCGTTGTTTCAATTGAGCGTAATACGAAAACAACGTTTGCTATTTCCTCGACAATCACTGTTCCAATTACATAACATCAATTGATGCATTGCATTATAAGTTTTATATATATTGTATACCAAATAATTAAGAGTATAAAACAAATTGTATTACGTGAACAATCCGAATAGACATATGAGTGGTTTGGTTTTTTGAGAGTATATGTAATCACTAACAAAACGCATTATGTTGGGATATAAATAGAAAAACATCGTGTAAAGACATATTAGAAAAAGAATATTAATATGGAGACGGTCATTTTATTCACGCGTAACAACACACAACACATTCATTGTATTTAACGTTCCTAGCATTCTCATGTCACTATTGGTGATTTAATGAGTATAATAAAACGTACTAAACACACATATTAAGGGTAAAAGATTATATATCCTAAACTAAATAACAGGTAATAATTAATATTATATATATATATAATATATATATATATATATATATATATATGTGTGATGTGTATTTATCTCACTCCTAACAAGCACGGAATGAAATAGTAGTATGAGAAGAACACACGCGGCGCGCGAGAGCATTGGTGATTATATAATTAAACACCACTTCTATCATGTAAACTGTCATGTAGAAGAAGTCCAAATTATATAAAAGAGAAAGATATAAAATAACGCTACTTATCTTATATATATATAAATTATAAGGCTAAATCAATCAATACACTTAATATAAAAAGAACAATATATTGGAAATAGGTCTGTGGAAGTAGGTCCAGTTGTTTGTAGTGGAGGGTTACGGTCTGCAGCATAAATTAACAGGTTACATCGAATCACAACACTAATGAGACTTAAATCAGAGTTCGAAGTCAACGCACAGGCGGTCTTTATCTTATCTTATCCTTAACCACCCTTTAGCCATTATGCGGCATATGGCCCGTAGCGCGAAACCCCTTAACACCACTCAGAGGCGAACACTGAGTCACACGATATATCTGGTAACACATTACAGGAGTGAGCACGAGATATTGATTTTTTATCTACTAAGATTTATAATGCAATGCATCAAATTGATGTCTTAAAGTATTTGGTTGAGAGCACAGTGCGATTTATAGTAGAGGAAAATTAGTCATATAGAATTTGAGGGGAGTATGTCCACGGTCACAATTGAAACTATAATTGTTATCTATATTAAACTTTCTAATAAATCTCTGAGAGATCTATAATTCGACAATCTCTGAATATTCTTGTATTTAGAAAATAAAAATCTGTTAAATTGATTAATATTATCACTTCAAATTAAAGCTCTACATATCAATTTCTCACCGATCTACCCGGGGGCTGTCATTTCATTTTACTATGAAATCAAAATATCCAACCGAAAATTATTCTGTATCAGCGCCATTAAGAAAGGATCTACATAGGAAAAAATAAGGAACATATAGTACAAAACAAGCACTATTCGCAACTCGTCGAAATTGAGTATTGAGAGTATTACATACTTATAGTGATTCATATCAGAAAAGATAATTAATTATAATATATATATATAAATATATAATGAGTAATTATGTAATTATATAATAGAGTGGAGAAGAGCACCACACACAATAAAGTGTTAGTGATGATTATTTTAGAGTCATTATTCTAGTGGGTGAGCACCTATTCTTATTCATTCCTATTATCACACACACTATATAATAAGGAGTAATAGTATGATTAGAGTTCTTTAGTGATCAAAATTCGCCAATTGGTCGCCTAAAATGGAGGCAATAAATTCCACAAGTCATGTATGTGCGTACCTGATTATTTACGCAATTCTTTTTTTCATATATATTATTAATGTCTTTTTTCTTATCTTATAATGTCTATTTAAATATTCAACATCTAACATTGGAAGGTCTATTGGGGCCCTCTTAGCTGAATCTTGTGAGATCTCTAATTTAGATAATAAAAATAAGCTGGCAACTTAACATGTGAAGTAAGGGAGAAGATGAAATATGAATGAATATATTAGTATAAAAATATGAGGATTTGAAAGAACACGTAAGATATAAACACAGAAACGAAGAAGAAGAACGGAAGCAAACCACCGATGGAACCCTCCTTAAAGGTTCTGCTCAAGCAGAAATTAAGTAGAGAAGGAGGTTAAAAACACAGACAAGATATAAGAGCGAACTATATTTTTATAGACACGGGCAGAGGAAACATTAGAGATAGAAGAAATATAAGCCAATGCAGTATATGTATGAAGCATATACAATTCAAAGAAATGATTGAGGACATGGACGAACACGATATGGCCCAGGTAAATGGAAGAGCAATGAATATATAAGATATAAATAAAGAGTAAGAATATATGTACAATGCACACACTTGTAAACACACGCGACTTGAAGAAGAAGGCCCCGACAACAAAACGTAGATGAAAATGAAGAAAGTAACATTACTGTAATATAATATAGGAGGGTGACTAAATCAGCCACAGTATAGCAGCACATGAAGAAGAAATGAAGAAGAAGAAGAAGAAGAAAGGAAGGAAGGATAACACCAGTATGTGATTTAAGAAAAGAGAGAAAAAAGAGAAAACCAAACACACACGACACACAATAAATCCAAATTAATCTGAAAAAAGAAAAGAGAAGAACAAGGAAGAACGAAAAGAGAAAACTGAAGACAGAAACGAAAGTGTCAAGGGAGTTCGAACTTGCCTTACTTCACGCACTATCCATGAAAACTAGCACGTTTAGCCACTCAGTCATGGTCCGATTTCGCCCGAAACACACCAAAGTGCTGACTAAATCATTAGCTGATGTATTACCAAATGAACCTGGGAGTAATGCAATACGCCACGAGGTTTCTCGTTTACACACTTGTAAAAGTCAGAAATGGGACACACACACATATATTATATACAATATAATAATTAGTATTATATGCACTATATAGTATTAATAATATATATATATATACATAGTATGTATATAGGTAAGACCCTCAGTACCACGCTAATTACCTTGATGTTTAAGGATATGGGAGGAGAGGAGAAAGGGAGGGGGAGTTGGTGCAACACTAGATGTAAAAATTTATTTCTCTGGATACAGAGTTAAGACCATTTAGATTAATTTTAAGGTGTCTTATTGAATTTAGGGACGGCATACTTAGTATCTCTATAATTGTGAAAGCCGGCGATCAGAACACGAGAGATTCCACCGGGCAGTCTAGAGAATATTTGTTCAATGTGGCTCTCCACATGTGAATGTTAGCACTCTATTTCTGAAACATTGGCTGTATATCTTGCATGGTATTTTCTCAAATCAGCAAGGGTTATAGACATGCGCGAAGAACGGAGCTTCCACTCCTTTGAATAGCCGTCCACACAGGGTCCCGATAAATCCAGTCGCTAAACTACGGTGGCCCCCCATATGGAAGGGACGTGGTACCACACGGGCGCACGGAGAGGATTCTAAACAAATCGGCTGACTACATAAACATTCTCACCAGCCTGCCATAGTGTCCCACACGCAGGGCGTATCTATTTTACTACACTTATCTGGATCCACACTTTTTCTGTTGGGAGACTATAATATTTCTAGATTTTCATCAATATGGTGTTTGATCTTTAATGGACCACGATTATGCTAAGACCCGGCGTAAACAGAGAGTTCACATCTGAGTATAGCGTTTATAATAAAAACATGTTGGGTGGTTTTATAATGATATATCTGTGCTTTTATTTAAACAAAAAGTTCAGTATTGTACTTTTATAGTCCCTGGGGTTAATAGGATACATAGTCTTAATTGATATATTTATCCATATAAAAGCTTATCAAGAGCTGTTATCACCAAAGTCGGACTATATGAAGTTAATTAGGTAAGTTGAGGAGAAGTCCCCTGGCGACCCACGATGAGATTCTTAAAAATGTCTCTCACAAGATGGGCCCATGTGATATTCTTTTAAAAGAACAGGACAGGATAGATGAATTAAAGATTAGTTTCTATATGTGAGATTCCAAATAAGATTAATAAGAGAGATATATTAAATCAAAAATGTTATTTTATTAGAGATTAAATGAAAAATGGTTTATAATAGAGAAAAATCGGTGCCATTAGTCTAGACCAGAATGTGATAGGAGGAATATATATAGAATCTATTCTGAGGTCGAAAGGTGATTTATCTCAATCTTACTAATCCTCAGTGCCACTTGCATGTGAGCACCGTGTTGCTCTTAACAATCAAGTATATTATTTAGTATAGTATAATATATATAAGTATACACACGACATGACACGACACACTACACAATATCAAGAATACGAATGATATAGGTCACACAACGGCAGATCCTAATGTGATTGCCTGTATTAGAAGATATTAGAAAATCTAACCAGGATGCATGGATAAAAATATCTATATTATAATGTGACATCTGCAGCATAATCTTAACCTTCACTCACTTCGTCAGTGATTATTATCACCCACTCTTTGTTCTCCACTGTTCCCTAATTATCCTGCGGCAATGAAAATCACCTACAAGGACACAAGATTTTCTCTTAATTTTCCAAGTATTTGCCTTATTTTTTTAGAAATATGAAATTTACACTACAAAACTAGACAGCTATGGCACACATAAGGCAATTTATTTTATCGTACATATAATGTATATTATTAATTATATTTTTCAATAAAACATATAATAATTACAAACCTATTAATTATTCGTAAAACATTCTAATATTACAACCAAGCGCACTTATTATTGTTTGTTTCATATTGTCTTTCCGACCAGAGAGCGAATATAATACATAGATATATAGACACTTGAACCTTATGTTATCTGAATTACCCAAAATATACTGAATCCACAATATAATAAATAACCATAGACACAAAGCATCTATGAATGAAAACAAGATATTACTCCACGTGTTATTATTAGAAGGGAATAGAGGAATATAACGGGCGATAATGATATCATGAGAAGCGAGCATCAAATCCACAGGTCACCAAATGTGTCATCAATCTAACACTCGAGAACAAGAAAGAGCACACATCACCACCCATGACTTAGTGACAATTTTAATAATCCGTATGAGGCACACATAACTACTGATTACACCTGTCTAAGCTCAGAGAGGTCTTTATAGTCTGACATTCTGTTCACCCTGAAGAAAATTAAGAACCAGTTTTACCGATAGTATGAGTCTCCAGAGAGTCGACGTTGGGAAAGAGAGACGAGAGTCATGAAACAAAGCGAGTGTAGGTATAGGTCGAGAGCCTGGGAGATACTTATACACACTGTGGAATGCGTTATAAGCACACCTTATCAGCGTCCACTGCACCATGATCTAATAATAGTTAATGATATGAATGACATTCTCAACAGATATGTATCCATTAATGTCACAGTAATGCAGAAGACAATGCTCTCAATTAGCAGGAAAGATTTTGTGTTCACCAGGAATAGAGATCAGCACGAGATAGGCTAACTGGCCACGACGCGTATTACATTGCGATCTCTCGATCATTCCTTCCGCGAGTAGTGGTACACCTGAGTTTACTTTATTACAAACGGTGTCTTGAGAGAGAGGTCTACGAGATCCACTGCGTCGTTAAGAGTGGGGCGAGCGAATTAAGTCCCTCCCTGTGGACTTGAGATCTAAAAACCCGCGTGATACACAGGTAGAGAGTATTAGCTAGACTTTAGCTACCCCGTCAAAGTCTCTAGAGCATCCCTCCCCCTGCGGCAAAGTTTATCTCTCTCTCTCCCCTCACTTCCTCTTGTCTGACACACATTCCCCGCGAGCGGTAATCTATGACACATTAACATACAATTTTAACCGCGCGCGGAGAATATCCCGTAGCTATTGACATTGTCATATGAGAGTGAGGAGGCAAAGAGCTTATGTTATTATGTGGCTTGTATCTATAAGGAGGTGATGTCTACTCGAGAGATATCTTGAGTGTTAAGAGGTTAAGTCTTACAAAAAAGATTAAAATTAACTCTTTATGCTCCTGAAACACCCAAATATATATTATTTCTTCGCTAACCCCTATCCTATCTATCCTATGCACGACTGCTGCTATTTTTAACTTCATCCATCTAAGTATCTTACTCTATTCATCTTTTTTTTCGTCTTATCTGCTACTCCATCTAATCCATTAGGTTGTTTAACAACCAAATTTATTTTTCTCTATTTTTGTGACCTCAAGTAAATCTCCAATAGCATCCCGATATTATTCATTTTAATACCATTAAACACACAGGTTCATATTCTACATGTACGATGGTCATATACTTAGGAGACATGGAGAGACTCTCATCATGGTACAAATCATATTCATCCTCAAACACGTCAATAATATCTATATCAATATGAGAAAAAGAGATCTCTTATGTTATTAATAAATGAGTAAATCTTTGTCATGAACTGATCACAACTTAATGGCACATACTTATTTCACAATATTAGAGGTAAAGTACATACTCCGAGTCAGACGAGCAGCCTCTATGAATGAGAGAGTTGAATTTATGTGAGAAAGACAGGACTATAATTAGTTGGATGGAACTAAACACACAGAGATAAAATATTAAATTATTCTCAAACTATATTAATTACAACATAAAGTGTATTTCTTCGTATAATCTGTAGAGATAAAACATATTTAATCTAATATTATATGTAATAATCTCGTTTAAAATAAAATATCAGTAATAATTGCTAGTACACAAAGAGCTAATGAATAAAGTAAAAAGATATATTTAACTCAGACTTTATATTTAGAGAAAAATCAGAGTTAAAAAAGATGAGTGGGAGTGGTCGTATTACGTTATAATTTATATATGTATGGCTCTGTAAGTAATCCATCAATCAGTATATCACTGATTAATCTGAGAATCACCTTAATCAGGAGTGCGTAAAGTCAATATCCATGGTAACTACCTCTATTAATAGAGCAATACATGAATAGTTATAGAAGTAACTATGTATGTCTAGGAATTTATATTCTCACACACAACTAATCTGAAACATAGTCTGTGAATGTATATCTACCCGAGGAAGAACACACAGAACACATACTATAAATCCACACTCATACTATTATGTAAAATGTGCGAATGAGTATGTAATGAGGAGTCGTTTATTATCACCTGATTATACGTTTGCTTTGCTGCACAAAAGGTTTCAGTAGGTAGGCTCATAAATAATTGCCGTCTTACTCTCATTAGAGACTATAAAGAGCAAAAATTTATAAATACTTAGCCTAAAATTGCCTCAAAATTGCCTTTCCTCTCTTCATGTTGGGTTTGTGTGGTTGTGAGAAAAGCCGGTTCCAAAATCGTGGCTATTATATCTCGTATTTAACCAGTCATGCTCAATGAAAACCATCACACATACCACACAGTGAAAAACCACCTGATTTTCCTCGCACCAGAGTTAAAGAAGAGCGTATCATACAGAGAAGTTTACACTATAAATATAGAATGTTAGTGGTTGTTGATAGAACCACGGTGAAAAGACGCTATGATTTATCACATACATAAAATATGTATGTGTATATTTAAAAAAGATTAAATGTATGTATAGGAACGAGTGCGTCTGTGAGCGGGCGGCGGCCTAATATGTCGCGTAAATCAAAGCGTCACCTTAGTAGAGAAGCGAAGGCCCACTTCCAAGCTGAAGGTGGGAATGTCTATCTCCCTTTTTACTCAATAAAAAGAGTGCGCTATAGACAAAGAGGGACAGGTAATATTTTAAAATATGCATTTCTAGGTAATGAGATATTAAACTGTTCTCAACATATCCTACAATTCTAGCTCCTTCTATACTGTTTAACACAAACAACAGTGACCTGGAAAATATTTCTTCCCTGTGCTAAAAATACTAGAAATAATCAATCTTCATAATCTTGTCTCTGCAACAATTAATAAGCCAGAGAGCGCCGGTATAGACGAATCTCATAATGGTGTTGCTTAAAGAATAAGTATAATAATTGTCTGAGAATGGTTCAAATGGTAATCAGTACCAGAGCGCAGACCAGCGGATATGTGGATGTCTAGTCTAAACTCCTTTTTATTATTTAATATTTAGTGTATCGAGAGTGTGCGTGTAAGATTGAGTATTTATATTAATTATGCCATATTCTGAGGTGGTAGTGAGTGCCACATATTCAGCCGCCCTGTGGGTAATTATTTAAAATCACAATATAATAAAATACCAAAAATCGTAAGCCTCAAATTTTTTTTTTTTTTTTTTTTTTTTAAATTTTTTTTTTTTTATTATAACAACCACAAAACAGAAAACGCTGATAAGGTCACACCATCCCCAGTGTTCGACGGAAGATGCCAGAGAGTAGATTTCAAACTAAAACGTGCACTGTCTCCCACTATGTGTGTACCGGTCGATGTTATTTCTCCATAGCTAATTCCCTCACCTATACCTAACATTTCCAGCTTATAAACTTAAGAGATTTTGCATAAGTTCTCTCTATACAGTCTCTATCGAATAAATGANAAATGCAATTACCACAGCCAGAATTTGAACTCGGGGCGACGAGTCCATTTCCCAAAACTTTAACCATTACACCAAGCGCTTCTTTTTAAAAATCCCCTATCAAAAATGGCTCGATAAGTAAATAACAATAATAAATTTGGGCTAATTTGATTTTTTCTAGTGGTGCCAAAAATATCTGGTGCATTAATTTGTTTACTTTTGAGATTCACTAATGCAGGACATTTTTTAAGGAAAATTTCGGACCATATGACCTTTAGGCACCCCTTTTTGATCTCGATTAAGAAAGGACATGTTTTTCATTTACACCGTCAATATCTGGTTGTTTTAATTTCGGACCATATGAACTTAATTGATACATCGCCTTATAAGTCTTATTGGACACATGTCCTAGTGGATAAGGTAGTTAGGTTAAGACAGTTCTAAGTGACAGTTATCTCTGGATTCCGGGTTCAATCCTGAGTAGCGGCAATAACATAGAAAAATAATTGACACAACTCCTACCCCATCTATGGTTAGCGGAATGAGAACAGGATACCCCCGTGGACTGAATAAAGGGTTAAGTTCAAAGTTCCGTGATGGCTCCCGATTACGACAAGAAAGTTCCCGAGTTCGAAAAGAAGGTTCCCGAGTCCGAGAAGGTTCCCGAGTCCGACAAGAAATACCTGAAGAAGGAGAGTATATCGGCCGAAACGTTGTACAAATAACAATAAAGATGAGAACAATAGTCCGAATAACGCAGATAATACTTAAAAGTCTTATATATCTACTAGAAGCGGCTACTCAGTGTCGCCTTGGTAGAGGTAGTGCCAAAAATATCTGGTGTATTGATTTGTTTACTTTTGAGATTCACTAATGCAGGACATTTTTTAAGGAAAATTTCGGACCATATGACCTTTAGGCACCCCTTTTTGATCTCGATTAAGAAAGGACATGTTTTCATTTACACCGTCAATATCCGGTTGTTTTAACAGACGATTTTCAGATTTTTTTAAATTATAAAACTAACCCCTAACCCCTAACAAACAACCGGATATTGACCGTGTAAATAAAAAAAAATATGTGCTTTCTTAATCGAGATTTAAAAGGGGTGCCTAAAGGTAATATGGTCCACATGCCGTAAAATCCAACCAACCAACCAACCAATTCAGTTATCAAGGCCAGCCTCTCTTAAAAAATTGAGTACCCATCAAGAATGAATAAAACAAAAAGTCTAAAAATAACCCTAGAAGGTTTGGCATGCCGTAAAATCCAATCAACCAACTAACTAAAAATAAAGTATAAAATATATACCTTTTTTTTAATGTATTTCTGTCAGGATATACATTTAGTTTACCATCAAATATTGTTTCGTAACTTAAAAAAAAAAATTTTAAAAAAAAAACAAATTACAAAACTAACCCCTAACAAACAACCGGATATTGACGGTGTAAATAAAAAAACATGTCCTTTCTTAATCGAGATCAAAAAGGAGTGCCTAAAGGTCCTATGGTCCAAAATTTCAATGCTATTTCTATGTATATTTTAATCTTTAAATATCTCCAAGATAAAGCAAGAACTTGTGATATCTTTTCGGAAAAAATCCGTTGCAGGCTGACCATGAACGGGTTAAAACTCTTCCTGATTAAAAAAGAGAATTTGTCTATTTTTGAATTTGAAATATTTCTTCTTCTTTCAAAAACTGTTACACTAAGATATACATTATGTCGGTGACCGAGAAACGCGTAGCGGATGTGCTAATGACGAATATATATATATATATATATATATATATATATATATATATATATATATATAAGAACTCAATCCAAGGTCTTGAAGAAGGTCTAACAACATAACATATATATGGGGGTAGGTAGATAGATATATAGATAGATCGTTGGTGAGTTAGAATGTTAGATTTTACGGCCTGTCTTCCCTTGGGTTATCTTATGTCGAATATGTTTGGCTTTATTCATTCTTGATGGGTATTCTTTTTTTTAAAACACAAATTTTTAAACCCCTTTTTTAATGCTGATTTTTTAAAATCTATATGTGACCCTAACATATACTACTACTCCGGGTAACAGTGGACCTGGGGGGTATGACGATGAAGGGGTACTTCACACTCCCCATAGGATAACCAGACACAATTGACTCCATGTCCATGCTATGCAAAATATAAACAGCCCCGTATGTATATACATGTACATGAATATATCTATGTATATATATATGTATACACACACACACACACACACACACATATATATATATATATATATATATATATATATATATATATATATATATATACCCTAAACCCCCTAGTTAAGATTAACAGTTTTATTACAAAATTTGTAAGGTTCTGTTTTTTTTTGGGTCGCCCTGTATTCATAGTGTCCCAGAAAAAACAGAACTCAAATCATTTATTTATTTTCCCATTAAACTAACCCTAAACCCTAACCCTAACCCTAACCCTAACCCTAAACTGTGGGGGGAGCTAGTTAAAATTAACAGTTTTATTACAAAATTTGTGAGTTCTGTTTTTTCTGGGTCAGCCTAATTTTCCGACCGATTTGCAAGTTTAGCTATATATATATATATATATATATATATATATATATATATATATATATATATTTATATAGATAGATAGATAGATAGATAGATAGATAGATAGATAGACTGTTCGAACAAGTTCTACTTCATTACGGAGTCTGAAAACAATTTAAAACTATTTACTATGTCAGCACCAATTTATCTTGCTGTAGACATTTTAAATGCGTCTCTCTTTCTCTTCCCATAAAATCATATTTCAAATCACTTTGGTGACGTCTTTCCGATGATTGTTTCGTTTTCGTGTAATTGTTAGTCTTCAAAAAACACAAGGTAAATTTTTCATTAAGCACCGGAAGAAAATAAATATATTTTATTTTTTCTCACGTAAGTCGATATATCGTTTGTCGTCTAAATTCAAAACCAATAATTGGATGAGTAATGACGTACAAAGCCCTGAAGATTCCCAGTTCTGAAAATCTCAAAGAAACACACCGAGATAGAGACAAGGGAGGACACTAAAATATGGGGGATTGATACTAAAGTAAAGTAGTTATTTAAAAAATATTTTTAGAATCTAATAATATGACATTTTAAACTTAAAATCATGCTGCTCATCTCTATCTAATAATAATGGAGATTCGCTTCCGGTTTTTGTCTGTAACAAAAAATACGTCACTGCTTACGTCACATTACCCAAAATCGTCATAACATAGAATACAAAATTTGAACATGCAACATTAGACAATCCTCGTTTTTTTAAAACAAGTTTTAATAAATACATGACTGGTATTATATATCTATATATAGTTTGTTTTATTTTAATACATATCTAAAGTTTACACTACAAATTGTTTTATTTTTTAATCCTTTAATGAATTTGATGATTTTACTTACTTAGGGTACAAACTCGCTGACATTGAATTTTTAACTCCCACCCCTCAGGCAATATGTTTAAAAAATCTATTTTTACATCGCGCGGAGGGTGTTTTTATTTTGTACTAGTATTTTAAATGAATTTTATATATTAATTTATCATAAAAGAAATACCTAATTAAAGCTTTGAAATGAAATAACTCGTGCATTATAAAATTCATTAATTGATAAATCAATACTGAAAATTTCATTAAAATCGGATAATTCCCTGATTTTTGGTAAATTTTTGTCTCTTCTCTTTCTCTTTGGAAATCCGTCGCAGACAACAATGACGTCATTCCATGTCTTCAACAGTTGTGGACCCTCTGGTGGCTTATCAGTCCAATTCTGGACCTGCAGATGCGATCACACACATTTTAGGGAAAATTCCCATCTACATTTGGTTGTTCTTGACGACGAAGACGTCACGGCTCTGCAGTCCTGTTTATCTCATTATTGAGCTGCGTAGCGCCAGTGCGGCAGGCATTTCACCAAGCCTGTCTGATGGAGGACAGATCTTCCACACTTGGAAGTGTGATGTTACAATTCTTCAGCGTTGTCTTAATATAATCTCCATTATAATAACTAGCAAATATATGCACCCTCCGGGTGCAAGTATTTAAGTTTTAATGTAATAAAATATTATATTAAATTAGAAAGTCTAACGGAACTAAATAAGAATACAGATAAAAAGATTTGAAACAGAGGGAGTATAATAAAAGATTTGAAACAGAGGGAGTATAATAAAAATTGGAACAACTGAAACTTACTCTTCCATCACTCTCGTCTTTCATTGTTTTTTATCTAATTTAAGTATTTAGTTATAAGAGGAAGTAAAGAATAAAATGACAGTTATTTTATCTTATTAATGGATTTCATTTAAGATTCATTGAAGAGATTTTTGCTTATATTCATTAAAATAAAACCAAACAGTTAGAAATCAATAATACTAAGCACATATTTATTAAATTCGATTTTTTAATATTAATATGCAAATTAGCCTTCCCGTTCACACTGTAAACCGCTATTTTGTTGTATATATAAATATAATTGCATGTTGTCAGTATGTAGACATAGCTAACAGTATTAATAATGTAAGACAATTTTATTAATAATTGACGTTTAGATAAAAATAAAATCATGGAGAATGTGATGTCAATAACTAAGAGAATTGTGACTTGAGTAGGAATATAGTTTCGGTTACAGACAGAAAAACACACAATCTCCATTATAATAAGATATATACAAGGTGTGTCAAAAAAGTATCGAGATTTTTTGTACTTTTTTAATTTTTAACATACCTTGCATTCTAAAAAAATAACGTTCCATTCATTTCTATCTTAGTAAATACAGCTTCAAACTCGGCACTTTTTTAACATATCTTGTATTCTGAAGAAATTCACGTTCCATTCATTGTTCATTTCTATCTTGATAAATACAGCTTCAAACTCGGCACTTTTTGACACACCTTGTATTCTGAATAAAATTAGCGTTCAATTCATTGGTCATTTCTATCTTAGTAAATACAGCTTCAAATTTGGCACTTTATGACACACCTTGTATTCTGAATAAAATTAGCGTTCCATTCATTGTTCATTTCTATCTTGGTAAATACAGCTTCAGTCTCGATATTTTTATGACACACCTTGTATATATAAAGATTTGGCATTAAATAACCCACAACGATTGATATGCTATAAAACACCAACCAACTAAGAATTGAGGGAGAGAAAAAAACTGTTACTAATGCAGCGACAATTTGAGACCCACTTGAATGTTCAATACATTTAGTCACGTGATTCAGCTTAGTTTGTGGAAATCATAAGTGAAATGGACAAAGTGTTTTATATATTTATATCAATGTTGAAAAATTGATTTCGATGGTCTGATTTTGTTCTTTCGATCAACAAAGAAAAGGAAGTAAAACCCTTGATTAGATTTTGTCGTCTTTTGTGTTTTGTTAAGAAAGAAAGGAAAAGTAATTCGAGTGGTTTGGTAAGAAAAAAATGTCCGTCCGTCCGTCGATCTGTCTGGTTGTCCAGTGGCATCTAATAGCGGAGAAGTCGAGAGAGAGAGAGAGAGAGAGAGAGAGAGAGAGAGAGAGAGAGAAAGAAAATAGAATGGGAAAAGGAAAGAAGGAAAGGGAGAAAGAGAGAAATAAGGAAGGAATAGAGAGAATGAAAACGTAGGAAAGAAACTGTAAGAGAGTAGATGAATAAGAGAAGAAAGAGAAATGAGGAAGAAGAAGATGGATAAAAAGGCGAGAAAAGAAAGAAAGAAAAAAGAGAAAGAAAGAAAGAAAGGAGAATAAAAATGAAAAACGAGAGAGAAAAATAGATCAAACAAAGAAAGAAAGAAAGAAAGGAGAAAGAAAGAAAGAAAAGAACGAAAGGGGCAAGGAGAAGAAAATTGAAAAATGAGAGGAAGAAATAGACCAAAGAAAGAAAGAAAAACACACAAAGATAGAAGAAAAAGAACAAAAAAGGAAAACTGAAGAATATTAAAGAATGAATGAAAGAAAGAAAAAAAGGAAAGAAAGAAAGAAAGAAAAACAAAAAAAAAAGAAAGAAAGAAAGAAAGAAAGAAAAAAATGGCTGAAGGAGAAGAAAAAATGTCACAGCTCAAGAAAAATAGATCCAAAAAAGAAACAGGAAAGAAAGAAAGAAAGAAAGAAAGAAAGAAAGAAAGAAAAAATGAATGAAAGAAAGAGAAAGAAAGAAAAATGACTGAAGGAGAAGAAAAAATGGCACAGCTTAAGAAAAAATAGATCCAAGAAAGAAAGAAAGAGAGCGAGAGAGAAAGAAAGAGAGAAAGAAAGAGAGAAAGAGGGAGAGTGAAAGAGGGAAAGAAAGAGAAAGAAAGAAAGAAAGAAAGAGAGAGAAAGAGAGAGAAAGAAGAGAGAAAGAAAGAGAAAGAAAGAGAAAGAAAGAGAGAAAGAGGAGAGTGAAAGAGAGAAAGAAAGAGAAAAAGAGAAGAGAGAGAGAGAGAGAGAGAGAGAAAGAGAGAAGAAAGAAAGAGAGAGTGAAAGAGAGAGAAAGAAAGAGAGAAAGAGGGAGAGTGAAAGAGGGAAAGAAAGAGAAAGAAAGAAAGAAAGAGAGAGAGAGAGAAGAGAGAGAGAAAGAAGAAAGAGAGAAAGAGAAAGAAAGAAGAAAGAGAGAAAAGAAGAAAGAGAAAGAGGAGAAAGAAAGAGAAAGAAAGAAAGAAAGAGAGAGAGAAAGAGAGAGAAAGAAAGAGAGAAAGAAGAGAGAGAAAAGAGAGAAGAAAGAGAAAGAAAGAGAGAAGAAAGAGAGAGTGAAAGAGAGAAAGAAAGAGAAAGAAAGAGAGAAAGAGGGAGAGTGAAGAGAGAAAGAAAGAGAAAGAAAGAAAGAAAGAGAAAGAAAGAGAAGAAAGAAAGAAAAGAAAGAGAGAAAGAGGGAGAAAGAAGAAGAAAGAAAGAAAAGAAAGAGAAAGGGGGAGAGTGAAAGAGAGAAGAAGAGAAAGAAGAAAGAGAGAAAGAGGAGAAGGGGAAAAGAAGAAAGAAAGAGAAAGAAAGAGAGAAAGAAGAGAAAGAAGAAAGAAGAAAGAAAGAAAGAAAGAGAGAAGAAAGAGAAGTGAAAGAAAGAAAGAAAGGAAAGAAAGAAAGAAAGAAAGAGAAAGATAAAAGAGTGAAATTTCACACAAATCTGTCACGTCTAAACGAGTTTCCTTTCGACAAATCGTCACCCATTTTAACATTTAAACAACTAACGAGCATTAGTCATCTTTAGTTAATGTGATGACCGAATTGAAATAAGATCTTTTCTGACGCTTTTTAACCTCACACACACACACAAAAAAAAAAAGAAATAAACCCCCCAAAAAATTCCTGAATGTATTTTCTGGCATTATAATTTCTTTTCCTTAATGTAAGTAGCGATTATGTTCCACTATTTTCGACGTCTTTGGCAATGCCATGAAGTGACTAACATGCGAAAAACAGGAATTACATATACGACACAACAGCGGGTGTATGTTTTCTGCACTAACTGACCCAGGAATACTAGCGTAACGGTTATCGCCATAAAAGAATGGTCGAGAATCCTGGACGAGATGTTTTCCATTTCGCTAATTGTGGCTTAGATTTGCATCTGGTTGACTTGTAGATGAAGGAAATGGACACGGCAATACGAGTTCAAATCCTAAGCGAGGCTGGTTGCATGGTAAAACTTGCAAATCATACTCAAAATCCCATGATATTACAGGGTGGCCCAGAAAAAACAGATTCCAAATTATTTATTTATTTTCCCATGAAACTAACCCTAAACCCAAACCCTATCCCTAACCTAACCCTAAACACCCCTAGTTAAAATTAACAGTTTTATTTCAAAACTTGTGGGTTCTGTTTTTTTCTGGGTCACCCTCTATACAGGAAAAACAGAACACAAATTATTTATTTGTTTTCCCATTAAACTAACCCTAAACCCAATCCTAACCCTAAACCCTAACCCTAGCCCTAAACCCCCTAGTTAAAATTAACAGTTTTATTACAAAATTTGTGGGTTCTGTTTTTTCGAGGTCATGGGATTTTGAGTATGATTTGCAAGTTTTACCGGTTTGCATTTCATATGGTGCTAATAGCCCTGCGAAAGGTATGAATCCAGCTATTCTCCCTCAAACTATGGGTTGGTTGTTTGTTTGGGTTTTACAGCATGTCAACCCTTGTTGGGTAATTTCATGTCGAAGACATTTTTGTTTTATTCATTCTTGATGGGTATTCAGGTTTTTTTTTTCAAACAGATTTGTTTCTATTTTAACCCTAACAGGCGTTACCACTCCGGGTCAGAGAGGACCTGGGAGCAATGGTGATCAAGGGGTGCTCCACATTCCTCAGACCTCCAGAACTGGAACCTCACCATCAGATAGAGTTTAATATCATACCCAGGCAATGAAGACCCTCGGGTACCACTTTCTAGCACATATATGATAATAAGGGTTAAGGGTTGCCATGAAGGCAATAGGGTTTGGACAATTATTTAGGTGCTAGGGCTTGACGTGACTAGCCGATTGATCAAGGGGGGGCTCTCCGGCCGCCTGTCTAGTCTTAGTAGGGCCAAAGTAGAGTGTTCCAATGGAATAATGTTTGCCCCATGTAAGAGGGTTTGAGAGGCAAATATTATTTTAGTGACAAGGAAGTAAAATGTGTAGTGAAGAAGTGGCTCAAAGAACAGTTAACTGAATTTTACGGAGCAGGGATATATGCTCTCATTCGAAGGTGGAACATTGTTATTAAGAGAAACGCAGACTATGTAGAGAAGTAGGGGTGTGAACCACAGAGGACCAGCTTTATTTTGGTGTATGATACATGTTCCTGTGTTGGTAATTAAACAAAATTGTCCTAAACAAAATGGCATTGATTTTTTGAAACACCCTTAGAGATCTATTTTTACCTGTAGATAGTACTCTAACAGGTACTACCACTCAGAGTATAATGGCAATAAATGGGAGTTCCACATTCCACAGAGCTACAGAACAGAAGCCTCACCATCAGACACAGTTTAGTGTCAGAAGAAAAAAAAAAATTAAAAGAGAGAAAGAAAGAGAGTAGATTGACATAGACAAGTTGCAAAAGAAAGACAGAAGAAGAAAGAAGAAAAGAAAGAAAGAAAGAAAGAAAGGATTGTGATAAGGATGAACTAAAAGAAAGAAAGAAAGGAAAAAAGAAAGAAAGAAAGAAAGAAACCAACTAGAAATAAATAAAGAAACAAAGAAAGAAAAAAAGAAAGAGAGAAACAAAGAAACAAAGAAACAAAGAAAGTGAAAACAAAAATATTAAAGAAAGAAAGGCAGAAAGCAAATTTAAATACAGAACGAAACAAAAAAGACAGAAAGAAGGAAATATCGAGAATGAACAAAGAAAGAAAGAAAGAAAGAAAGAAAGAAAGAAAGAACATTCGAACAAAAAAAGAAAGAGGGGAAGAAAGAAAGTACTATCAAAACGAAAGAAAGAAGGAAAGAAAGAAAGAAAGAAAAAAGAAAGAGGGAAAGAAAGAAAGTACTATCAAAACGAAAGAAAGAAGGAAAGAAAGAAAGAAGAACATTCTAAAAAGAAGGAGGGAAAGAAAGAAAGAAATAAAGTACTATCGAAAAAAAAAGAAAGAAAGAAAGACAGAAAGAAAGTACTATCGAAAAGAAAGAAAGAAAGAAAAGAAAGAACATTCGAAAACAAAGAAAGAGGGAAATAAATAAATAAATAAATAAATAAAGTACTATCAAAAAAAAGAAAGAAAGAAAGTACTGTTGAAATAAAAGAAAGAAAGAAAGAAAGAAAGAAAGAATAAAGAAAGAAAGAAAGAAGGAAAGAATAAAAAGAAAGAAAGAAAGCACAATAAGAAACAAACAATAGAATTTAAAAAGAACGAAAGAGAATATATTTAACCCTCTCTCCACTACGAACAGGATGTGACACAAGGCCAATTTTTCAGCAAAGAAAGTAAAAAAAAACAAAAAACAAATAAATAAATAAATAAATAAATAAAGGGTTTTGTGAGCAAAATTTCAAAGAAACAAAAAATATGGTAAATAAAGATTCCTCTTTTTTTTTTTAAAGAAAATGGGTGACGGGGTGTGGGGGGGTTAAATTTTTGCCAAGACGAAATTGAGTCTATTTTTCTACTTAATTAATGGAAGATACATAAAAATTAATATCAAATAATGAGATCCTCTGATGGAGATTAATTGACTTTTTTGAAGATGACATTAATTGAATGATTTTTCAATTGGGAGATCAAATTTATTAATTTCAATAAACGACACACACACAAGAAAGCTTCGCCAATGCAATTAGTACCATTCTTGTTCGTCTTGGAGATAATTATGCTCTGAAGAAATTATGTGACGTTCTTCTTATTTGCTAAAGTGTTGTTAGAATTAGCGAAACATTCCAAAAACACGAACAGCCAATCAACAATTCTGGGCACATGATTAAGTGAAAATAAAGTCGGTATCAGCCAATCAGCAAGGGAGTCTATTCCCTTATCACTAGCACTAGACCAAGGAGATTGTTTTTGTGTGTGTGTGTGTGTGTGTGTGTGTGTGTGTGTCTGAGGTGGAGCGCCACACCTACCATCAGCTCCTTACTTTACCGCATAGGTCCCTGTGCTACGCATACGCTGAGTTGGCGAGGGCCAGTTTCGAAACAGGAACCTTGCGATTCCTCCGTAAGTGCTGGGTATATATATATATATATATATATATATATATATATAATCCAAAAGTCCAGAGAAGAAATCTTCCTTACGACACAATAGTTTTATTTTAAAAACCTGTCACAGTTTGAGAGCTCAATGTGTGCTCTTAATGTTATAGTCAAAGAGCAAATATAAGTAACGAAATAACAAAAGACTTTTAGACTATAATGCTAAATCTCTAAGCCCTTTGTTATTTATTTACTTATATATATATATATATATATATATATATATATATATATATATATATATATAAGTGTATTTTGGCAGCATTTTCTCTTTTAAACATGTTTGGTTGAACTCGAGTGACAATTCCTGTCGTACGAGTTTCTGTTCAATCCTTTCAAGGTTTCTGGCCACTACCTCCCACTACCAATTGTTACTACCTCCCACTACCAATTCCTACGCTACTGCTCGTTTTCTTTAAAAATGAGACACCACGAAACATACCATCAGTTTCCAACCTGAAGATGGCAGATCGACATGCCGAAAGCGCTCGTGGAAACACCTTTGGTGGATTGCTACACCAGTTCCACCCTGACACAAAAAAGATGACCAGACACCGTGAAAGGATTGAACAGAAACTCGTACGACAGGAATTATCACTCGAGTTCAACCAAACATATATATTATATATATATATATATGTGTGTGTGTGTGTGTGTGTGTGTGTGTGTAAAATAAAAGGAAATTAATCCGGCAGTGTGAATTTGATATATTGAAAAAACAAATGATGTTTACAAATGCTTGGGATCATCAGGAGAGAATGTGCACCGTTTCGGGGCCTTCCTCTCAACGGTTTTAACTGCACATCGCGCGCCCCCTCACTGTTGTGAGGTCCCTCGGAATATCTGTATCGACCGTATGTAATAGATCGGTCATCAACAAGAGCAAATACGGGATGAAATGAACGTTAGAAGAAGAATGCGCAAACAGAACGCTGTTAGTCAATGTTGGAATTTTTCAAAAAATGCGTTATCTGTATTAAAAATAAAATGAATTTTCTTTTTAATTTTAATCAGAAGCATTACAGTTTATAATAAGACTCAAAAGAGCCTGATTTAAAATTGTATAAAAAGTGTATATTAAGTATTAAAATTGTTCATAATACACTCCAACTATATATATATATATATATATATATATATATATATATATATATATGTAAGGTATCCAAAACTAGTAGTAAGGGATGATTCTACATGGGATCTTCAAATTCTCACTGTATAATATATTGCATGTTTTAGTAGGTGAAAACACAAGGATTTTTATAAATCCCTGGAGAGAGCTCAATGCATAATAATCTATATTTTAGATTGAATACAGAGCAATATACATTTTTTTGAATATGTCTGTTTAAAGAGGAAATTTAAAGATACTTTGGAACTCTTTCTTTAGCTTGGAATTGTAAATTTATATTTGCTGTCTGACCTACATTTGATGGATTTTCTGGTGAAATTTCTTTGGGTTATTCATTTTATCAGTGACTGTCAGATGAGACTGAACTAAGGAGTTTTGGAAATTTCTTTAAATTTCTAAAAGCCTTTTAAGTTTTGGTCGAAATAAATTTATTACAGAATGACGGTTATTGAGTTTATCCTTTCTTTCAAAGGTAGGAATGTATCAATTAATTATTCTCTTAAAGTTGACAGCCGCTAATGGCCGTATGGTAAGAGACTTGGCAGGCGAAAATTCAGTCAGGTCTCGATTCCGGCTAGAGGTAGCTGTTAAAAGTATAGCTACACTGATGAGAGGTGAAACCTCGAAACACGTGTCTGTGGATTAACTTATATATATATATATATATATATATATATATATATATATATAATGAAAAATGTAAGTAGATTCGACGGTGTTAAGTATAAAAACAGTGTACCCCGGTAAATTTAATAAATGGTTCGGTTCGAACGTGAAGTCTCCTGATTACGACATGCAGCAGTCCTTAATTTACCGCACAGATCCATGTACTACTCATACACTGAGTTGGCAAGGGCTGGTATCGAACTAAGAACCTTGTGGCTTCTAGCCGAACGCTCTACCGACTGAGCTAACTCGGCTCTTTGATTACTGGTAGGACATTTGAAAGAGAACGTATTGATTGATTGGTTGGTTGGTTGGTTGGTTGGTTTTTTTACGGCATGTCAACCATTGTGGGGTTATTTTATGCCGAAGACATTATTTTATTCATTCTTAATGGTTACTGACTTTTCTAAAACTTAACCTCACACAAACTGGAGTATTATGGGATTTGGTTGGTAGAGGGAAAAAATTGTCTACAATTATATATAAATTTTGAATTCAGCCTTTTCCTTCTCCTAGACTGGTTACTATGTCAAGGTTAAAGAGCCCCGTCTGCCCTACTATTTACCTTTCCCAAGCGTATTAGTGTTATGAGAAATTCAAACAGCCTTGTTCAGGATTGACTAACAGGATTGCTACACCCACTCGCCATCCCTCCGCCCCTCATAAAAAGAAAAAAATTAAAAGCTTGATAACTACGGAATGCTAATCACTCTCGCGATGTCGTAAGTCGACCCGTTGTAAAGTAGGGAATATCTGTGTATTGATTTTCTTTGTGAAATCACTGATACCGCGATTTAAGGGATTGGTTGATAAGCGGGATATTCGATCCGCTCTCCCCCACCACCACACTCCTAAATTAACCCTTACAAAGGGTCAGTGATAATTGTTAGGGCGTGGGAGGGGTAAAGAGCGAGTAGAAGAAGAAAGAAAGAAAGAAAGAAGGAAAGAAAGAATAGAAGCGAGGTAAGAAAGAAAGAAAGAAAGAACAGAACAGAACAGAAGTGAGGTGAGAAAAGAAAGAAAGAGAGAAGATAGAAAGAAAGAACTATCGAGAAGGAACAAGAAAGAAAGAAAAAAGAGTAAAGAAAAATATTAAAGAAAGAAAGAAGATAGAAAAGAAAGAAAGAAAGAAAGAAAGAAAGAAAGAAAGAACAGAAGATAGAGGTGCAAAAGAAAGAAAGAAAGAAAGAAAATATTAAAGAAAGAAAGAAAATAGAAAAAAAGAAAGAACGAACAGAAGCGAGGTAAGAAAGAAAGAAACAAGGAGAGGGAAAAATAAAGTATATAGAGGTGAACAAAAAAGAAAGAAAGAAAGAAAGAAAGAAAGAGAAAATAAAAATATTAAAGAAAAAAATAAGATAGAAAAGAAAAAAGAAAGAAAAAAAGAAAGAAAGAACAGAACAGAATAAAACAGAAGCGAGGAAAGAAAGAAGAAAGAAAGAAAGAAAGAAAGAAAGAAAGAAAGATAGATAGAAAGAACTATCTCGAAGGAACAAGAGAAAGAAAGAAAATAAAAAAGAAAGAAAGAAAGAACAGAACAGAACAGGTAAGAAAGAAAGAAAGAAAGAGTAAAGAAAATATTAAAGAAAGAAAGAAAGAAAGAAAGAAAGAAAGAAAGAAAGAACTATAAAAAGGGAACTTGAAAACAATTACGAAACAAAAGAAGAAAAAGAAAGAAACAAAGAAAATGTCAATATATTTAAATTAGATGGAGTATACTCAGAAGATGTGTTAAGGGTTAGAAGCCATCTTTATTCTGTCCCTAAATTTGTGCTCTGACAAAGGGCGGTAACTCTTAAGGGTTCCTATCATCACAGAAACGAAGAAATAAAAAAAGAAAGAAAGTACTATCGAAAAGAAAGAAAGAAAGAAAGAAAGAAAGCTTAACAATTCATAGCTATAGTCAATTCATGCCAAAACATTTATACTTGTGAATGTAGAAACATATATTGCCTACAATGGAAGCGCGTGGTGTAATAGTTAAAGTCATGGGAATTGGACTCATCGCCCCGAGTTCAAATCCTGGACGTGGAAATTGCATTTTCACTTAGCGCTAATACCCTGGGGAAAGGTAAGAATCCTACTCTCCCTCTAGCTAAGGATAGATAGTAGGGCAGACTGTGCTCTTTAACCTTGGTTAGGTAACCGGTCTAGGAGAAGGAAAACTCTGAATTCAAACCTGTTAAACTCCGCTTAATAAATTGACCTTGTGTCATACCCTGCTCGTGTGGAGGGGTTGGTATATATATATATATATATATATATATATATATATATATATTGCCTACAATTCCTTGCAAACAATTTGTTCTCGTAGAAAATTGGCATAGCGCTTGAGTAAATGCAGACAGGGCGGTTACCGGGATTGAACCAGGAACCTTACGATTCGTTGGTTAGTGCTCTACCGACTGAGCTAAACCACTCCCCTTGCATAATAGTAAAAGTATAGTCGTCGGGGTGGCCTAAAATCGGTATTAGCCAGACACCTTCTCCGTCACGAGAAGCCTCTCCTTTTTTCACTAGGGCTAGCTCAAGAAGATTGTTATTGCGTCTAAGGTGGAGCGCCACATCTACCATCAGCTCCTCACTTTACTGCTCAGATCCCCGCGTTACTCATACGCTGAGTTGGCCAGAGCCGTTATCGAACCAGGAACCTTGTGGTTTCTAGTCGGACACTCTACCGACTGACCGCCCTGTCGGCGGGGTGTTAGAATGCACCGACTGCACCTCTGCAGAGAGGTAAGACTCCCCCAAACGGGGCCACCTGTTGGCCGTGGGTGGCTACCCGTGATGCTTAAGGACGGAGTATTGGTGGATGAGCAGTCCATGACATGCAACACTACTCTTAGAACCTTATTTAGGCTAGACAGGCGGTCGGAGAGGCCCATTCTGACCAACCGGCTGGTCACGTCAAGCCCTAGCACCTATATGATTACCCCAACCCTATTGCCCACATGGCAAGCCCCAACCCCTTTTTATCATATGGGTGCTAGAAGGCAGTGGCTGAGGGTCTGCATGTCCTGGGAATGACGTTAAACTCTATCTGATGGTGAGGTTCCAGTTTTGGAGGTTTGGGGAATGTGGAGCACCCCTTCATCACCATTGCTCCCTGGTCCACTCTGACCCGGAGTGGTAGTATCCGTTAGGGTCCCATCTATGGATTAAATAGAAAAATATATATCTTATTATAATGGAGATTGTGGGTTGTCTGTCTGTAACCGAAACTATACTACTACATAAGTCACAATTCCCTTTGTTATTTACACACATTCTACATGATTTTATTTTTTATTTAAACCTCAATTATTAGTAAAATTGTTTTACATCATTAAGACTGTTAACAATGTCTACATACTAATAACATGCAATTATATTTATATATTCAACGAAATAACGGTTTACAGTATGAATGGAAAGGCTAATTTGCATATTGATCTTAAAAAATTTGATTTTAATAAATATATGCTTAGTATTATTGATTTCTAATTGTTTGGTTTTATCTTAATAAATATGAGCAAAAATCTCGGGGATAAATCTTAACAGAAATCTATTAACATAAAGAAATAACTGTAATTTTATTCTTTTCTTCCTATTTTAACTAAATAGTTAAATTATGGAAATTTACCACTGAAAGACGGGAGTAAGGGAAAATGGTGGAACAGTTAGTTTCAAAGTTGTTCTATTTTCCGATTATACCCCCTCTGTTCCAAATATTTTTATCTGAATTCTTAATCAGTTTCATTAGCCTTTCTAATTTAACATGATATTTTATTATATTAAAACTTAAATACTTGCACCCGGAGGATGCATATATTTGCTAGTATATATAAAATGTGTGTATCCATTAAGAATTGATTTGTTTCCAAACTTTATCGGCATTAAATGACCCACTGAGGTTGATATGCCGTAAAACAAACCAAACCAAATCTATCGACTGAGCTGAACCGGTCCTAACACTTTATTTTCGATTTTTCACACAAAATATTCAGTTAATCAGATTGGACATTTATTTATTCTCTAATTATTTATGTATATTTCGAAAAAATGTTTTTCTTTTTTTTGTGGGGGGGGGTGCGAGGGGGTGAATTGTTTTCTTGTAATCGGTCTGTCCGCTATTTAAGTATTTATGAATAGAATTTATATTTTGTTTTGTTTTTTGTTTTTGTTTTTTGTTGTTTTTTTTAGTTGTTTTTTTTGGGGGGGTATTTTTTAATTTCTCTTTCCCTTTCCGGTCGCCACCATTTTGTATTAGTCTTTTAGGTTTTTTATGGTTTTTTTCGTCATTCGTATTTCTTTCCTTACCCTAATTTTCTTTTTCATTTTTTTCTTTCTTTTTTTTTCTTTCTCCTCTCTCTCTCTCTCTCTCTCTCTCTTACACACACACACACACACACACACACTCACACACACACATACTCTCCTTTTTCACTTCGCTTCTTTCTCATCCTTTCTTTTTTTTCCTTTTACATTTCTCTCTTTCGTTCTCTTCTTTTTTTCCTCTCTCTCTCTCTCTCTCTCTCTCTCTCTCTCTCTCTATCAATTTTTATTTTTCTTCTTTTTCATTTTTTTCTTTTTATCTTCTCTTTTTTCCTTCTCACCTTTTTCATTCTCTCTTTTCTTTTTTTTTCTTTTTTTTCTTTTTTTCCTTTTTCAATGTTTTCTTTTTCTCTCTCAATCTCTTCCTCTTCTTTTTTCCTTGTCTCTTCTTTTCTTTTCCCACTTTTCCATTTCTGTCTTTCTTTCCTTTTTGATACTCTCTCATTTTTCTGTCGCACTTTTTTTCACTTTTTTATTTCTCTTTTTTTTCTCTCCTTTTCATTCTCTCTACGTTTTTTTCTTTCCTTTTTTGTTTTTCACTTTCTCGCTTTTTCTTTCACTCCTTTTCCTTTCTCTCCTTTTTCATTCTCTCCTTTTTTCTTTTTTCTTTTTTTCAGTCCCTCCTTTTTTCTTCTATCTCCTTTTTTTATTCCCCTTTTTTTCCTATCTCTACATTTTCCTTCCCTCTTTTCTCTTCTTTTTCATTTCCTCCTTTTTCTCATTTTTTATTCTCTTATTTCTCTTCTTTTCATTCCCACCTTTCTTTCCTTTTTTATTCCCTTTTTTCTCTCCTTTTCATTCTCTCTCCGTTTTTGTTTTTTTTTCTTTCCTTTTTTTTCTGTCTTCTTTTACTTTCTCTCTTTTTCTTTCGCTCCCTTTCCTTTCTCTCCTTATTCTTTTCGGTGTTTTTCTTTCCCTTTTTGTCTTTCACTTTCTCTCTTTCCCCCTTTCTCTCATATTTCATTCCCTCCTTTCTCTCCTTTTCATACTCTCTCCGCTTTTTTTCTCTTTCTTCTTTTGTCTTCTTTTAATTTCTCTCATTTTCTTTCGCTCCCTTTCTTTCCTCTCCGTTTTTTTTATTCCCTCCTTTCTCTCCTTTTTCATTCACTCCTTTCTCTCCTTTTTCATTCACTCCTTTCTCTCCTTTTTCTTTCTCTCCTTACTCTCCGTTTCTTTCATTTCTTTAATCATCTTTTTATGTTTCATATTTTCTCTTCTTTTCTCTTCTTCTTCTTCTTCTTCTTCTTCTTCTTCTTCTTCTTCTTTTCTTCTTCTTCTTCTTCTTTTATCTTGTCTCTTCTTATTTTCATTTTACTTCATATTCCCTTCATTATTAATCAATTTTATTTATTTATATTCATGGAGGCGTCTACTGTTTACATTCACACACACACACACACACACACACATTATATATATATATATATATATATATATATATATATATATGTATGTATACAAGGTGTATAAAAAAAGAATCAAGATGTTTAGTACTTTTTGGAGTTTGTTCATTGTTCAAATATCAAACATTTTACTCTAATGAAGGCCTCTATTCTTTGTATGTTTAAATATTTTATAATTTTCTATTATAATTATTATTATATTTATTTTATATTTAAAATAATGATAAATAGAATACATGAGTACATGAACAAACTCCTGGCCGAAACACGTGTTAGTAAACTCATATTAAATCAATTTTTTTTCATTCAACATTTTCTTTCCTTTATCTATTTATCCTTTTAACATATATACATATATATATATATATATATATATATATATATATATATATATATGAGGAGTGAAGGATTGAATAAATCCGACCAAATGTGGTTGAAAAATTAAATACATATATATATATATATATATATATATATATATATATATATATATATATATATATATATATATATATAGAGAGTTTCATAATTTGCTTGAAGCATTGTGTATGTATTGGTTAGGAGGTTGATTTAGAAGGCTATCATAATGCAGTTTGGAATAAATAAAAATAATAATACGGTAACAATGGTGTTGTGTGTTGACCTGTATTTTTATTCTTTCTTGAATTTTCGAGGTAATACCTCTTTATCAAAGAATTGAACTGAAGCAGTACAGCTATGGCATTTCTTCCCAAATGAATTTTTTTTTTTTTTTTTGAAAATGACGTTATTTTTTTAAATAACTGTATTCCGTGTGAGCGTGAATGCGTTTTTTTTTTTTTTATTTTTTTTACGTGTGCGTATGTTGTAATGCGCGTGACATTGAAAATGCGTGTTGGTTGTGACGTTAAGACTGTATCCTAGCGCGGGATTTTGTACGTGGGTATGTGCGAATGAAAAGGTGTATTTGTGTTTTGTGACGTTTCCTGTTGGATTTTACATCAATTTAATCATTTAATATTATTAATATTATTATTATTATTATTATTATTATTATTATTATAATATATATATAGTCAGAATTATCCTGATGATCCATTAGGAGAAACCTAGGGAGATAGTATCTGACTCATTAGGTTTACTATTATTTTGGCGCCCTACATAGTGTACTGAACACTTCAGTATCATTTAACTTAGGCAACTCTTTCAGTATTTTTTCTTTTGGCCATTATAATAGTATCGACTGATTATTTTCAGTTGTGTGTGCGTATGTGTGTGTGTGTGTGTGTGTGTGTGTGTGTGTGTGTGTGTGTGTGTGTGTGTGTGTGTGTGTTGTGAAGTTCACACATGCTTCTTTGTTGGAATATCTCAGGATAGAATCTTACGAAATTCCAGGAAAATAGATTCAAACTTAGTATATGACATCCAACACAGTTGTTCATTTATTTTACACATTTCTTCCATGTTTTCTGTAGCGCTAGACCAGGGAGATTTTTTTTGCGTCTGGGGTGGATCACCACACCAACCATCAGCTCTCCACTTTACTACACAGATAAAATTATCCAATCTGTGCAAATCATACGCTGAGTTGGCGGGGACTGGTATCGAACCAGGAAGCTTGCGATTCATAGGCGGGTGCTCTACCGAATGAGCTAAACAGATTTAAAAAATGGGGGGTTAAAATATTTTTAAAAATGAGTTTTGAAAAAGATTGAATACCCAACAAGAATAAATAATAATAAAAAACGTCTTTGGTATAAAATAACCCAACAAGGGTTGACATGCCGTAAAATCCAATCAACCAAAAATTGAATACCCAACAAGAATGAATAAAAAAAACGTCTCTGGTATAAAATAACCCAACAAGGGTTGACATGCCATAAAATAAAATTAACCAAAAATTGAATACCCAACAAGAATGAAAAACAAACTGTCTTTAGTATGAAATAACCCAACAAGTTTTAGCGTGCCGTAAAATCCAACCAACCGACCAATATTTCTTTGAACAGGTCTTCAGGTTTGTATTTATTTATTCCATCTGCGAGGAATAACTTCCCTTTCTTTCAGTTTAATTCAGAATATCTACCAATTAGGAGAACATAAAACTCACAAGATACAAATAATTGTTAC
>CM042169.1:6762857-6795357 GCA_023376005.1 Doryteuthis pealeii
AATACATCTTAATTTTTTAACGATGTCAATGTATCAAAAATCTCAGAATTAGAAATTTGCCCTCAAAACAGACCCATAGTATATTTAGTCTGTTAAAAATCCATGCAATGTAGTTTTACTATATCACAAAGAAAAGGTTTGCGTAGTATATATTATCTGGTTAATTTGCATTATGGTTTTAACAAAACCGGGTTTAATAAATAATTACTTAATATTGTAGGGTTATCATAAGTTGAACAAAACAACTCCGACCTGAGTGTTAAACATACACAAGGACTTTACTACAAGCAAATGGAAATGATACATATAACAGAAATACAAAGAAGATATAAAAAGGACACATTCATGAATAGAGATACAATAAGGAGGTATACTAGAGATACCTAAATGTACATATAGAAGTAATGGATATTTGTGGAGAGTCCATAGGGCAATGTCACTTACTAGTGTTGTGATGGGGGCAGAAGCCCCCACGCGAGAAGGGTGTAGACATAAAAGTCTAACCCATGTGCGTGAGGTGCTGTAGAAGAAGAAGTGGCCGAGAGTTGAAAATAGACGCTTAAATACAAAAAAAAACCTGGTGGTCAAAAAATGGGAACCCAGGGGGGAAGATAACTCTTCCAGGCAAAGGGAAAACAACCACACAGTATTATTGAACTCTAATATTATTTTTTTAATTCTCCAACGTATTGCTAATCAATGCTATTAATGATTTTTACATCGATACGAATTAAAATATAATTAAAATAAGTGCAATCTTTTTATATGCGTTCTTATTTAATTTCCTTAGTCTTTCTAATTTAATATATCTAATCAGATTAAAACTTAAATACTTAGTTTATCTAATAAAGTGAGATGTCTGTGTTATTCTCATTTTTGCGTAATTTAAACGACAATTTACCCATCGTACCCTGTAACACATAAATCATTCCTTGTATTCCCATATAGTCATTTATTAAGCTTAGCTTAGATGTGGCACAAGGCCAACAGTGTGGGGCGCCCAGTGAGAATCGAACTCACTAACAATGGTCCGCGAATCTAGCTTGATAACCATTACACCACACGAGGTGCCCCACACATACACATATAGTTATTTACTAAGCTTAGCTTAGATGTAGCACAAGGTCAGAAGTATGGGGCACCCAGTGAGAATCGAACTCACTAACAATGGTCTGGGAATCTAGCTTGCTAACCATTACACCACATGAGGTGTCCAAGTAATGGTATATACATAGTTATTTACTAAGCTTAGCTTAGGTGTGACACAAGGCCAGAAGTATGGGGCACCCAGTGAGAATCGAACTCACTAACAATGGTCTGTGAATCTAGCTTGGTAACCATCACACCACGTGATGTGCCCAACATATACACAGTTATTTACTAAGCTAAGCTGTGGCATAAGGCCAGAAGTATGGGGCGCCCAATGAGAATCAAACTCACTAACAATGGACTGCAAATCTTGCCAAATCATCATATAGTTATTTACTAAGCATAACTTAGATGTGACACAAGGCCAGAAGTATGGAGCACCAAGTAAAAATCGAACTCACTAACAATGGTCTGTGAATCTAGCTTGCTAACCATTACACCACATGAGGTGCCCCACACATACACATATAGTTATTTAATAAGCTTAGCTTAGATGTGACACAAGGTCAGAGGTATTGGGCGCCCAGTGAGAATCGAACTCACTATCAATGGTTTGCGAATCTAGTTTTGATAACCATTACACCACGTGATGTGCCCCACACATACACATATGTGACACAAGGCCAGAAGTATGGGGCACCCAGTGAGAATCGAACTCACTAACAATGGTCTGTGAATCTAGCTTGCTAACCATTACACCACGTGAGGTGCCCATTGCATTTCCATATACGCGTCAAAATATCTCGTTTTCTGTACAATGTTTTCTGAGAATTTAAGTTAAAATATTGGTTACTGTTTGGTAAATCGATTTTGGCATTTAAAAAGGAAGAATTCATTGATTTGTCGTCTATATAAAATATTGAAAATCCTTACAATCCATAAAATGCTAAATGCAAAGGATTTTAAAAAATGACACGAACCGTTAACGTATAAAATCAATACAACAAATGTCTATAGATTAATAGTCGTGTTCCTTAATTGTACGACCGTTATTATCTTGCAACTCCCCCTGGTTAAAAATAAGACCGTCCAAATCGTCCAAGATGAAATCCAAAAATGTAAATCCTGATTATCTGGTGTTTCTTATCCGTCGAATTCTTATTTCTTATGAGTGTCGTCACCTCAGCTAAATAATGGACCATGCCTTTTTTTATTATAAAGAAAGAAAGGGAAGAAAACAGACATGCTACACACAAAAGATAGAATAAGAAAGAAAGAAAGAAAGAAAGAAAGTTAAAGAAAAAAATAGAGAGGGGAATAAATATTTGTTTGTTCTGCTTATGATAAGCTATTTCGGCTTTGGATAATGGCAGAAGTGAAACTCGACAGCGGTATAATAAAGCCCTTTAATGGTGAGGGAGATGTCGTGGCATGGCTTACCAAGGTAGTAAAAATCATTGTCCAATGCATTTTTATAGAAAAAAATCATTTCAAATGCATTTTTATAGTAAAAATCATTTCAAATGCATTTTTATAGTAAAAATCATTTCAAATGCATTTTTATAGAAAAAAATCATTTCAAATGCATTTTTATAGTAAAAATCATTTCAAATGCATTTTTATAGAAAAAAATCATTTCAAATGCATTTTTATTGTAAAAATCATTTGCAATGCATTTTTATAGTAAAAATCATTCCCACTGCATTTTTATAGCAAAAATCATTGACCACTGCATTTTTATAGTAAAAATCATTGTCCACTGCATTTTTATAGTAAAAATCATTGTCCAATGCATTTTATAGTAAAAATCATTCCCACTGCATTTTTATAGAAAAAATCATTGTCCAATGCATTTTTATAAAAATCATCTCAAATGCATTTTTATAGTAAAAACCATTGTCCAATGCATTTTATTGTAAAAATCATTGTCCGATGCATTTTTATAGTAAAAATCATTTCCAATGCATTTTTATAGTTAAAAATCATTGTCGAATGCATTTTCATAGTAAAAATCATTGTCCAATGCATTTTTATAGTAAAAATCATTTCCAATGCATTTTTATAGTAAAAATCATTCCCACTGTATTTTTATAGCAAAAATCATTTCCAATGCATTTTTATAGAAAAAATTATTGTCCAATGCATTTTTAAAGTAAAAATCATTTCCAATGCATTTTTATAGTAAAAATAATTTCCAATGCATTTTTTATAGTAAAAATCATTGTCCAATGCATTTTTATAGTTTTTGGGGGGAGAGGCACTCCAATTATATTTGGAGATGGACGAGGTGCACCGAACTAATATCGCCCTTATCAAATCACGGTTGAAAGAGGCTTTTTCGGACGGGGAATTTTCTGCTTACATTAAGTTGAAACTGATTAGGTGGGCAGAAGAAAGCGTGGATGTGTATGCCAGCAAGATACGACAACTTGCAGGAAGGGCAGGATTCTCCGGGCATGGTCTTGAGACGGTGATGAAGCTGGCATTTGTGACAGGGTTCCCGAACGACATCTCAAAGGAGCTGCAACAGGTACCAGTCATCGAAAATTTGACCGTGGGAGAGTTTCTAACACGGGCAAGAGTGCTGACAAAAGACACGACCGAAGATACGGTCGCGACAACGTCGTTCCCTCGACGCGAGGGCGAAGTGCCTTTCGAAACGAAGCCCCAAACAGACCTAACCTGTTACAGATGCAAAGGCATGGGTCATGTAGCTAGGGATTGTGCAACAAGACTGATCATAAGCAGAACAGACAAATATTTATCCCCCCCCCTCTATTTTTTTCCTTCTATAGAAAGAAAGAAAGAAAGTTACAGAGATGAAAACTATGAAATAAGTTTGTTTGTTTTGTTTGTTTTGTTTTACGGCATATCAACCTCAGTGGGTCATTTAATGCCGATAAAGTTTTGAAATAAATCAATTCTTAATGGATACACAATTTTTTTATAAATACATTTTTCTATTTAACCCATAGATGGGACCCTAACAGGTACTACCACTCCGGGTCAGAGTGGACAAGGGAGCAATGGTGATGAAGGGGTGCTCCACATTCCCCAAACCTCCAAAACTGGAACCTCACCAGCAGATAGAGTTTAACGTCATTCCCAGGACATGTAGACCCGCAGCCACCGCCTTCTAGTACCCATATGATAAAAAGGGGTTGGGGCTTGCCATAAGGGCAATAGGGTTGGGAAAATCATATAGGTGCTAGGGCTTGACGTGACCAGCCGATTGATCGGAGGGGGCCTCTCCGACCGCCCGTCTAGCCCAAGATAGGGCCAAAGTGGAGTATTACATGTCATGAACTGCTCATCCACCTGGGCTCTATCCTTAAGCATCACGGGTCGCCACCCACGGCCAACAGGTGGCCCCATTGGGGGAGTCTTACCCCTCTGCAGAGGTGCAGTCGGTGCATTCTAACGCCCCAGCCGACAGGGCGGATGAAATAAGTAAACAAATAGATGAAGCCGAACGCAGCAAAAAAAGATAAATATGAATTCCCAAAGTTCAAGCGTTATTAACAGACTGCGCACTTGTTGTGTTTTTCTTTGATCCACAGCAACGGGGAGTGACGCAACTTGGTCTTTATGACGTGTCAGAAAGTCGGTAGAATGGTCTGCCGCAATTGTTGGCAAACTGTAAGTACGAGACAACACACAAAGTTTTAGTCTAATATGAACTAGCAAGAATATGCACCCTCCGGGCGTAAGTATTTAAGTTTTAATGTAATAAGTAAGTAAAGTAAAGTCGTCGGGGCGGCCTAAAGTCGGTATCAGCCAATGCAGCGAGGGGGTCTATCCTCTTTTCAATAGCACTAGACCAAGGAGATTGTTTTGGCGTCTGGGGTAGAGCGCCAGACCTACAATCAGCTCCTTACTTTACCGCACAGATCCCTGTGCTACTCATATGTTAAGTTGGCGAGGACCGGTATCTAACTAGGAACCTTGTGCAGAAAGACTAACGAATTTTTTTTAATATAAAAATATTACACTTATTTTAATAATATTTTAATAGAATTGTTTTTTTTTACAAATGGATTAGGTTAGTTTTTGTTTTTTTTAATAGATAAATAAAAAGAATTAAAAGAAAACTTTTTTTTCTTTTTATGTTTATCTCCGTTTAACTAAACAATGGCTTCATCTTAGTCAAGTATAACTTAGGGTCCTGGTTTTTTGATTTGGTTTGTTTTACGGCATATCAACCTCAGTGAGTCATTTAATGCCGATAAAGTTTTGAAACAGTCATTCTTAATTGATACTTAATTTTTTTTTTATAAATACATTTTTCTATTTAATCCATAGATGGGACCCTAACAGGTACTACCATTCCGGGTCAGAATGCATTCTAACGCCGCAATCGACTGGGTGGTTAGGGTTCTGATGAGATCGTATAGATCGAAACCATGGTAGACCTATAATTCTTTTATACTATTACTATATATATATATATATATATATATATATATATAAAGTTAAACCTAATGAGTCAGATATACCTACTAACAGTTTCGCTTGGTGCTCTTCAGGTCAAAGATCTTTGCCCTGAAGAGCACTACGCGAAACTACTAGTAGGTATATCTGACTCATTAGGTTTAACTTTATTATATTGAGCACTCTTTACTTTTTAGCTTTAGCGTATCCAGGTGGTTTATATATATATATATATATATATATATATATATATATATATATCTTATTATAATGGAGATTGTGTGTTTGTCTGTCTGAAGACGAAACTAAATCACTACTCAAGTCACAATTCCCTTAGTTATTGACGTCACATTCACCATGAATTTATTTTTATTTAAACCTCAGTTATTGATAAAATTGTTATACCTTATTAATACTTTTGACTTTATCTACATTCTAATAACATGCAATTGTATTTATATATGCAACAAAATAGCGGGTTACAGTGTGAACAGGAAAGCTAATTTGCATATTGATATTAAAAGTTTAATTTTATTAAATATACGCTTGGTATTATTGATTTCTAATTGTTTGTTTTTTTCTTAATGAATATGAGCAAAAATCTCTTCAATAAATCTTAAAAGAAATCCCTTAACAAGAAGAAATAACTAATATTATTCTTTACTTCCTATTTTAACTAAACAGTTAAATTAGGAAAATTTACCAATGAAAGAGGGGAGTAATGGAAAATGATGGAATAGTTTCAAAGTTGTTCTATTTTTCAATCATACCCCCTCTGTTCCAAATATTTTTATCTACATTCTTATTCAGTTTCATTAGCCTTTCTAATTTAATATGATATTTTATTATATTAAAACTTAAATACTTGCACCCGGAGGGTGCATACATTTGCTAGTATATATAAATTATTTTTCTTTGGGCCAAGTATTATAGTATCAACCGATTATTTTCGTTTGGTACGACTATCTTCGTCTTTTCTTTTTTTTCAATTTTTTTCCCCAGGTGATGTTTGGTAGTATATTTTTACAATCAATTCGCCGGGTTTTTTCTTACCGCAAGCGTTTACCAATAATTCTAGTATATTATTAATATATATATATATATATATATATATATATATACAAGATATGTCAAAAAGTATCGAGATTTTTTGTACTTTTTGACACATCTTGTATCCTGAAAAAAAATAACGTTCCATTCATTCTTCATTTCTATCTTGGTAAATACAGCTTTAAACTTGGTACCTTTTTGACACGACCTGTACTCTGAAAAAATTAATGAATGGAACGTTATTTTTTTTTCAGAATACAAGGTGTGTCAAAAAGTACAAAATACCTCCATACTTTTTTGAGTCACCTATATATATATATATATATATATATAGGGTCATCCACAGACACGTGTTTCGACTTATCAAGTCTCTTCAGTGTGGCTAGACATTTTGTAAGGTACCTACAGCCAGAATTGAACTCCGGTCGGTTGGGTGTCAGTCCGACACCTTAACCATTAGGCTGTCTTCACTTACAGAAGGGGATTTTAACTGTTTTAATACACACATCGCTTTGTATGTAAAGGTCGTCACAGAGTGCTCCATTCGAGGGCGTTGCGTTTACGCTTGAGTTGGCGGCCGTCAGCGATATCCCCCCAGAGTGCTCAACCCTAGGGGATGGGGAGCATATATATATATATATATATATATATATATATATATATTATTTTAATGACATGTCAAGAGGTTAGAGAATTGTGTTCATTGTACATCTACATTTTGTGTTACTGTTTATTAAAAGCTTTTAGCACACAGTTGTATGATTTCGTTCTTTTGTCTTGTTAGATCCGGGTAATAATTGATCCCATGATATGCAATAATCCAATTCGGCCCTTAAATGGGCGATCGGAGAGGCTCGAACCGATCAAACGGCTGGTTGTGTTAAGCATTAGCACCTATATGATCAAGTCTTGAACGTATTTTTCGAATTACTGTTATGGCAAACACCCAACTCTTTTTATCATATGGGTGTTAGACGGCGATAGCTAAGGGTCACCGACCAGTTTATTAATTATAATGATTTGTTAATTCACATTAAGTCAATGAAAATTATTCCTACCAGTTTGTAAAACAATACTACGAGATTACAAATCATCTATGAATAATGGAGATTCGGTCTCTATTCCGCCCTGTCGGTGGGGCGTTAGAATGCACCGACTGCACCTCTACAGAGGAGTAAGACTCCCTCACGTGGGGCCACTTGTTGGCCATGGGTGGCGACCCGTGATGCTTAAGGATGGAGTCTTGATGGATGAGCAGTTCATGACCTGCAACACCCCACTGAGACCATCACTTAGTCTAGACGGGCGGCCAGAGAGACCCACTCCGATCAATTGGCTAGTCACGTCAAGCCCTAGCACCTATATGATTGCCCCAACCCTATTGCCCTTATGGGAAGCCCCAACCCTTTTTTATCATATGGGTGGCTGAGGGTTTACATGTCCTGGGAAAGACGTTAAACTCTATCTGATGGTGAGGTTCCAATTTTGGAGGTTTGGGGAATGTGGAGCACCCCTTCATCACCATTGCTCCCTGGTCCACTCTGACCCGGAGTGGCAGTACCTGTTAGGGTCCCATCTATGGGTTAAATAGAAAAATGTATTTATAAAAAAAATTGTGTATCCATTAAGAATGAATTTATTTCAAAACTTTATCAGCATTAAATGACCCACTGAGGTTTATATGCCGTAAAACAAAACAAACCAAATCAAACCAATCGGTCTCTTTTTGTTTGTAACCAAAACTACGTCACTGCCTACGTCACGATATCAAAAATCATCAATACATTGAATAAAGAACAATTAATATTGATAAAATATATAAAAGCTATTTATTTATAATGCAACATTTGAATCTTTTTCATAATAATACTGACAATTTGAATAAATAAACTATATAAACTATGAAATTCATTTAAATATTCTATTATCACTTTAAATGGAAAAAATTATTTGCGAAATTTCTAATCAATTTTAGAAATTATTTTTTACTCCCGCCCTTTTTTCAGTAATAAATAGTTAGCTAAAATGTTTACAAATAAATAAATACCTACGATTTATATGTAAATTATTCAAAATAATATATTTAACTAGCAGCGGCTACCCCACGTTGCCTGGGTAGAGAGAGATTTTTTAACTTAGTCCCGCAGATCCATTATTAGTGAATCATGAGTTGAATCCCCATGGGATGCCCTATTTAAATCCATATATAAAAAAAATAGACCTTGCATTGATCCAGCTACTCTGAAAAGAAATGTTAATGTCTACTATCTAAAATATTAAATGAAAAGAAAATCCATGCTGTCATCATTTAAATTCTATTTTTTAATTATCTTCACGAATATAAATCATATTTCTATTAATTTTGCTCAAAAACCGAGTCCTGGTGATATTTAATGTGTATATATATTTACTTTGTCGTTAATTGTTTTATTTTCGAAGTTTCCTCCGGACGTACATATACACACAACTGCCCTTTATATATGTATAGATTACCTCTGGACATATACACACAACTGCCCTTTATATATGTATAGATTACCTCTGGACATACATACACACAACTGCCCTTTATATATGTATAGATTACCTCTGGACATACATACACACAACTGCCCACCTACATACATACACACAACTCCCCTTTATATATGTATAGATAGATTAATATTTGATAGATGCACACAACATTTTATTTGAGGGGAACATAACTAAGTCTCCATTTCAAATTGTCATTTTTACTCCTTTAATGAATTTGATGATTTTACTTACATAGGGTACAAACTCTCTGATATTGAATTTTAACCCCCCCCCCCTCCACCAGCAATATTTTTCAAAAATAAATTGGAAGGCGCTTGTTTTTTGGGGGGGGGTTAATGTATACAAAAAAACTATATTTGGCATTGAATTGCCCACGAGTGTTGATATGCCATTAAACTAAATAATCAGCCAACTCAAATGAATACTTTATTTATTCTTCAAACTGAAACAGTCCAACTATAAAAGTAGATTTGACGGTGTGGCCTATTGTCGGTATCAGCCGGTCAGCGAGGGAGTCAATCTCCTTTTCGCTAGAGCTAGACCAAGGAGATTGATTTTGCTGAGGTGGAGCACCACACCACTCATCAACTTCCCACTTTACCGCACAGATCAGATTTGAAAGTGTCAGTAATTACCAATTGTAGTTTTTACCATTGGAACGGTCCCCAAGGGTTTAGAAAACAGACCGAAGTAATTGGAAATCAGAGATAGAGTTGAAACCATACAGACACAGCATTGTTCAAATCGGCTAGAATATCTAGAAGAATCGTGCAGACCTGAAGAGACTTTCTATCATTCAGACCCCAGTAATAGGCTTTTAAGATCAGCTAGAATACTTTGAAAAGTCCTGCAAGAAAACGAAAAGATAAACAAATACCTTGACCTTGCTTTGAAAAGAAAATGTCGAATATGAAGGTGAAAGTCTTACCAGTTGTAGTTGGTGTACTTGGAACGGCACCCAAGAAGTTTATAAAAGAGAATAGAGGAATTGGAAATCAGAGGAAGAATTGAGATCATCCAGGCAATAGCATTGTTGAAAGTGGCTGGAATACTCAGAAGAGTCTGAGAGACCTGGGGAGACTTGTTGTCACTCATACTCCAATGAAAGACCATCAGCTTACGCTGATGTGAAAAAACAACAACGTAAATATTTATACGTATTAATATCAGCAGGGCTTGGTTTTTGAGCAAAAATAATAGAGATTTGATTTATATTCGTGAAGATAATTAAAAAATGAAATTTAAATGATAACAACATGGATTTATTTTTTCATTTAATATTTTAGATAGTAGACATTAACATTTCTTTTCAGAGTAGCTGGATCAATGCAAGGTCTATTTTTTTTACATAGGGATTTAAATGGGGCATCCACGAGGATTCAACTCACGATTCAGTAATAATGGATCTGCGGGACTCCGGGTAGCCGCTGCTAGTCATTACTAATACTCACTTTGTTGGAGCGAAAAGTCATCATTTTATTAAAAAAAATTCTTAGAAATACGAAGAATAAAAGAGGAAAATTCTAAGAATTATCTGTTTTAGAAAACTATGAGTGTATTTATGAAAGGCTGGAGGTGCGTAGGAAAGGACAGGTCGGCCCGAGTTCAAATCCTAGACGAGGCTGTTTGCATTTCACATAGTGCTAATATCGTTGAGAAATGTATGCATCCAACAACTCTCCCTCCAGCTATGGGTAAAATCGTAGTTAACCAGCCTAGAAGAAGAAAAACTCTGAATTCAAACCTGTTAAACTCCGTTTAAGAAATGATGTGAAAAAAATCACAAGGGGTGAAGAATAATAAATAATAATAATAATAATAATAAATAATAATAATAATAATAATAATAATAATTGCTGCAAAAAATAATGCCATAAGAACAAACTATATCAAAGCGAAAATTGATAAGACCCAACAAAATAGTAAATGTAGACTTTGCAGTAATAGAGATGAGACTGTAAACCATGTACTCTACGAATGTTGCAAACTAGCACAACGGGAGCACAAAACTAGACACGACTGGGTTGGGAAGGTGATCCACTGGGAATTATGCAAAAAATTTAATTTTGACCATACAACAAAATGCTATATGCATAAACCAGAATCTGTTCTTGAGAACGAAACGCATAAAATTCTCTGGGACTTTGAAATAAAAACGGATCACCTTATCCCAGCAAGAAGACCAGACCTACTGTTGATAACAAAAAGGAAAGAACTTGTCAACTGGTGGATTTTGCAGTGACAGCAGATCACAGGGTGAAGCTAAAGGAAAATGAAAAAATGGACAAATATCTGGACCTTGCCAGAGAACTGAAAAAGTTATGGAATAAGTGAAAGTGATACCAATTGTAGTTGGTGCACTTGGAACGGTCCCCAAGGGTATTGGAAAAGGTATTGGAAAATCTGGACATCAGAGGAAAGATTGAGACCATCCAGAATACTGCACTGCTGCAATCTGCCAGAATACTTAGAAGAGTCCTGGAGACCTGAGGAGACTTGCTGTCACTCAGACTCCAGTGAAAGACCATCAGCTAATGCTGATGTGAAAAACTCAAAAGGAGTAAATAATAATAATAATAATAATAATAATAATAATAATAATAATAATAATTAATAAATAAATAAATTAATTCTGGTTCATCTGGGAAGGTGAAAGAGAGTCGAAATAGTTTTTCGATGTTGCCAGAAGCTATCGACAAGTGAAACCTATCGACGTCTCAAGAAATGTTTATTGATCGAAGTGTGGAAGTCGTTCTGGCTGCGTCCCACCAACAAGGAAATCCGACTCTCTCTCTCTCTCTCTCTCTCTCTCTCTCTCTCTCTCTCTCTCTCTCTCTCTCTCTCTCTCTCACTTGCACTCACACACACATTCTCTCTCTCTCTCTCTCTCTCTCTCTCTCTCTCTCTCTCTCTCTCACTTGCACTCACACACACATTCTCTCTCTCTCTCTCTCTCTCTCTCTTCTCTCTCTCTCGCGCGCTCTCGTCTTCTATCTCATCTCCTTAAAAACTCTCTTTCCCACTCTACTATCTCATCTTTTTAACTCTCTACTTCTCTCCTACCTCCCTCTCGCTTTCCATCTCTCTCTCTCTCTCTCTCTCTCTCTCTCTCTCTCTCTCTCTCTCTCTCTCTCTCTCTCTCTTCGTATCTCTCTCTCTATTCGTATCTCTCTCTCCTCGTATCTCTCTTTTCCTATCTCAACTCCTTTTTAACGCTCTCTCTCACCCTCTCTCTCACTCTCTCTCTCTCTCACACCCTCTCTCTCTCTCTTCCTCCTCCTCCTATCTCTCTTTTCCTATCTCTACTCCTTTTTAACGCTCTCTCTCTCTCTCTCTCTCTCTCTCTCTCTCTCTCTCTCTCTCTCTGGTCTCCTATCTTAACTCATTTTAACGCTCTCACTCACTTCTCTCTCTTTCTCTCTCTCTCTCCTCGTATCTCTCTTTTCCTATCTCAACTTTTAACGCTCTCTCTCTCTCTCTCTCTCTCTCTCTCTCTCTCTTCCCCACCCCTCGTGTTATCTTTTAAAACCCACCGTCCCCCCCGCAAGAAGAAGTGAGCCGTCGTTGGCTGGGGCATTTGTATTCAACCCGGCACGCGTCAAGTGAGCAAGTTCGCATTAAGACGAACAGAGATGACAAAAAGAATTTGCAGCAAAGCCGGTGAGCACAATTAGGTTATGGGCGACGGTCGGACGCTTCTTGGGGGGCGGGGGGACCTCGGCCTGCCGAAAAAGAGAGAGAGAGGGGGGGTGGGGAGTCATGTTGGATTGGATCTGAACTCCGAAGATGGTGATGCTGATAATGATGATGGTCTTGGTGGTGGTGGTTGGAGGTAGTGGGATTCTGAGGGTAGACGGAGCTCGGGTGTGTGGGTGGGGGTAATCAGGGGTGGGGGTGCAGGATAGATTTCTGAAATAGGAGAATGTTGGTTCTTGTAAGCCTTGCTAAATAAAGTTGGCTGTCAGGATTTCTAATAAGCCTCCTGCAATTCATTTATGTTGTGTACACTAGGTAAAAATCAGTTTTCATAACGTATATATATATATATATATATATATATATATATATATATATATATCAGTTGTCGGATCGGAAAAGCTACCTCAACTTTTGGGAAGCTCACAACAAGAGTGTGGGACAACAGCAAGCTCACTATCCGTACAAAGGTACAAGTGTATAGGGCATGTGTTATCAGCACCCTCATGTATGGAAGTGAAACATGGACCTTATACTCCCACCAAGAGTGGCGGCTAAATACCTTCTACCTTCGCTGCCTTAGACGTGTACTGGGCATCATCTGGAGGGACAGGATTACTAACACAGCAGTCCGAGAGTGAGCTCAACTCCCCAGCCTGTACTCTCTACTGCGACAACGTCGTCTCCGATGGTTGGGTCATGTACGTCGGATAGATGATGGACGAATCCCGAAAGACATCCTGTATGGAGAGGTAACATCTGGTAAAAGACAGATTGGTCGCCCCCTACTGCGATTCAAGGATGTCTGCAAAAATGATCTCAGGTGCTTTGGCATTGTCCCTTCCAGCTGGGAAAATTTGGCTCAAGACCGCCCTCGGTGGCGGCAGAATCTCCATAGAGACCTGTACACGTCAGAATTCACCCTGATACAACATCATGAAGCTAAGAGGTCCATAAGAAAGCAACGACAACAAAGCATCGGAACATCATCATCTACAGGGACAACCTTCAAATGCAAAATCTGTGGTCGAGAATGTTTCTCAAACATCGGACTTCATAGTCACAGGAGGTGCTGCAACTTCAGGGGCACACAAAAACTTTTAACATAGTCTTTCGAGACTGAATTGCCAATGATATATATATATATATATATATATATATATATATATATAAGTTTTGTTTAACTGTACAGACAATTCTTGTTGGGCGAGATTTTGGTTGATCCTTTCTAATTTTCACTTCCACTATTCCCCTCCCCTTCTCACAACTTGTGCCCCCCTCCCACAAAAATCACTACTGCATCGTTCGTTCGAACCACTACCATTCCTACAACCTCCCACCACCAATTGTTATTACCTCCCACTTCCAATTCCTTGCTACTACTCGTTCTCCTTAAAAAAGAGACACGAAACCATACCATCGTTTCCTACCTGATGATGGCAAACTGTATTGCCAAAAGCGCTCGTATCGAAACCTTTGGTGGACTGTTACATCAGTTCCACCCCGACACCAAAAAGATGGCCCGAAAATTAGAAAGGATCAACCAAAAACTTGTCCGACAAGAATTGTGTGTACAGTTCAACAAAACTTGTATAAAAGAAAAAATGCTGCCAAAATACACTTATATATATATATATATATATATGTTCATATACATATATATACATTTCATAACATATATATATATATATATATATATATTAAAGATTTCATTTAACTAGAAATGCCATAACAAGACAACAATGACTTCAGTTCCAGTGTTCTTCTGAAAAAGAGATTTTATCTCGAAATTTCAAGAATAAATTACAGGTTAACAAACAACACCATTGTTACCTTATCATACTTTTTCTTTACACCTGCATTGTGAAAGCCTTCAAAATCAACCTCCAAACCAATATATACACAATGCTTCAAGCAAATTATAAAACTCTCTTATATATATATATATATATATATATTATATATATATATATATATATATATGTATAATAAATAAGTAATCCACATACACGTGTTTCGGAGTATCACTCTTCATCAGTGTGGTTATATATATATATATATATATATTTGTATATGTATAAGTATTAACTTACCGGTGGTATAAGAACGATCGTTGGAAGCGCACATATCCAGAGGTTAAGGTTGAGGAAAAACAAATACAAAGTGCTCAATACAATGTAGAGCATAAATTTATTTAAGAATGGAAATGAGTAACCTACTCGAGTTTCATCGATAGATTCTTCCCTGAAGAATCTATCGATGAAACTCGAGTAGGTTACTCATTTCCATTCTTAAATATATATATATATATATATATATATATACCAACCACAGCGCCAGTGTGGAGAGGGAGGATTTGCTGCTTGGCCAACAGCTCATCCTTCATATGAACCCGTCCAGGCTACGTAGTTCCGAAAAAAATGGACACTACGCCATCGTCTCTCGTAGACGATGCAAACAACAATACCAATCCCTCGACACGAGTAGAATGTGACAAGAGTTCAATTTCTTAAGCGGGATTTAATAGATTTGAATTCAGGTTTTTCCTTCTCCTAGACTGGTTACCTAACCAAGGTTAAAGAGCCAAGTCTGTCCTACTATTTACTCATAGTTGGGGGGGGGAGTAGTGGATGCTTACCTTTCCCAAGGGTATGAGTGCTATGGGAAATGCAAACAACCTCGTCCAGGATTTTCATATACTATATACACTGTTGATGGATTTAAATGGTCAAAAGTGCTGTCCAGTGTTTCCGTATGAAGCACGTGGTGTTTGCCAGATTTTCTGGTCATGGTAATTTAATTACAAATATATTTGTAAAAGATACTGGACCATATGACCTTTAGGCACTCCTTTTTCGATCTCGGTTCATAGGAACATTTTTTTCCATTTACACCGTCCAAATCCGGTTGTTTGTTAGGGGTTAGGGTTGGGGTTAGGGGTTAGGGTTATGGGTTAGGGTTAGGGTTAGGATTAGGGGTTAGTGTTAGGGGTTAGTTTTATAATTTAAAAAAACTCTACAAATCGTCTGTTAACAATTAACCGGATTTTGACGGTGTAAATGGAAAGAATGTTCCTATAAATCGAGATCGCAAAAGGGGTGCCTAATACTATTATCAATAATTATGAAACTTAACATCAGCGATGAACCTCTCATTCCTTGAAAACGAAAATAAAAACTCACTTTTTTTTTCTATTTAACCCATAGATTGGACCCTAACAGGTACTACCACTCCGTGTCAGAATGGACCTGGGAGTAATGGTGATGAAGGGGTACTCCACATTCCCCAGAGTTCTAGAATTGAAACCTCATCATCAGATAGAGTTTGACGTCATACCCAAGACACTAAGACCCTCAGCCACAGCCCTCTAGCATACATATGATAAAAAGGCCTGGGGCTTGCCATCAGAGCAATATGGTTGGGACAATCATATAGGTGCTAGGGCTTGAAGTGACCAGTCGATTGATCGGAGGGGGCCTCTCCGACAGCCTGTCTGGAATATTTTGTAATAATAGGTGTCCTGAAGTCCACCACTTAAACTTATAGACTCTGCGTGGGCGCCAGGATTAAAGTCAGCCAATCAACACGCTGGAATACGTGGTTAGTTAACTATTTAATCGCCGATTTTGAAAGCCGTTCCTTTGCTCGTATTCGTCACGAACGAGCGGATCAGCAACTAAAGGATTTTACCTACCACCGAGGAACAACCAATGACTCTGCTTAACACAAGGATTCTTCACTAAGAAACAACCAAAGGATTCTACCTAACACTCAAACACAGAGGAACAACCAGGGAGAACCTAACACTAAGGAACAATCAAAGGATTCTTCAATACGGAACTCAAGGGATCTCCACTGTAAGGTGCTCTCACTTGAAGCCTAAAAATGGCCACAAAAATCGTAACAAGTAAGGGATAAAGAGTGTTGCATGTCATGGACTACTCAGCGACCAGGATTCCGTCGTTAAGCATCACGGTCACCACGTACGACCAGCAGGTGGCCTCATTGGGGGTCTTACCTCTGCATTCTAAAGCCCCAGACGACATGGCTACTAATGATCACCCTGTGGCTGGGGATTTAGAATGCACCGATTGCAGAGGGGTAAGACTCTCCTAATGGGGCTAACTGTTGGTCGTGGGTGGCGACCCGTGATGCTTAAGGACGGAGTCTTGGTGGATGAGCAGTCCATGACATGTAACACTCCACTTTGGCACTTACTTGGGCTAGACGGGTGGTCTGAGAGGCCCCCTATGATCAATCGGCTGGTCACGTCTAGCCCTAGCACGTATATGATTGCCCCAACCTTATTGCCTTCATGGCAAGCCCCAACCCTTTTTATCATATGGGTGCTAGAAGGCGGTGGCTGAGGGTCTACATGTCCTGGGAAACTATCTGATGGTAAGGTTTCAGGTTTGGAGAATGTGGAGAACCCCTTCATCGCCATTGCTCACTGGTTCACTCTGACCCAGAGTGGTAGTACCTTTTAGGGTCATATCTATGGGTTAAATATAAAAATGTATTTATGAAAAAAATTGTGTATCCATTAAGAAATTAATTTATTTCAAAACTTAATCGGCATTAAATGACCCAATGAGTTTGATAGGCCGTAAAACAAAACAAACCAAACCAAACCAAGACCTTGCTTACAATAAGGCTACGATAGGCGCTAATTATGAACCCACAAATTTTGTAATAAAACTGTTAATTTTAACTAGGAGGGTTAGGGTTAGGGTTAGGGTTGGGTTTAGGGTTTAGGGTTAGTTTAATGGGAAAATAAATAAACCCTAACCCTAAACCCCAACCCTAACCCTAACCCCAACCCTAATCCTAAAACCTAACCCTAACCCTAAACCCCCTAGTTAAAATTAATAGTTTTATTACAAAATTTGAGGGTTCTGTTTTTTCTGGGACACCCTAATTTACTAGACAAAAGTTCATAATTACCCGATTGGCACCCCGAGTAAATTTTATCAATTTCAGTTCCTGTGGGTGGATTTGATATTATCGTCCATTATGAAAATTGTATTAGAATATTTGTGGTATTGATTTTATATGTGAACGATTTGTGTCATTTGTTTGTTTTTGTTTTTTTTGTTTTTGTTTTTTTTTTGGGGGGGGGGTCTTGAATTTTTCTCTCTTTTACATTCAGCATATTTTCAGTTTTCAATACTTCATCCAGACGACAAATCAATGAATTCTTCCTATTAAATGCCAAAAATCGATCTACCAAACAATAACCAATATTTTAACTTACCTTCTCAGAAAACATACAACACAATACAGGATATTTTTTACGTGTATATGTGAATTCGAGGTTGGAGGCGCGTGCTGTAATGCTTAGAGTCAAAGGAAATGAACTCGTCGACCCGAGTTCAAATCCTTGACGAGGCTGTTTGCATTTCACATTGCGCTGATACTTTTGGGAAAGGTATGCTTCAATCTGCTCTCCTCCCAGCTATGGATAGACCGGGCTTTTTAACCATGCCTAGGTAACAAGTCTAGGAGAAGGAAAACTCTGAAATGAAACTTATTAAACCCGCTTAAGAAATTGACCTTGTGTCGCTTCCTGCTCGTGTGGAGGGGGTGGTGAATATATATATTGGAATTCAAGAAGTGGTTATGTGTATACAGGGTACGATGGGTAAATTATCGTCTAAATTACGCTAAAATGAGAATAACATTGGCATTTCACATTATAGTCCAGTTAAAACAGTTCTAAGTGATAATCATTCGTAGGTTGCAGGTTCAATCCACGCCAAGGACGATAATAACATAAAATATTTAACATATATCTTATCACTTGTACCTGCTCATGGTTAACGGAATGAGAACAGTCTAACTCGGTGGATTGAATAAAGGGTTCGGTTCGAAGTTCCATGAAGGCTCCCGATTACGACATTAAGGCTTCTGAGTTCAAAGAGATTTCCGTGTTCGAGAAGGTTCCCAATATATATATATATATATATATATATATATATATATATATATATATATGTTGAAAAAAGAAATAAATGAAAGAAAGTATAGAATGGAAAAATAGGATATTTTAATCAATTTTACTTACACGTGTTTCGGTCAGGAGTTTATCCATGTGTACATTATTCAAACTATTATTATTTTTAAATAACCAAATGAAATGAAATAATAATGATAGAAAAAAAGGAAAATTCGACCTTCATCAGAATAAATCCTTTTTTTTAATCCTTTTTTTTTAATCCTTTTTCTTTTTAAAGGATTTACTCTGATGAAGGTCGAATTTTCTTTGTGTGCGGAACATTTCTACATTTTTTCTATTATTATTATTTCATTTCATTTGGTTATTTAAAAATAATAATAGTTTGAATAATGTACACATGGATAAACTCCTGACCGAAACACGTGTAAGTAAAATTGATTAAAATATCCTATTTTATCCATTCTATACTTTCTTTCCTTTCTTTCTTTTTTCAACATACCGTCGGATTCACTTCCATTTTCATTTTACACACACACACACACACACACACACACATATATATATATATATATATATATATATATATATAGAGAGAGAGAGAGAGAGAGAGAGAGAGAAGAGAGAGATACAGACAGAAAAAGTCGGTGCGGAATTCGATAAAATCTAAAACCACTTTTCTCGCATGAAAGAATCTGACATTAAATCAAAATGTAAAGTCTTTATTAAGCAGCGTTTAGCGGAAAGGGGATGTAGCTCAGTGGTAGAGCGCTCGCTTTGCATGCGAGAGGCCCCGGGTTCGATCCCCGGCATCTCCATGTGATTTTATTTTTCTATCTAGTATTCTAAATACGGTGATTAAACGCAAGTCTTAATTCTTTGTCTTATTTTTTATTTTCCATAATTCTGGCAGCCAAAAAATTCTGTTGAATTTCATTTATTAGATCCTTTCCTTCCACTAAGAACGATGGCGTAGTGTCCAGAAAAATAAATAAATAAAAAAAGGTAAATGTATCTGTATCTGCGCAAGTGACGCCTGTAGGCCAATTCTTGAGTGACAGTCTTTGGTGCACTGAATGCACACAAACTGTGATGCTTTCTGGGGCTGCTGGCTTTTTCTCTCTCTCTCTCTCTTTCTGGCTCTCTTTTCTGTCGAGGCTACTCTCCTCTCTGCTTCACCCCCCCCTCCGTGCCTTGCTTAACGTTGAGGCGCCAGGCTGCTCTATTTTTTTGCATCTACCTCCCATGTGTTTGTGTCGATATGGCATATCCTCAAAACTCTCCTGTAGACATCTTTAAATTGTGGGCCTACCAACCGATCGGGAGCCTTTTACTAATTCGCCGTACAAAAGATCTTTTGGGATGTGTCCATTTTCCATTCTCCTGACATGTCCAAGCCAACGAAAGCGCCTCTCGCAGAGAATGGAGAACATGCTGTTCATATCGGTTGAATTAATCAAGGTTAAATTAATGGGATAAATCTTGAGGATCAAACATTGTTATATAACCCATTACTCGCGTGTACAATCATAGTCATTTTTACCTGCTGAGATGCTCGTGGTTGCATCTCAACTTGTCTCAGTTGGTCGTATATTTTCTTCTGATCATATTTCACTATCTTATGTAGCTGGGAATTCTTCTTCTAGTGTCTGGAACTTTTCATTTGGATATTTCGTGTCTGGTTTTCCATTAGGGATTTCTCGTCTATCAGAAACCCTGGGTCATTAGAAGTTTTTGGATAAATAACCCAAGACTTAGATTTTCTTTATATCATATTTTATCTAGAAATCTCCATGCAGACTAACTGTGCAGAGTGTGAGTTCGGGAACGCGCTGATCGCGACTTGCTATCTCCGTGACTTGCCCAGTACTGACTAACTAACTCTTTCAAATCAAAACCGGAAGAGACTTTGTTTCTCATTTCTCTCCTAATTCTCACAATATCAACCTGAGAAGGGGTTAGCACGAGGTTAACATGTGCCAATCAATCTTCCATGATATCGTCACATACTCCCACTCAAAAAAACTGCTAGCGGTAATTTCTAACAGCCATCTTGATTTCTACACTAACCCTACATAATTGTTAGGGTATTAACAATTATGTAACAACTTGATCTATTTCCCAACATTTTTTGTCATGCTTTGCCTAATTACCTCTAAAATTCTGGTGTCCCCCCCCCCCATGTGGTAATATATAATTCTTCTAATTTAAAAAGTGAACTCTGTTTGAGCGGAAGAAGCTTAAAACTCCAATACTTTGCTTTAAACTAGATACTAACAATTGTGACATCACAGACGTATTTTACAAATGTGATCCCCATCCCCGATTGAAATAAAAATTACCAAAAATCAGATAATTATCCGATTTTAATGAAATTTTCAGTGTTAATTTATCAATGAATGAATTTTATAATGCATTAGTTATTTTATTTCAAAACCTTCTGAGTTTTTGGATTTTTTTTTCAGTTCTCTCAAATTTGACGTCCCCTTATTTATGGGGCACAAAATTTCGGTAGGGTTATATAAAAGTGACACTAATTACAGTATAAATCAGAAGACAATAGCCCGAACGTGTGAATATAAAAACATTTTTTAAAGAAGCGTCTTTGGTAGAAAATAAGTACCGAAAATTTGAAAATTGATTCTAAAAAACTTTTTAACTTTTTAGAGATTTTTTTACACTTTTATATATGAAATATAATTTATTTTTTTAGTGAAAAAATCATTGATATTTGTTCTGTTTAAACGGTTGGAGGCCTAACTTTCAACTGAGTTTTCTCAAAAAATTATTTGATAACCATAATAATGTTGGCTTGTTATTAAATAAATATTTGTTTCTAGAATCTAAACATATGAAATTCCAAACTTAAAATTAAGCGATTTATATTCCTAAGGAATTTTATCTATTAATTAGGTATGTGAATTGTTGCTTTCGTGGCGAATAAGCATGGCGCGAACGGTAATATTCATTTTTAAAGAATTCCGATTTATTTCCATTGAATTAGTTTGATTGAAACGATTCACCATCAGATAGAGTTTAACATCATTCCCAGGACATGAAGACCCTCAGCCACCGCCTTCTAGCACCCATATGATAAAAAAAGATTGGGGCTTGCCATAAGGGCAATAGAGTTGGGACAATCATATAGGTGCTAGGGCTTGACGTGACTAGCCGATTGATCAAAAGGGGGTTCTCCGACCGCCCGTCTAACGTGAGTAATGGCCTAAGTTGAGTGTTGCATGTCATGGACTGTCTATTCACCAGAATTCCGTCCCTGAGCATCACGAATCACCACCGAAGGCCAACAGGTGGCCCCACTGGGGGATCTTTGCAGAGGTGCAGTCAGAGTTTAACGTCATTCCCTCAATCACCGCTTTCTAGCACCCATATGATAAAAAAGGATTGGGGCTTGCCATAAGGGCAATAGAGTTGGGACAATCATATAGGTGCTAGGGCTTGACGTGATTAGCCGATTGATCGGAGGGGGACTCTCCGATCGCCCGTCTAGCCTAAGTAAGGGCATAAGTTGAGTGTTGCATATCATGGATTGTTTATCCACCTAGATTCCGTCCTTGGGGACTGGGGGATCTTACTCCTCTGCAGAGGGGCAGTCGGTGTATTCTAAAGCCCCAGCCGACAGGGCTAAGTAGTAGTAGGAGGAGGAGAAGGATGGGAGGAGGAGAAGGAGGGGAGGAGAAGGAGGGAGAGGAGAAGTAGTAGTAAGAATTATAAAAGAAATTACAGAGAGAGAGAGAGAGGGTTGCAAATAGGTTCAATTGAGTCGTGAAGAGGTTGATACATATCGATAAATGGGTCTTTTAAAATCATCTTTATTTTTTTGCCAATGAATTCTGATAATTCCACCGAAATTCAATATATTCGATTATTTGCAAAATTCCATCTATATTCTTTCCATTTGACTTATCAATACATCAAAATGATCGAGAATTGAACTAAAAGCAAATATGTCATCTTTTTTTTTAACCCATTTTAGCCCATTAGCTTAAATCTATGATCAACAGATATAAGGAAAGTTTAAGAGAATTTAAGACCGAGATATACGAAGGCGAGGTCAAAAAGTAATGCCATTTTCTTTATTTCATCGTGAAGTTTTTTTTAATAAAACTAAGGCCTACATTGAGACCCTAACGAGGCCCAGAACAAGAATCTGACGAGGAAAACCCAACTTGTACGAGGGTGAGTCAAAAAGTAATACCATTTTCTTTATTTCATAAGTTTTTTTTAACTTGTGTGGGTAGGTTAGAGTAACCTCCCTTTATTGATAGTTAACTTAGAGTGACCGGGTGGTGTTATGCAAATATTAGTGGCAGGCCGTCGGTAAGTCTCTACTTAATGACTGGTGGGCGCCGTCATTTGCATTCTGGACTTCGTACGTCGTATGAGACGATCGATTGTGTTAGTCTTCTTACAAAACTAAGCCCTACATTGAGACCCTAACGAGCAAGAATCCGATGAGTAAACCCAAATTGCCAATCGACAGTGTCCTCCTTCTGCATATTAGTGGAAATACATTGGTTGTACCACCGTGGGGAATGTAAAGTCAGATAGAAGGGAGTAAAAGGGAAAGAGAGAGTGGGGAGATGAGAGTGTGGGTTAAAGAGAGAGAGAGAGAAAGAGAGGAGAGAGTGCGAAAGATGAGAGAGTGAGTGAAAGAGAGAGAGGGAAGGGGAAGTTGATGAAGAGAAAGAGAGAGAGGCTGGGGAAGTTGAGAGAGTAAGTGAAAGAGAAAGAGAGAGAGTGTGGGTTTAAAAGAGAGAGAGAGAGAAAGAGAGAGAGTGTGGAAGATGAGAGAGTGAGTGAAAGAGAGAGGGAGGGAGTTGATGAAGAGAAAGAGAGAGATGTGGAAGATGAGAGAGTGAGTGAAAGAGGGAGAGAGGGAGGGAGTTGATGAAGAGAAAGAGAGAGAGGGTTGGAAGTTGAGAGAGTGAGTGAAAGGGAGATAGAGGGGTGGGGAAGATGAGTTTATTTGAAAGATATAGAGAGTGAGGAGTATGAAAGAGTGAATGAAAGAGTGAATGAAAGAGAAAGAGAGACAGAGGCAGACAGAGAGAGAGAGTGAGTGGGGAAGTTGAGTGGTTAAAAGAGAGAGGGAGAGTGGGGAAGTTGAGAGTGATTGAAAGATTGAGGGAGTGGGGATGATGCGAGAGTGAAAGAGAAAGAAAGAGAAAGAATGAGAAAGAATGAGATTGAGTAAAAAAAGAGAGAGAGGGGTGGGGCAGACGGCAAACGGGTGTAATTGAGATCCTAATAGGGTGTCGATCGTACGAGTGAGAGTCAAAAAGTAATGCCATTTTCTTTATTTCATGTGAATTTTTTTATATATATATATAAAACTCAACTTACTAATCTACAATGTTCTCCTTCTGCATGACAATGCTCAACCACACACAAGCATCAGGACAAGTAAGAAAATCCGCTCATTCGGGTGGGACAACTTTACAGCATCCTCCATACTCACCAGATTTTCATCTTTAGTTGTCAAAATTCCTAGCATAAATTTGTGCGTGCGCATTATCTGAAATGAACTTAATTGTTATTAAACACATCTTATGATATTTTTGTGTTAAAGCATGCCTGTTTTCGAAAAGTTTCTAAGATTTGTGTATTTCGCACGAAGACTTTCAAAATGGCTACCGGCTTGTTTCAACACCATGAAGCTAAGAGGTCCAGAAGAAAGCAGCGGCAACAAAGCACCGGCACATCAACATCTTCAGGTGCAGCCTTCAAATGCAAAATCTGTGGTCGAGAATGTTTTTCAAACATCGGACTTCACAGTCACAGGAGGTGCTGTAAATTCAGGGGCACAAACATTTTATTATAGTCTTCCGAGACTGAAATGCCAATACAATACAATCTCTCATTTTAATAATTCAAACAAACTGCTTGTTCTTTCTTTTAAGATGTCTGTATTATTTAGTTCTTTGCGTTTAAATAAGAACTCAGTTTGACTAATCTTTATTTGCAGCTGCAATGAAGAATCTATCATTTGCTACCTGCTGAGCAATTACAGCTCTCACAAAAAGACCGTGGTAATTTTTAAATAATACAAACACGCATTTATTACTTGGAGGTGTTGAATTGAATCTAATCACTTTTAAATGAGGTTTGATCTACGCTAAAATTGTACAGTTAAGAGTTTGAAAAAGTGAGGGGGAAAAAATAGAATCCGATTATTGCCGAGTTATTCCGAGTTAAATCCGATTAATACCGAGTTCTTCCGAGCTTTGCAACTTCTAAGGATGTTACTGATAACGTAATAAAGAAAAGAAAAAGTGTTCAGCTAAAAACGAGAGAAGGGGAAAATAAATGAAAAGAAGAAAGAATTCACGAATTTACCTGTACTTAATTCTCGTTAAATGTTGTTACTGCTTTCCGATACACAAAATCACTTCACTTCCTCCCAGTTCTCAACGCCATAACCGAATGACGGATTTCTTTCTGCGCATGTCAAAAACAAAATTATTCTTTAATTGTGTGACAAGCGCTTCCGGTGACAACAGATGGCGCGAATGTCGTGAAAGAACGCCATGACAGGACTTAGATTTCATTTGATTCGATCAGATTTTTATCTTTTTCGGTTATTTTTTTATTTTTATTTTCATTCTATTTTATAAATGTTTGTTCAGATTTGGCTTTACACCATTTTGTTTTTCGTTTTTGTCTTCTTCTTTGTTTGTTTGTTTGTTTGTAACTTTTGATGGTTTTATTTATTTATTTATTCATTTATTTATTTTGTCTTGGAAGTTTAAAACTGTTCAAGCAAAACAATTCGTTTTCAATTATTGCTCAACAGATATTTGTCTTTCTGAGTTTTGTTTTCAGTCGGCCCTCTTTTTTACATATCAAATTGCTGTCTTTAGACAAGCCTGGCTGTAGTGTTATTTTATAAGCACACACACTCACACACGCACACTTAATAGGGCGGCTTTTAAGCTAGTATTCTCTCTCTCTCTCTCTCTCTCTCTCTCTCTCTCTCTCTCTCTCTCTCTCTCTTTCTCTCTCTCTCTCTCTCTCTCTCTCTTTCTCTCTCTCTTCCCCCCCTCTCTCTCTCTCCGTATATCAAATTGCTGTCTTTAGACAAGCCTGGCTGTAGCGTTATTTTATAAGCACACACACAACTTAATAGGCGGCTTTTAAGCTAGTATTGTTTATCTCTCTCTCTCTCTCTCTCTCTCTCTCTCTCTCTCTCTCTCTCTCTATCCGTATATCAAATTGCTGTCTTTAAACAAGCCCGGATGTGGCGTTATTTTATAAGCACACACACTCACAGACGTACACTTAATAGGGCGGCTTTTAAGCTAGTATCTCTCTCTCTCTCTCTCTCTCTCTCTCTCTCTTCTCCCCCCCCCTCTCTCTCTCCGTATATCAAATTGCTGTCTTTAGACAAGCCTGGCTGTAGCGTTATTTTATAAGCACACACACACTTAATAGGGCGGCTTTTAAGCTAGTATTGTTTATCTCTCTCTCTCTATATATATATATATATATATATATATATATATATATATATATATATTCCGTATATCAAATTGCTGTCTTTAGACAAGCCTGGCTATATTGTTATTTTATAAGCACACACACTCACACACGCACACTTAATAGGCGGCTTTTAAGCTTAGTATTCTCTCTCTCTCTCTCGTCTCTCTCTCTCTCTCTCTCTCTCTCTCTCTCTCTCTCTCTCTCTCTCCTTCGTATATCAAATTGCTGTCTTTAGACAAGCCCGGATGTGGCGTTATTTTATAAGCACACACACGCACACTTAATAGGGCGGCTTTTAAGCTAGTATTCTCTCTCTCTCTCTCTCTCTCTCTCTATATATATATATATATATATATATATATTACCAACCCCTCCGCACAAGTAGGATGTGACACAAGGGGTCGGGTTTTTTAAGAGGATTTCAAAAGGTTTGAGTTTAGAGATTTCCTTCTCCTAGACCAATTGCTGTAGCAAATTTAAAAAGCCCTGTCTGTCCTACTATTTACCCATAACTGTAGGCAGAAATTTTGGATGCATACCTTTCCCAAGGGTACTAGGGCGACGTGAAATGCAACCAGTCTCGTCCAGGATTTGATCTCATCTATATAATATTTAACAAACATCTATTAAAAAGAAAAAATAACTAAAGAAAATAAAATATATATATATATATATATATATATATATATATATAATATATATATATATACAAGGTGTGTCAAAAAAGTGTCGAGATTTTCGGTACATTTTGACACACCTTGTATTCTGAAATAATAACGTTCCATTCATTTTTCATTACTATCTTGGTAAATACATCTTTAAAATCTGTACTTTTTGACACACCTTGTATTCTGGAAAAATATAACGTTACATTTATTGTTCACTCCTATCTTGGTAAATACAGCTTCAATCTCGGTACTTTTTTGACACACCTTATTGTGTTGGCATCCTTCCCTCTACTAAAGACGATGGCGTAGTGTCCTTTTTTCTTTCTTTTTTTATTATCTGCAACTGCGTGAGTGGCTGAACAGACCAATTTTTGAATGGCAATCTCTGTTTCAGTGACTGCAAACAAACATTGATACTTGCTGGAGTTGCGGTTGTCTCTCCTTCCTTCTGGCTCTCTTTTCTTCGACGGCTACTTTCCTCTCTTTTTCACTCCTTCTCGTTCCTTGTTTGACAAGAAGTCGCCAGGTTGCACGGTCTCCTGCACAAGCCTCCTATGTGTTGGTTTTAATGCGACATGTCTTCATGTTTCTCTTACAGACATCATTAAAGCACAGGCGTGGTCTCCCTACTGGTCGGGTGCCCTCTGCTAATTCGCCATACAGTAGATCTTTGGGGATGCAACCTTTGTTCATCCTCCAGACGTGACCAAGCCAACGTAGGCAGATGACGGCGGACATGCTGTTCATGTTTGGTTGTTCCAGCTTCAATCTCGGTACTTTGATGACACACCTTATATATACATATATATATATATGTGTGTGTGTGTGTGTGTACATGATACACAATAATAATAATAATAATAATAATAATAATAATAAGAAGAAGAAGAAGAAGAAGAAGAAAAGAAGAAGAAAACCAGACCTAGTGTTGATTAAACAAAAAAGAAAGAACTTGTCAACTGGTGGTACTTTGATGACACACCTTATATGTGTGTGTGTGTGTGTGTGTGTGTGTTTGTATGTGTGTGTGTGTGTATGTGTACATGATACACAATAATAATAATAATAATAAGAAGAAGAAGAAGAAGAAGAAGAAGAAGAAGAAGAAGAAGACCAGACCTAGTGTTGATTAACAAAAAAGAAAGAACTTGTCAACTGGTGGATTTTGCAGATCCAGCAGATCACAGGGTGAAGCTAAAGGAAAATGAAAAAATGAACAAATATCTGGACCTTACCAGAGAACTGTGGTAATATGGAATATGAAAGTGAAGGTGATACCAATTGTAGTTGGTGCACTTGGAACGGTCCCAAAAGGATTGGAAAAGTGTTTGGGTTTCAGAGGAAGGATTGAAACCATTCAGAACACTGCACTTCTGCAATCTGCCAGAATACTCAGAAGAGTCCTGGAGACCTGAGGAGACTTGCTGTCACTCAGACTCCAGTGAAAGACCATCAGCTAATGCTGATGTGAAAACTCAAAAGGAGTAAATAATAATAATAATAACAAACACATACAATTATAACAAGTCTCACTATCACCCCATCCTCTTTAACACCCACAACCTAAAATTTACACAACTATTCCAACAAACAGAATGTTAATTGTAAATCCATTTTCCCACAAAAAACAAAACAAAACATATATACATACACTCAAAACCAATCCTAACCCAAACACCAATCCTAACCCCAAACACCTGTGGCACTATCGGAGTCCACCACGATACACTCCCTATTAGAGAGAGGGAGAGTCCACCTCCAACCTCTTCTGATACCATCAACCGACGCACTCCTTTATTCACGACCTCCTCAATTCATTAGAAAGAAAATGCTCACTACTGAAGCAAGGACTATATTCCTAAAGTCCTGAAGAAGGGCTACCAGACCAAAACGTTGCATCGTCGACATCACTACCTACGATAAACATCCATTTTCTACAACATCCCGTGTTTGTCCACCTTTCACCACATACTGTCGGATAATCTCCTCATATTTCTCCCATATATATATATATATATATATATATATATATATATATATATTATTTCTGTGTTCTTTCTCTCGAATACTAACATCCTGATCTCTGGTAAGATTATGTCATTTAACAAGTAGGGTTACTGCTTTTCTCAATAACAATCTACATTTCAATCATCATGGCACGTGTTTCGACCGAAGGTCCGGTGGCTAACATCGTTGATCCCAGGGAACAACCACCCACCCACCCACCCACCCCCAGGCAACACCTGTGCCCTCGATTTAAAGGGGCAGGGCTGGGTTTATTGCCCAGTGCGTAAGGCGCCCCACTTAAGGAGTAATACCGACGGGATCAACGCATTTTTCACACCTGCCTCCCATGAGCATCGGTTCTTGGGTGGTCGCACATTAATAGGGCCTTGTATTCTGAAAAAAAATAATGTTCAATTCATTCTTCATTTCTATCTTGGTAAATACAGCTTTAAACTTTGTACTCTTTTGACACACCTTGTATTCTGAAAAAAAATAATGAAATACCTTGTATATCTAGATAATAAATTAAGAGTTCAATTCCTGGATGAAGCTGTTGGTATTTCACATGGCACTAATACTCTTGGGAAAGGTATGAGTCCAACTCTCCCTCCAGTTATAGGTAAATAGCAGAGCAGACTGGGCTCTTTAACCATGGCTAGGTAACCAGTCTATGAGAAGTAAAAACCCTGAATTCAAACCTGTTAAACTCCGCTTAAGAAATTGACCTTGTGTCACATCCTGCTCATGTGGAGGGGTTGGTAAATATATATAGCATTTATTCTAAAGCTAACAACAATATAATAAATTAATCTAAAGGTTTATTAAACACTAAGCAATGACTAACAATATAAATTTCCTTCCTATATATAAATTCAAGTTTGAGAGACGTACCAGTGTGATGGAGAGGGAAATCGACGATACCTGGTATCTTCTATTTGGGACAATCCTCTGAGAGATAATTTCCGGTCGACTTGTGATAGAACTGGCCCGTACGTGTCTACTTAATATGGGCGCCAACACGTCTAGGAGCGTCACGTGATTGCTATGCCCAATCACAGAAAGGATCTCCCTCACTTAACTCCACACATAGAAATAGACGTATTTTACTAACCCAACAGGCTAGCGATCTTAGTCGGAATCAAAGCCGCATGTTGGGGTACCCAAAGAGGATAGGGATTATCACGCTAGCAAGAATTCTTGCAAAGCAAGACGTCTTTGTTAAAGAGCAGAATTTCGAAGAGTTCAGCCAGTAAGGATAAAAAAAATTATTTTGTTTTCGCTTCGTTGTCTATTGTTCTGAAGATTATTAAATTTCTTCTGATGAAGTCTTTTAATAAATGAAAACGAAATATTAATTAAATCAATTGTTTTTGTTGGTTTATTTCACTCTTGCATATATATATTTTCACATTTTGTCAATTTTTTTCCCAGATGTTTTGTCTTCATATATATGTGTGTGTGTGTGTGGAGAGAGAGAGAGATGGGGTGTGTGGGCGTTCGTGTGGGTGTACGCTTATATATATATTCATTTATTTATTATAGTATACAATATATTTAAGGTGCTATTGTTACCATTGGTTTCCAGGCAGCATGTTAGCTACTCTTTATCAAGTCTTTTAATAAATGAAAACGAAATATTAATTAAATCAATTGTTTTTGTTGGTTTATTTCACTCTGCATATATATATTTTCACATTTTGTCAATTTTTTTCCCAGATGTTTTGTCTTCATATATATGTGTGTGTGTGTGTGAGAGAGAGAGATGGGGTGTGTGGGCGTGCGTGTGGGTGTACGCTTATATATATATTCATTTATTTATTATATTATACAATATATTTAAGGTGCTATTGTTACCATTGGTTTCCAGGCAGCATGTTAGCTACTCTTTATCAAGTCTTTTAATAAATAAAGACGAAATATTAATTAAATCAATTGTTTTTGTTGGTCTATTCCACTCTTGCATATATATTTTCACATTTTGTCAATTTTTTTCGAAAAATGTTGTGTCTTCATATATATATATATGTGTGTGTGTGTGTGTGAGAGAGAGATGGGGTGTGTGGGTGTGCGTGTGGGTGTACACTTATTATATATATATATATATATAATATATATATATATATTCATTTATTTATTATAGTATACAATACATTTAAGGTGCTATTGTTACCATTGGTTTCCAGGCAGCATGTTAGCTATTCTTTATCAAATCCTTTAATAAATAAAGACGAAATATTAATTAAATCAATTGTTTTTGTTGGTCTATTCCCCTCTTGCCTATATATTTTCATATTTTGTCAATTTTATGTGTGAGTGTTTGTGTGTGTGAGATGGGGTGTGTAGATGTGCGCGTGTGGGTGTACGCTTATATATATATATATATATATATATATTATATATATATATATATATATATTCATTTATTTATTATAGTATACAATACATTTAAGGTGCTATTGTTACCATTGGTTTCCAGGCAGCATATTAGCTACCCTTCATCAAGTCTTTTAATAAATAAAGACGAAATATTAATTGAATCAATTGTTTTTATTGGTTTATTCCCCTCTTTCATTTATATTGTGTGTGTGTGTGTGTGTGTGTGTGTGTGTGTGCGGTAAAGACAATGCTTAAATACCGGTCATATTTGCAGTTATATGACTATTTCCACCTATATGTATGTGAACATATTTTATTGAAATTAATTGCTAATATGACCAATATTCAAGTCTTTTTCTTTTTCCAATATTTTGCTCAGTATATAATTCCGGAATCATTGGAAATTGAGCTCTCATCTCGGACCAGACCAACTTTAACATTCCTTTGTTTAAAAAGGTCCAGCTCATTGATATACAGGGCGAACCCAAAAAACAGAACCCAAATAAAGTTTATCTAAAAGGGTTTTATAATTTGCTTGACGCATAGTGTATATATTGGTTTGGAGGTTGGTTTTGATGGCTATCACAATGCAAGTGTAAATAAAAATAAGGTAACTATGGTGTTGTTTGTTAACCTGTGATTTATTCTTAATATTTCGAAATAAAATCTCTTCTACAGAAGATCCCTGAAGTTGTTGCTAGTGGCTGACCATTTGGTTCTGTTTCATGCCTTCCAAACTCTCTGTCTATGGGTGGGAGGTATTTATGTGTGTGGTGTGTGTGTGTGTGTCTCTGTGTGTGTGTGTGTGTGTGTGTGTGCGCGCGCGCCTGTTCAACAGTTTCTGGTTATCATTCTAGATCTGGCTCACCCTCTAAGCATAAACTTTTTTATAATGTTTATGCTTAGATAATAAAGTTTATTTAATCTTATCAACGTCTATAAAATTTCAAGAAACTTGTTGGACTTAAACTTTAGTCTTTGAACAATCATTCCTCAAAGTTTCAGTTACCTTGATTGCTTTGCTTTAAAGGAATTCTCTGTCTAAAATATTCTCCAAATGGACATCAATGTTTCTTTCTGTCCTAGCACTCACCCTCCGACCAGAAGAAGTGTTTCTTCGGCCTTTAGAATTTAAGATTACTTACAGTTTCAAACTCTCTGAATTTCTGGACTCAGTCAAAAATCCTGCTTT
>CM042169.1:6800357-6807857 GCA_023376005.1 Doryteuthis pealeii
TGATATACTACAAAAACCTTAAAACAGTCAACCTACGCGTTCATTCATGAAGTCACGCCCACCTAAAGATTCCTGTTGGAATCAACTTAGTACTCCACAATAAATGAACACCTACGTCATCGAAATTTACCGTAGATAGTCGAAAGTACCTGTACTCGAACTACACAAACAGAGACTTTATACAGTTTTTAAACCGCCAATAACTTAGATGATATCAAGTATTCTGATGTAATACAAATATATATATATTTACCAACCCCTCCAACACGAGCAGGGTGTGACACAAGGTCAATTTCTTAAGCGGGGTTTAACAGGTTTGAATTCAGAGTTTTCCTTCTCCTGGACCGGTTGCTGAACCAAGGTTAGAGAGCCCAGTCTGCCCAACTATTTATGCATAGCTGGAGGGAGAGTAGAATTCATACCTTTCCCAAGGGTATTTGCGCTAAGTGAAATGCAGTTAGTAAGTCCAGGATTTGAACTCGGGGCGACGAGTCCATTTCCCATGACTTTAACCATTACACCACGCACTTCCTAATACAAATGTAATACAAATAATTCACATAGTTATATGTTTCAGGTATGTTGTATACTCTCTTTACTTCTATTATTATTCTGCTCATCTTTGGTATCTTACGTTCTTCTTCTAGCGCCTGGACTTCGTCTTGGGGGCTTCGTGTCGGGTCTTCCATTGGGGATTTCTCTTTATCAGAAGCCCTGTGTCATTGGTAGTTTTTAGATAATAACCCAAGACTTCGATTTGCTTTAGATCATATTTTATTCCGAAATCCCCACCAGACTACCTGCGCAGATTGAGTCGACAGTGCGCTCAACGCGAATTACCACCTTCGTGGTTTGGCCGATACTGAACTGCACTCTCTTTCTAATCTAAACCGGAAGAGGGTATTCTCCACCGATTCTCACGGTATCCACCGGAAGGAGGATCAGGATGAGGTCAAGCCGTGTCACTCAATCCTTCAAGGCCGCTGGCTGCAACTTATAACAGCCATTTTGGTTTCTACACTACTGTAAATAAGTGTTAGGGTACTAACAATTATGTAACAAGTATACCTATCTAATAATATTGATTTAAGATATGTATGGTGCTAAATTATAGTTCGTTGGTGCTTGTATCTTAACCCCATATAAAACTGGTTCTTTGTTCTTTTGGGCTGGTGAACTTAGGAACGAGACAGAAGGAAAGGGAACTAGAAAGAAAAGAGACAAAGGTAAGAGGTAGTTTTACGACTTAGGCTTTATTGGACGGGGTCTAAGTGGCCTGTAGCGAGGGAGAATCTCCCTGGCTAATAGGACCAACTAGACCCAATTACGGCCACAGTTCAAATGACCGAGGTATTATTTTGAGGGAAGGGAGTCAGTTCTTTATTGTCGGACATGCGCAGATGGTATTTCCGGTGAAAGGTCCCATGGGAGTTTGTTCTTTTTTATTTTATTTTTATGTTCGTATTTTTAATCCCCACATATTATATGATTTCAAGTAAGTATTCACAGATTGATTTAATAATATTAATTTAAGTAAGTATTCATATGTAATGATATTTTACACTGTTATATATATTTACCAACCCCTCTCCGCACGAGCAGGATGTGACACAAGGTCAATTTCTTAAGCGGAGTTTAACAGTTTTGAATTCAAAGTTTTCCTTCTCCTTGACTGCTCACCTAGCCAAGATTAAAGAGCCCAGTCTGCCTTGCTATTTGCCCATAGCTGGAGGGAGAATTGGATTCATACATTTCCTAAGGGTATTAGCCTTAAGTGAAATGCAAACAGCTCAGTCCAGAAATTGAACTCTGATCGACGAGTCCATTTCCTAAGATTCTAGCCATTAGACCACGCGCCTCCAATTTTACACTGTTATATGATTTATACATCAAACATATCTTAACTCATAGATGGTATCCTATCAGGTACTACAAATATAGATCGGAGCTGACCTAGAAATTATATAAATAATGGAGATTGTCTGTATTTCTGTCTGTAACAAAAACTACGTCATAGCTCAACATCACAGCTTACGTCACAATATTCTTATGCTATATACACCCAAAATTTGAGTAACCAATTTTAAACATTGTTTTTTACTCGCATCCTTTTTTTTTTTTTACAGTAACAAGAATTTAACTAAAAAGTTTACAAATAAATAAATACCTACGATTTTGTGGAAAATTGATGTGGAAAATATTCAAAATAATTGTTTGATTATTACATGCATGCAACATTTTATTTGAGAGGGACGGGGCTCAGTTTTCATTTCAAATTGTTTTTTGGTTTTTTGGTTTTTTACTCCTTTAATAAATATGAGGATTTTGCTTACTTATGATACAAACCCTCTGATATTGAATTCTTAACTCCCACCCTCTCAGGCAATGTCTTTCAAAAATTAATTTTACGACGCCCTGAGGGTGTTTTCTGTTGCTAGTAATAGTAATGAAGGTATACTCTCCAGCGCTCTAGAAGTGGAGCCTCACCACCGGATGCTGCTTAGTTTCCTATCCGGCACAACTTTTTAGTCAGTATTGCCCCTCTGCAGGGAATTCCTTCGGTGTAATCTAAGGTCTATCTCTACGATGAACCTATACACTGGACATATACCCAGGTAAGTACACCTGTCACTTATATACAATTTTAGGTTTAATCCTACTTAACGGACCTAAATTCCACCATCGTATGTCAACCCACCGAAAGTTTTAAAAAATACTAAAAATCAAGGAATTAACGGAATGTAATGAAATTTTCAATGTTGATATATTAATGATTGTGTGTTACGTCTCAACGTGGTTCAAAGTTAACTGACCAGAAAAAATGAAAAAGTTTTTAAATAAAATACGTCTAGCCCTAGCACCTATGTGATTTTCCCAACCCTATTGCCCTTATGGCAAGCCCCAACCCTTTTTTTATCATATGGGTGCTAGAAGGCGGTGACTGCGGGTCTACATGTCCTGGGAATTGCAAAAAAAAAAAATCCATGCTGTTATTATTTAAATTTTACTTTTTATCTACACGAATATAAATCAAATCTGTCCTGGGAATGACATTAAACTCTCTGATGGTGAGGTTCCAGTTTTGGAGGTTTGGGGAATGTGGAGCACCCCTTCATCACCATTGCTCCCTGGTCCACTGTGAACCGGAGTGGTAGTACCTGTAAGGGTCCCATCTATAGGTTAAATAGTAAAATGTTGTTATTTTTAATTGTATTATCCATTAAGAATTGATTTATTTCAAAACTTTATCGGCATTAAATGACCCACTGAGGTTGATATGCCGTAAAACAAAACAAACCAAACAAACCATTAAATAAAATAACTGGCGCATTATGTCTTTTATTCATCAATATATCAACACTGAAAATTTCATTAAATTCGGTTAATTCCCTGATTTTTTGTATTATTTTTCTTATTCATCGTTACCTTATTTTTCTTTATACTTGTATTGTGATATCATTCAAAACCAACACCAAACCAAATATATATAATATATATATATATATATATATATATATATATAAGTAAAAAAAAGTCGTCAGGATGACCTAAAGTCGGTATAAGCCAATCAGCGAGGGAGTCTATCCCCATTTCACTAGCGCTAGACCAAGGAGACTTCGCCACTGAGGTGGAGCGCCACACCTACGCCAGCTCCTTGCTTTACCGCACAGATCCCTGTGCTACTCATACACTGAGTTGGCGAGGGCCGGTATCGAACTAGGAACCTTGTGGTTTATAGCCGAACGCTCTACCGACTGAGCTAACCCGAGACTTATTTATTAAGTTATTTACTGAGTTTAGCTAAGATGTACCACAAGGCCTGAAATAAGAATTAAGACTACATATATATATATATATATATATATATATATATATATATATATATATATATATATATGCGCAGTTTGTGCATTTGCGTGTGCATCTGTGCAAAGTTCACGGCCTAACTGATAGTCCCTGGAAGATGATTTTCTTTCATGGATATTGATTTAGCCTAGGGCTCCAACATAGGGTACGCCAGGTTGACTTCAGAGGTTATTTGATGTCAGAAGAAAAAAGATTCCATTTCTGGATTAAAGATATAAAAACATTCTTATGTGATGTGCACATAACCTTTTCACTAGATATGTGTTGGTTTGTATATATATATATATATATATATATATATATGTGTGTGTGTGTGTGTGTGTTTAGGGTTATATTTCGTTACATTTTCTCTCCTACCAAATCTACAAAATTTCATTACATTTTCTCCCTTACCAAATGTACAAAATTTCGTTACATTTTCTCCCATACCAAATGTACAAAATTTCGTTACATTTTCTCTCCTACCAAATCTACAAAATTTCGTTACATTTTCTCTCCTACCAAACGTACAAAATTTTGTTACATTTTCCCCTACCAAATGTACAAAATTTCGTTACATTTCTCTTCTACCAAATGACAAAATTTCGTTACATTTTCTCCCTTACCAAACGTACAACATTTCGTTACATTTTCTCTTCTACCAATCTACAAAATTTCGTTCCATTTTCTCTCCTACCAAATCTACAAAATTTCGTTACATTTTCTCTCCTACCAAATCTACAAATTTCGTTACATTTTCTCTCCTACCAAATCTACAAAATTTCGTTACATTTTCTCTTCTACCCAATACCAAATCTACAAATTTCGTTACATTTCTCTCCTACCAAACGTACAAAATTTCGTTACATTTTCTCTCCTACCAAACGTACAAAATTCGTTACATTTCTCTCCTACCAAACGTACAAATTTCGTTACATTTTCTCTCCTACCAAACGTAAATTTCGTTACATTTTCTCTCCTACCAAACGTACAAAATTACATTTTCTCTCCTACCAAACGTACACAATTTCGTTACATTTTTCTCTCCTACCAAACGTACAAAAATTCGTTACATTTCTCTCCTACCAAACGTACAAATTTCGTTACATTTTCTCTCCTACCAAACGTACAAAATTTCGTTACATTTTCTCTCCTTACCAAATCTACAAAATGTTTTCTATTGTGTATGATTACATAATCATATTGCAATAAAAACTTGTTATTTTTATCGGAGAGTTGTTCATTCTTGAAGTTGGCAAAGCCTTCACCAGTTGATTCCCACTAACCTTCCGACCCGTCATAAAGACGCCCCGGCGAAGTTGCGTTCTGCGGATCTAAGAAAAACACAACGTGGGTGCAGACGAGGCAACCGGTCGGAAAACTCATGTGGTCAACCCGGTGATAGGGCCACAAATCCGTTACACGGAAGTTTTGTTTGACCTTTTAATAAACACCATTACTAAAGGTCAAATCTGAATATAAACTAAATTATTTGCTGAGTTTTTCATTTCTTTAGATAACATCCTACAGTTCTTAAGATGGAGTATAAACTAAATTTATGTAAAATCGGTAGACCAGTTCACGTACCCAGGTAATAATATCTCATCCACTGAAATCGATGTTAATGCACGCATAGGGAAGGTATGGACTGCTATACACAGATTGCCCATCAGAATGAAATCTGATCTCACTGATAAGTTAAAGCAACGATACTTCCAAGCCGCAGTGTGTCAGTGCACACATAGGAAAGGTATGGACGGACCATATTACCTTTAGGCACCCTTTTTGATCTCGATTAAAAAAGGACATGTTTTTCATTTACACCGTCAATATCCGGTTGTTTGTTAGGGTTAGCATTAGGGGTTAGGGTTATAGGTTAGGGTTAGGGTTAGGGGTTAGGGTTGGGGTTAGTTTTATAATTTTTAAAATCTAAAAATCGTCTATTAAAACAATCGGATATTGACGGTGTAAATGAAAAACACGTCCTTTCTTAATCGAGATCAAAAAGGGGTGCCTAAAGGTCATATGGTCCTATGGACTGCTATACACAGATTGCCCATCAGATTGAAATCTGATCTCACTGATAAGTTAAAGTGACGATACTTCCAAGCCGTAGTCGTGACAGTGTTACTGTACGGCTGAACCATATGGACCCAAACGAAACGATTGGATAATCAAATAGATCGGAACTGCACAAGGATACTGTGTGCTGCTTTAAATAAATCCTGGAAGTAGCATCCCAAAAAGAAACAGTGATACAGTCAGCTGCTCCCTATCACACAAACCATCCGGGTGAGACAAACAAGACATGCTGGAGACTGCTAGAGGAGCAAGTACGAGCTCATAAGTGACGTTCTACTATGGACACCTGCACATGGACGCACCAGTGTTGGTCGACCAGCAAAAACGTACATTGATCAGCTCTGTGCTGATTCTGAACCGACGAGGACGGCATGGAGAGGGAGATTCACGGGAAGCCGTCCTCAGAGCGGGACATGATGATAATGATGATGATGATATCTAAACTTATATTCCACGAAACATCTTTACTTATTAGTATTATCTGTGTTATTCGGACTATTGTCCTCATCTTCATTGTTATCGGTACAACAATTGGACACATGGCCTAGTGGATAAAGGAGTTAGGTTAAGACAGTTCAAAGTGACAGTTATCTCTGGAATCCAGGTTCAATCCTGATCAAGGTCAGCAGTAACATAGAATAATAATTAACACAGCTTAACTCCTGTACCCCAGCTATGGTTAGCGGAATCAGAACAGGATAACCCCGTGGATTGAATAAAGGGTTAGGTTTAAAGTTCCGTGATGGCTCCCGATCACGACAAGAAAGTTCCCGATTTCGACAAGAAAGTTCCAGAGTCTGAAAAGAAGGTTCCCGAATCCGACAAGAAATACCTGAAGAAGGCCGGATGGGCATATCGGCCGAAACGTTGTACAGATAACAATGAAGATGAGGACAATAGTCCGAATAACGCAGATAATACTAATCATCAAGCCTCATCTCAAACATTCAGAGAAATACTATTTTCTTGTCTTGTGGCTGTCAACGCGTGCAAGAGTAAGACCATTTCCGGTTCTTTCTTTTCTTTTCTTTTTCTTTTGCAAGCACCTAACAGGGTGCGAGCACGAAGATGACTCTTCAGTTCACTGAGATTTCTGAAGTATCTACTACATAGTAAATAACATTGAGTGCCAGTAGCATTTGACACTGTATCCTTGTGTTTTCTCAGATGACTCACCAGGCCAGCCCTGGAGAGACATACTCTTCCACATAAACTACATGTTGGCGGAGACCGGTATCGAACCAGGAACCTTGCGATTCCTAGGCGGATGCTCTACCGACTGAGCTAAAAATAAATTCGAGCCATAGAGGGATTTAGAAGGGGGGGATTATGTCCATGGGGAATTTTATCAACGGGAGGATTTTTACTCGGGGTGGGGCGTACAGATTGCCTTAGACACAGAGTCAACGACACTTGGTGGGTAAATAGTAGGGCAGACTATGCTCTTTAATCTTGGTTGGAAATTTGTCTGGAAGGAAAACTCTGAATTCAAACCAAAGGGGCTCTCCTCTCGTTAGTCAAGTCTACTTTGAGAGATCTTCCTCTCTTCTTCTTCTCTCCTCCTCCCTCTCC
>CM042169.1:6812857-6826773 GCA_023376005.1 Doryteuthis pealeii
ATGAAAGAAGAAGAAGAAGAAGAAGAAGAAGAAGAAGAAGAAGAAGAAGAAGAAGAGAGAAGAAGGAAGAAAGAAGAAGAGAAAGAAGAAAGAAAGAAAGAAAAGAAAGAAAGCGACGAATACAAGGAGAAGCAAACAACAAACAAATTCCGGCTGGCGTGGGTGTGGCTGGGGAGCAAATGTGGATGGTCAGCGTGGAGCAGGGTGGGGTGTAAAAATGAAAATGAAAAATGATGGGGGGTAATCGGAAGACAATTTGGCACTGAAAAAGAAAAAGAAAAAAACAAAGTATGGCGATGATGAGAAGAGAAAAGATTTATCGAGTTGTAAATTAAAGAAGCTTTTCGAATCTATCACATTACTTGCTTCGTTTTTATTCACACTCAATTTTGCTAGATTAGGGTGTGCGTTTTTTGTTTTTTTGTTTTTTTTGAAGTTTGTTTGTTGTTGTAGTTTATTGTTTTTTGGTGGTGTTTGTTTGTTTGTTTGTTTGTCCATCCATTTTGACCGCAATCTCTTTGACACACGAGCATTTCACTTATCTTTATGCGTCTCTGTAATTTAGACTTAGATTGGTTGTTAAAGATAGATAGATATCTAGTGACTTTGGATGGACTGAGCTAGATGAATGGACAAAGATAGATAGATAGATAGATAGATAGATAGATATTCATTTTAGAAAGAGAAAAAAAAGGGAAACCAGCTTCGTCCAGGATTTGAACTCGGGTCGCCGTGGCCATTTCCAACGACGATAACCATTACACTACGAGAACTCTAATGCAAAAAACTTTCTTCGTTGATTTTATCGTCGTTGGTCTCTGTAATTTAGATTTAGATTGGTTGTTGAAGATAAATAGATATCTAGTGATTTTGGATGGACTGAGCTAGATGAATCGACTAAGATAGATAGATAGATTAATAGATAGATATTCATTTTAGGGAGAGAAAAAAAAGCGAAATCAGCTTCGTCCAAGATTTGAACTCGGGTGGACGTGGCCATTTCCAGGGACGATAACCATTACACTACGAGTAGCCACTAAAATAAATTGATATCTAGTGATTTTGAATTGACTGAGCTAGATGAATCGACTAAGATAGATAGATTGATAGATAGATAGATATTCATTTTAGAAAGAGAAAAAAAAAGCGAAATCAGCTTCGTCCAAGATTTGAACTCGGGTCGCCGTGGCCATTTCCAGTGACAATAACCATTACACTACGAGTAGCTCAACTGAAAAAAAAGCTTTATTCGTTGTTTATTTTAGTTTTGGTAAATGCATCTTCAGTCTCGATACTTTTTTAAATATACCTTCATTGACACCCAAACACTGTGAAATCTTCGTATTGGTCTCTGTCCAGGATTTGAACTCGGGTCAACGTGGTCATTTCCAGCGACGATAACCATTACACAACGAGTTCCCACCCAAACACTGTGAAATCTTCGTATTGGTCTCTGTAATTTAGAAGATTGGTTGTTGAAGATAAATAGATATCTAGTGATTTTGGATTGACTGAGCTAGATGAATGGACAAAGATAGACAGATATATTGATAGATAGATATTCATTTTGGCAGAGAGAAAAACGCAAAAGAAGATAAAGAAAAAGAAAGAAAGAAAGAAAGGAATTAAGAAAGTAATGAAAAAAAACAAGAAAAATGAAAGAGGAAAAGAAAGAAGAAAATCAGAAAGGAAGTGTTAAAATTCTAGTTTGATTTGAACTCGTCTCGCTCTATTTTCGACGAAGATACCTATTACACACCGCGCTAACATAGTAATATACACCAGTACACATGGTTAAAAAAAAAAACAAGTATATAGATAGATAGATAAAAGTAAGTCATCGCGGTATCCAAAAGTCGGTATTGTTGTATACCTTTCTTTCCTTACTTCTATTCTTCCGCCCTGTCGACTGGGGCGTTAGAATGCACCGACTGCACCTCTGCAGAGGGGTAAGACTCCCCCAATGGGGCCACCTGTTGGCCGTGGGTGGCGACCCGTGATGCTTAAGGACAGAGCCCAGGGAGATGAGCAGTTCATGACATGCAATACTCCACTTTGGCCCTATCTTGGGCTAGACGGTCGGTCGGAAAGGCCCCCTCCGATCAATCGGTTGGTCACGTCAAGCCCAAGCACCTATATGAATTTCCCAACCCTATTGCCCTTATGGCAAGCCCCAACCCCTTTTTTATCATATGGGTGCTAGAAGACGGTGGCTGCGGGTCTACATGTCCTGGGAATGACGTTAAACTCTATCTGATGGTGAGGTTCCAGTTTTGGAGGTTTGGGGAATGTGGAGCACCCCTTCATCACCATTGCTCCCTGGTCCACTCTGACCCCAAATGGTAATACCTGTTAGGGTCCCATCTATGGGTTAAATAGAAAAATGTATTTATAAAAAAATGGTATTATCCATTAAGAATTGATTTATTTCAAAACTTTATCGGCATTAAATGACCCACTGAGGTTGATATGCCGTAAAACAATACAAACAAACAATTATTTCTATTCTTCTGCTCATCTTTGGTATCTTACGTTCATCTTCTAGCGTCTGTACTTCGTCTTGGTGGTCGGTCGCACTTAATTCATTTCTTCTTCTAGATCAGTCTTGTTGCCAAGACATTCATCAACCACAAAACCATATTATTTATGTAAGCTTTTATTTACTTAACTAAACATATTTCTCTAATTAACATAGCGCGCATATGCAGGTGAGCTCCAGCTAAGGCCTTATCTGCTTAAATGTCCAAGCTGAAACTGAGAGCCAATCAGGTCCCACGTGACTTCACGTATTTCGCGGGCTTTCTGTAATATTCCATGGAAAGTCCCACCCGTGATATGAAAAGGGGCCATCCCTTCAGAAATACAGGGGGTTAACAATAATCTATGCATAGATTATGTAACAGGTATCAGTCAGACAGCGTGGGAGTCTATCCTATTTTCACTAGCGTTAGATCAAGGAGATTGTTTTTGGCGTCTGAGACGGAGCGGCACGCCTACAGTCACCCCCTCACTTTACCGCACAGATCTCTGCTCTACTCATTCGCTGAGTTGGAGAGGGCCGGTTTCGAACCCAGAATCTTGTGATTCCTTGTCGGACGCGCTACCAACAATGTTACACTGAAAGTACCGGTTTTCGCTAGATCCCAGAAGTTAAGCAACAATTAACCTGTTCAATACTTGATTGGGTGACCAGTTAAGCAACAACAAGAACTGTAAGCAAGTTCCTTCGTTGGTAAATCCAAGTAGGTATTGAGTTTGGGTTCAATCCTTGTTCAGTTCCTTGTGTTACATAATTGTTAGTACCCTATCACTTATGTGCAATTAGTGTAGAAACCAAAATGAGTTACAGCCGGCGGCCTTTGAGTACGATGTCATAGAGGATTGAGTGACACGGGTTGACCTCATTTTGATCTCCTTCTGGTGGATACCGTGAGAATCGGTGAAGAAGGCCTTCTTCCGGTTTAGATTAGAAAGAGTTAGTTAGTATTGGCCAAGTCGCGTTAAGCGCTGTTATACTCAATCTGCGCAATAAGTCTGGTGGGGATTTGGGAATAAAACGTGATCTAAAGAAAATCGAAGTCTTTGGTTATTTATCCAAAAACTACCAATGACTCGGGGCTTCTGATAGAAGAGAAATCCCCAATAGGAGACCAGACATGAAATCCCCAAGACAAGTTCCAGACGCTAGAAGAAGAACATAAGATACCAAAGATGACCAGAAGAATATATGAGAGTATACAACACCTTGAAATCCTTGGTAGAAAAGAGTGTGGTATCAGTAGATACTCCTTGTAGCAGAAAGTCTGTCGTATTCCTTGAAATCCTTGGTAGAAAAGAGTGTATTATCAGTAGATACTCCTTGGGACAGAAAGTCTGTTGTATTATTAATTCTCCTTGTAATCCTCCTCTCTAGGTCTTTATCGCAGAAAGTTCAGTTTGCAATTAATTTCGGGACAATTAGCAATGATCTTAAATGTATTCTGTATAGTTTCCCATTGGACAATTTTCATTTCCTTGAAATCCTAGATAGAAAAGTGTGTAGTATCAGTAGATACTCATTGTAGCAGAAACCGCCCTGTCGGCTGTGGCATTAGAATGCAACGACTGCACCTCTGCAGAGGGGTAAGACTCCCCCAAATGGAGCCTGGAGCCACTTGTTAGCCGTGGGTGGCGACCCGTGATGCTTAAGGATGGAGTCTTGGTGGATGAGCAGTCCATGACCTGCAACACTCCACTTAGACCTTTACTTGGGCTAGATGGGTGGTCGAAGAGGTCCCCTCCGATCAATCGGCTGGTCATGTCAAACCCTAACACCTATATGATTGCCCCAAACCTATTACCCTTATGGCAAGCCCCAAGCCCTTTTTATCATATGGGTGCTAGAAGGCAGTGACTGGGGGTCTTCATGTCCTGGGTATGTCGTTAAACTAACTGATGGTGAGGTTCCAGTTCTAGAGGTCTGGGGAATATGGAGCACCCCTTCATCTCCATTGCTCCCAGATCCACTCTGCCCCGGAGTGATAGTACCTGTTAGGATTCCATCTTTGGGTTAAATAGAAAAATGTGTTAATAAAAAAATTGAGTATCTATTAAGAATGAATTTATTTTAAAAAATTGCTGGCATTAAATGACCCATTGAGGTTGATATGTCGTAAAACCAAACCAAACCAAACACACACACACACACACACACACACACACACATAATATATATATATATATATATATATATATATATATATATATATATAGGATTATAGTGTGTACAGAAATAACCTATATAATAATACTAAATTAATAATACTAAATCTGCTCTACTTACGTATTGAGCACTTTATATTTGTTATAACGCTGACTTATCCGAGTAACACTTATACCAACCAAATATTGAGATCAACCCAATATTTTTACCGGTACGTCATTCCCTTTACACACACACACACACACACACATATATATATATATATATATATATATATATAGAGAGAGAGAGAGAGAGAGAAATAGAGAGAGAGAGAGAGAGAAGCTGAGGAGAGAGATTTAACTTTCTAAATTCCGGACAACACCAGATAGCTCTGCTGGTTTTATATAATTGTTTCAACTCCTGGGCAATATATATAACAGGGGTGATGAGACTGCCGTTTCGATGTCAATAGAAAAAATGTCAAAATGAATCAGTGCTTTTTTTTCTGTTTTAATATGAAGTCAGCTACGATACTTTCTGAACGAAATATTTTAATGAAACAAATGAATGGCCGAGTGAATCACACTACATACTCACCAGACATAGCTCGAAGCGATTTTTTCCCGTTTTCTAAACTAAGAATTCATCGCAAAATTAAAGATTTGTGGACGTGGAAAACAGTGAAAGAAAGAAGGACGCTACAGCTTCATACCGTATCAAAAAATTATGTTTCAGGGGTGCCTCGACCAGTGGAAACCTCCATGGAATGATTGTATTGAATGTCAAGTAATCTCTGTATGCATTTAGTCAAACCCTCCGCACGAACAGGGTTTTGACACAAGATCATTTTTTTTATATAAAGGTTTTGGTTTAAAGTTCCGTGATGGCTCCCGATTACGACAAGAAGACTCCCAGTTTGAGAAGTCTTCCGAGTCCGACAATAAATACCTGAAGAAGCCCGGAGGAACCATCGGCCGAAACGTTGTACAGATAACAATAAAGATGAGGACAATAGTCCGAATAATACAAATAATATCAATTTGTTAGTTTAACAGATTTTAATTCAGAATTTTCTTTCTTCTAGACTGGTTGCCATGCCAAGGTTAAAGAGCCCAGTCTGCCTTACTATTTACCGATAGGTGGAGGGAGAATAGTTGGATGCATACCTATTCTAACGGTATTAGAGCTATGGGAAATGCAAACAGCTTTTTCCACTTTAAGTTTATTTATCTATTTATTTATTCGTTTATTTTTTTCATTCCCACTTTTTTTAGCGCTTTCATTCTCTTTTTACATTTTTGTCTCTTTCTTTTCTTCTTTCTTTCTATTTTATTTTTTTTTTTTAATCTTTTTTCTTTTTGGTCCATAATTTGGATTTCCTTTCTTTTTTTTTTCTTTCTTTTTTATGCTTTCCTTCCACTTGATCTTTCTTTCTTTTCGGTTTTTGTTTGTTTTTCCTTTACAGACGCGTTTCATTTTTCCTTTTATACATTCTTTCCCTTCTTTCGTTCTCATTTGTCCATTTCTTCATTCTTTTTGGCTGTTATCTTTCTTTCTTTTTTTCTTCTTCTTCTTCTTCTTCTTCTTCTTCTTCTTCTTCTTTTGCGTTTCCTTCCCTTTTTCGCTGTCTTTATCTCCTGTTATATTTCATCATTTCTTTCTTCTTCTCTTTCACTATCTGATCCTCGCATGATTTTCTCATCTGAGAAAAGACAAAGAATATTTGGTTGGATTTTGTTAAAAAGCTTTGCAGATCGGTTGTATGAGAAATATCGAATGTCTTCATGCACTACCTGCCTGATAAGAAATTCAGCCACGATACTTTTTGAAGGAAATGTTTTAATGAAACAAATGATTGTCCGAGTGCAACACACTCCATACACGCCAGGCATAGCTCCAAGTTTCCCCTTGTTTTCTTAACTAAAAATTCATCGCAATATTACGATTTGGAAAACAGTGAAAGAAAGGACAGCACAGTATCAAAGATTACATTTCAGAGGTGCCTCGACCAGTAAAAACCTCGATGGAATAATTGTGTTGAATGTCAAGTAGTCTCTAGATGCATTTGCCCAACTTTTCTGTCTGACCAAAATCTACACTAATCAGCTCTGTATGGATACTGGATGCCGCAGGGGAGACCTACCAGGAGTGATGACCGATAGGGACTGGTGGGGAGAAAGAGCCATAGGAATCCCTGCTGTCAGCACGACATGATAAATGATGATGATGGGGATATATTATCGTCCATGAATAGGTATACCTCTAATATTTTTAGGAAAACTAAACATATATATATATATATATATATATATATATATATATATATATATATACTAGAAAAAACCTAACCCGTTGGGTCACCCATTGAGTCCGGGTTAGATTGTTGGAAAAATCACATGATAAAATCATTTCGCTAATTTAAAGTTTTCCCAAGCTGTCCAAATAATTTATTTAAATTGGAGTAAACATTTTCATTTGACCAAAGTAAAAAAACAAGAGAAGGGTCATTTAGTTAATTATATATTCAATTTTTTTTTTACTAACGATTGTTCTCATGCAAATAAAAAAAAGAGTCGGCTTCAGCTATGATTTTTCTTTAAAAAGATTGTGCTAGTTTTTTTTTTAGGGTCATTAACTTAAACAGTAAAAACGCCTTTTGGGGCGAATTTAATTCTTTGAAAGTGCATTAAAAATACTATCAAATATATGCACCCTCCGGGTGCAAGTATTTAAGTTTTAATGTAATAAAATATTGTATCAAATTAGAAATGCTAATGAAACTAAATAAGAATGCATATAAAAATATTTGAAACAGAGGAGGGTATAATAAAAAAAATAGAACAACTGAAACTTACTCTTCCCTCACTCCCGTCTTTCATTGCTAAATTTTCCTAATTTAACTATTTAGTTAAAATAGGAAGTAAAGAATAAAATTACAGTTATTTTTCTTGTTAATGGATTTCTTTTAAGATTTATCCCTGAGATTTTAGATAATATTCATTTAGATAAAACCAAACAATTAGAAATCAGTAATACTAAGCACATATTTATTAAAATCCAATTCTTAATATCAATATGCAAATTAGCCTTCCCATTCACACTGTAAACTGCTATTTTGTTGTATATATAAATACCATTGCATGGTATTAGTATGTAGATATTACCAACAGTATTAATAATGTAAACCAATTTTATTAATAATTGAGGTTTAGATAAAAATAAAATCCTGTAGAATATGACGTAAATATCTAAGGGAATTGTTACTTGAATAGTGATATAGTTTCGGTTACAGACAGAAAAACACACAATCTCCATTATAATAAGATTATATATGTAATTTTAATTTGTTTTGTTTTTGTTTTTTTTACTGATACCCATTATGTTACTACTTTTCGACTAAAACAAAAATCTGACCTTAAATAATGGATTTAAATAATTTTAATTCGTTTATAAATTGAAAATAAGCCAACATTTTGATGCACATTGAATAAATACGTTTTGGTCTTCTGGCCGAAAAAAAACGCTAAGCGGTGTCTGCTGAAAATCCGAACTGTGCTACTTATGAACTCCCTTGCTGTTTGAAGGTGTTTTTCCCGAAAAGTTAATGCGATATGAAAGCGATATTTTGCACCCCGATTCTTTTCTCTAAAAGCTCAAGCATCAACTTCGAAAGGGATACACCAGTCATATTGGAGAGAACATGGAGGGTTGGAAATGTCAGGCATGTGGTCGAATTCTGCTTTCTAAGGCTGGATATTTTAATCATAGGAAATCTCACCAGGGTCAATTCATGCAAATTCCAGGAACAAACAATGTGTCTTGTGTAATCTGTAACAAAGTTTGTAAGTCAGTTTCTCGTCTTAACAGACATAATATGGTGCATAAGCATCAAATTTTATCATCTGATACAACGGGAAGGACGTCCTTCCTATGTCATATTTGCATCAAACTTTTTGGATCTGCAGCGGGTTTGATGAATCATTTGAGGGCTTATGAGAGGAAAGGTTCTGATGGTGGGGTTATAGGATTGTGAGGGACGGCAGTTATCTGTAAAGATTATGCTATTGCTATATATGTGTGTCCTATTTTAAAGTTTAAAAAAGTAATCGGGGCGGCCTAATCTCAGTATCAGCCAGACAGCGAGGGAGTCTATCCCCTTTACAGTAGCGCTAGACCAAGGAGATTATTTTGGCTTCTGAAGTGAAGCGCCACACCTACCATCAGCTCCTCACTTTACCGCACAGATCCCTGTGCTACTTAAACGCTGAGTTTGCGAGAGTCGGTATCGAACTAGGAACCTTGTGGTTTCTAGCCGAACGCTCTAACGAGACATATATATACATGAATTTATGTATAAATATATGGATACACACGCACAAAATCAAAAACACACTGATGTGCATAAATATATATATATATATATATATTTTTAAAAACCCTCCGCATGAGTAGGATGCGACACAAGGTCAATTTCTTAAGCGGAGTTTAACAGGTTTGAATTCAGAGTTTTCCTTCTCCTAGACTGGTTACCTAGCCACGGTTAAAGAGTCCAGTCTGCCCTGCTATTTACCCATACCTGGAGGGAGAGTAGGATTCATACCTTTTCCAAGGGTAAATATATATATAAAAGGCAAAAAGGAATACACACACACACACACACACACACATATATATCTATATATTATATATATATATATATATATAAAGAGAGAGAGAGAGAGAGATAGGGTGGAGTGAGAGATATTGATAGATAGATAGATATAATTTGTTGTATGTGAACCTGTTATCTATATGTACGTGCAATCATTGTTATATATATATATATACCTACCATCACCTCCTCACTTTACCGCACAGATCCCTGTGCTACTCATACGCTGAGTTGGCGAGGGCTGGTATCGAACCGGGAACCTTGTGATTGCTAGTCAAACGCTCTACCGACTGATCTAAACTGGTCCTATCTTAAAGATTGGCATAAATTAGTACGAGGTGACAAAACATGTGTCCATAGAAGCGTTTAACGGTATTTGTAACCGAGGTTTTTGGTGATGATTTTTTTCGGAGGTGAAGGTAGATGAATAACTGCCGTCAATAAAGGTGCCGGTGATTCATATGGACGTCAATGAGTAGAACGAATCACAAATCATTTCTACAGCGGGAACTGGAGACGCCAAACACTGTATTCCTCGATCCAATAAACAGCGTCGAATGGTGGAATAAATCACGACTGAAAAGTTGATAAAATATAGATATTTAAAAGCATACATCTGTTTACTAGGTGCTCGCATCACCCACCCACCCCACACGCACGCGCGCACACACTCAATGCTATAATCACCAGTGAGAAGAAGAAGAAAGAGAAAGAGAAAGAGAAATAGAAAGAAGAAGAAGAAGAAGAAGAAGAAGAAGAAGAAGAAGAAAGAAGAAGAAGAAGAAGAAGAAAGAAAAGGAGGAAAGAAGAAGAAGAAGAAGAAGAAGAAGAAGAAGAAGAAGAAGGGGTGAAGAAGAAAAGGAGGAAAGGGAGATGAAGAAAGAGAAAGAAAGAAGAAAGAAGAAGAAGAAGAAGAAGAAGAAGAAGAAGAAGAAAGCAGAGAAGAAAAGAGAAGAGAGAGAAGAGAAGAAGAGAGAGAAGAGAGAGAGAAGAAAGAAGAAGAAGAAGAAGATGAAGATGAAGAAAAAGGAGGAAAGAGAGAGAAAGAAGAGAAAGAGGAAGAAGAAGAGAAAGAGAGAAGAAGAAGAGAAAAGAAAGAAGAAGAAGAGAAAGAGAGAAGAAGAAGAGAAAGAGAAAGGAGGAGAAGAAGAAGAAGAAGAAGAAGAAGAAGAAGAAGAAGAAGAAGGGGATGAAGATGAAGAAAAGGAGGAAAGAGAGAGATGAGAGAAGAAAGAAGAAGAAGAAGAAGAAGAAGAGAAGAAGAGAAGAAGAAGAAGAAGAAGAAGAGGAGGGGTGAAGATGAAGGAAGAGAGAGATGTAGAAGAGAAAGAAGAAGAAGAAGAAGAAGAAGAAGAAGAAGAAGAAGAAGAAGAAGAAGAAGAGAGAAAAGTGTATGAAATGAATTGAATGACACCCTCCACCACCCCTCAAAAATAAACAGGAAATGAAAAGCTTGTCAGAAAGATGACGCAGATAAAAAAAAAGAACATATGGATACTTCAAGTGATAAATTGGGGAAATAGCATAAAAAAGATCTGGACATGGTTAAGAAAAGGACACCTCTAAAGAGAAATTTTACAGTAAAAATCATTTCCAATGCATTTTTATAGTAAAAATCATTTCCATCTATACGTATATAAAGGGCAGTTGAGTGAATTGTATGTCCGTAGGAAACTTCGAAAATAAAACAATTAACGACAAAGTATATATATATACACATTAAATATCACCAGGGTTTGGTTTTTGAGCAAAAATAATAGAGATTTGATTTATATTCAGGAAGATATTTAAAAATTCAAATTTGAAAAGTAACAGAAGGGAAAGTCATTTGCATGTCATTTTGTTCATTTTTTTTTTTCGCTTTGAAATCTAATATTGATTGATTGAATTAATTGCATCAATTATTTTTTTTAAATTGTAAATCATTGAATAGAAATTTCTTACTATATTGTTATATATTTCCGTGTGGATTTTTATGAGGCAACCAGCAAGGATCTCACTAGCGATAAGTAATAATGGATCTGCGAGACTAACTTTTTAAAAATATCCCCCTCTACCCAGGCGAGGCCGGGTAGCCACTTCCAGTTTTATATATGAAAAGGTGTATATAACGCACACACACACACACACACACACACACACAACGTTATAGTCCCTATTAAAAGGAAAATCGATATACACAAAGTCAAATAAAGATCAATACTCGATAATAAATGATCGATTGAGATGAAGCAGAAATTCCCAGCCTCCGTCCTAAAAGGGTAAAAAAAAATACCAGACGATTATGGATTCATCGTGTTTAATAATAGCTAGAAGGGCTACCAGACGTTGTCCGGGTGGATAAAATGATGTGACATATTAAAGTATAATAAAGATGTGTTCAATAATTGTACTAATAAATAAACACACACAGTTGGGCTTATAGAAAGTTTATTCTACTTAGAATACAGTTGCAATTTCTTGGGAGTTTATACACTTTCAGAAAGTTAAAGATTTACACAAAGTAGAGGCAATAATAAAAAAGGGGAAGTAACTCTCAATTACTTATTACAATAATATATTTATTTCAAATTGATTCATTAATTTATTAATTCCTTTTATTTGTTTATCTACGTATCTATTTCAGTATATTCTTATCTATCTACATATCGATATATATATATATATATATATATATATATATATATATACAGGGTGATTGAAAAGGAACTCCTTATTTTAATACAAAATCTGCCCAGTATTATCTGCGTTATTCTGACTATTGTCCCCATCTTTATTGTTATTTGTACAACGTTTCGGCCGATATGCCCTCCGGCCTTCTTCAGGTATTTCTTGTCGGATTCGGGAACCTACTCGACTCAGGAACCTTCTTTTCGGACTCTGGAACCTTCTTTTCGAACTCTGGAACTTTCTTGTCGTAGTCGGGAACCTTCTTGTCGTAATCGGGAGCCATCACGGAACTTCGAACCTGAAATACCTGAAGAAGGCCGGAGGAAATAGTCCGAATAACGCAGATAATACTAATCATCAAGCCTCATCTTAAACATTCAGAGAAATAAAATCTGCCCAGTTGTCAATACTTAATAGAATATTGACAAGATTTTGAATTAAAATAGGGAGTTACTTTTCAATCACCCTGTTTACACACACACACACACACACATACATACACACCACCACAAATATACTCAAAAATATTATTGTAGAAAATAATATAATATATATGTTTACAATTAAGTTCTATAGAGACTTATCGTCTATTTTTTTCATAAGATCAATAGATTTATTTAAATGGGCGTTAGTGAATAATTATTGACATAATTAATAAGGAATTATTTGTTGAACTATATTTTTTTTTTCAGTCTAATTCTTATATTTCTTCTTACGACTGAAGATCTCTTGCAGTTCTGCTCGACCTCTATTTATGTGTGCTGAAGCCAAATCTCTTTCTTTGGTATTAGTAATCTTTGTCTTGGATTCTGGGTCGCATTTAGAGCGTTTGATAGCGTCGTATTGGTAAATCGGACCATATGACATTTGGACCCTTTTTATTTTCGATTAAGAAGTGACATTAGATCTTGTTATCAATCGTATACCGCCCTGTCAATTATCTTCGGGGCAATGTATTACCAAAGTTATCTCGGTACTACTCATTTAGATTAAGATTATAAGATTATTTACGTTACTCAAATAATTTGTATAAAACCTTAACTCTAACGCCTGTATCACGCCTAACCCTAATTTCAACACAAAACTACTGCCCTTAAATAAAAGAAAAATAAACGTTAGTATATATTGACCGTATTGTTATATATGTAAAGTGAATATACTTGCCTTTCTTTGCATTATCTGCATTATATTCGAACTAATTGTCCCCATCTTTATTGTTATTTTGTTACAACGTTCGGATCAGATATGTCACTTTCCGGCCTTTCTCAGGTATTTCTTGTCGGAGTTATGTTACAAATTACAATAAAGAATGGTATATGACAACTGTCCGAATAACGCCAGATAAATACTATCATATATCTAGCCTCATCGATATCAAAAGTTAAAAGTCATTTCAGGAAGAGAATACAGTGCTGGGCTTTTCTTAATCGAGATCAAAAAGGGGGGCGACTCTGGAACGTCTAAAGGTATTAATATGTCCGGTAATCCAACGCGTGATCCATTAGGGAAATCGATTTAGTGGAGTTCCTCGCTCCCCCTTTTTCACTTAGTAGCGTTTCGTTTGTATTCCTTTAGAAATACCTCAAGCGGGAGATTATTTTAGCGATTAAGACGGTGAGTTAGGCTTACTCCTCTGTTGCACGACGCGGCGAACAAATCCCCAATTACAGTGTTCCGTGTCAGCTCTCTCCGTACTAAACCCAATTTGTCAACTGACTTCGCACAGGATCCGCTGAGATAATTACATGCCTCGTTTTTCCATTCTCATGGTCTACTCTTGCTTGAGCAGTTGCGCATGGTAACTTTTTGTCGGAAAGCTATGAAATAAAGGATAGTTTATGATATATATCTTCGTACATTACTCATGAAACCATTGTGAGAGTTTTCTCTCCGACATGCCTACATCTCTCT
>CM042169.1:6829373-6844373 GCA_023376005.1 Doryteuthis pealeii
CCTTTTCTTCACATACATGTATGTATACAGAGATGCATATACTTTATATATAATATATATATATATATAATATATATGTATACATATATTTATATGTGCATATTTGTATATATATTTGTATACATCTATATGTAAAGTCACCTAATCAGCCAATCAGCGAGGGAGTATATCTCCTTTTCACTAGTGCTAGACCAAGGAGATTGTTTTTGCGTCTGAGATGGAGTGCTACACCAACCATCAGCTCCTTTTTTACCACATAGATCCCTGTGCTTTTTATACACTGAGTGGCAAGGGCCGGTATCGAACTAGGAACCTTGTGGTTTCTAGCCGAACGCTCTACCGAGATATATATATACATGAATTTATGTATAAATATATGGATACACACGCACAAAATCAAAAACACACTGACGTATATATATATATATATATATATATATATATAGTCGGTAGAGCGTTAAGCTAGAAACCACAAGGTTCCTAGTTCGATACCGGCCCTCGCCAACTCAGCGTATGAGTAGCACAGGGATCTGTGCGGTAAAGTGAGGAGCTGATGGTAGGTGTGCCGCTCCACCTGAGATGCAAAACCAATCTCTTTGGTCTAGCGGTATTGAAAAGGGGATAGACTCCTTCGCTGATTGGCTGATACCGACTTTAGGCCGCCCCGACGACTTACTTACTAATTATATATATATGCAAAAAAAACACACACACACACACATTATTTATATATATATATATATATATATATATATATATATATATATAGATAGAGAGAGAGAGAGAGAGAGAGGGAGGGAGAGAGAGATAGATAATAGATAAATAGATATAATTTTTTATATGTGAACCTGTTATCTATATGTACGTGGAATCATTATTATATATTTGCTTGTGTTTTTATAGTAGTCGTAGTAGTAGTAGTAATAGTATTACTGTTGGTGGTTTCTGTATGGTATTGTTTGCGCATGCGTATGTGTGTGGGTGTGTGTACACTTGTGTAATTATAAGTGCGCGTGCATTTACATGCATGGAAATCCATAACAGATCGAACAGAAACTCAAAGTTATACACTTGTTTATATACATATATATATATATTTATATATATATATAAACAAGTGTATATATATATATATATATATATATATATATATATATATATATATATATATATATATATACCCCGCTGACATAAATGTGCTACTACTATGCAAATCGTTATTAGACCCCCAGGTGTACGCGCGTATTTGAGGACAATCAATGAATAGAAAAAGACAGACAAGAGAGTGGTCAGATACAAGAATACAGGAATGTATTCTGGTTACTTCTTCCTGTTTTGTATGGTGAGTGCCAAAAGAATTTCCCGCTCTAAAATTATTGACTTCCTTTGAATTGTGGGCGTGCCTTCCAACGTTCCATATCCGTTGGTTACATGATAATTCATGCCCTTAAAACTTTCTATTTAGTTCTTCGAACAGATAACGCCTATCTGTTTTCCGTCCTCGCTTGCTGAGCGAAAAAGGACATTTTTACTCAGTCCTGTTCGTAGAACAGAATGGAGACAATTAGTCTCCAACTTTCCCCGCATTTATTACAGCCCAGCATTTATTCTCATAGTTATGTAGCGTAAGATTTATTTCTATTTTTCTCTCGTATATTCTGTAGAATAATCATACTAGTTCCAATTACCGTCGAATTGGTAAGACAAGGCAACAATTCGTCGTAACTGAATACGAATCTATCTTGCTGCAATACACCACTGCAAAATGCCAAGTTATTTATGAAGCCTCATAACATCATAGAAACCAAGCAGCCAATCAGGACTCAGGGAATGGAATTACCCAAATGCAAGAATGGACTATTCTTAATTTCAATAAGTACCAACTGTCTTGGCACTGGTTCAGTTGTGCTTAGCTAGTTGCTGTTGTTCAAACCAACAGAACACTAACTCACTTCAACTTATACATATAAATATCTATTTAATGCTAAAGTTGAGCGAATCAATCTTTGTCTTCAAAAGGCTTATTTTACTGGTTAGTTTAATAAACGCGAAAGTTATACTAAATTATTCCTTACTTTTATGATTGAATTATGTTTGAAAATAATTCTATTTTAATTGTTTCTAATTAGTCGTAATTTTCAATTAAGTCAAAAACTGACTCGTCTCTTACTTGGCATTTTGCCTGTCATTTTCCTCCTCTCTATGTATATCTTGATTACTTCCTCGTTATATGTTAATTTCTCATAGATTAGAAGAGAGAGACATTTGAGAGTTTGAAACGGATTTGTATGCTAAGTTTCATAAGCTACCAACCCGGCAAACATCATGGCTCTTAATAAATTTAAATTAGGTAAGACTTTTCTTCCCTTTCTTAGAAATCTTACAAAAGGATTGTAATGTTCTTTTTTTTAATTCTCAGGCTGTATTTATAATTTTTTTAATTCGCTTTGCATGTTCACTTTTCCCTAATCCCAATTATCTACCCAGAGCTTAATGGGTGACCCAACGGATCACGTTTTGTCTATTAGATAGATAGATAGATAGATAGATATGTGACGTGATCATTGATTAAATGATTATTTAAATCCCTAGAACATTCACTTTGGTCACTGTTTTTCCAACAAATAACATCTATCAGTTGGCATTTCTCGCCCGTTGAACGAAAAGGACATGTTTTTGTCGGTGATATTGGTAGAACAGAATGGAAACAATTAGTCTCCAACTTTCTCACCGTGTATTATGGTATATATTGATAAACAGTTGATTTGAAACGGTATTTAGATTTTTAATTAAAATGTCATGGAAATTCAAAATCCGTAGGGTGAGGTGATATATATTGATATATATATAGAGAGAGAGACAGACAGACAGACAGGGAGATAGAGAGAGATTTATATATATATATATATATATATATATATATATATATATATATATATATATATATATTTATTTATTTATTTATTTATAATTACAAAGTCGCTGCTACCATTGGTTTCTGAATAACACTTTTTCGGTGTTATTCGTCTTCAGAGGTTTTAAACTCCCGGCACGTGTCCACGCGATCCGTTAATCGCTCCTGCATTTTGGTTACGTCATTCAACGGCATCATTATTTGTCGTCATTGTTCTTATGGTGATTTTAAATTTTATATATATATATATATATATATATATATATCCTGGATGTGGTAATTGCATTTCACTTAGCGCTAATACCCTTGGGAAAGGTATGAATCCTAATCTCCCTCCAGCTATGGATAAAATAGTAGGGCAGACCGGGCTCTTTAACCTTGGTTAGGCAACTGGTATAGGAGAAGGAAAACTCTGAATTCAAACCTGTTGAACTCCGCTTAAGAAATTGACTGTGTGTCACATCCTGCTCGTGCGGAGGGGTTGGTTTAATATATATATATATATATATATATTATATATATATATATATATATAAGGTAGTGTGGACAGGGAGTCAACGGCGTCTGGTTACTGACACTTAGGTATAAATGTTCTATCAATGATATTGAGCACTGTTTACTTATAAATATACCACCCATACTATATATATATATATAATCTATATTAATATATATATATATAAAACTAAATATATAAAGGATGGATTTTCATGTATTAACGGCTTGGTCTCACACCGACTATATTAATTGCCTTTATCGCGCTCAGGCAATATTAATTGCTTGGTCTTGCTCCGACTATATCAACTGCCCGGTCTCGCACTGGCTATATGAATTACCTGGTCTCACACCGACTATATTAATTAAGTGGTCGTACACAGGCTACATTAATTGCCTCGCAAATCACTTTTGTATAGATTTAGCCTTGTGCCAAACTTGAATAATACTATTGGATTTTTAATTAAACTATTTTAAACGCTTATGACTTTAAACTATTTTCACCCTCGGAAAAAACGGGGGAAAAATACAATAAAATTGATCAACAAACAAAAAGAAAACTATTGAAAAACACGACTGACTGTACCAAGCGAAAATTGAAAAAAAAAAAACGAAAACAAAACAGAACAACTCACAAACTCATACAAACAAATACAAACAAACACACACACACACACACACACACACACACACATACACACACGAACACACAAGTAAAAAAAACAACAAAAAAAAGAAACAAAAAAAAAGAAAGCAAGCTCATGGCAGATTTGATATGAGGAAAAGTGAAAGGAATAGAAATTCGTTTTTTCGAAATAATGTGCGTTGCTCAAGAAGCAAACATTTGGTTGACCACCAACAATTTTATACCAATATATTTTTGTTTAATGAGTCTTTGTTGCACATAAAACTATCAGAACATCTTCTTATTATAATGGAGATTGTGGGTTTGTCTGTCTGTAACCGAAACTATATTACTATACAAGTCACAATTCCTTTAGTTATTTACATCATATTCTCCAGGATTTTATTTTTATTTAAACCTCAATTATTAACAAAATTGTTTTACATTACTTACACTGTTGACCATATCTACATACTAATAACATGCAATTGTATTTATATATACAACAAAATAAGGTTTACAGTATGAACGGGAAGGCTAATTTGCATATTGATCTTAAAAATTGATTTTGATAAATATATGCTTAGTATTATTGATTTCTAATTGTTTGGTTTTATCTTATTGAATATGAGCAAAAATATCTTCAATAAATCTTAAAAGAAATCCTTAACAAGAAGAAATAACTGTAATATTATTCTTTACTTCTTATTTTAACTAAACAGCTTAATTAGGAACATTTACCAATGAAAGACGGGAGTAACGGAAAATGATGGAAGAGTTAGTTTCAAAGTTGTTCTATTTTTCAATCATACCCCCTCTGTTCAAAATCTTTTTATCTACATTCTTATTCAGTTTCATTAGCCTTTCTAATTTAATATGATATTTTATTATAAAATTTAACTAAAATACTTGCACCCGGAGGGTGCATATATTTGCTAGTATTACTAATATATATATTTTTGGAAAATATATCTTTAAGATGCGCTGGGGTGCATCATCAGTAATGTTTTTCCTGTGGTCATTACCAGTTTCGGGTCTTTCAACATTATACTGGTTCGCACAAGGTGACCCAGTCCAAAATGTTAAAATTTCGGGCTTGCATCCCATCAATATCCAGCTACTGCATTGTGTGGCTTCGTTTGTTTTATGGCATTTTATGAGATATTCTTTGGCCATGATATATATTAAATTAAATTAAACATTTTAATGCAATGACCACACACGTGAAATCGACTGCTATTAATCGGTGTCTCGGTTAATTCAGTGGATATAACCCTGAAGATCCTCATGGTGAAACTCGAGTAGGTTATCTCTTGCACCCATTTTATAATAAATTTGCTCTACTTAGTATTGAGCACTTTGTGTTTGTTATATCACTGACTTATCCCCCCCCCCTGAATTCCACACATATAAACATCATGACCAAATTCACCGGTAAGTCAACTTTTCCTTTATATATATATATATATATATATATATATATAGATAGATAGATAGATAGAATAGATAGATATAGTTAAAAATTAATGGTAAAATGAATGAATGGATGAAGTAAAAATGAGCGAAATGAGGGGGATGAATGAAAAATCCTTTATATATATATATATCATTTATTATTTATTTATTTTTTATCTTTATTTTGAATTCAAGATAGTTACAGTGTAGCAATATAAATCGGAAGTTAACCAGACAAGATTATATATATATATATATATATATATATATATATATATATATATATATATGCAAACCCATCTCATCAGATATTACAAAGGTAAGAGACGGATTTTATCTTCTCTAACTTATAGAATAATTCTATTAACTTGATGCTTCAAAGGAGTCTAATAATAAATGAGAAAAACTTTCTATCAGGGACCCCACTCTCAAAAAGCGTTTTAATACTTTTGAGAGGGGTCCCTTGGAAAGGTTTTTTCATTTATCCCCCTCATTTCATTCATTTTTATTTCATCCATTCATTCACTTTACCATTAATTTTTAACTATATATTAAGTTATATATATATATATATATATATATATATATATATATATATATATATATATATATATATATATATATATATATTCTATTTTAGATATTAAAATCAAACATATATATTTTTGAATATATCCGGTTAAAAATAGCATTTAAAAGATACATTGTAACCTTGTTAGCTTGAATTTGTAAACTCATATTTTCTGTTTGACACACATTTGAGGGATTCTGGTAAAAAAACATTTTCAGGTTTTCAATTCATTTTTATCTGGGCCGCCTTTCTGAGATGAGACTGAAATTTTAGGGAGTTTTGGGAATTTATTTAAATTTCTAAAAGCCTTTTAAATTTTGGTCGAAATAAATTTATTACAGAATGACGGTTTATTGAGTTTTTCCTTCCTTTCAAAGGTAAATATTTCTCTGTATTTAATCTAAAATAGTCAAGATCACGTGGATTCGTGCCACCATATTGGGAAGTCGTGGCACTGGAGGTGGTGTTGTCCTCTGTAATGTTGTGGATGCCACTGCAGACATACTATGGTTATACAGTTGCGCGTTTACCATTAACTTGCTGATTTGTCGAGATTTGTGTGTGACAAGAGCTGTGGCCTAGGGGTAGTCTCGGCTCTGTATTCTGTGGTCGCTGGTTCCATCTCTTTCGGGGGAGATGACAGTATACACTGCTGATGAAAGCAGCTGTCTAGTGTTTAAAGTGAAATGGAATCAATATATATATATATATACATATATATGTGTGTGTGTGTGTGTGTGTCTGTCTGTCTGTCTGTCTGTCTGTTAGACGGTTGGTTAGATTTGATGGTATGCCAACCCTTGTTGGGTTATTTTATACCGAAGTTTTGTTTTTTCATTCTTGATGTGTATTTAATTATTTAAAACTCAATTTCCAAACCCATTTTTAAAGAAGTTTTATCTATTTAACCCATAGATGGGACCCTAACAGGTACTACCACTCTGGGTCACAGTGGATCTGGAAGTAATGGCGAGGAAGGGGTACTCCACACTTCATAGAGCTCCATTAAAAGATGCATTTTAACGTCATACCCAGTAAATTAAGACCCTTTCTAGCACATATTTGATAAAAAGGGCAATAGGGTTGGGACAATCCTATGGGTGCTTGACATGGCCAGCCGATTGATTGGAGGGGGCCAAATGGGGCGTTGCATGTCATGGACTGCTCATTCACCACGATTCAGTTCTTAAGCATTACGGGTCACCACCCACGGCCAAAGGGTGACCCATTGGGGTAATTTTACCCCTCTGCTAAGGTGTAATCGGCATATTCTACAGCCCCAGCCGACAAGGCAGATAACGGTAGTAGGGGAACCTTAGGGGGACCAGGAAAAATATAATGATCAAAACAATAATAATCAAGATAATGATACGGACAATGCGTGGGAGTTTTTAATTACTGACGTTATTTAAATAAGGTTGGCTTTTTTGGTGTGTGGGGAGGGGGGCTGTTTGGGATAATCTTCTGAAGAAGAAACCTTAAAGGATTTCTGGCGGCTAAATATTTGATCTAAAAATCGCACTGAATGAACCCTTGGGCCTGATTTAAAAGAAATTGTGATTTTTATTCTTCTTTGCGGTATTTTTTTTTTACGGTAGGAAAGAAAGAAAGAAAGAAAGAAAGAAAGAAAGAAAGAAAGAAGGGTGGGCCCATTGAAGAGAAAAGAAAAGAAGAAAATTTAAGAAAAGCTAGAAATAGAAAGGAAGGAAGAAAAAAGAATGAATGAATAAAAGAAAGAAAGAATGAAAGAACGAAAGAAAGAAATAAAGAAAGAAAGAAAGAAAGAAAGAGTGTAAGAAAGAATTGAATGAAAATTAAAGAAGGGTGGGCCCATTGAAGAGAAAAGAAAAGAAGAAAATTTGAGAAAAGCTAGAAATAAAAAGAAAGAAAGAAAGAAAGGAAGGAAGGAAGGAAGGAAGGAAGGAAGGGGGAGGAAGGAAAAAGAATGAATGAATAAAAGAAAGAAAAGAAAAAAATAGAAAGAAAAGAAAAAAAAAGAAAGAAAGAAAGAAAGACAGAATGAAAGAAAGAAAAGAAAAAAAAAAAATTGAAAAAGAACGAAAGAAAGAAAGAAAGAAAAAAGAAAGAAAGAAAGAAAGAAAGAAAGAATAGAGATTTAAAAAAAAGGATGTACCCGTTGAAGAGAAAAGAAAAAAAAATTAAAGAAAAACTAGAAAAAAAACGAAAAGAACTTCTTCTTCTTCTTCTTCTTCTTCTTCTTCTTCTTCTTCTTCTTCTTCTTCTTCTGCATGATATTTGCTTTTATTTCTTCTTCTTCTTTCTTTCCTCCTTCAACTCCTTCAACCGCTGCAACTATTTTCTTGTTGAGATTCTTCTCTCTTCTCTTCTCTCTCTCTCTCTCTTCTCTCTCCTCTCTCTCTCTCTCTCTCTCTCTCTCTCACCTTCTCATCTCCTTTCTTAACTCTCATCTCTCTCTCATGTCCTTTCGCCTCGTCTCCTATCTCATCCCCCTTTAAAACTCCTCTCTCTCTCTTCTCTCTCTTCTCTCTCTCTCTCTCTCTCTCTCTCTCTCTCTCCTCTCTCTTCTTCTTATCACCTTTTTAACTTTCTCTATCTATCTCTTTTTCACCCACTCTTTCAATCCTTTGTTAAAGTCCTCGATATATTCTTTCTCCCTCTCTTTACTTGTCCTCCTCCTTCCTCTCCTCCCTCTCCTTCTCCTCCCCCCTCTCCTCCTCCCTCTCCTTCCCCTCTCACCCTTCTTCCATCTTTTCCTCTTTCCTTTATTCACTCTCCCGCATACTTCCCACCATTTTTCTTTCGTCTTTCACCAGAAGGTAGCAAATAGATTTTTCCGTTCTATCAACCAAACATAACATTCTTCATTAACGAAATCGTTTTCAGATTTTTTCTTTCCTTGATTTCGTTTTTTTTTGTTTTCTTTTTTCAATTCTTTATTGTCAGATAATTTTTTTTCTTCCACATTCCTTTTTCTTTTTTTCCTTATTTTTTCCCCCTTATTTCTTCCGCCCATCGAGTAATTAACAGTTTATATTAAGCCACTGTAACATTCATTAAAGCCGCATCTAAGAGGCCCTCAGCGAATAGCTGATTCTGCCATGTATTTGAATCAGAAAGCAAGAACGGTCGCCATAATTGCCGTCGCCATGACACCCCGTCGCTGTCAACTCGACAAATTATTGCTTGTGGCGTTTCACACAAAAAAAATAAAATAAACTCTAAAAAAAAATGAAATAAAAAAGATATTTTAAAAATGTATTCGTATAAAAAAATACGTATAAATTCGTATAAATAACAAGAAGAATTAATTTGAAAAAAAAAAGGCGGGAAAAAAAGAATGACAATGTGTTCGTCGTTATGCAATGGCGATAATGGACGATGATAGGATTGGGAAGTTTTTTTCTTCTTCTCTTCTATCAAACATGGCGTCTTTGTTTCTTCCTATTGGCTATCAGTTCGTAATTATAAAGAGTATATTATTATACTTGTTGGTTGTGGTGTTTTCTTTTTGATTTTGATTTTTCTTAATCTGAAACAGATTGATCATTTTGTGGTGTTGCAAATGGTTTGATTGGGTGAGCGTGTGAGACTGTCTCTTGATGAGAGTTAGTGAGAGTGGATAATGGGCATTGACACGAAATAAAAGGAAAGAAAGGAAGGAAGAAAGAAAGAAAAAAGGAAAAAGGAAAGAGAGAAAGGATTGTGATAAGGATGAACAGAAAGAAAGAAAGAAAGAAAGAAAGAAAAAAAAGAAAGAGAAGAAAGAAAAGAAAAGGGTTGTGATAAGGATGAACAGAAAGAAAGAAAGAAAGAAAGAAAGAAAGAAAGAAAGAAAGAAAGGAAATAAGGATGAACTAAAAGAAAGAAAGAAAGAAGAAAAGAAAGAAAAGAAAGGGTTGTGATAAGGATGAACAAAAAGAAAAGAAAGAAAGAAAAAAAGAAAAAGAAGAAAGAAAGAAAGAAAGAAAGGATTCTGATAAGGATGAACAGAAAAAAAGAAAGAAAAAAAGAAGGAAATATAAAAAATGGATGAAGATAAATTCGTTTAAAGAAAACGACAAATGAATGAAAATAGAAGGAAAATGAATGAAAAAATGATGGAAATTGATTTTTTTAAAGAAAATATCATTTCGAAATATAAGGGGGAAAAAAGGGCTGAGGCAAAAAAGAGAAAGTTGGTTTTGGTTTGGTTTATGGCATATCAACCTCAATGGGTCATTTAATGCCAAAAAAGTTTTGAAAAATTCATTCTTAATCGATACTCAATTTTTTTATGAACACATTTTTCTATTTAACCCACACATGGGACCCTAACATGTACTACCACTCCCGATCAGAGTGGACTTAGGAACAGTTGTGATGAAGGGGTTCTACACATTCCCCAGATTTCTAGAAATGGAACCTCACCATCAGATAGAGTTTAACATCATCCCCAGGACACGAAGACCTTTAGTCACCGCTTTCTAGCAAATGATAAAAAGGGTTGGGGCTTGGCAATCATGTAGTTACTAGGGCTTGACGTGACCAGCCGATTGAACGGAGAGAGCCTCTCCAACCAACCGTCTATCCCAAGTAAGGGCCAAAGGGGAGTGTTGCATGTCATGGACTGCTCAGCCACCAAGTTTCTATCCTTAAGCATTACGGGTCGCCACCCACGGCAAATAGGTAACTCTACTGGGGGAGTCTTACCCCTCTGCAGAGGTGCAGTCGGTGTATTCTAAAGCCACAGCCGACAGAGTGGAGAGAAGGTTGAGAAGCATTGAATTTTAAACGCAAAGCAGTTCTGATTTCTATCCGGATCAGCATAATTCCGACGTAAAAGGAAATGAGCACAAAAATCTCTACTATGTGGCAATTACAGATTTATCAGTCTTAAAACGTACAAGTTCAAGCCATGATGATAGCTGATATTATCTGCTGCCCTATCGGCTTGTGCTATATAATAGGCGGCCTACACCCCTAGAGAGGAGTAGGACAACCCATCCACTCCAATAGAATTACCTATTGACCATGGGTGGTGACCCGTAATGCCTGAGGACAGGATTGTGGTAGCTGAGTGATCCTGTGCCATGAAACAATTTACTTTAGTCCTTACTCGGGCTAGAGAGGTGATCTGTGAGGCCCGACCCGATCAATCGACTGGTCATGTCAAGCCCTAGCATGTAAATGATCGTCTCCGACCTTATTCTTCAAATTGCTTTTATGCCAAACACACAACCATTTTTATCAATTGGGAGCCCAGAAGATGGTGGCTAAGGATCAACCTCTAGTTTATTAAGTGTATCAATTTATTAATACACATGAAGTTAATGAAAATTAATTATACCAATTTATTAATACACATAAAGCTAATGAAAATTATTTCTACCAATTTATTAATACACATAAAGTTAATGAAAATTATATTCTACCAATTTATTAATACACATGAAGTTAATGAAAATCATTTCTACCAATTTATTAATACACATAAAGTTAATGAAAATCATTTTCTACCAATTTATAATACACATAAAGCTAATGAAAATTATTTCTACCAATTATTTAATACACATAAAGTTAATGAAAATTATATCTACCAATTTATTAATACACATGAAGTTTAATGAAAATCATTTCTACCAATTTATTAATACACATAAAGTTAATGAAAATCATTTCTACCAATTTATTAATACACATAAAGCTAATGAAATTATTTCTACCAATTTATTAATACACATAAAGTTAATGAAAATTATATCTACCAATTTATTATACACATGAAGTTAATGAAAATCATTTCTACCAATTTTATTAATATACACATAAAGTTAATGAAAAATCATTTCTACCAATTTATTAATACACAAAAGCTAATGAAAATTATTTCTACCAATTTATTAATACACATAAAGTTAATGAAAATTATATCTACCAATTTATTAATACACATGAAGTTAATGAAAATCATTTACCAATTTATTAATACACATAAGTTAATGAAAATCATTTCTACCAATTTATTAATACACATAAAGCTAATGAAAATTATTTCTACCAATTTATTAATACACATAAAGTTAATGAAAATTATATCTACCAATTTATTAATACACATAAAGTTAATGAAAATTCATTTCTACCAATTTATTAATACACATAAAGTTAATGAAAATCATTTCTACCAATTTATTAATACACATAAAGCTAATGAAAAATTATTTCTACCAATTATTAATACACATAAAGTTAATGAAAATTATATCTACCAATTTATTAATACACATGAAGTTAATGAAAATCATTTCTACCAATTTATTTAATACACATAAAGTTAATGAAAATTTTCTACCATTTATTAATACACATAAAGCTAATGAAAATATATTCTACCAATTTATTAAATACACATAAAGTTAATGAAAATTATATCTACCAATTTATTAATACACATGAAGTTAATGAAAATCATTTCTACCAATTTATTAATACACATAAAGTTAATGAAAATCATTTCTACCAATTTATTAATACACATAAAGCTAATGAAAATTATTTCTACCAATTTATTAATACACATAAAGTTAATGAAAATTATATCTACCAATTTATTAATACACATGAAGTTAATGAAAATCAATTTCTACCAATTTATTAATACACATAAAGTTAATGAAAATCATTTCTACCAATTTATTAATACACATAAAGCTAATGAAAATTATTTCTACCAATTTATTAATACACATAAAGTTAATGAAAATTATATCTACCAATTTATTAATACACATGAAGTTAATGAAAATCATTTCTACCCAATTTATTAATACACATAAAGTTAATGAAAATTATTTCTACCAATTTATTTACACATAAAGTAATGAAAATTATTTCTACCAATTTATTAATACACATAAAGTTAATGAAAATTATATCTACAATTTATTAATACACATGAAGTTAATGAAAATCATTTCTACCAATTTATTAATACACATAAAGTTAATGAAAATCATTTCTACCAATTTATTAATACACATAAAGCTAATGAAAATTATTTCTACCAATTTATTAATACACATAAAGTTAATGAAAATTATATCTACCAATTTATTAATACACATGAAGTTAATGAAAATCATTTCTACCAATTTATTAATACACATAAAGTTAATGAAAATCATTTCTAACAATTTATTAATACACATAAAGCTAATGAAAATTATTTCTACCAATTTATTAATACGCATAAAGTTAATGAAAATTAATTCTACCAATTTATTAATACACATGTTCAAACATTATTATTGATAGTAATTTTAGCTAGCATTATTGTAACGATACGAGAAAACAGCCTCGTTAAGGATTTGAATCATATAGGTGCTAGAAGGTGGTGGCCGAGGGTCAACTACTACTATTTATCAATATTCATGAAATTAATGAAAAATTATTTCTTTAACAAATAATATCAAATAAATATTTGGCATTAAATAACTCAGAGGGGTTGATATGCTATTAAATCAAAGAACCAAACCAAATTGATCATGTCTGGAGAGAAAATGATAAGACATTAGCTAGATGGAGCTATCATTATCACTTTCCTTAGTTCACTTGCACCGCACATTGGCAGTTTAAAATGTGGAAGGTATTTATATTTATTAAAAATAGTAAGCCATTAGCTACCATTGCCACTTGCCTAAGTTTATTTGCACCTCACAGGTGACTGTTGAAAATGTTGAAGAAATTTCTATCGCAGCCTTTATATTAAAGAATTGCGAGCCATTAGCTTGATAGAGCTACCATTGCCATTTGCCTAAGTTTACTTGCACCAGGCAGGTGACAGTTAAAAATATGGGATGTATATCTGTTTCACCCTATGTAATAACGAAAGAATTATTTCCCGAAACAATTTGATTAAATCAAGATTAAGACAATCATTTTAGTTGCAATTTAGCGAATTATGAAGAAATTGAGACGAGGCTAAATTCACTTCAATTTCCCTTTTTTTTCTTTTACCAAATAAAGAGGATCAATTTAGATAATGTGTGTTTATTATGATTTGCTGACGGAAAATAAAAATGTTTATATTTTCTTAAAATTGTATAAAATCATATTTGATATTGTGATTATGTTGTTATCAGATTGGAAAGCAGAGTCTATGAATAAATTTAAATTTTTCGCTCGGAGGATATTTGAGAATTTTGGAAAAAAAGGTACAAGGAATTGAAGTGTAAAAAGAAGATACAAAGAACTGATGTAAAAAGAAATTAAAAAGAACTGCATTGTAAAAAAAAACATACAAGGAACTTAGGTGTGAAAAGAAGGTACCATGAACTGAAGTGTAAATAGAAAATACAAAGAACTGGTGTAAAAAGAAAGTAAAAAGAACTGCAGTGTAAAAAAACGTACAAGGAACTGAGGTTTGGAAAGACGGTACAAAGAACTGAAGTGTAAATGGAAGGTACAAGGAAACGAAGAAATTGCAAGGAACTGAAGTGCAAAATGATAGTACCATGAACTGAAGTGCAAAAGAAGGTACACAGAACTGAAGTGTAAAAAGAAGGTACAAAGGAATTGAATTATAAATAGAAAGCACAAGGAGCTGAAGAAAGTACAAGGAACTGATGTCTAATCGGACGGTGCAAGGATTTTATCCTATATGTGCTAGAAAGCGGTGGCTGAGTCCAAAACATGCAACATTCTACTTTGGCCCTTACTTAGGCTAGACGGGCGGTCGGAGAGGTACTCTCCGATCAATCGGCTGGTCACGTCAAGCCCTAGCACCTATACTATTGTCCCAACCCTATTGTCCTTATGGTAAACCCCCAACCCTCTTTTCCTATATGTGCTAAAAGTTGATGTCTGGGGGTCTTAGTGTTTGGGTGTCTTTTTTCGAACACTTCAAAATTCTCTGTATTTTGACCGTTTTAACTTCAAATATCAAACATTTTACCCTGAAGAAGGCCGTTATTATTT
>CM042169.1:6846873-6849599 GCA_023376005.1 Doryteuthis pealeii
TCCACACTATGGTTGTTGTTCTTGTTTGAGTTTTGTTGGGGGATGGGGTATTTGGCAATTCCTAGCCCTATACATCATACCCAACACCCCCGATAGACTCGAAAGATCATCACTTGATCCCTCCCCGGAAATTCTTCAAATAATTAACACATCTTAGTTGTTGATATGACTTTCAGTGGAGGAGATGTTGCTACCGAGGTAACGACTATATAGAAATCTGATCTCTCTGATAACTTAGCGAATATTGTTGCTAACTTTGAGAAAATTTATTATCACACTGGAAATTCTTTAAATAATTAAACATTTTAGTAGTATGTATGTTGACGTCACTTTCAGTAGATAAGATATTGCTACCAAGGTAATGACCATATGTAAATCTGATAATTCAACGAATACTGTTTCTAATTCATTAACACATTGGAAATTCCTCAGATAATTAAACATCTTAGTAATAGTTTACCTATGCGTATATAGATATCACTTTCAGTAGATGAGATATTGCTACTGAGGTAACGACCATATGGAAATTTGATCTCTCTGATAATTTGATAAATACTGTTGCTAATTTATTAACACACCGGAAATTCTTCAAATAAGTAAAAATGTTATTAATGGTTTACCTATTTTGATATCACTTTCAGTAGAGGAGATATTGCTACCGAGGTAACGACCATATGGAAATTTGATCTCTCTGATAATTTTATGTATACTGTTGCTAACTTTGAGAAAATTTATCAATACACCAGAATTTTTTCAAATAATTAAAACATTTTGGTTGGTTGGTGTTATTTTACGGCATATCAACCCTTTTTGAGTCATTTAATGCCAAATCAAGTCATTTTTTATAACAAAGGACTCGGTGGCTTACCGTATCTGCTGTTGTTGCTTAAGTGGTCACCTAATTAAGTATTGACAGGTTCATCGCTGCTTAACTTCGGTGATCTAGTTGGTTGGTTGGTTGGTTGGTTGGATTTTATGGTATGTCGATTGTGGGTTATTTTATGCCAATTCAGCATGTTTGTTGGGTTATTTTATGCCGAAGTCATTTTGTTTTTATTCATTCTTGATGGGTATTCAATTTTTGGTTGACTGGATTTATGGTCATGTCAACACCTTGTTGGGTTATTTTATGCCGAAGACATTTTGTTTTTTATTCATTCTTGAATGGGTATTCAATTTTTGGTTGACTGGAATTTTATGGTCTGTCAACCCTTGTGTTGGGTTATTTTATGCCGAAGACATTTTTTGTTTTTGTTTAATTCATCTTTATGTTAACTACATTTTTTAACTCAATTAAAAAAAACACATTTTTTTAAACCCTTGATACCACTGGAGTGCGTCATAATGATATGATGGACCCAGTGGTATCAGGGTAACAACCAAGCCAAAGGTGCTCTGGCGTCTGCATCGGAAATCGGTGGTTACTTTTGGTCCTCTCATCCCAGTGGGGATTAAAATAAAATTAAAATCATAAATTAAATGATAAATAATTATAAACAAACTAACCATGAGCCTATCACATCGGAAAGAACTTGCTGCTAGAGTTCTTAAGTGCGGAGAAAATAGGCATCCACTCCCGATCCTTGCCTCTACACGATCACTCTCTCGCGCCACTTACGGCGACCTAGGCCCTTATTCATGGAGTGGAGACATTGACTACTGTCCGGAAGGAATTCATTCTCGTGGGTGGTTTATTAAAGCCGAGAAATAAAGCTTTAAATTATATAATACTGGGGGGGTACCTTTTAGATATGTACACTAACATAATCAATTAATATCATTTCCTAATGAAATTATACATTTTCTCTCTTCGGCAGTGTAGTAGAGGTGGTGGATTTTGTCTGCTTTGCCGGCAACAGCTTATCTCCAATATGAACCTGCCCACAGTTTATGTAGTTCCGACAAAAAACATGGACACTACTCCATCGTCCTCTCGTAGAATGGAAGAATCGCAACAACTATTCCCCCGAAAAATGAACAAAACTGAGAACTTTACTCCTTCCATCACTTCTCTGTTTTTTCTATTTATTTGCTTAAAATTCTTAACATTTAATATATCCTAATTTAGTTAAAATAAAGAAGTAAAGAATAATTACAGTAAATTTCTATCTTGTAATGAAAGGATTTTCTTTTAGATTTAAATCTCTGAGATTTGACTTCATATTCAAGTTAAGATAAAACCAAAACGAGGTTGAGGGAGGAATCAAAATAACACAGTATAATAAATTATCAAAATCCAATTTTTTTAAACCTTGCAAATAGCCCTTCTTTCCTTTTCATCGGACTGGGGTAAACGCGGCGTATTGGTGTGTGGTGTGGAATGATAGTAGGAGCGAGATTGGGCGGATGGTTATTGATGGACGGGGTATTGATGTGGGTCAGAGGGCAAATTATAGTGGTAAAGGAGAAAGGGGTTTTGTGTTAATAATTGAGGGGTTTTTATATAAAAATGTAAGCTCATGTTAATGATATATTACGATTACGGACCGTAAATAATTTAAAAGGAATTGGTGAACTTAAGTAGTGCCTAATAGGTTTTAACGAAGAGACCAACTACACAATCTCCATTATAATAAAGAAGATACATAATTTTAACTTATATGGTATCAGGTACTGGACTCAATGTGGTGGGTAATGGTAGCAAATTTTATTCGCAGACATTGAAATACCCGATAAAATGGGGGAGGAGGTTAAAATATCTACATTAATTTGCCGAAACAAAAAAG
>CM042169.1:6852199-6888715 GCA_023376005.1 Doryteuthis pealeii
TTTCTTCTTTTTCTTCTTTTTTCTTTTTTTTTTTCTTTTTCTTCTTTTTCTTCTTCTGTTTCTTCTTCTCCTTTTCTTCTTTTTTCTTCTTTTTTTATTTTTCTTCTTTTTCTTCTTTTATTTCTTCTTCTTCTTCTTCTTCTTCTTCTTATTATTATTATTATTATTATTATTATTATTTTTTTTTTTTGTTGTTCTTGTTCTTCTGCTTCTTCTCTTCTTTTTCTTCTTCTTTTCTATTTTTTTTCTTCTACTTCTATTTCTTCTTTTTCTTCTTTTTTTCGTCTTATTTTTCTTTTTCTTTTTAATCTTCTTGATTTTTCTTCTTCTTTTCTCATTTCTATTTTTCTTTTTCTTCTTTTTCTTCTTCTTTATATTATTATTATTATTATTATTCTCCTCTTCTTCGTAAGTCCGTCTTTCCCAGTCAATATTTCTAACTCGGCACAGTTTTCACGTCCACGTCATATCAATATGGCGTAAGGGCCCATAAATCCACAGTGAACCGGTTTTGGAGATGAGCTGCGCATGCGTCCTGTTGATAGTAGTTGAACCGATGCCAGAAAGAAAGACGGGAAAGAATTAACGAATAGGCAGACGAATTATTGGACGTTTGTTAATATGAATATACAGATTGGTTGCTTGGTTGGCTGGATTTTACGGCATGTCAACCCTTGTTGGGTTATTCTATGCTAAACACATTTGTTTCATTCATTCTTGATGAGTATTCAGTTTTCATTTTAAACTCAATTTTCTTTGAACACATTTTTACCCTCATTTTTTTTTTTTTACTTAACCCATTAGGACTCAAACAGGTGCTACCACTCCGGGTCAGAGTGGACCTGAGAGTAATGGCAATGAAAGAGTACTCCACATTCCCCAAAGCTCCAAAAGTTGAACTTCATCATTAGATGTAGTTTAACGGCATATCGAGGACACTATCTATACTTTTAAAAAATATGGGTTATCCTCCCCTGACACTGAACCTGGAAAGAAGTATACCCCGTGTAAGATTTTAAGTTATCATATTTGGTTGGAAGGCTTAGGTGGCCTTTCCATGTGGATACAGAAAAGTATCAGATATATTCCGACAAGGAGTTGAGAAGTGTAACAAACATGGAGAAAATACATATGATCGGAAATCTGATAGAGAATTATCTTCCCTGCCGCTAGAGGGCGAATCGCTAATACGAAGTTGGCGCTAGAATTAAACCCCGGCACTTGTCTGTAGGCCGTCGACCTGGACGGAGGCGTTTTTAAACCAGCATACATTCTAAGGCTGTCTCATAGCATACTACTGAAGGCCGTTTCGACAGCATACTTATCAGAAGGCTGAGGATCTAAATAGTCAATTTAAGAAGGGCCTCATCCACCGTCATTTAAAAGAACAGTTACCCAGGCGAGAAGCTTCTAAAAGAGCATCCCCTACTTTTACTTATCGGACGAGAACCGACAAAACGGACGCGTCTCTACAGAACTCTACAACCACAGCGACCAGAATTCCCTTTCTAGAGCCACTTCTCCAACGAACATTATTTCCCCTCACAGATAAGTCTGTAGCAAATTCCATCAAAATTTGCACAACATTTCTGTACTTTTTTGATAATACATGTGTATTTTATATTGTGTTTGTTTCCTTTTTTCGTCCGAAAAGTAACCACTAACGGAGAATAAGGTCTCCAACGAAACCCCGTAAATACTCTTAATATAACATGAATACATATAGGAATAAAAGGCATACAAAGAAGATATAATAAAGAACAGATATATGTGATAAGGTACAATATAGAAGATTACAGAATATACATAAACGTATTGTAAAGAAGGCAGGACGAAGTCCTACAGAGGTAAGGGAGAATCCATTAAGGAATGTCACTTACTTAGGTTGTGTTAGGGGGTGAAGCCCCCCCCACACACACACACACACATGAAAGACTGCTAAATATGTTTAATATTACATTTAAACAAAGGCTATCATTTGGAGTGGATTAGGAAAACATATGTGACTTCGATCGGGTGGAATGAGGTGGTAAAGGACATTAAGAGTTTTAAACCTTAAAATTCAAAACCTCTTGTAACCCCATACACGTGCGTGTGATCATATTGGCCAACCACAGCCCTCTTGAGTGTCACGTGAGGGCACTTATAAAAAGAAAAACCTCAAAGGGTTCTAATAACAACTCTGGGATTTTTTTTGTTTTTTTTTTTTTTTGGGGGGTTTTTTTTCAATGTCTTTCTTTTGAATGGTCCAACAAATATTGAACATAATATTAATCTTTATTCAAGTTTCATTGTGTTAAATATGAGAGTGGGTAAATTTTACACGTCAGATTGAACGTCCCTAATCTTATGGGGCTATGTTAGGTTCGTTGGTGCTGGTTTCTTAACCCAAATAAAAGCTGGTTCTTTGTTTTTGTGGGCTGGTGAGCTGAAATGGAACTTAGGAACGAAAAAGCACGAGAAGGTACGAGAAAGGAAAAAGACAAAGGCAAGAGGTAGTTTACGACTTAGGCTTTATTGAACGGGGCATAGTCGGCTGTAGCGAGTGGGCATGCCTCTGGCTAGGAGAAAACGACTACACGCTGTTGCGGCCTCAGTTCGAATAACCGAGGTATGCTTTTTGGTGCAGGGAGTCAGTTCTTTTTGTCGGACATGCGCAAAGGTTGCAAGGGGTTCTTCCGGTCAAGGCGCCATGGGAGTTTGTTGTTGTTGTTGTTTTGTTGTTTTTTTTTTGTTTTTTTTTTTTTCGTATTTTTTAATCCCCACAATCTACATACTGTCAGAAACAATTCAGTACTCGGAAGGTAATTTGTTAAAGTCTTTTTGTCTACGAAAATGTTTACTACTGGCAATTCATGAATATTCTTCTAAAGCAGGGATCCAATTTTTTTTCACGGTGTAGCCCTGGTGGAGTTGAACCTATGAGCGCGGACGGACTATATATGAAAAAAAAACGGTTTACTATTGTATTCAATACTTGCTAGCCAGAACGAAAGCTTTGAGAAAAAGATGTAAAAAAAAATTTATCTTTCCATGTTATATTCATGAATGAGTGTCTAAGATGCACAAAAACAAATTTAACCAACATATTTATTTTCAAAACATTATCAAAGAACACAACATTAGCAGAAATGTTTAGTGAGATTTGTGAAACTGAAGTTTGCTTTTCAAGATATCGTCAATGTTTGGTTTGAATTGCTACATCCAATCAAGAGAATTACTTTCAAATGTTTATGAGTCAATTCCGTTTGATGGGTTGATTCCGTAAACAAGTCCATGGAGATTTATTAAGCTTAACATGATATTTAAATTTGAATGGAATCAGAACGTCTAGCGTTCCGTACGTTTTAACAAACAAATTCAAGTACCGTCGGTGGGCCTGATAAAATGCCTTTGTGAGCCGGATCCGACCCGAGGGCCGTAGTTTGGTGACTCCTGTTCTAAAGTATAGTGATCCAAAAGAGTAATAATACTTTTTTTTAAGTTAATAAGTTTTCTAAATTGGAATGCCCACTTTTTAAAGAGGTTTAACAAAAAATGTACACAGCACAAGATCGACAGTTGTATCCGAGAAGAAAGGGGTTAATTCTCAGAAAACATTCATCTAAACCTTAGTTTAAACTAATGTAAAAGAACCCAACTTATTTAAATCCTGCTTTTTAACAGCATTGTTATTTGTGGGTTTTAATAACAAATATAACATTTGTCCCATAATAGTTGTTACATTTAGTGCATGAAATTCATATAAAAACGTAACTATTATGGGACAGAGGTAGTAGTTCCTGCTTACATCTGTCCCATGATAATTGTTACATTTACATATGAATTTTATACACTATATGTAACAATTGTTATGGGACAGATGTAGGCATGAACTACTACCTCTGTCCCATAATAGTTGTTACATTTAGGGAATAAAATGCCTATGCAAATGTACCAACTATTATGGACAGAGGCAGTATTTTTTGTTTCCTACTTCAAACCTAACTACTATTTTAAGGTGGATATTAGTAGTGTAATACACACACACAAATCGAAAAATGGTATATTATTGGGAGATCTACCTGTTTATTATAAGTACTTTTATGAATCTAAAAGATATTTTAAAATTCTATTTTTGAAAAAAAAAAATTTTTTTTTTAAATAAAATATTTTTAAAAATATTCCACAACATATTCACAATATGAAACCTGGGAAAAAAGAATTTTTTAAAAATGAAGATATGAAAAATGTAATATATTGATTTGTTATCGATCACCTACATGGCTTTGTTTTAAATTGATTGGGGGGTGTTGACGCTTGAAAACAAAAGAATCAAAAAAACATTGTCATGATTTTGAGATATTTATTAACACCGACAGTAGTAGGATTGGGGTACTTACAACTCATATAAATCCCCGAATAGGTTAAAAGGGGGTCCTTAGCCTTGGTTGGCAACCCATCTAAGACAAGGAAAAGTCTGACACAAAAACCTCCGCTGCCTAGCGGCTTTTTTTTTTTTTTTTTTTTTTCTTGACCACTCACGCAATTTCAGATATATAAAAATAAATAAATAAAAATAAAAAAAATAAAAAAGAGAGAAAAAATACCAAAAGTGGACACTACGCCATCATCTTTTGTAGATGGAAGGATGCCAATCAAACACATACACAAAAATAAATGACACCCACTTTGAAAAGGCGGCCATGTTGTTTTTTGTTTTAAAATTAAAATTCTAAATCATTCGAAAGGGAAAATTTTAAGTAGGATAAAGCCATAGAGCGAAAGGGGTATTTTGGTGTAAGTAGGCTGCACAAGGTGAGAATGCCAGGTTTATTTTTTAATGGATCGGTCGGCGAGTGAACCTAGCCAGATAGATTCATGTACTGGTATGACCAGCTTTGTTAAAAAAAAACCTTCCGGCTTACACGCAGAGTCGTGATGACACACTCATGTACTTCACTTCTTATTTTTTTAATAAAGAATTTGGAGTGAGTACATGAGTGTGCTCACTTCAAATATAATGTTGTTTTTGTTTTGTTTTTTGTTGTTGTTGTTTTTATTTTTTTCAATAGACAAGATAATCCCTCACGAATCAAAGGTATGTTTACATTACATTGTTTGCTAATTCTTTTCTCGTGTTAATTGTATTAAACACTTGGGAATTTAGTCATGTTTGTAATTTAATATTCATTTAATCTATCTGTGGCGAATGGAAATTAAATTTGGTTACAAAGGGGTGTATCAAGCAACAAAAACAAAAAGAGAGAATCCAAATACTAAGTCATCGTACGTGGAAATAATTTTGAACGGGATAGAAATCACTTTACACCGGCGGTGTTGATGTCAATGAGGTAAGCAATGTTATTTTTTTTTTCGCTGCACGTGTCTGTTTTTGATTTCTTTTTAAGATTAATATTTAAAACTTAAATGCCAATTAAAATTACGATTCGTCATGTTAAACTGATATTTCTCGTCTCTCATTTTATGCATTTGAAATAAATCTACAACCATTTCTGGGTTTACGAATCAGGACAAAATTCACCGAGTTGAATTAAGATTTTCAATCGAAATTCTTTTAATATAAATATTTTTTACGGGTAAAAATAACCAGGGTAATTAAAACTGGAATAGAAAATGTTTATAATAAACTACATTAATCACCAAAATAATTATTTTAGGTGTCTGTAAATATATCTTTTGGGGTGGGGTTCATAGAAGGAATTAGATTTTTGTTTTTTAAGATATCAATTTCTTCGTTCGTTTATTTTTTTATCTTCTGGTTGTTCGGTGCTTTTACGTTAAAAAAAATAGTTTTAGGCTTATAGTTATTTACTAAGTTTAGATGTGACACAAGGCCAGAAGTATGGGGCGCCCAGCGAGAACAAAACAAGGGTCTGCTAACTAAGCTTCTGAAAATTTACACCATGCAAGGTGCCCATGTTTTGTTAAGTATAGCCAACATTTCTATAGGACAGCCCCACCCCGCTTTCTTTAAACTTTTATTAAAATTTGTAATTTGAAAATTATCATTTATTTTGATTGTATTCCTTTAGAAAAGAGACTAAACTTACATTTTATAATATATTTCATGAATTTCTTAATTATAACAATGAGATGTTTCACGTTAAAAACGGTACACCGGAAAAAGGAAAGGAAAAAAGACGACAAAAATGTGCCATTTTAATAGGTATAGATTTTAATTTAGAATTAAATTTTCCAGTTTTTAAAGACTGTAATTTTTACAGTGTAAAATAAATAAGGTTATTTCCCATGTCTAACATAAATAAAGGGGAACCACTCTTGACTGATAAATTATTTATTTATTTTCCCATTAAACTAACCCTTAACCCTAACCCCGTCTTCTTTTTTCCTAGTAGATCAATAGATAAATAAATAAATAATTTATCAGTCAAGAGTGGTTCCCCCTTGTTTATGTTACATTTATAGGAAATAACCACAAATAATTTATACATGTGAATTTTTTTAATACTTCCTTTTTATAATACAGCAAAAAAATAAGTTGTTTCGTTCATTTTTTTTTCCAAGTTTTGTTGGATTTTAATTCAGGAGAGGGTTTATTAGTAATTATTACATTATTATTATTAAAATTTTTTTTTTTTTTTTGTAATTACAGTATTTTTATTTTTGTTTTATTTATTTATTTATTTGTTATTATTATTTTTTGTTTGTTTATTTATTTAGTTTTTTTTTTTGTGATGAGATTTTTTACAAACTCTACACCATATGAAAAACGTGTGTGTGGGAAATATATCAACCTTGGCATTTTTGTCTAAACTTGGACTTTCTCTACCAGACAAGAGGAGATACATAAAAAAAGATCCAGGAGAAAGTTCTAACCACATCAGCGTGGATATGGCAATCCTACATTGTGACATCAAACCGACAAAGTCTGGTGGTATCGTGAGATACTGCTGGGGTGCTCTGGGTTAGTGGTAATGATGCTTCGGCCCGAAACCATGTCTGAACCCAGAGTCATCATCTGATGAAGGCTTTGTTGGTTGCAATGCTACTGTGTAAATAGCAGGCATTGTATGAAGATTATTATTTAGGAATTATTGGATTAAAATATTAAATTTATTGAGTAATTACAGTACAGTTTAAACCATGATGCATATTTTTTACAGTATTTTTTACTAATTTGATGAGAGTGTGGGTGTGTGAAATTTATTGGGTAATTCTAATCAGTGTGGGGGGTGTCACAGTCAAGTCTGACACAAGGTTCCAATCGACAGTCTAAACACTCCCAACTGTATCACGCTCCAAAATTATTTCTTTGTCCCGCTCGTCTTGACAACAAAATACTATTGCAGTCGTTCTCCCCGGTCTGTGAGAATAAGTCCTTTAAATACACCTCAATTTCACCACATCCGGGCTCCTCACTCATAATTGTCCGTGCAGCACGTGCGACACTAGTCAGCACGGCCACTATGCTATTTCTTATTTCACTGATCGTCCACAGCTCTCACATTCTGAAGGAAGCGGGTTCGACTCTAGGTCAGTCCTTCACGTCCGCCACTCTCTCTGTCACACCGTGTTGCACGAGGTAGATCTCCTCTCTCACTATAGTAATTATACATTATTATTGTTGAATTAATAAATTTATTTAGTAAATACAATATTTTTACTACATGACGAAAATTTTTCCAAAAATCCATACTACATGATGAGTGTACATGTGTGTGAGTGAAATTTATTAGTTATAATTTAGTTATAAATAAAATTTTATGATAAAATTATATTTATTTATAACTAAATTATTACGAAAAAATAAATGAATAAAAGAAAGAAAATGTTGAATGGATAAAACTTGTTTATTGAAGTGCCGACAAGTGTTTTGACCGAGAGGATGGCCTTGTACACAATGTATTGAGCACCTTTTTGATCTCCATCTTTCCAACACACGTGGGCATGCCTACAACGCCAGAAAACAGCACTGTCTTTCAAAGCCTCCATGCTTCCTGTAGTCCGCCGACACTATACCTGATGCCACCCTCCACATACATATGCACACATGCGCACACATACATGCATATTACTACTGTAAACTGTTCATGTTCCTGACACTAATACATTATTCTGTGTACTTGACATGAGACTTTGATGAGTTGTGGTGCACCTGAGCACTGTACACAATAAATTTCATTATTATATTATTATTCTATTTATTATTATTTTAAATACAAAATAGAATAAAATGATAATAATAGAAAAATACAAAGTTTTTTAAGTATACAGAAGAAAAGATGTCGTCAGGGCAAAATATTTTTTGATATTAAAACGGTAAGAATACTGAGAATTTGGAAGTGATTGAAAAAAAATATATTTTTTGATTTGAGAGAACGTTTACAGTCTGAAAGTTTATGGACAATATTTAGTGACATGTGACAATTGAAAAATGAATTTTAATTTTTTCATATATATTTTTAATTTTTTCACATGTATATTATTAATTTTTATCCATTCAACCTTTTCTTTCCTTTATTTATTTTTTCAACACATATATATAATCCAAAAGTCCAGAGAAGAAATCTTCCTTACGACACAAGAGTTTTATTTAAAAAACCTGTCGCAGTTTGAGAGCTCAATGTGTGCTCTTAATGTTAGAGTCACAGAGCAAATATATAAGTAAAGAAATAACAAAAGACTTAGAGATTTAGCATTATAGTCTATTTCTAAGCTCCCTGAAATAGACTATAAAGCTAAATCTCTAAGTCTTTTGTTATTTCTTTACTTATATATATATATATATATATATATATATATAGTCTCATCTGTTTTGGTATGTCCATGTCAACTTATAACTTAAAAAAGAGATGTCATTGAGCTTAATACTCAATGACATACACATACACTTTAATATGTTTATAATAGGGAAATGTACAAAATATTGGGCTAAATTTGTAAATCAGCCTCAAAATTAAAACGAAAAATTTTGACAACGATTTGCAACACATCAAACTAAAGTCAGGTTAGTAATTGTTTTATTTCATTTATTTAACGAATCTTGAAATATTTTCTAAATTGCACATAAATATTTTAGTTTAGTTTCAAGTAGAAATTTGACGACGATTTGCAACACATCAAACTAAATTTTGAAATTAAAATTAATTTTTAAAATCCGATTCAAAATACTTGACTTTTTTTTTGGTATGTCAGGTTAGTAATTGTTTTATTTCATTTACTTAACAAATCTTGAAATATTTTCTAAATTAAAATATTTATGTACAGTTTAGAAAATATTTCAAGATTCGTTAAATAAATGAAATAAAACAATTACTAACCTGACTTACCTGACTCTAGTTTGATGTGTTGCAAATTGTCGTCAAAATTTTCCACTTTAATTTTGAGGCCAATTTGCAAGTTTAACCAAATATAGTTTTTGATTTTTACCAATTAAATGATATAATTCAATCATTAAAAATCAATCGATTTATGGAACTCTTCACATTTCTTGATAACTAAGTACAAAAAGACCAGCTGTGGTATAATCCACTGCTCCTATTATTGGATCCGTCTAGGTGAATATAGTTCCTCATAATCTGCCTTCAGTTTTAGTCAAAGATCCTTTACTTCTTGTGGACAAGTAGATTCCCTACCTGCACAAACAAAGTGCGTCTGGATATGTCTGGCCTGTGTGAAGGGGAGGAGTGTGGCGATGACCACAGAGATTGAACTCGCCACCTCTTCGTCATGAGGAGTGACGTGTAGTTAAAATACTGTTGAATATAAAAATTCCGCACGGGCAGTGCTTAGTGTGAGTAGCACAGATGTAAACAGTTACTGATTATTTAAGGCCTACCCTCCCAGACTGGGAGAAAAAAAAACAAGAAAACTGGTATTCGGATCTTGCTGTCAAGAAGACACCCGTGTGTAGTACTACTGGAAGAGTGTTGCATACCGAAGACTTTTGCAGTTGGGGAAACTGATTTTACTTTCATTCTTGTTAGAATTCTGAATAGCGAGATCAACCCTCCGTGGATTCCCCCTACTTGTGACACATCCTTGAAAAATGGAAATGAATCCGACAATATGTTGAAAGGATAAATAAATAAAGGAAAGAAAATGTTGAATGGATAAAATTAGTTTAATGAATTACCAACATGTGTTTCAGCAGGAGTTTGTTCATGTACACATTTTTTCTATTTGTTATTATTTTAAATATGAAATGAAATAATAATAATAACAGATTATAAGATATTTAAATATACAAAGAAAACGGCCTTCTTCGGGGTATTGAATATTTTATTACAGATATATATATATATATATATATATATAGCATAGCATAATCTTTACAGATCATTGCCATCCCTCACAATCCTATAACTCCACCACCGGAACCTTTCCTCATGAGACCTCAAATGACTTATCAAGCCCGCAGTAGATCCAGAAAGTTTGATGCAAATATGACATAGGAAGGACGTCCTTCCCATTATATCAGATGGATCAGATGATAAAATTTGATGCTTATGCACCACCATATGTCCCTTAAGTCCAAAAGCTGACTTACAGACTTTTTTAACAGATTGCACAAGACACATTGTTTGTTCCTGGAATTTGCATGAATTGTCCCTGATGAGATTTCCTATGATTAACATATCCAACCTTAGAAAGCAGAATTCGACCACATGTCTGACATTTCCAACCCTCCATGTTCTCTCCAATATGACAAGTGAATCCCTTTCGAAGTTGATGCTTGATGTTTTCATGCTCAATTCTTTCACTCTCAAAACTGGTACAGCCATCATCCACATAAATTCTCCAGTCAGTTCACTTCAATGCCAGCTTTTCCCAGTTGTCAGGATTTATTTTTATTTTTACAAGGTCGTTTTTTAAGCAATCCTTATACCTCTTCCAAGATTTATGCTATATATTAGGTTTGGTTTGGTTTGATTTTACGGCATATCAACCTCAGTGGGTCATTTATTGCCGACAAAGTTGTGAAATAAATTCATTCTTAATGGATAATACAATTTTGTTTATCAACTCATGTTTTTCTATTTAACCCATAGATGGGACCCTAACAGGTACTACCACTCCGGGTTAGAGTGGACCAGGGAGTAATGGTGATGAAGGGGTGCTCCACATTCTCCAAAACTGGAACCTCACCATCAGATAGAGTTTAACGTCATTCCCAGGACATGTAGACCCTCAGTCACCGCCTTCTAGCACCCATATGATAAAAAGGGGTTGGGGCTTGTCATAAGAGCAATAGGGTTGGGAAAATCATATAGGTGCTAGGGCTTGACATGACCAGCCGATTGATCAGAGGGGGCCTCTCCGGCCGCCTGTCTAGCCCAAGATAGGGCCAAAGTGGAGTATTGCAAGTCATGAACTGCTCATCCACCTGGGCTCTATCCTTAGCATCATGGGTTGCCACCGACAGCCAACAGGTGGCCCCATTGGGTGAGTCTTACCCCTCTGCAGTCGGTGCATTCTAATGCCCCACCAACAGGGCGGGCTATATATTAGAGGGTAAAAAGTAAATACAAACTAGGTGAAAGCATTGTTTATTGATCACTCAATAGATGATTTTTTTTTTTTTTTTAGAATTACTTTTCAAATTTCTTATTAAAAAAAAATAGTGTATTTTTAATCAGTATAACCCAAAAACATTTTTTTTTTTAAGGAATAAACTATTTATAAAATAAGCCAATACTTTTCATTTGAATTAATTCACAAAATTTTCCACCTCAAATAACGACACATTTTCATTTCTTAGCTATTTGTTACATTTTTGTAAGACAAAGAAGAAACTTTTTTTTGTTGGCATCCGTCTGTCTATTAAAGACAATGGTGTAGTGTCCATTTTTTTCTTTTTTTTTTTTTTAAATCTGCAACTGCGTGAGTGGCTGAACATACCAATTCTTAAATGGCAATCTCTGGTGCAATGACTACAAACAAACAGTGATGCTTGCTGTAGTTGCTGTTGTCTCTCCTTCCTTTTGGCTCTCTTTTCTGTGGCGGCTACTTTCCTCTCTTTTTCACTCCTTTTCATTCCTTGTTTGACAAGGAGTCGCCAGGTCTTCTGCACAAGCCTCCCATGTGTTGATGTTAATGTGGCATGTCTTCATATTTCTCTTGCAGACATCTTTAAAGCGAAGGCGTGGTCTCCCTACGGGTCGGGTGGCCTCCATACCGTATGTCTTTGGGGGTGCGGCCTTTGTAAGACAAAGAAGAAACTATATTTAACTGAATACATTTTTTTGTCACTATTCAACTCAACATAACAATTAAGAAGCAGCTTTTAGAAAAAGAAAATTGTTTCAAATTACTCATGCGTTTAGGGTTACATTTTTGAAAATAATATTTTTAATGTAAACAACAACAAAAAAATTCCTAAAATAAATGAATACAACACAAATTCTTTTTTAGATAAATAATGTATTTATAGAATAAACAATTACTGGATTTTCCCAAGCTAATTAGTGTGTGCACATGTGTAGACATGTTCCACTTTTGTGATTGTCACCCACAATAAAAATAGATTTAAAAAGAAACTTCAAATCGCTTTCTTTGATGACCTTTTTTATTACAGAATATTTACTTTTCTCTCGGATCCACAACAATACTATGTATGTATGTATGTGTGTGTGTGTGTGTATATATATATATATATATATATATATATATGAAAAGGTGGAATGAAAACATCACACAATGCTGTTAAAAAGAAAACAATTTATAATATAATCATAGCTGATATTGATCAATATTTCGATTTTACAAAAATCATCATCAGAGCTCATTTACTCCGTGGTGTTTGTGATCGGAGAAAAATATCAAATCAGTTCAAAAAAAAAAAAACTTAATTTTGCAAAAAAGAACGAAAGTTGTTACATTATTCACAAATGTGGGCATTCGCACCATATTTTATATTAATAAAATAAAAAAACCTTACCATAAATTTGAATTTGGATTTGAATCAGATTTGTATTTGCAAATAATGGATTTGAATTTGTAAGTACGGAACCTTACATTTGAATTTGGATTTAGATTGAATTTAGGTTTATGTTTTGATTTATAAATAAGAACTTTGCATTTTATATTGATTTGATTCGTTTTGAAAAAAAACCTTACATTAGATTTAAAAGCTTCACATTATCTAAAATAATAACAATACCGTCCATACCTTTTTACTTTATATATATAAAAAACATATTAAATAAATAATTAATCATTTATGAAATACAAAATATAAAAAATAATAATCTTAAAAATTCCTTTTCTAAAATCTTTTGAATACCAACCGTCACATTGTTTTAATACCATCCCTTTTGAATATGTTAATTCGTCTTGTCGCCAACATCACAAAATCGCTACATTGGAGAGTTTACCGACAAAAAAGGTATACATATCGATAAGACCGACAAAATATGGCGCAATGCCACATTGGTGAATAATGTAACAACTTTTGTTCTTTTTTGCAAAATTAAGGTGTTTTTTTTTGATTTTGAACTGATTTGACATTTTTCTCCATCACAAACACCACGGAGTAAATGAGCTCTGATGATGATTTTTGTAAAATCGAATATGATCAATATCAGCTATTGATTATATTATAAATTTTTTCTCTTTAACAGCATTGTGTGATGTTTTCATTCCACCTTTCATACTCATACTGTCGGTTCATTTCCTTTCTTTTAACATATATATATAAGAAAGTAAACAAACAATGTGTTTTGATATGGCTTTTTTTTTTCAAAACAAACGAAAAATCTGGGAAAAACCAGCTGGTGCAATGGTTAGTTGACAGTCAGATTTTGAATCCCACACAAGCGTCTTCCGTCTATAGCTCTGCTGATGAGGCCTAATAGACCGAAATGTACATGAGAGATTGATTTTTCTCGATTTGTTTAGCCTTATATTTGAATAGGTAGGTATGCCCCTAATTCATTAATTATTAATTAATTTTCAAAATTAGGTACGACTTCAATTAAGCACATATTTCTCCCCCCCCAAAAAAAATATATATATATATGTTTGGACAGCATTCTTTCATTATTTACATGTAGAATTAAACAAAAGGCATGTCTCCTGTTTAAGATTTTATTAACGATCTTTTCGAGCTTTCTGGCCAAATTTTTTATATTTGGATGAATTCGTGGATTAGTCACCGAAGTTTATATCCCGAGTATTTTCGGCACTTTGAAGTGCCATCATCAGGGGTGATGTGTTCCAGTTTTTTTTTTTCAAAGTATAATAATGGATGTGGAGGCTGGAAGTAGAATTGATAGGAAAAGTATTATAGGCATTTTAACACATCACCCCTGATGATGGTACTTCAAAGTGCCGAAAGTACTCAGGATATGAACTTCGGTAGACTAATCCACAATTCCATCCAAATATAAAAAAGTTGGCCAGAAAGCTTGAAAAGATCACCAATAAAATCGTTAAACAGAGCCTCATCTCAAACATTCAGAAGATTTTAAAGGGCTGTAAGGTTCAAGGTTATATACATATTATAACTGATTGAAACAAACAACTCCGACACAGTGTTGAACACAAAATAACGGACTTTAATAAAAGCACATGGAGATATTTATCACATATACAAGAAATACATGTAAGGCACAAGGTACAATAAGAACATAAACAATAGTACCTACATGTAATATAAAAGATATAGATAGAGTTATGGATAACTCCATAAGGTTAAAGTCACTTACTGACTTAGTCCGTATGTGTGGAGGGATAGACACAAATGTCTAACCCATGTTTCGTCCAGGAAGAAGGAGAAAAGAGAGATCTTGAATCTGGCGCTTCTGCTTAAATACCGAAAAACGCCTGGTGCTTATCTGGTGGAATCCATGATAAAAGGTCCGTCGACAATGTGAATCCTTTGGTTACTAAAGTGTCCTCAGTTACTGGTAATCGTATAAGTCCTTCGTGAGTATTGGTAAGATCTCGGTAATCCTATGTGCGTCCGTCGTCAAAGGGTGTATTTGATATGTGACCAACAGGGGGTTTTAAGTATCTATCAGGTCACTAGTACTGCCAGTGATTGGTTAAAAGAGTCAAGCACGTGACCTTGGCCAGTCTATAAGTATAAGCGGGGAACTAGCACACATCTTATATCCAAAAACTCCAACAGTAGTAGTAGTCACCATTAGTAGTAGTAATAGTCGTTAGTTCAGAACAACAATACACGCAAGTTGTATAGTCACAAGGGGCAGTGTATTTATTTCTAGGCTGTGGGTTCTTTTTCAGAGGGAAGGAAAGAAAGAAGAGAGGGTACAGTCAGATTACTCTATCGTAAATCATGCTCACTACTACTATGTCAGACCCATCGGACAGGTTGACTCCCACCAGAGCCGAAAAGAAAAGAGGTAGATTTTTCTTCTTCCTCCGTTTCTCGTCCTGGTGTCAACTTCTGTTTTTATTTTAACTCTATTTCCGCGGTCATTCATCAGTCAAATTACTTGCTCCCCACTTAGTGTTTACTCTTCCGATTTTAACTTTTCTTTGTTCTTACTAGCAAATATATGCACCCTCCGTAGGTGCAAGTATTTAAGTTTAAATGTAATAAAATATTAGATTAAATCAGAAAGGCTAATGAACAATCAAGAATTCAGATAAAAAGATTTGAAACGGAGGAGGTATAATCGGAAAATAGAACAACTGAAACTTACTCTTTCATCACTTCCTTTTTCAATGCTAAATTTTCCTAATTTAACTATTTAGTTAAAATAGGAAGTAAAGAATAAAATTACAGTTATTTCTTCTTGTTAATAATTTCTTTTAGGATTTATTGAAAGATTTTTACTCATATTCATTAAGATAAAACCAAACAATTAGAAATCAATAATACCAATCACATTTTTATTAAATCAGTTTTTTTAATATCAATATGCAAATTAGCTTTACGTTTACACTGAAAACTGGTATTTTGTTGTATATATAATACAATTGCATGTTATTATTATTTAGGTAAGTCCAACAGTATTAATAATGTCAAACAGTTTTTTTATTAATTGAGGTTTAAATAGAAATAGAATCATGGAGAATGTGACGTAAATAACAAGGGAATTGTGACTTGAGTAGTAATATAGTTTCGGTTACAGACAGAAAAACACACAATCTCCATTATAATAAGATTTCTTGTTCGTATCATACATACAAACATACATTTGGAACACATTTCCAACCTCCTTCGGGACAGGGGTCCGGTGTGTTCAATTAATAGCGGTCCCAGGCATATCCCAGGCAATACCGCCCCTTGGGGGCAGGGCTGGGTTTATTGCCAGCGCCTGAGTGCCCTCCTTGAGGGGAATGCCGAAGGGATCGACGCAATTTTGTTCTTTCCCACCCATGAGCTTCGTCGTGGGTGGGCCCACGTCAAAACGAAGCCTTATGCCCAGCCATACAAAGTGGGGTATGATGCAAATACCCTTTCTCTAGAAATCCAAATATTTTTTTTTTTTAATCCCAAATTCCAGTAGACCCTAATAATTACACTATGTTATCAGAGAGATCAGATTTCCATATGGCTGTTACCTCGGTAGCAATATCTCATCTACTGAAAGTGATGTCAATATACACATTGGTAACATTACTAAGATGTTTAATTATTTGAAGAATTTCCAGTGTTAATAAATTTACCAAAGTTAGCAACAGTATACTTAAAATTATCAGAAAGATCAGATTTCTATATGGTCGTTACCTTGGTAGCAATATCTCATCTACTGAAAGTCATGTCAACAATAGGTAAACCATTAATAAGATGTTTAATTAATCAAAGAATTTCCACTAAGTTAGCAATAGTATTCATTAGATTATCAGAGAGATCAGATTTCTATATGGCCGTTACCTTGGTAGCAATATCTTCTCTACTGAAAGTGATATCACAATAGGTAAACCATTACTAAGATGTTTAATTATTTGAAGAATTTCCAGTGTTAATAAATTTACTAAAAGTTAGCAACAGTATTTGTTGAAATATCAGAGAAATCAGATTTCCATATGGTTGTTACCTTAGTAGCAATATCTCCTCTACTGAATGTGATATCACAATAGGTAAACCATTAATAAGATTTTTAATTATTTGAAGAATTTCCGGTGTGTTAATAAATTAGCAACAGTATTCATCAAATTATCAGAGAAATCAGATTTCCATATGGTTGTTACCTTGGTAGCAATATCTCCTCTACTGAATGTGATATCACAATAGGTAAACCATTAATAAGATTTTTAATTATTTGAAGAATTTCCGGTGTGTTAATAAATTAGCAACACTATTCATCAAATTATCATGCAGAGTTTTAAAAATATAAAATGTCTTTTTTCTTTTCTTTCTTTCTTTTTTTTTGTCCTTTTTTTTTTTTTTTTTTTCCTCGTTACCAAAAGATCTCGAAGAAACACGTTTGTTGATCAATACTTTGTCCTTGGGCGATTATTTTTCCAACAAGACTTCACGATGAATGTTAACATTTAAGCTTTGATGACATTTTCGGAAAAGTTTTGCTTTTGTGTTTAAGCGATTTGAAATTAACAGCCAATGAAATTCTTCTTCTTCTTCTTCTTCGTCTTCGTCTTTTAAGAAAAATCTAGAAATTTCCGATAAAAAAAAAAAAATTGTAAAGTAAACGAAAAATCTAATTGACATTACATGAATTTTTAAGAATCTACAATCGATTTACAGAAGTGATGATTAAATTTTGTGGCTTTTTGGGGAGTTTTTGTTGTTTTTGTTGTTCTTATTTATTTAAAGAATTCTTAAAAGTTTTTGTGTTTTTTTAGGTTTTCAAGAGCCTTTTTTTGTTTTTGTTTTTGTTTTTTTATTTCTTGTATGTTTTTTTAAGTGAAATATAATATTGAAAACAAATTTTTCTTGTAATAATAATCTTCAAATTAGATTACAAAAGAATTTAATCAATAAAAATGGCTAATTGGATTTCCGTCTCATTAAGAGTATAAAAAATAAAAACATATGCTCAAGTCTGTATGCATTAACATTATATATATATATATATATATATATATATATATATAATGTGTGGGTGTATGTACTATGTGTATGTATATATATTTGTGTATGGGGGAGGTTGTGTGTCTGTGTATATATGTGAACATGTATACTATAACATATATATATATACATACATACACACACACGTGGATGTACTCTAATGTATTCATGTGTGTGTGTGTGTATATATATATATATATATATATATATATATTTTGTGTGTGTGAGGTTGTGCATCTGTGTATACTACATGTGTGTGTATATGTGAGTGTGTATACTATGACATATACATACATACATACACACATATGGATGTACTATGTGTGGGTGTGTGTATGTATGTATGCATTAATATATATATAATGTGTGTGTGTATGTACTGTGTTTATGCACATGTACTATAATGTGTATGTATATATATTTGTGTTTGGGGATGTTGTGTGTCTGTGTATACTACATGTGTGTGTATATGTGAGTGTGTGTACTGTAATATATATACACATATATATATATACACACACACAAATGTAAATGCACTATAATGTGTGTGTGTATATATGTGTTGGTATGCATTATAATGAGTGGGTGTGTATGTACTATAATTTATGGATGTATGTGTTTGCGTGTGTACTGTTTGTGTACTATGATATATATATATGCACGTGTTTGTGTGTACTATAATATATATTATATATATATATATATATTTGTGTACTATGATATGTTTGTAAATATATGTGTGTGTACTCTAATATATGTGTGTGTGTGTGTACTATGATGTATGTATATATATATATATATTAAATATACATGTCTGTCTGTGTGTGTGTGTATATATATATAAATATACATGTCTGTGTGTGTGTGTGTGTGTATGTGTATATATATATATATATTGATTTCTATTGATAAACTTATTCACACATATGGTTTCATGTAGATAATTATGATCAACATGTGTACAAATTAATTGTTGAAATAGTATCATCATTTGTGTGCAGATATTCCTGGATTTTTCCCTTCCGAAGAATTAATGGAATAGACTGGATACAGTTGGAATCGAGACAGGTGTCCGATTAATTTGATTTACTCTCCTCCCACTTCCCCCCATCCTCCCCTTCCTCCCCCTCCAAGCAAACTTCTCATGCACATTCAATTGTAGTTTTCTGAGAAAAAAATGGAAAAAAAAAAAAAGCGTAATATTTAAATGCTATTCAAAATGTCACATCTGTTCGTTTTAGCAACTGCTTAATGTCATCGTTTTGCCGACGTTCAAAGATTTTTTTTCTTTATTTTTTAAAATTATTTCTGAAAAATTATTTCAACTAAATATCCTCGTTAACCGTAACGTTGAAGTGCATCATTAACGTTCTAGATATTGTTAACAGCGGCAAGATTATGAAAAATATATTGGTTTGATTTCAGTTTTCCTTCTCATAGATTGGTTGCCTTGGCGAGGCTAAATAATCCAGTCTAATCGACTATAATACATATATGTGAGTGTGTTTGCATGTACTATAATGTGTGTGTGCGTGTACTATAATGTGTGTGGGTGTGTGTGTACCTGTACTTTAATGTGTGTGTGTGTGTACTTTATATAATTATATATATATATATGTGTGTGTGTGCTATAATGTGTATGTGTGTACTTGGACTATAATATATGTTTGTGTTGTGTGTGTATTATAATATATATGTGTGCGTGTACTATTATGTGTATGTTTATGTGTACTATAATATATGTGTGTGTTTACGTGTACTATAATATATGTGTGTCTGTGCATGTGCTATAATATGTGTGTGCGTGTATTATAATATATATGTGTGTGTACTATAGTGCGTGTGTGTGTATGTTTACTATGATGTGTATATATATGTTTGTGTGTGTGTGTGTGTGTGTATATATATATATATATATACTCCGTTATTATCAATTTTTACAGACGCTGCCACTGTCAATAACAACAGAGACAAAAGATCTGTTGAACAGGAACAACAATCATTTGATAAAGGGTATCTAACGAACCCGAAAATTTATGATAAAAAATAATAATAATAAAATAAGTGAATCCAATACTCCATAATATCGAGTTCATTCATTTATTTTTAGATGCTTCGTAATAACGCCCAACTTAAAAAAAACAAAAAATATATATATATACATATATATATATATATATATATATATATATAAAATGTTGTTCTGGTTCCAACGGGAGAAAATGTAATATTTTATAAAAAAAGAAGAAGGTCCGCAAAATGTATCGTTCTCAGAAAAAATGTTTTATTCTTTTTATTTCACATATGCAACACGTGTTTCAGATATTCTGGTATCTTCTTCAGGCTTTGATCAATACATATATTGATATATATATATATATATATATATATATATACACATATACACATATAATATATATACATAGGTTGTGCGTGTTTCTGTAATTTTTCTGTTATATATATATATATATATATGAAGTTAAGTAAACTAACATGTGTGTTTATTTTTTTATATGGCTTTAAGCCGACAATTTTTGGAGGATATGTGCTTAATTGAAATCATACCTAATTTTGAAAATTAATGAATTTAGGCGGGCATATATGTTCAAATGTAAGGCTAAAGACATTTTCTCGATTCGTTTAGCCTTACATCTGAACATATATGCCCGCCTAAATTCATTAATTATTAACTAATTAATTTTCAAAATTAGGTATGACTTCAATTAAGCACATATCCTCCAAAAAAAAAAAAAATATATATATATATATATATATATATATATGAAGTTCATGGTGATTTTAAACAAGAAAATAGTGGTTGCAGTAGGATCCAGTGGTCAGATGTGCATGTCATACAGTAACTGATTACAGTAGCTGGTTCTTCATTCGGTGCTCATTAAATAAGGCCTTGTGCCTAAGTTCTCTCTAACAAATTTCGAATAATGATGTCTTTATTTCAGGCAAGATGATTGTTATTTTGGCAAGAGGTGAAAGGTTCTTTCCTTCCACTGACAGATTGGTGAGGCTATATAATCCAAAACACAACAAGTGTTGGTTTAGTAGTATTTGGATTATTTGAACTATTGTCCTCATCTTCATTGTTATCTGTACAACATTTCAGCCAATGTGCCCTATGGCCTTCTTCAGTATTTCTTGTCGGACTCTGGAACTTTCTCGGACTCTGGAACCTTCGTTTCGGACTTCAAAACCTTCTACTCGTAATCGGGAGTCATCACGGAACTTTGAACCTAACCCTTTATTCAATCCACGTGGGTATTCTGTTTCATTCCGCTAACCTTAGCTGGGGTACAGGTGTTAACTGTCACCCTTGACCAGGATTGAACCTGCAGTCTAGAGATAACTGTCGCTTAGAACTGTCTTAACCTAACTCCTTTATCTACTAGGCTGTGTGTCCAGTTGGACAATAGCCTAGTGGAGAAAGTTCCCGAATTCAACAAGAAATACCTGAAGAAGGCCGGAGGGCACATCGGTCGAAATATTGTACAGATGACAATGAAGATGAGGAGAATAATCAGAAAATCCAAATAATACTAATTATCAAGGCTTATCTCGAAAATTCAGAGAAAAATTGTTGGTTTGTCATTCAGTGCTCATTAAATAAGACCTTGTGCCTAAGTTCTTTCTAACAAATATCAAATAATGACGTCTTTATTTCAGACAAGATGATTATTATTTTGGCAAGAGGTCAAAGGTTCTTTCCTTCCACTGACAGATTGGTGAGGCTGCATAACCCAAAACACAACAAGTGGTATTTTCTGTTGGCATCTTCAGCTGGGCATTCGGTTGTTTTGATAGAAAATTTGTTGACTGGAACCCCCCTCCCCTGCTCTCCCCCCACCCCAAACCGGTCTAGCACGGTGGTTATTTGTCTGGATGTCAAGGGAAGACGACTGATCCACGAAAAACCAAAACAGACAAGAGGATGTTACCCCCCCCAAAGAGAATCAGGAAGGCAACACTGGAATCGGTGCCAATGCAAAAGATGGCCAAAATCTATGACACAACCAAGAATTGTTGATTTATCAACCAAATAATCTATTCATTTACAAAACATAACATGACTTATATATGTTTTGTTGAACGGTACAGACAATTCTTGTCGGACAAGTTTTTGGTCGATCCTTTCTAATTTTCGGGCCATCTTTTTGGTTTCGGGGTGTAACTGGTGTAACAGTCCACCAAAGGTTTCAATACGAGCGCTTTCGGCAATACAGTTTGCCATCATCAGGTAGGAAACGATGGTATGGTTTTGTGTCTCGTTTTTAATGAGAACGAGTAGTAGCAAGGAATTACAACCTCCTACTACCAATTGTTATTACCTCCCACTTCCAATTCCTTGCTACTACTCATTCTCGTTAAAAACGAGACACGGAAACTTTGGAAGGTACGAATCTTACTCTCCTTCGAGCTATGGGTAAATAGTAGGGAAGACTGGGTTCTTTAACCTTGGTTAGGAAACCGGTCTAGGAGAAAGAAAATTCTGAATTCAAACCTGTTGAACTCCGCTTAAGAAATTGACCTTGTGTCACATCCTGCTCGTGTGGAGGGGTGGGTAGATATATATATATATATATTAAAATAATTCTGAGACTTCTATTAATGAGATGTTGCTTTCTTTCTTTTTTGCTTTTTTTTTTCTTACTTTATAATTTTTGAAGGAACCTCGGTCAACTTAGCTCAGTTATATTTTCACTTCCACAGATTGGAGAAGAAAAAAAACAACTTCCTGGTTGTAGTTTAAGGTGTCTTCTAATTGAGTGCACAATTTCAAGAATATTGATAAAGATGATCCGCAAAATGAATTATGTTTTTTAAAAGATTTTTTTATTTTTCATTTCACTTCAGCAACACGTGTTTTAGATCTTCTAGTATCTTCTTCAGGCTTCAATTAACCACTTTCTGATTCCGTGTATATATGTAGCATTCAAAGTTTCAAAGCAAATCCCTGACGATATACAATCGTTTTTATTTCTCATATTTTATATGAAAATAATCCTGAGGCTGTCTACTATTTGGTATATACTGCTTTTTTTTTTTTTTGCTTATTTTATATTTTTTTAAAAAAAAATCGCCTTCAACTTTGGTCTATTTTCGCTTCCACGGAGCCTAGAAAAAAAAAAAAGGTCCTGTTTGTACTTCTAGGTGTCTTCTAATTGAGAGTAAAATTTCAAGAATATTGATAAAGATTGGCCAAATTTTTGAAAAACAAAGTAATGTGTAAAAATTTGTTGACATTACAACTAAGTATGAAATATTTAACTTAGTATTATCTGCATTATTCGGACTATTGTCCTCATCTTCATTGTCATCTGTACAACGTTTCGGCTAATGTGCTCTCCGGCCTTCTTCAAGTATTTCTTGTCGGACTTGGGAACCTTCTTGTCATAATCAGGAGCCATCACGGAACTTTGAACCTAACCCTTTATTCAGTCCACCGGGATATCCTGTTCTCATTCTGCTAACCATAGCTGAGGTAGAGGCGTTAAGCTGTGTTAATTATTATTCTATGTTACTGCTGCCCTTGATCAGGATTGAACCTGCAATCTAGAAATAACTGTCTTAACCTAACTCCTTAATCCCCTAGGCCATGTGTCCAATTGAAACTGAAAAGAAGGTTCCCGTGTCCGACAAGAAATAATTTTATGCTAGGAATTTAGCCAACTGACTTTCACTTTGAAACAAGCTGGTAGCCATTTTGAAAGTCTCCGTGCAAAATACACAAATCTTAGAAACTTTTCAAAAACAATACAACTGCATGCTTTAAAACAAAAATATCACAAAATGTGTTCTTAATAACAATTAAGTTCATTTCAGATAATGTGCACACACAATTTTATGCTAGGAATTTAGCCAACTAAAGGTGAAAATTACCTCATCAAGCCTCATTTCAAAAATTCAGAGAAATATTTAACTGTTTAAAATTATTGTGAAGACACATTTTTGTACCATATATAATTAGAAACCATAATTGTTAAACTGACATAAAATAACCCAACAAGTTTTGACATGCTATAAAACGAGCCAATCATTCAACTATCAATAACCATATTAGGCAATGTCATTTCTTTTGTGAAAGAACATCAATAATCATTTGAAAATCATTAATCATTTCTGAACGTCATTATTATTTCATAAATAAATTCCACCAATAAAGAAAAATGCATAAGAAATATGTTGAAGTAACAATGGGTAGTTATGAGGGGGCGGAAGTATGTGAGCTGGTTGAAATCTACAGCTTTAAAAAGAATAGACAAAACAGCCTCGGCCTATACAAGACAATATAATCATTTGTTCTTGAATAATCCAATGGACCTAAATTCAAATAAGATATAAAAATTGTCTGATAGAATTTGAAATAGACATTTTTTTATAATACCGAGAAAAAAAAATACACAGACTAGTGTTACAATTTTTTGCCTTATTATTAAATGGGTTAAATCGAACTTAACGGATCTAAATTCCACATCGTATGTCACCCTGCCGAATGAACAAAAATACCAAAAATCAGAGAATTATCTGAATTGAATACAATTTTCAGTGTTGATATATTAATGAATAAAAGATATAATGGACCAGTTATTTTATTTAAAATATTTTACATTTTTTTCAGGTCAGTTAACTTTGAGCCAACTTTGAGGTGTAACACAGATTCTCAAAGTAAGAGAGAATAGGATTTATCAAATTTTTAAAAAAAGAGATCATTTTTTAAATGTATTCCTAAACTTTAGTATTTTGAAATATATATTTTTTTAAAAACTTTTTGTATATATGACAAAAACTTAGATTCAATTGCTTGTTGCGTTAAAGTGATAAAAATAAATTTGTTTAGTTTTTCTTTTTTTTACCCCTAAAAAAGTAACAATTTAAAGAAGTTATGTATTAAACTTCCTTATTTATTTAGGTCTGTCAGCTGGGACTGTATAATACGCCGACTGCACCTCTGTTGAGGAGTAAGAATTAAATATTTACAATTGTCCGTATTCCATTTTTTTTGGGGGGTGGGGGTATAATAGTGTTTTATTTATTTTTTATTTTTGAAAACTCTTTTGTACATACGAATTTATCAGTTTGATTTATTTCCTCCTTTAACCCCAAAAAGTAACAAAGTAGCTAATAAGTAAACTCATTTTGTGTATTTATTTAATAATGTTTATTTCATGAATATTTTTAAGATAGGAATGAAAAGATTGTGATAAATAGGATTTGATTTTTCGTTAAAATTTAGTATAAAAAGAAATCATACTTCAAATATGCTGTCTGAAGCAAAGTATGTTTTTTTAACTCGCTGTAAAAAAATAATTCAATGAATAAAAACTCATACAAATTACATATTTAGAAAGATTATTTTCTTTTCTTTCTAACCATATAAATATTTTAAAGATTGGACCATAAATAGGCAAGAGATTCTGAGCTGAACAGCATAGACTGCGTTTTTGTAAACATTGCTACAATAGAAAGCGGCTGTCCAAAGCCATTTTTTAATATTTTTTTAACTCGCTGTAAAAAATAATTCAATGAATAAAACTCATACAAATTACATATTTAGAAAGATTATTTTCTTTTCTTTCTAACCATATAAATATTTTAAAGATTGGACCATAAATAGGCAAGAGATTCCAAGCTGAACACCATAGACTGCGTTTTTGTAAACATTGCTACAATAGAAAGCGGCTGTCCAAAGCCATTTTTTAATATTTTTTAATTCGCTGTAAAAAATAATTCAATAGATAAAAATTCGTACAAATTACATATTTAGAAAGATTATTTCATTTTATTTCTAACCATATAAATATTCTAAAGATTAGACCATAAGTAGGCGATAAATTCAGAGCTGAACAGCTTAGACTACAAAATTTATTCACTAAAAATAAATTTCACTGCTGATATCGCTGTAACAAAAAGCAGGCAGTGAACAATATATTATTATCAGCAGGAGCTGGTATATGGCCAATTTCACAAATCGGTTGATTTTGGCTTAATTAATTATATCCCTTAATCAGTAAAAATCAATAACCAAATTTGATGTGTTTCTTAGAAGGATATCAAGGTGTATGCAAGATTTTGAATTTCAGGGTTATACATCGACATGTACATACCAAACTTCCCTTTACATATATATATATAGATGATAGATTTTGCAATGGCTTTGAGTTAGAAGGGACTCCTTGCAATAGCTCTTTAGTAAACATATCAAATGTTGTAATAATTAAATTATCATACTGTGGTATATCCACAGGTCCTGCTAGCTAATAGAGAATTCAATTTTCACTAAATGCCCCATAATTGGCCTTGTCCCAAACTTAGTAAATGACTACAATTTATGAGGGTTGATTGCTAAATAAGGACTCAAATCCTATATATATATATATATATATATATATTATATATATATATATAATGGAGGCGCATGGGCTAGTGGTTAGAGTCGTGGAAAACAGACTTGTCGATTCGAGTTCAATTCCTACACAAAGCTGTTGGCATTTCACATAGCGCTAATACCCTTGGGAAAGGTATGAATCCATATATTCTCCCTCCAGCTATGGGTTAAATAGTAGGGCAGACTGGCTCTTCAGCCGTGGGTAAGTAACCAGTCTAGGAGAGGGATAACTCCGAATTCAAAATTCCTGAGGTCGGTCGTTGATTGGGTTCGTGGCAACCCTTGATGCACCAATTATTTCCTATCGACTGTGCCAAAAAGTGTGGATGGTCCAACACAAGCCTTCACCACTATAAACAAATCACTGTGTGGATGTTCATTGTATGAACACTCATACGTCGATTGACGGGAGAGTCCATCATACGTATATATATATATATATCTATCTCTATCTATATATATATATATATATATATATATATATATATATACACCAACCCCTCAACATGAGTAGGATGTGACACAAGGTCAATTTTTCAATAACTCTTAAGTAAAAAAAGTTAAGTAAAGTCGACGGGGTGGCCTAAAGTCAGTATCAGCCAGTCAGTGAGGGAGTCTATCCCCTTTTCACTAGCGCTAGACAAGGAGATTATTTTAGCGTATGAGGTGGAGCGCCACACCTACAATTCAGATCCTTACTTTACCGCACAGATCCCTGTGCTACTCATAACGCTGAGTTGGCGAGGGCCGGTATCGAACTAGGAACCTTGTGGTTTCTAGCCAAACGCTCTACCGACTGAGCAAACCCGGCCCCATACTGTGGTATATCCATAGGTCCTGCTAGTTATTATTAAATCCTAAAAGTTACTTGAAAATTGTTTGTCAAAATAAAGATGGCATTGAATAACCCATTAAGAGTTGACATGCCAGAAAACCAACCAATTGACTATCAATAACCATATTAGGCAATGTCGTTTCTTTTGCAAAAGAACATCAATAATCATTTGAAAAATCATTAATCATTTACAAAACATAATTACTATTTCATAAATAAATTCCATCGATAAAGAAAAATGTGAAATCATCATCATCATCATGAAGTAATGTTGACTGTACAAATCTCCAAGACTCTTCCTCACCACCCGTCCCTATCGTAGCACCTATATGATTTTCCCAACCCTATTGCCCTTATGGCAAGCCCCAACCCCTTTTTATTATATGGGTGCTAGAAGGCGGTGGCTGCGGGTCTACATGTCCTGGGAATGACGTTAAACTCTATCTGATGGTGAGGTTCCAGTTCTGGAGGATTGGGGAATGTGAAGCACCCCTTCATCACCATTGCTCCCTGGTCCACTCTGACCCGGAGTGGTAGTACCTGTTAGGGTCCCATCTATGGGTTAAATAGAAAAATGTATTTATAAAAAAATTGTATTATCCAATGTGTTTTGTATCACTCACTTTCCCTATCCATCCATGTGTCTCCCAAAATTACATCATGTCACCATGCATTCCCCTCTGATAGATCCCAAGAGGATATTAAACCTTTTGAAAAGAACCGGCCTCTTATCGAGGATGTAAGTTCACAGACTTACAAAAATCACCCACTCACTCTCTTGATGTTAAAATTCTCAACAGAAAACTTGATTACAACAAATAAAACCCTATACATTTTTGAATACCAAATTACCAATAGAACTCCATAAATTCGCCGCCCTGTCGGCTGGGGCGTTAGAATGCACCTCTGCAGAGGGGTAAGACTCCCCCAATGGGGCCACCTGTTGGCCGTGGGTGGCGACCTGTGATGCTTAAGGATAGAGCCCAGGTGGATGAGCAGTTCATGACATACAATACTCCACTTTGGCCCTATCTTGGGCTAGACGGGCAGTCAGAGAGGCCCCCTCCGATCAATTGGCTGGTCATGTCAAGCCCTAGCACCTATATGATTGTCCCAACCCTATTACCCTTATGACAAGCCCCAACCCTTTTTATCATATTGGTGCTAGAATGCAGTGACTGAGGGTCTTCATTTTCTGGGTATGACGTTAAACTCTAACTGATGGTGAGATTCCAGTTCTGGAGAATGTGGAGCACCCTTTAATCACCATTGCTCCCAGGAGTGGTAGTACTTGTTAGGGTCCCATCTATGGGTTAAATAGAAAATTTGTTTACAAAAAATTAAATTAAAAAAATTTTCTTTGAAAATATCGCTATGAATCTTTCAAAACTTTGCCAGCATTAAATAACCCACTGTGGTTGATATGCCATAAAAAAAAAAACTACTACATGCTAATTTTCATAACGTTGTATTCATTGAAAATATATAAAAAATGTCATTCATACGGCCCTAAAGGTTTGCATCTATCCCATTCATGGGAGTCGACTATCTGGTGGTATAAAATGTAAATCACTTTTATTTATAGTTTTTCCCAAATAGCAGCAGCAGCAGCAGCAGCCACTTCAGGTAAAATGGGCCAATCAGAAACGAACCCAGAAAAACATCATTAACACAAGAATTGGTTGATATTAATCATGTCCTTGTGCCAAACTAAACTATTTTTTCTTTTTTTCTCTTTTTTTTAAAGATAAATAATGTTTATATCAGCAATTGGACATTTTTTCCTCATCAGTTCATGTCTTGCCCAAAATTATTAATGAACACAAACACAAAAATTGCCAAAGAAAAAAAAAAATTCTCATAATTTTTTTTTGATTATTTTGATTTATTACAACAAAATGGTCTGTTTGGATTCAAACGGCGCCAAAATCTTTGATTCCTTATCATATTCTACACATCCTCTCCATGTCTTCTCTGTTGATGAGGCTTAGAATATGTTGATGGCATCTTCTGCACAGGAGTAAGACCCCCCCATGCACACATACACACACACAAAAAGACAAAAAAAAAACTGATGTCTGACTCAGTGGTAGTACCTGTTAGGGTCCCATCTATAGGTTAAATAGATTTTTTTTTAAAAGTATTAAAAAATGTGTTTAAAAAAAATTGAGTTTGAAAAAAATGAATGGCTAACAAGAATGAATAAAATTTTAACTAAAATAACCCAACATGGGTTGATGTGTTATACAATTCATTCAGCCAACCAAAACTGGTGTCCAGGATGTGACACTAATCTTCATCCAGTTATGAGAAACAATTCTGAATATCTGGGGAATATGGAGTACATTTTCATTACCATTACTCCCAGCTCCACTTTTATCCTTGTATTTTGTGATCACATTTTTACTCAGAACCAGAACTTTCTCAACTTGCGCACAAAGTGAAGCAGAGGCAATGCTTACATTACGACGTCTCCTGCTTAACTGACTAAGCTAACTAACTTATTTCCCACTGTTTCCCAGCAGCAGGGAGTTGGGGTCAGCCTGATGTCACTAGCGTCAATCATCTAACCGCCTCTGGAAGAGACAGAGAGAGAAAGAGAGAGATGTTATACAATCTGTTTGGCCATCCTTGTGGGCCTTAAGCCAGAGCGCTTGTCCAGTGGAATTGGATCCTTGGTAAATCCCTTGGTAATGAATACTTTGGTTCCTCTGGTAAATAGTCCTCAGTTCCTTCGTCAATGGTCATAAGTTCCTCCTCAATGATTGCAAGTGAACTGTGGCAAGTATCAGTGTTTAAGTAGTGAATCAGCCACACATTATGGTTGTTGATTGAGTAGTAAACCATGTGATCTTGGCTAGTCTATAAATTCAGAATGGGAATTGGAGTACACTTTATATCCAAAAAATTCCAACAACCCAATTTGGAGGTTGGGGAATGTGGAAAACCCTTTATCACCATTGCTCCCTGGTCCACTCTGACCTGGAGTGGTAGTACCTGTTAGGGTTAAATAGAAAACTGTATTTATTTAAAAAAAATTTGTATCCATTAAGAATTAATTTATTTCAAAACTTTATCGGCATTAAACGCTCATAAGGTCATTAATCATCTTAACAACAGCAACCTTGAGCACCTTTTTGATCTCCATCTTTCTAACACACATGGGCATGCCTACAAAGTCAGAAAACAGCACTGTTCACGTGACTTTCAGAAACATTTTTTCATGCTCAGAATTGCGGAGACATGGAATAAACTGCCCGCGTCTGTTGTAGGCTGCCGAAGCACTGAGTATTTCAAAGCCTCCATGCTTCCTGTGGTCCGCCGACACTATACCTGATGCCACTCTCCACATACATATGCACACACGCGCACACATACATGCATATTACTACTGTAAACTGTTCATGTTCCTGACACTAATACATTATTCTGTGTACATGAGACTTTGCTGAGTTGTGGTGCACCTGGACACTGTACACAATAAATTTCATTATCATAAATGACCCACTGAGTTGATATGCCGTAAAACAAACCAAACCAAATCTGTGTCTGCAGTTGGGGAATTTCTTCTTACTGAATTTTGTTGACTATCTAGTTTAGCTTTCGCCAAAGCTGCCGTTTGTTCATAGAGACAACCAAGGCATATATTTCAGTGATCACATTTTTTTATTAAGTCAGAACCAGAATTCTCTCAACAACACACAGAGTAAAGCAGAGATAATGCTTGCATTACAACATCTCCGGCTTAACTAATTAAGCTAACTGAACTTCTGTTTCCCAGTGGCAGGAAGTTGGGGTCAACATGATGTCACTGAGTGCCAATCATCTCACTGCATCCAATTTTGAATTTCAACAACCTTGAATTCAAAATCTCAAGTCAAAAGCAGATATGCTGTAAAACAAAACAAACTAACCGAACTTCTGTTTCCCAGCGGCAGGAAATTGAGGTCAACTTGATGTCACTGAGTGTCAATCATTTCACTGCATCCAATTTTGAATTTCAACAACCTTGAATTCAAAATCTCAAGTCAGAAGCAGATATGCTATAAAACAAAACAAACTAACTGAACTTCTGTTTCCCAGTGGCAGGAAATTGAGGTCAACATTATGTCACTGAGTGTCAATCATCTCACTGCATCCAATTTTGAATTTCAACAACCTTGAATTCAAAATCTCAAGTCAAAAGCAGAACTCTCTAGCTAGGATCCTAAACTGCATGTATGAGAGAATCGGTGCCCATTTTTACATTCGGAAGTCTCTGGCTTAACTGAATAAGCTTACTAAAATTCTGTTCCCACAGCTTTCCAACGGCAGAAGTCGGGGTCAACTTGATGTCATTGAATATCAATCACCTAACACCTCCAATTTTGAATTTCAACAACTTTTAATTCAAAATCTATCTCTACACTAACCATCTTAAAAAAACGACCGTACTTATCAATATACAACAGTATTGTATAATTTTTAATTTTTTAAATACATTTTTTTTTTTTGTCTTTTCATTCAGGTCTGCCAACTAAAGATCCCATCAACATTGTGACAGAATCCCAATCCAAATGAACGCAGCCCTGGGACCCGATCAGCAGGTCCTGCTCGTTGGGGATGGGGATTTCTCTTTCACCCTGGCGCTTACCAAATATCTGCCGCCGCCTTGTATTGTTGGCACCAATCTTGAAACCAACGTCTCCATACAGAAACATAAAAATGCTGAGGAAAACATGAAAGAACTCATTGAAAAAGGTAAGAATCTCAGTATTGTCAGTGAGTTTGTTTCTCACTGGGTGCCTCATACTTCTAACCTTAAATTTGTCAAAAATGATCTCTGAGGGCTGAATTCCTCCAAACTCGTGGGAACTTTGTGTGGTGTAATGGTTAACAAGTTAGACTTGCATGTCAGTCAGTGAGTTTGTTTCTCACTGGGTGCCTCATATTTCTAACCTTAAATTTGTCAAAAATGATCTCTGAGGGCTGAATTCCTCCAAACTCATTGGAACTTCGTGTGGTGTAATGGTTAACAAGCTAGACTTGCATGTCAGTCAGTGAGTTTGTTTCTCACTGGGTGCCTCATATTTCTAACCATAAATTTCTCAGAAATGATCTCTGAGAGCTGAATTTCTATACTCTCCTGAGAGCCCTCTCCTGAGAGCCTCATGTGGTGTAATGGTTAACAAGCTAGACTTGCATGTCACTGTCAGTGAATTTGTTTCTCACTGGGTGTCTCATACATCTAGAATTGTGTAGATAAATTAAATATGGCCAAAATTTCATGTGCTTTTGTTAAAGTCCAAGTGGTACAGCCATACAGTAGTGTTTGCACAGCTACGGCCCACTCAAGTATAAATAACTGCAAGGCTCTGGGGAAGACATTACTTCCAGGCCCACTCCCATGAATTAAAATTCAACAAAATTTGAAAAGATCAATAAAACTTGCTGTAAATTTTTTGCTATATTATGAAGAGGAAGAATTTTTTAAATGAATCATGTGTAAAAATTATATTTTACAGTTTTTAAAAAGGGAGAATTTCATACATTAAAATCTGTATCTATCAAAATGGCACATTTTTTGCTGGTTTTTTTTTTTTTTTTGGTTTTTTTTGGGGGGGTCTTTTTTATAAAGATGTGCTCTTTTAACATTATTTATTTCAATTATATAATTAAGAAAATCACAGAAAAAAAATAAATAAAATGTAAGTTTAAGCTCTGTGCGTAAGGAAAAAATTAGAGGTAATTTATGAGGAAGTGCATCCCAGTCTCCTGCCTCAGAAATTGCTACCCGGTGACTATTAAAATAACGTCCCCAGCTATGTCGTCTCAGATTTTCTTTTATTCATGTTTGTTTAAATGTCTTGTTTTTAGTTTAAATAAACAAGAATTACGACAAAAAAGAAGCGACACCCCACAAATACATTTACTTGTAGAAAATATCTATCTATCTATCTCCATTTGTTCATATCTATCTATATTATTTTGTTTATCTATCTATCTCAGTCTATTCCAAACTATATATCCATCTTCATATCTAAACAAGAATTACGACAAATTTCGATAAATGAACAAGAATTACGACAAATTTCTATAAATGAACAAGAATTACGACAAATTACGATAAATAAATAAGAATTATGCCAAAAAAGAGAAGCCCCCCCCCCTCTAAAATACATTTAACGCTCTAAGTTGGTTGTTTTCTTTCAAGTAACACCGACATAGCTGGGGACGTTATTTTAATAGTCACCGTGTAGCAATTTCTGAGGCAGGAGACCGGATGCACTTCTTCATAAATTACCAAATTAGAATAAGTGACAATTTGAAATTCTAAAGTTTAGATGTCGTGTGAAATTTTGGCCACACCTATTATCAAAGAGTCAAAAAAAGAAAAAGATCAAATTTAACGTAATTTTTGCTATATTATGAAGAAGAAGAAGAATTTATTCTACAGTATCCAATGTGGAAGAATTTTATGAATTAAAATCTTAATCTGTCAAAATTGGCGCATTTTTGCTGTTTTTCTCTCTCTTGAAGATGTGCTCTATTCAACGTGATTTATTTCGTTATAATTAAGAAATTCTTTGAAAAAAATTTTTTGTATATAAGTTTCGACTCAGTTCTTAAAGAAAAAATTAGATACGTGACAATTTACAATTTTTAAAATTTTTTTATAAAAGTTTTAAGAAAGGGGAGGTGCTGTCGTATCGAAACTTTTAGCTTCATTTCAACTAATATCATGAAACAAACTGATCTTAAGGGAAGTAACTCTGAAAAATACCACATTGAATTACCTCCCTTGTATTTCTATTATATATTTGTTTGAATATATATTCACTACTTTAAACTGGGTTAGATTATTATTGTAATCTTCCGGTAAATTGGGTTTTGAAATCATATTTTTTAAAAGTTATAAAAATTGTAAATTAATTTAAAGTTATTAAATTTTCAAATAAAAATAAAATAATAGGATTTTTGTTACGTTCTATTTGCAAAATTTATTCTGAGCTATTTAAAAAAAAAAATTAAAGATATCAAGGGAGGTTACTCGAATTACATAAAACAAAAGTTACCTCCCCTACATTGTTAAGTTTTTGTTCATATAAATTTTATTTCAATTTTATCAATAAGAACGCTCTATTGATGGGTCCTAGAATATTCTGACTATATTCCCTGTAAAGAGGGTAAGACCCTCCCCCCAAGGGGTGTCCTGGGTATGTCACTAAACAGTATCTGATGGTGAGGCACCAGTTCTGAAGATCTGGGGAGTATGGAGCAGGGTTGCAGATTCAGAAGTTATATGGTCTGATTCACACTCGTAGTATTCCTAGAATGTCGACTCGGATTCCTATAATTCCGACTCCGACTCCTTAACATAATTAGAATTAATTTAGACTGTAAACAAAAGCAAAGTAGTAATATTTTTGCGAGTTGGTCATTTTCTGTACTAATTACAGTATAAATCATCATGTCGCGCAGTTTGCACGGATATCCATGATGATCTCTTGCCAGCCTTCCCTATCATTCATTGACTCCGGCAGCTCCTCTGCGCAGCAGCCAGTATCCCTACATAGTTGGTCAATGTAGGTCCTGGCTGGGCGGCCCACATTAGCGCGCCCATGCGCTGGCTTCCACAGTATTACGTCGCTTACGATCTAGTCCTTGCTTCTCCAGCAGTGACCTGCATGTCTAGTCCGTCTCACTCGTATGGTTTGTAAGATGGGGGGCAGGTGGCATATGTTGCTCTTTTGTGAGGTGCTGTTTCCACGACCTATCCAGGACCGTCCGTAGCATTCTCGTACAGCTCCATCTAGCTTATTCTCAAGACACTTCGTTAGGGTCCAAGTGGTACAGCCATACAGAAGTACGACACAAACCACAGCCTGGAAAAATCACTCTTTATCTTGTTGGGGAGATCGGATTCCATATGACTGATAGTTTGTTGGTGGCTAACCATGCCTTTCCTATTCGAGTGTTAACATCGCTTTCTGTGGATGAGATATTACTCCCTAGGTATGTGAATTTTTCTATTGACTTAAGAGGCTTGCCGTCAAGTGTGGAGATGTCCCCTTGCTTTTTGAAGCTCATGAACTCAGTTTTATCAGAGTTCACATAAAGGCCGACGTTCTTTATAAATAAAAAGATAAAAGAAGTTATGAATAGAAACAAAAAAAATTTTACGGTGGCTTTTCTATGAGAAAATAAGTACCGAAAATTGGAAAATAAAATGTAAAAAAAAAAATTTTTAAATAAATTTTTGGAGATTTCTTTTTTACTCATTTTGATAATTATTTAATTGGCTATTTTATAAAAGAAAAAACTATACATCAATGTTTTTTCTGCTTAAAAAGGGGGGGGCCTAAATTTTCAATCGAGTTTTTCTTCCAAATTTATTACTTTTTTGTACCTAAAATAAGGTTTGCATTAAATAGATATTTATTTCTAGAATCTAAAAATATAACATTCTAAACTTAACATTACACTTTTCATATTTTAAATGAATTTTATATATTAATTTTTCATAGCAAAAATACTAAATTAAAGTTTTGAAATAAAATAACTGATACATTATAAAATTCATTAATTGATAAATCAATACTGAAAATTTCATTAAAATTGGATAATTACCTGATTTTTGCACATTTTTTTTTTGCAATCGCGAATGTTACATTAAATTTGTAAACAAGCCCTTCATACCATTTAAAACGAGCCAAAATGGCCGAACGATTTCAAAATTGACCAAAACAAATTGTTTTAAATGTATTAAAAATAAACTGCATATGTAATGATATTTTTCTTTTTTTAATGATGGTCATTATGTTACTACTTATTGTTATAGACAAAAGTTTGACATTAAATAATTTAATTAATTTTAATTCGTTTTTAAAAAAACTGTAGCAGATGATTTTTGGGTATAGCTACTCTATACTGACATTAGCCTAACTCTATTTCTCACCATGTTAAGGGTGTACACTGTTTTATAAAATTATTATTACTTGCTGTCCATCGTATCTGATGATGACACCACAGGAATCCATTTCCTCCAATATGTTTGGTCTCTGGTTGCGTCTTGCCAACTGCCTATGAGGATGTTAAAATCCCTCTAGGTTTCTCTTGATTTTGTCTTTGTACCTTACTTTTGGTCTACTGATTCTACGTGATCCCTCTCTTAGTTGAGAGTACAGAATCTGCATGGCTGTCTGTCATCCCAAGTCTGTTTAAGTGGCCAGCCCATCTCAGTTGCGCTGGACAAGTATTTCAGTGCATGCCACAGGTCCCCAGTTCTCCTCACGATGGTCCCCAGTTTTGAAACAACTGTGGCTGCTATCC
>CM042169.1:6888815-6979023 GCA_023376005.1 Doryteuthis pealeii
AGCTGTTCATATATTCAATTTTATTATAAGAACGCCTAAGGTCTAGAATATCTGACTATATTCCCTGTAAAGAGGTAAGACCCTCCCCCAAGGGGTGTCCTGGGTATGTCACTAAACAGTATCTGGATGGTGAGGCACCAGTTTCTGAAGATCTGGGAGTATGGAGCAGGGTTGCAGATTCAGAAGTTATAAGGTCTGATTCACACTCGTAATATTCCTAGAATGTTGACTCGGATTCCTATAATTCCGATTCCGACTCCTTAACATAATTAGAATTAATTTAGTCTGTAAACAAAGGCCAAAAGTAGCTTAACTAAAATAAATTTATCAAAAAAAAAAATTAATTCATCATTGTCACTTGACATAATGCTCTATACTAGGTTATACTGAAAATTGACGTAAAATCCGTTTTTGACCAAATGAATTTAGCCCCCCCCCAACAGAAAACAATTTACCAAAAATCAAGGGAATTATCGGATTTTAAATGAAATTTTCAGTGTTTATTTATCAATAAATGAACTTTATAATGCATTATTTATTTTATTTCAAAAATTTCTCATTTTTTTCAGGTCACTTAATTTTAACCCCTCTTATTTTGGGGGTGTAACATTTTTGCGAGTTGGTCATTTTCTGTACTAATTACAGTATAAATAAAGAGATAAAAGACCGAAGTTATGAATAGAAACAAAAAACATTTACGGTGGCTTTTCAATGAGAAAATAGGTACCGAAAATCGGAAAATAAAATGTAAAAAAAAAATTTTTAAATAAATTTTTGGACATTTCTTACTCATTTCGATAATTATTTAATTGGCTATTATTCTTATAAAAAAAAAAAATTATACATCAATATTTTTTCTGCTTGAAGGGGGGGGGCTAAATTTTCAATAGAGTTTTTCTTCAAAACTTATTACTTTTGTACCTAAAATAAGGTTTGCATTAAATAGATATTTATTTCTAGAATCTAGAAATATAACAATTTAAACTTAACATCAGGCTTTTCACATTTTAAATGAATTTTATATATTAATTTTTCATAGCAAAAATACTTAAAGTTTTGAAATAAAATAATTGATGCATTATAAAATTCATTAATTGATAAATCAATACTGAAAATTTCATTAAAATCAGATAATTCCCTGATTTTTTGGTAATTTTTTTGCAATCGCGAATGTTACATTAAATTTGTAAACAAGTGCCTAATACCATTTAAAAAGAGCCAAAATGGCCGAACGATTTCGAAATTGACCGAAACAAATCGTTTTAAATCTATTAAAAATAAACTGCATATGTAATGATTTTTTTTTTCTTTTTTTAATGAAGATCATTATGTTACTACTTATCGTTTTAGACAAAAGTTTGACCTTAAATAATAGATTTAATTAATTTTAATTAGTTTTTAAACTGTAGCAGACGATTTTTGGGTATAGCTACTCTATACTGACATTAGCCTAACTCTATTTCTCACCATGTTAAGGGTGTACACTGTTTTATGAAATTATTATTACTTGCTGTCCATCGTATCTGATGATGACACCACAGGAATCCATTTCCTCCAATATGTTCGGTCTCTGGTTGTGTCTTGCCAACTGCCTATGAGGATGTTAAAGTCCCTCTAGGTTTCTCTTGATTTTGTCTTTGTACCTTACTTTTGGTCTACTGATTCTACGTGATCCCTCTCTTAGATGAGAGTACAGAATCTGCATGGCTGTCATCCCCAAGTCTGTTTAAGTATTTCGTGCATGCCAGGGAGTCCAGTTCTCTTCACGATGGTCCAGTTTGAAACATGCTGCTACCACTTGACATTTAATATACTGGGCAAGTGACGCATGTAGTAGACATGGAGTATGAGGGCATCCTCTTTGTATACCGTCCAGGCTTCCACGCCATACAGGAGGGTGGTACAGTATGCTGCACATTTAGTTCTCAACGAGATGCTTCTGTTGAACCAGACTCACTTCTTCAGACGGCCAAATGCTTTGGAGGCAATTTGAAATTCAAAGATCAAACTCTGCATTGTTTTATTAGATAGATTTGTAAAATTATCTATTTTTGATAAATTTATTTATCATAGGCCGGGTTAGCTCAATTGGTAGAGCATTTGGCTAGAAACCACAAGGTTCCTAGTTCGATACCGGCCCTCGCCAACTTAACATATGAGTAGCACAGGGATCTGTGCGGTAAAGTAAGGAGCTGATGGTAGGTGTGGCGCTCCACCTCAGATGCTAAAACAATCTCTTTGGTCTAGCGCTATTGAAAAGGGGATAGACTCCCTCGCTGGCTGGCTGATACTGACTTTAGGCTGCCCCAACGACTTTACTTTATTTTTTTTACTTATTTATCTGTAAAAACAAATAGATATGTTAGATGTTTGATACGTTAAAAAAATAATAATAAAACTTAGTTCACAATAAAGTTACTAAAGAACAAGACTGCAGACTCCTAGTATTCCTAGGATGCTGACTCAAACTCGATCCAAAACCACCGATTCCACAACCCTGGTGTCAAGTACTCCTTCATTGACATTACTCCCAGGTCAACTGTGAATTTCAATTTGTTGTCATTTTATTCTATTTTCAAAAGGGGCCCATCTCATCCTGGGAGTCGATGCCAGGCAGCTACACATTCATCCGCAAGTCGGAGAGCAAAGTTTTCAGCGAATCATCTTTAACTTTCCTCACATTGGCGGAAAATCAAATAATAAAAGGAATCGAGGTTTACTTCATGACTTTTTTAGAAGGTAAATTTTTTTATTTCTTTTGCAATTTGTCTCATCATTATCATCATCATCATCATCATCAAGTTGTGCTGAGAGATTTTGGTATGTACGTGTCGACGTATAACTCCAAAACGGGAGGTCACTCACATTCAAAATCTTGCATACACATTGATATCGTTCTAACTAAGAAACACTCCAAACAAGAGAAGATAATGGCTACCCAATAAACATTCCTCTTATGACATTGGTTGTGTTTTGCTGGGATCTTAAAACGATTCCGTGTTAAAGTTATTTTTAATCTTTATACTATTAATAACCTGACTTTTCTTTCTTTTCCCTCCAGTGCTGCAGAAGTGCTGACCCCTGAAGGAGAGGTAATGGTCACCCTCTGTCGAGGTCAGGGAGGAACGCCGGCCGATCAACCGCAACGATTGTGGGCCGATAGTTGGCAAATAGTTTCTATGGCTGCAAATTCCAACTTTATCCTCATGCAGGTCGTTCCCTTTGAAGAGGAGACTTACATCGGATATTCCTGTACAGGATTCAGGTGAGTCTTAAAAAATATCCAATCAATTTGAATACTTCTAGAACTGGTTGTGCGGCCATGGTGTGAGTTGACAGCCAATTAAACGAGACCTTATTAAGTATATAGCCACAGCCACTTTGCCACAACCAGTATTTAGCCTCAGGTCTATACGTGCATCACAGGTGCTTGGTCTAATTGTTAAAGTCACTGGAAATGGACTCGTCAACCCAAGTTCAATTCCTGGACGAAGCTGTTGGCATTTCACATGGCACTAATAAGGATGCACCACAACTCCTCATGTCTAGTACACAGAATAATGTATTAGTGTCAGGAACATGAATAGAGTACAGTAATGATATACATGTATGTGTGTGCGTGCGTGCATATGTGTGTGGAGATGGGTATCAGGTATAGTGTTGGCGGACTACAGGAAGCATGGAGGCTTTGAAAGATGCAGTGTTTCAGTAGCCCACAACGAACGCAGGCAGCTTATTCCATGCCTCGGCAACTCTGAGTGTGAAAAAATGTTTCCGGAAGTCATGTGAGCTATGCTGTTTTCTGACTTTGTAGGCATGCCCAAATAAAACCCAAGGAAAACAGAAAGCTACTTTTTTTTTTTTCTCTCTTTTTCAGGAGTCAAGACAAAGGATTCCACACTGAAGGTAGCCTTACCCATACATTCCAGAGACAAGATGCCGTACCGATTCCCCAGACCGTTACACCCCTGCCTGTGATTCTTGATGGAAAAGAATTTCTCTGCCCACCATATCTCCACTCCAGAATTTCTTCCTACAGGTAAGTCTACTCAAACAGGCAACGACCAACTTGGCATTGATATATTTTAACTACCTCTGTCCCATAAAAGTTGCTATATGTTCTGTACGAAACTTCTCTATAAATGCAACAACTATTTTGGGACTGAGAGAGTATAATACTCATGTCCCATAAAGGTTTGTACATTGTGTGTATGAAAATTATATACAAATGTACCAACTATTATGAGACAGAAGTTGTAATAATACCTTTGTCCCATAAAAGTTGATACATGTTGTGTATGAAAGTTATGTATAAATGTAACAGCTATTTTGGGACGGAGATAAAAAGGTTTACTAAGCTTACTGTCTGGCACAGGGTCAAAGAATTAAGGAGCGCTCAGTATGGATTGAACTCTTTGCACTAAAACAAACTCGTTAATCATCACATGTTGCACCTGGTGTGGATTGAATTTTGATCATAAAGGAAATATTATCAGAAAAATCCTTTATTAGCTGAAGAGTTATTTCCTAGAAGTCCAACCTGAAAAAAAGGGGAACCACTCTGAATTAATTTTATCTATTAATTAACCTACCCATTATTTTCCCATTAAACTAACCCTAACACTAACCCTATCTTCTTTTTTCCTAGTCGATCAATAAATAAATGAATAATTTATAAAATTCATTCAGAGTGGTTCCCCTTTTTTAGGTTGGAGTTATAGGAAATAACCAGGTGAAGCATTGTCGAGCGCTATTTATTTATGAATTGTATTTCTTTCATCTGCATTTAAAAAAAGACCTGGTGAAACGTGAGGTTTTTTTTTTTTACCTGGACAGAGGGAATGACATCACAGATAAAAATATAAGAAATTTTAATTCAATAATTTACAATTTTAAAAAAATAAGAAATAAGGCGATTAATTCAAACAATCAATTTCATTAGTATTATCTGCGTTATGTGGACTATTGTCCTCATCTTCATTGTTATCTGTACAACGTTTCGGCCAATATGCCCTCCGGCCTTCTTCAGGTATTTCTTGTTGGACTTAGGAACCTTCTCAGACTCGGGAACTTCTTTTCGGACTCGGGAACCTTCTTTTCGGACTTGGGAACCTTCTTCGTGATGGCTCCCGACAAGAAGGTTCCTGACTACGACAAGAAAGTTCCTGAGTTCGACAAGAAATACCTGAAGAAGGCCGGAGGGTATATTAGCTGAAATGTTGTACAGATAACAATGAAGATGAGGACAATAGTCTGAATAACACAGATAATACTAATCATCAAGCCTCATCTCAAACATTCAGAGAAATAATCAATATCATATTTCAAAGGGAAAAAAAAAACCATGCCAAAAAAAAAAAAATAACACAGTAATGACTTTCCCTTTTGTTGTTATACAAATTTTAATTTTTAAACATCTTCCCAAATATGAATAAAATCTTCATTATTTTTGCACAAAAAAGCAAGCTCTGATGTTATCTAATGTGTATATATATTTAGTTTCGCAGATCCATTATTGCTGAATTGTGAGTGGGATCCTCACAGGATGCCCCATTAAAATCCCTACATAAAAATAACTTTGCGTTGATTCAGCTGAAAAAAAAAGTGCACAGAACGTCTGAAAAGAAAAATCAGTGTCTCCTATCTAAAGATCCATGCTGTTATTATTTAAATTTTATGTTTTAATTATCTTCACAATTATAAGCAAATCTCTATTATTTTACTCAAAAACCAAGCCCTGGTGATATTTAATTGTATATATATTTACTTTATCATCATTGTTTTATTTTCGAAGTTTCCTCCAGACATACATACATAAACACATACATACATACAACTGCCCTTTATATATGTACTAGAAATGGCTACCTGGCATCACCTGGGTAGAGTGGGGGATACAAAAGTTAGTCTCATTGATTGTTTTAGTTTTCCATAATTGATTTGTTTATGTTTTAATCATGGATGCCTCCTATGACTTTCTCTTCAAATTTCAATTTCTATATATCTTCACGAATATAAATAGCATCTTTATTACTTTTGCACAAAAAGCAAGTTCTGGTGATACTGAATGTGTATATATATTTAGCTGTCATTAATTGTTTTATTTTCATGGTTTTCTCCGGACATACACACCAACTGCCCTTTATATATGTATAGATAGATTATATGTATGTAAAAAAAAAAAGCAAGATATGTCGGCTGAACTTGCACTAAAGTGTCAAAATTAGGGTGACCCAGAAAAAACAGAACCCAAATTATCTATTTATTTTTCCCATTAAACTAACCTTAAACCCTAACCTAACCATAACCCTAAACCCCCTAGTTAAAATTAAGTTTTATTACAAAATTTCTGGGTTCTATTTTTTTTGGGTCACCAGTATACAGGGTGGCCCAGAACAAACAGAACCCAAATTATTTATTCTTTTTCCCATTAAACTAACCCTAAAACCCTAAACCCCCATAGTTAAAATACAGTTTTATTACAAAATTTGTGGGTTCTGTTTTTTCTGGGTCACCCTAATTTTGACACCTTTTTGCAAGTTCAGCCGATATGTCATTAAATAACCCTCAATGTTTGATATGCCTTTAAACACCAACCAATCAACCAATCCGTACATAATTTAATTTTCTCTTTCAGAAAAATCCTGAAGGATCCTGTCCATCCATTTAGACAAACACGAGACGCTCTGATTTCTGAAATGGAAACGTTAAAATCCGTGAAAAACATAAACGAAGATCAACTTCCGTGTGTCGTGCATCGTTCGGACTTGTCTGTACCAGATTCACTCGCCTGCAAACTCAGATTACACGAGTCCCTCGAAGCAGAGGAAGAAAAACTTTCAAACCCGGATAATAGAAACGTTTCCTTGAACGGTGTCACATCCGTGGCCGACAATCTTGGATCCCCGGACAATCAGGAAATTTCAAAAGATGATACGGAATCTTATTTTCGGACAACTCTCCTTGAAAACATTCCCTTGTTGCTCAAGGGCGAGGATTTTGAGAAATATCAGTTGGTCCTGTCTAGCGGTTTAAGTTTTAGACAAGGAGTTATCTCCCCTGACGTACTTCCTGTCTCATTTGAATTTCTGGGATTGGCCAAATGTAAAGTGGAGGAGAGCGAGTTTATACCCGTGGAACTCTGTGAAATGCTTTCAAATATCTTAAAGAAAAGTTGTTCGGTAACCACAAATTTTGTCTCTTCAACTAACGACGCTCAGCCCCAAATCCAGACGAAAACCGTTTCCGTAGACTTTTCAACGAAAATCATGTGCAAGAACACATCCGAGGAATCGTGCATTGGTCACATCTTTAAAATCTCGAACCAAAACGATAACTGCAACCAGTTGTGGGGGTTTCTCCTCAACATTGATCGGTTAACTCCGATCCGGCTATCACTAGATCAAAGAAATATCCTTTGGCAGGAAAAGGTCGGAAAATTTCTGAGGCCTGAACCTCAGCTCCCCCTCGCGTCCGACACGAAACACAAACCGATTAGTACGTACCCTCTGGAGTTTATCCACGACATGAGCTTCTGGGAAAACACGGATTTGACATTCGATGAGTGTCAACTTTCTAGCATTGTGCGCGATGTTGCTGGGGACTATGTCACCAGTGTTGAGCTGATTGACACCTACCTCGAACCGGAAACCAAACGGACAGGGCGATGCTATCGGTTGAAGTTCCAGTCGTGGGATTTGTGCTTGTCCTACGAAACGTCCTGGAAACTGCAAAGCTTGATCCGTCTGATAACCGCTGAAAAGATGGATATAATGCTTCGATAATTATCACACATTGCCGTATTTCCCTGAAAATAAGACCTAGCATGATTTTAATATAAGCCAACTCCTTTATAATAAGCCCTAGTTGAGAGTGGCAAACAGATAAAAAGAATAAGCATTCTTTACAATCACATCATGTAACATAAACACTTGATATCTCACAAAAATAATCCCTAGTGTTATTTTTCAGAGGGAAAATTAATATGTCCTGTCTTATTTTGGGAAATACATATATATATATATATATATATATATATATATATATATATTATTTCTCTGAATGTTTGAGATGAGGCTGAAGATTAGTATTATCTGCGTTATTCGGACTATTGTCCTCATTTTAATTGTTATGTGTACAAATTTCGGCGATATGCCCTCCGGCCTTCTTCAGATATTTCTTAACTAAAAAGGGTTAGGTTCAAACTTCCGTGATGGTCCCGATTACAACAAGAAGGTTCCTGAGTCCGACAAGAAATACCTGAAGAAGGCCGGAGGGCATATCGGACGAAACGTTGTACAAATAACAATAAAGATGGGGACAATAGTCCGAATAACGCAGATAATACTAATAATATATATATATATATATATATATACACCGTGTTTGCTTGACAATAAAACCTACCTGCAAAAAAAGACCTAGCGTGATTTTTCAGCATGATTTTAATATAAGCTCTCTCCTTAAAATAAGCCCTAGTTGAGAGTGGCAGACTGATTTTTAAAAAAAAGCATTTTTTACAATCACATCATGCGACGCATAGCCCAAAAATACGCCCTAGTATTATTTTGCAGAGTGAAAAATAATGTCCTGTCTTATTTTTGGAAACACACACACACACACACACATATATATATATATATATATATGTTTAGAATTAAACAAAAGACACATCTCCTGTTTAACAATTTTATTTTTGATCTTTTCAATTTTCTGGCCAACTTTTTAATGTCTGGGTGGAATTGGTGAATAAGTCCACCAAAGTTCAGTTCCCGAGTACTTTCGGCACTTCGAAGTGCCATCATCAGGGGTGATGTATTCCAGTTTTTTTTTTTTAATTATTTATGTGGAGGCTGGAAGGAGAAGAATTGATGGAAAGGTGTTATAGGCATTTTAGAATGTGTGTACTGCATTGGAAATTAATTTTGTTTAAGGATGGTTTGTATGTTTTAAATAAACAAAAACTCCAAATACTAGAAGCTTTATACAGCTTCTAGTATTTGGAGTTTTTGTTTATTTTTTTCTTTGTGCCAAAAGTACTCGGGAACTGAACTTTGGTGGACTTATCCATCAATTCCACCCAAACATTAAAAAGTTGGCCAGAAAATTAGAAAAGATAAAAATAAAATTGTTAAACAGGAGATGTGTCTTTTGTTTAATTCTACTTGTATAAATGAAAAAATGCTGCCCAAATACACACTCACACTATATATATATATATATATATATATATATATATATATATATATACCGTGTTTCCTCGATTAATAAGACCTACCTGCAAAAAAAAGACCTAGCGTGATTTTTCAGCATGATTTTAATATAAGCTCTCTCCTTAAAATAAGCCCTAGTGTTTTCCCGAAAATAAGATTTAAAAGTTAATTTACATTCATAAAAAGAATCAGACGCAAGACAAAAATTCAAAACTATCAAAATTTAGCCGATTAAATCTTTACAAAGTAAAACATGTAAAGAGTTATCTCCCCTTGAATGTTTGATTATGTATTATAAGATAAAGGGAATTTATTACAATGATCATCAAGTCGTGCAATTAGCACGGATATCCATGACAATCTCTCACTAACCTTCCCTATCATTCATCACGCCTGGGAGGTCTTCTGTGCAGCAACCAGCATCCTAGCATAGTTGGTTAATATAGGTCCTTGGTGGGCAGCCCACATTAGCATGTTCATGTATTGGCTTCCACAGGAGAATGTTGCTTATGAGCTCATCCTTGCTTCTCCAGCAGTGTCCTGCTTGCCTAGTCCGTCTCACTCGGATGGTTTGTGAGATGGGGGGGCAGGTGGCCATACAGCTGCTTCCCTTGTTCAAGACTGCATGCAGCATTCTTGTGCAGCTCCTATTTAGCTTATTCTCAAGGCGCTTCGTTAGGGTCCAAGTGGTGCAGCCATACAGCAGTACTGATATAACCACAGCCTGGAAGAATTGACACTTTAGCTTGTCAGTGAGATTGGATTTCCATATTAAATAGATATATTTATTAAATGATATATGTTAAATAATAAATTTTAAATAATAGAAAATAAATCCTAGTTGAGAGGGCAACAGACGATAGAAATGAGCGTTCTTCACAATCACATCATGTGACACAAACACTCAACATCCCCTAAAAATAAGCCCTAGTATTATTTTTCAGAGGGAAAATTAATGTCCTGTCTTAATTTGGGAAACACAATAAGTATATATATTATATATGTAAGATTTTTGGATGTTTGTTTATTTTAGAAGCATTGTTGAATAAAGTATATATTATTATTTATATTTTTGCTTGAAGGCAATTACAATGCGTATATCACATAAAATTCGATAATTATAGAAGATAATAATGACAAGTGAATTTCGGTAAAGAATTATTCTGTACGATGTTCTACACACCGGATAATTCTTAAATGCAAGTGAATCCGACAATGTGAAATAAATATTATAATATATATATATATATATATATATATATATATATATATATACCGTGTTTGCTCGATAATAAGACCTACCTGCACAAAAAGACCTAGCGTGCTTTTTCAGGATGATTTTAATATAAGCTTCTCCTTAAAATAAGCCCTAGTTGAGAGCGGTAGACTGACAAAAAAAATAAGCATTCTTTACAGTCACATTATGTGACGCAAACACTCGAAAATAAACGCTTGTGTTATAATTCTGAGGGAAAATCAATATTAGTAATAATTAAATTAATATAAGCCCCATTTTATTTTGGGGAAATACAGTATTTTTTTCATTTTTACTGTCCTTTTTACAATGGTTTCTTCCATGACTTTTGATTTCTCTTTTCTCGTTTTTTTTTTTTTTTTTTTTTTTCTTTCTTTTTTGGGAGGGATGGGTTTTTTTTTTTTTGTCTGTTATCTAACCCCCCCCCCTCCTACCATAATTATCTGCGTATAATATGCACTATTTGTCCGGATTTTTCACCCCAAAATTTAGGGGTGTTTATTACATACAAGAACTTGGGTAATTTATGAGGAAGTGCGTCCTGGTCTCCCTCCTCAAAAACAGCTACCCGGTGACTATCAAAATAACAACCCCAGCTCATCATAATTCTTGTTTAGATATGAAGATGGATATATAGTTTGGAATAGACAGAGATAGATAGATAAACAAACAAAATAATATAGATAGATATGAACAAAATGAACATAGATATTTTCGACAAGTAAATGTATTGGGGGGGGGTCGCATCTTTTTTTGTCGTAATTCTTGTTTATTTAAACTAAAAATAAGACATTAAACAAACATGAATAAAAGAAAATCTTAGTATTTAAAGTAATATAGATAAATATGAACAAATTGAGATAGATAGATGGATGGTTTTGAATAGACTGAGCTGGGTCGTTATTTTAATAGTCACCGGGTAGCAATTTTTGAGGCAGGAGACCAGGACGCACTTCCTCATAAATTACCAGAACTTTAATTGGTGGCTGAAAAGTTCATAGGGTGATCAGGATACTCACATGAAATGTGACCAAATGAGTTTTTTTTTTTTTTTTTTCAATATAGTTCTCCCTTACAGACAACAAATATCTTTTTTTTGTATTATTTGTATTTTTCGGACTATTGTCCTCATCTTTATTGTTACATACACAACGTTTTGGCCAATGTACTCTCCGGCCTTCTTCAGGTGTTTCTGGTTGAACTTGTTGAACATTCTCAAACTCTGGGATCTTCTTTTCAAACTCGGAGACCTTCATGTCATAATCTGGAGCCTTCAAACCGAACCCATAATTCAATCCACCAGGGTAGGTTGTTCTTGTACCCCGGTGGATTGAATAAAGGGTTCAGTTCAAAGTTTATGACATGAATGCTCCTGTGCTCGATAAGAACACTGCCGAGTTCGAAAAGACACACCTGAAGAAGGCCAGAGAGCGCATCAGCCTAGACGTTGTGTATATAACAATAAGGATGAGGACAATAGTAAAAAAAATCCAGATTATCAAGCCTCATCTCAAAAATTCAGACACACACAAACATCTTCTATCACTATTGCAGTGGTTGGATCCCATTGGTGAAAAAAGTCATCAGCAGCGGATATGACATCATTATATGAACTTTTCACTACACCTTTATATATAATCAATTTTTTTATCTGGGCACATGCCTCATCATATTCAGGATTGGATGACCAAAAGAAACGGGGCATATTGCATTTATGCATCCTGGTCTCCTGCCCTAAAAAAACGCTAGGCAGTACTCTTCAAAATCTGACCCATGCTAGTTGTGAACTCCCTAGTTGTTTGAAGGTGTTTTTCACGAAAAGTTAATGCGATATGAAAACTGATATTTTACCACCACCTCCTCCAAGTCATTTCTAGACAAGTAAATGTAAATATATTACCTTCCCCTTTTAAATTTTTTGGACCATATAACCTTTAGGCACCCCTTTTGCGATCTCGATTCATAAGGGCATTTTTTTTCCATTTACACCGTCATTTAATTAAATAATCTAGTAAATGTTAATTGGCTGAACTTGCACAAAGGTGTCAAAATTAGGGTGACCCAGAAAAAACAGAACCCACAAATTTTGTAATAAAACTGTTAATTTTAACTATGGGGTCTAGGGTTAGGTGTTAGGGTTAGGATTAGGGTTGGGGTTTAGGTTTAGTTTAATGGGAAAATGAATAAATAATTTGGGTTCTGTTTTTTCTGGGTCACCCTGTATACCGGTGACCCAGAAAAAACAGAACCCACAAATTTTGTAATAAAACTGTTAATTTTAACTAGGGGGGTTTAGGGTTAGGGTTAGGCTTAGGAGTTGAGGTTGGGGTTAAGGTTAGTTTAATGGGAAAATAAATAAATAATTTGGGTTCTGTTTTTTCTGGGTCACCCTAATTTTGACACCCTTGTGCAAATTCAGCCATGTTAATTTAAACCAGAAGTAAAAATAATAATACAAAACCAGAAGTAAAAATATAAACTTAATAAAACAATTAAATAATAAACATAATAATAAACTTTTTTTTAAATTATGATTATTTTTAATCAAGTTAAAATCAATAAGTTAAGAAATCAATATTTTACAGCAACCTCCAGGTTTTTAATTAACAAGTAAATAATTAAAATACCCCCCCAAAAAAAAGATATTTAAAAAATCGGAGGGGGTAAAATATTTCTTTCATATCGCATTAACTTTTTGGGAAAAACGCCTTCAAACATCTAGGGAGTTCATAACTCGCATGTGTCAGATTTTGAGCAGGCACCGCTTAGCGTTTTTTTAGGGCAAGAGGCCAGGACACACAAATCCGATATGCACCAAAGAAAGTTATATCTATAATCCAAACTGATTGTGTTTTATTCCGTTACAGAGAAATATCCACTGGAGTGTTTGTTTATAATTTTCTTTCTCCAAATGTCAGCTTATTTTCACTGCAAGCTTGTTGGAATTTTTATAGAAACATGTCCGTGTATTTGCTATAATTACTGTGTAAATTTTGTGTTTTAACATATGATGTAAACTATATAAATTTTTATTTTTAGTCAGTACGAATCAATAAAAATCTGAATTTAGGTGAATTTTAGCTACTGTTGTGTACCATCTTAAAATTAATGCATATTTATCTTGTTCTATATAGTTATGACGGTGAACGAGAAAGGAAAAAAGAGCCTATGCTTGAATCTTTCAATATAAACCTGTATACCCATGGTTGTACACTTATCTTCTCTGCTTTCTTCATGGAGCTGTTATATCTGAGAGGAAGGCCCGAAACGGTGCACATTTTCTCCTAATGACCCCAAAACAAATACATAACAAATCAATAACAAACAAAACAAAAGAATCATGGAATTGAACTTCTCGTCGGTTTTGCCTGTAAAATGAGTTCTAGTGTTTCCCGACTACTAAAAATTGGTTTATAAAAGCGTTTTTGTCCAAGGAATCCAAAAATGTTATTAAAAAAATCTGAAAGTCAACCAATTTTAAGTTATTGATTTTTTCCTAGCAAGATCAATATCCCAATGTGGCATTGCATCTATGACAATTTTGAACATTATTTTTTTAAATCGACATAACTCCACCAATTTTGGAATTGGGAGCTCAAATTTTGGGGATTGTCTAACTTTAACATAATCCACACTTGGACAAAATTTCAGAAAAATTGAAGGGAGTGGGTGACATAGTCTGGATGATTTGACATGGAATTTCCCAGGTGTCTATAATCCCTCCTCTATCTTTCCATTAACCATTATTCTAAAATCTACACTAGTGTGTATAATTAATAGTCTACCCATTATGTAATACCGTTACAAATTCTAAAAAGCCAGTGGGTATTAATGCGTATTTTACACAAGAATATTTTTTTTCTCCAAAATTTTTGACTTCAAAATTAAGGGTGGGGATTATGTAATGTGGTGGTAGCGATATATTCACTGTACCAAAACGGATATACGTAACGTTCTAATATCGATATATGTTGTATAGCGGGTCTTGTCAACGTGCCTCCAAATTCATGACACTAAAAAGGTGTCCGGCACGTGGCGGTCATCTTGTTGATAAAAAAGTACTGCGCAAGAAATATATCGTCACATGCTGCTTAGCTTTTATTTCCAGGGCTCGTCTTATGGGCTGTGTCGGAGAGGAGGAAAGGCAAAGAGAAAGAGGACACTGTTAAATTACTGCGATCCCACACTAGGGACCAGAGGCCCATCCATTACCCTAGGCCTCGGAAAGCAAAAAGAGGCCGGTATTTTTCTTCGTCGTTCCACGTCACCACGAAACTTCCGGTTGACATTCAATTCTCCATTCGGGGGGTCACGTTAAATGACCCATTGAGGTTGATATGCCATAAAACCAAACCAAACCATAAAAACCAACCAACCAACCAAAAATTTTTTTTTCTTTTTTTTTTTTTTTACATGATTTTATTTATTTTTTTTAATGATATCATGGGTAACATTTATTAAACAAAATACATACAAACTTTGGTTCACAATGACATCATGATACAACAAATCCGGTGTGGAGGGGTTGGGTAGGTAAAGATAAATAATACAATGAAAAAATAATCCAAATGAGGAATTCTTTTGGGGGTTGGGTTTAGGTGGGGTGGGGTGCCCTAGTCAGGGTCTTTAACATGGACATTCAGTTTTTTAGCGGCATAGAGAAAAGTGTACGTCTTATTTTCAATCTGTGGCCATGCAAAATCTTAAAAGTCTTCAAGATATACGATCCGATATTCTGATGGCTATCTCAATTTCAGATAAAACCATTTACTGTTATTCATTCATTTTAAATCTGAAATACTGACAAAAAACACAAAGACGAAGGTTTATAATTAATGAAGTCAATTTTCTTTCTTTCTTTTTTTTTTCTGGCTTTGGGGAGGTGGTGTTGGTATAATAAAAGTCCAGTGACCACTATTATATACACACTCATATATGCACATTGTCTTTTATACATCCTTGTGCAAATTGATTGAAGCAATCGCTTGAGTTTCCTTTCTTTCAACATACGGTCAGTTTTAGACCCACTGGAGTAACAGGATGTAATCGATTTCAATTTTTTTTTTTTCCTCAGATTAGGTCATTTGCAGTGGTGTGCTGTAATATGAATCACCCCCAGACGCTATTGTCTCAACTGTCAATTAATTGTCATATGGCCATTGTCTGCAATGGAGACTACTCCATGGAAGCATACAAAAACTGTAACACTGCACTTTTATACAACCTTGTGCAAATTAATTGAAGCAACTGCTTTAGTTTCCTTTCTTTCAACATACGGTCAGTTTTAGACACACTGGAGTAACATGGTGTAATCGATTTATACTTTTTTTCCTCCGATTAGCTTGTGCAGTTATATGAATCTATTTTCGGGGTGTATGATGAAATTTGTTTGACCTTGAAAAATATTGCATCAGATTTTTATCATGCCCAGACACTATTGTCTCAACTGTCGATTAGTTGTCCTACAGCCATTGTCTGCGATGCATGTTACTTCAAGGAAGCATACAAAAATTGTACACATACACACTGGCAACTTGTGGATATTATTATTATAACAGAATTATTTGTTTTGATTAATTTGCACCCGGGTGTATATACGATTAGTAATTGTTCAAACGTAAGAGCCATATTTCCGTGTTTGTGTGAGAGTAGTGTGTAAGGGTATTTGCCTCATACCCCACTTGTATGGGCTGGGCACAAGGCCTTGTTTTAACGTGGGCCCACCCACAAGCCGAAGCTCATGGGTGGAAAGAACAAAAATTGCGTCGATCCCTTCAGCATTTTCCCTCAAGGGGGGGCGCCTCAGGCGCTGGGCAATAAACCCAGCCCTGCCCACAAAGGGGCAAGTATTGCCTGGGGGATGGCCCTCTGGGATCAACGCTAATAATTGTACTTTAACCCGGTCCGTGGCCGAAGCACACTGGAGGGGATTAGGTAAGTCTCAAAGCACAGAATCTGGAACAGATACTACACTTTGATCCCACCCATAGGTAAGAGTAGTGTTTTAGTGTAAGATTCTTAAGTGATCAAATTTATTCCTCTTCCTGATCGGAAAAATTAAAAATTAAAAATGATGAACTAAATATAATACTAAATTTCTTCAACATCCAAGATTCCTTTTGTTGTTGGCATTCCGTCTACGAGAAACAATGTAGTAGTGTCCAATCTTTCCTTTTTTTTTTTTTTTTTTTTAAACTACTCAGCCTGGGCGGGTTTATATGGAGGATTAACTGTTGCCCAAGCAGCTCTCCCCACACTACCGCTGTGATCCAAAGGAAAGGTAAGGTACCAATGCAGTTTGGCAATAATAGTGTCGCAGGAGTTGATGGTAGCACTGGATTTCAACATTCCTCCACCTTAGGGACTCCGGCTCCTGATTTGTTTTTGGGGTTTACTCCCCTAATTCCTTTTATATACAATGGACACACACACACACACACACACTCCTATCTACTAAATAAACAGCAATCTGTCTTTCTGTGTATAAACACTGCCTACACCAGTGATCCAATCATGATGAAACTTTACACATGTTAAGCTAATATTCAGAAACAGGACTGGCTAAGTGGATTTCAAAAAAGATCAATAATGGAACCTGTGGAGACAACTATACAATGGAGGAGGAAAGAGAAGACATTTCAGTGAGTGAGGGGGAAGGGGAGATACTATTACTTTTAAACCCTCCCTCCTACTACTTCCCTTCTGACTGAGTTTGTTGAATACGTTTAATACTCTTTGAGCTCAAAGTACCCTGGCTTTTCCCCACTGAATTTCATTCAGCTTTTTTTCAAGCTGGATAAAATTATGGCTGTGAAGCGGCCATGTTTTCCATTCCTCTAATACGCCAGGCATATGTGAATAATTTTATTTATTTTGTTATTGTCCAAAAATAACTACAATGTTTAAATTACAAAAATACTTATAGTACCATGTACTCGTTTGGTTACCTCATTTTAAGAATTACACTCTTCCCTTTAGAGGTACCTGATATTTTTTTTACAATATCACAATTTTTCCTTACGGAGACCCCCCCCCCTTTTTTCAACGTACATGCCCGGTACCTAAACTTTGACACCCCCCACCCCAACTTGAATAACGTTGTTGATATTGTGTCTCACTCACTTTCAAAACATAGTATTATTGTGCTATTGGTAAATAAGTTAACATGAACAAATGTTCATTGTAACATTTTAACAATAAGCAAGCACATCGATCGATAGGTAATCAAATCAATATAAGATTTAAAAAGTGTGAACTTAAATTTAGTCGGATACTATGTAACCCGGGCAAGATCATGAAAATACGGCTAGTAACAAAAAATGTTGGCAAAATTAGAAATTAAGAAATAAATTAAAAGTAAAAATATCTTTCAAAATTTGTCTATTTGTTGGGCACATGGCGCAATGGATATAGGCGTTGTATTAATACTATTTCTAAGTGACAATCAATCTCCATTGCAGGTTCAATCCTGGCCAAGGGTGATAATAAGAGAATACTTAACACAGCTAAACACTTGTATCCAGTCATGGTTAATGGAAGGAGAACAGTCTATCCCAGTCGATTGAATAATGGTTTCAGTTCGAAGTTCCGATTACAGCATAAAATTTCCCAAGTTCAAAGAGTAGGTTTTCGAGTTCAACAAGAAATACCTGAAGAAGGCCAGAGGGCAAATTGGTTGAAACATTGTGTAGATAACAATAAAGACGAGGACAATAGTTCGAATAATCCAAAATCTTTCAAAATGACGAGAAAATTTAAATTAAAATTGTTGAAAAGAACCTGATCTGTTTTCTGGAATTTTTTTTTTTTATGAAACCTGTTTAAATAAAGCTTGCCTAAATATAGTGCTACTTCAGTGGTTCACAAAATGGGTGATGCCACTCCCTGTGGACAGTGGAAAGATCGGGAGGGGGGGGGGTGAAGCAAAAAGGGCAATGGAGAGGGAGCAACAGAGTAGCATTAAGAACACACAATAAAGAATTTGTTGTTTTTTTTACAAAAAACTAAATGACAAAATATGTCATAAATACTAAAGTAAAGGAACACGTATGCAGTTTATACAGAATAAAACGGGCATAAGAATTGTAAATGAATGCATAGTTTTGTTACATAAGTAAAGTCGTCGGGGCAGCCTAAAGTCGGTATCAGCCAATCAGCGAGGGAGTCTATCCCCTTTTCACAAGCGCAAGACCAAGGAGATTATTTTAGCGTATGAGGTGGAGTGCCACACCTACTGTCAGCTCCTTACTTTACCGTACAGATCCTTGTGCTACTCATACGCTGAGTTGACGAGGACCGGTATCAAACTAGGAACCTTGTGGTTTCTAGCCGAACACTCTACCGACTGAGCTAACTCGGCCCTAAGTATGAATGTCTGCTGACGTCTAATTCACAATATGTACCATGGTACACCAGTTACCACATGGCGTTGTTTTCAATTTGAAGCATACAAAAAAAAAAAAAGTGTGTTCACATTTGTGTATGAGGGGTGTTAGGAATCCAGTGTGAAGCTGAGGGAGCGCTAGCATGATAAAAGTTTGAGAACCATTTTGTTACTTTATGGCAGGAGGGTGATAAAGAAATGAAAAAAAAAAGAATGACCCAGTCAGCCAAAAATCTTAATTGTGGGTCAATAAATAAATAAATGGATCCCACACACAGAAAAATGGAGTAAGGGATTATAAGACCAGACAGTGTGTCGGTCATCCTCAAAGGAGTTCCCTTTGAAGTTGAGGAAAATGGTCTGCGTGTAATTAAATCTATGGATTTTTATCTGTTAGGGCCTCATCTATGGATTAAATAAATAAAGTAAAATTTATCCCACACACAGATGGAGAAAAGGATTAAAATTCCAGCTAGTGTGGCGGCCAACCTTAAAGGAGTTCCCTTTGAAGTTAATGAAAACAGTGAGGGTTAAATCAAATCTAACGACTTTTACGTGAAAAGTTTCAAATAAGAAACTATCAGACCTGGAATCTTCTAGAAACAACCAGATTAATAACCTTTTAATTACTTCTTTGAATATATATAGAGAGAGGATCATGTCTCGATATAGGGAGAGTGGAGTTGAGTCTAGCAGTCCATTAGGACAAAATGTGGTTTTATTTTTTAGAAAATAGATTTATATAGACACTATTTAAACTGTTATTATTTGTTCCAGAGTCATTTATCCATGACTTGCCTGGAGGCACTATATGTGTAGGCATTCAGAGGATGGGAATAAAACTGTATACATAAAAATATGTCTCCGTGTTGTTTCTTGATTAAAAGAAAACAAGATGGAACCCAGACGTATACATCCCCAACCAATGAAAAGAAACAAGCTCCAATACAAAGAACGGAGAAACAGAAACCACGCTATGACCCCGACTGAAGAAATCTGGGTAATTTTCACCTTTAGTTGTTAAAATTCCTAGCATAAAATTGTGCGTGCGCATTATCTGAAATGAACTTAATTGTTATTAAGAACACATTTTATGATATTTTTGTTTTAAAGCATGCAGTTGTATTGTTTTCAAAAAGTTTCTAAGATTTGTGTATTTTGCAAGGACACTTTCAAAATGGCTACCGGCTTGTTTCAAAGTGAAAGTCAGTTGGTTAAATTCCTAGCATAAAATTATCTGAAATTAACTTAATTGTTATTAAGAACATATTTTATGATATTTTTTGTGTTAAAGCATGCAGTTGTATTGTTTTCGAAAAAGTTTCTAAGATTTGTTTATTTCGCATGGAGACTTTCAAAATAGCTACCGGCTTGTTTCAAAGTGAAATTCAAGGGAGGTTACTCCAATTGCCTTATTTGCTAGGAATTTTGACAACTAAAGGTGAAAATTACCATGAATATAATATGTCACCAGTGATATCACAGCGATGATAGAATCACATGAAGATAAATGGATAAAGCATCTCCAAACACTGACCCTGAATGGCTTTAATAAGCTTAACAATCCTCAAAACACCACTTTGAAATAGAATGGACAGATTTGAGGTGATACATAAACCCCTAAATAAACATATGCCAGAAGAAGCAGTCAGAGATAATTTGAAACACAACCAGCCTATGCTTATATATACCTCCTAAATAGAGAACTCAGTCGCAGGTGTCTACAATAGCAGACTGGAGTGGTAGTACCTGTTAGGGTCCCATCTATGGCTTAAATAGAAAAAAATGAGTTTTAAAAAATTTGTTTAAAAAAATTGAGTTTAAAAAAAAACTTTGAATGCCCATCAAGCATGAATAGACCAAAACATCTGCGGCATAAAATAACCCAATAAGGGTTGACATGCCGTAAAATCCAAGATAATGGTCAGTTGAAGACATATGGATACCAAGAAATAATTTTCATTCCACAAATGAATATGCTATGACACCAGTGTAGTTTTCCTCACTTTTATAATAGCAGACCAACTTCTTTAAAATCTTTTTTTTTTTAACTTTAAAACAACTTGAAATAGGCATGGCAGTTTTGGGGTGACACATAAACACCTAAATAAGCCAATAAGCATAGCAGGCTAATTTGAAATATCCTCCTGTCAAGCTTAATATTATGAAAAATTCATTGGCCAGCTCACTTTACTCAAGATATATAAAAGGTGAGTTGAAGATACTTGGATACCAGAAAACAATTTTCATTCAACAAATGGACATGCCACGTCACCAGGGCAATTTTCCTCACTTCTCTTATAGTACATCAACTCATTTAAAAAACTTTCCTTTTTTTTTTTCTCCACAAAAAATTTTTCTCCTGACGATGACCTAAGGTTGGAACGAGTTGAGAACAATCAAAAAAATAAATATAAATAAAAAATATTCCTATTTGTCTTATCACTTTTGTTCATTTTATATATATATATATATATATATATATATATATATATATATATATATATATATACAGGGGGTCCCAAAATAATGTATACACTCTTTTTTTTTTGTATTCTTTCTCTTGTATCAATCTTATTTACGAGTCAAAATACATATATTGAATAAGTTATAATGATTCAAAGAGTGTATACATTATTTTGGGACACCCAGTATATAATGTGCATATATATATATATATATATATAATGTGTGTATATGTATATATATGTGTGTATATATATATATATATGTGTGTGCATATATATAATATGTATATGCATATATATAATATGTATATGCATATATATAATATGTATATAGATATATATATATACATATACATATAATGTGTTTGTGTGTGTATATATATATATATATATATTATATGTATATGTATATATATATATCTATATATATATATATGCATATATATATATATATATATATAATGTGCATAAATATATATATATGTGTATGTATATATATATAAAATGTGTGTAGTCACTCTTCAATACTATGGGGTTGGATCGGAAGTTAAAAAGTTGCAATAGAGAGGGACAACCGCCATCGAGAGATGTCCCCCCCCTCCCCAAAATAAAGCGCACACACACATACATATCCGTCTATGTTTAAAGCATTATTGTGATGTGTCCTGTGCAGCATTAGCACAACATGTTCTGTGTTCAAGTCCTCTTATAGGTAACTTCTCGGTTTTGTCTTCTTGATACGCCTCATTAAGCAACAGGCAAGCAAAATCCCAAAGATCTGAAAAATAAAAGTTGAAAAATTATAAAAAGTGGTAAAAATTAAAGGTTAAATCGAACTTAACGGACCTAAATTCCACCATTTAACTTTGAACCACATATCTTTGAGAATCTGTGTTACCCCTCAAAGATACATGGTTCAAAGTTAACTGACCTGAAAAAAGGTTAAAGTTTTTAAATAAAATAACTGGTGCATTATATATTTTATTCATTAATATATCAACACTGAAAATTTCATTAAATTTGGTTAATTCCCTGATTTTTGGGGTTTTTTTCTTTCGGCAGGGTGTCATACAATGGTGGACTTTAGGTCCATTACATTCGATTTAACCAAATTAAATTTTTGAAAAGTGCATCACTCATCCCACCCTCACATCTACAACTCCCACGTCAGATGATTTTGTTTATATATTCACCCAACCCCTCCGCACAAGTAGGATGTGACATGAGGTCAATTTCTTAAGCGGAGTTTAACAGGTTTGAATTCAGAGTTTTCCTTCTCCAAGACTGGTTGTTTAACCAAGGTTAAAGAACCCAGTCTGCCCTATTATTTACCTTTAAGCAACATAATCTAAGTCCAACAACAAATAGATTTGCCACACTACCCTAACACACACACACATTATATACATATATATATTTGGTTAGTAAGTGTGGAATTCAGAGGGGTAAGTCAGTGATATAAGAAATACAAAGTGCTCAATAGTAAGTAGAGCAAATTTATCATAAAATGGGTACAAGAGATAACCGACTCGAGTTTCACCATAATGATCTTCAGGGTTAAATCCACTGAATTAATTGAGACACCGATTAATAGCAGTCGATGTCTCAATTAATTCAGTGGATATAACCCTGAAGATCATTATGGTGAAACTCGAGTAGGTTATCTCTTGTACCCATTTTATAATATATATATATATATATATATATATATATATATATATATATATATAGAGAGAGAGAGAGAGAGAGAGAGAGAGAGAGAGAGAGAGATTAGATATTTTTTATTGGAGAAAGGAAAATAAAGTGCTCAATTATAGGTATATATACATATATAACTGAAATTAAAATTCATTGTAATGTTTTTTACATTGGCCTAATGATAAGTTGAAACCAATGGTAACAATTGCCTTTTAATTGTATTGTACCCTATAACAAATAAATATACAGTAGGTATGTACAAAGATGATGTTCACAAAACCTCTACTAATTAAAATATTTTTCATCTCCAGGTAAAGTGAAAATTTTATCCCAACTTACCTGTAAGCAACATAATCCGAGTCCAACACTGCCGATAACAAATAGATTTTCACGGAAAAATTCTTCTAATTTTTGAGCACAACCCTAGAAAAAGAAAAATGAAAAAAAATCCATCATTTAAATTTTATTTTTTAATTATCTTCACAAATATAAATCAAATCTCTATTTTTGCTCAAAAACCAAGCCCTGGTGTTATTTAATGTGTATATATATTTACTTTGTTGTTAATTGTTTTATTTTCGAACTTTCCTCCGAACATACATATACACACAACTGCACTTTATATATGTATAGATTACATTTGGTGTATAGATTACATTCGGACATACATACACAAACTGCCCTTTATATATGTATTACATTCGGACATACATACACACAACTGCCCTTATATATGTATAGATTACATTTGACATACATACACACAACTGCCCTTTATATATGTATAGATTACATTAGGACATACATACACACAACTGCCCTTTATATATGTATAGATTACATTTGGACATACATACACACAACTGCCCTTTATATATGTATAGATTACATTTGGACATACATACACACAACTGCCCTTTATATATGTATAGATTACATTTGGACATACATACAAACAACTGCCTTTTATATATGTATAGATTACATTTGGACATACATACACACAACTGCCTTTTATATATGTATAGATTACATACATACTGCACTTTATATATGTATAGATTACATTAGGACATACATACACACAACTTCCCTTTACATATGTATAGATTACATTTGGACATACATACACACAACTTCCCTTTACATATGTATAGATTACATTTGGACATACATACACACAACTGCCCTTTATATATGTATAGATTACATTTGGACATACATACACACAACTGCCCTTTATATATGTATAGATTACATTCGGACATACATACACACAACTGCCCTTTATATATGTATAGATTACATTTGGACATACATACACACAACTTCCCTTTAGATATGTATAGATTACATTTGGACATACATACACACAACTTCCCTTTACATATGTATAGATTACATTTGGACATACATACACACAACTGCCCTTTATATGTATGATTACATTTGGACATACATACACACAACTGCCCTTTAGATATGTATAGATTACATTTGACATACATACACACAACTGCCCTTTATATATGTATAGATTACATTTGGACATACATACACACAACTGCCCTTTATATATGTATAGATTACATTTGGACATACATACACATAACTGCCCTTTAGATATGTATAGATTACATTCAGACATACATACACACAACTGCCCTTTAGATATGTATAGATTACATTCGGACATATATACACACAACTGCCCTTTATATTTATGTATAGATTTGCTTGAAGCATTACATAATGTATGTTGTTGTATTTTTATTCATTTTTATTTTTTGAAGTCGATTGCAATGCTGTAATTGTCTAAAGTCTTATGAAAAAGCAAGAAGCAGGCGATATCCCACACAAACAGTCACAGATGCAGACTTTGCTGATGACCTTGCACTTCTTGCAGATACACCGGCACAGGCTGAGTCACTGCTAGATAGCTTAGAGGAGGCAGCAAAGAATATCAGCCTCTATGTGAACTCCGATAAAACAGAGTTCATGAGTTTCAAAAAGAAAGGCAACATCTCCACACTCAACGGCAAGCCTCTTAAGCCAGTAGAACAATTCACATACCTGGGTGATAATATCTCTTCCACAGGGAGCGATGTTAATACACAGATAGAAAAGGCATGGTCGGCCACAAATAAATTATCATTCATATGGAGGTCCGATCTCCCTGACAAGCTGAAGCAACAGTTCTTCCAGGCTGTGGTTATATCAGTGCTGCTATATGGCTGCACCACTTGGACCCTAACGAAGCGTCTTGAAAATAAGCTAGATGGGAGCTACACAAGAATGCTGCGTGCAGTCTTGAACAAGTCGTGGAAACAGCACCCCACAAGGAAGCAGCTGTACGGTCACCTGTCCCTCATCTCACAAACTATCCGCGTGAGACGAACAAGGCATGCAGGACACTGCTGGAGAAGCAAGGATGAACTCATAAGCGACATTCTCCTGTGGAAGCCAACACATGGACATGCAAGTGTGGGGCGCCCATCAAGGACCTACATTGACGAGCCATGCAAAGATGCTGGTTGCTCCACAGAGGAGCTCCCAGGTGCAATGAATGATAGGGAAGGTTGGCGAGAGATTGTCATGGATATCTGTGCTGCATGCGCGACATGATGATGATGATCTTCATCATCTGAGATATTTTCAATATGAACACGGTGTTGTGTGTTCATATTTCTAGATGTGTTATAAACACAGGCTTCACATGGGAAGAGACATGACTCCAGTTTTTCAAATCAATTTCATTCAATTTTTTGGACCATATTACCTTTAGGCACCCTTTTTGATCTTGATTAAGAAAGGACATGTTTTTCATTTACACCGTCAATATCTGGTTGTTTGTTAGGGGTTAGTTAAAAAAAAATCAAAAAATCGTCTGTTAAAACAACTGGATATTGACGGCATAAATGAAAAACATGTCTTTTCTTAATCGAGATCAAAAAGGGTTGCCTAAAGGTCATATGGTCCAATTTTTTGTTAATACTAAAAATCCATTCAATGTTAAATTCTAATCTACTGTTAAATTGAGTTAAAATTTAGATAAAATCAATTTTTTTTTTTAAATTTAAATATGTATTTAATATGCATGATACTTGAAAATATATGTAAGTATTTAAGTTTTAATGTAATAAAATATTATATTGAATTAGAAAGACTAATGAAACTAAATAAGAATGCAGATAAAAAGATAGAACAACTGAAACTTACTCTTCCATCACTCTTGTCTTTCATTGCAAAATTTTCCTAATTTATTTATTTAGTTAAAATTAAATTAAAGAATAAAATTACAGTTATTTCTTCTTGTTAATGGATTTCTTTTAAGATTTATCCCCGATATTTTTGCTCTTACTTTATCTTAATAAAACCAAACAATTAGAAATCAATAATACTAAGCACATATTCATTAAAATCAAATTTTTAATATCAATATGAAAATGAGCCTTTGCGTACACATTGTAAACCGCTATGTGGTTGTATATATAAATACAATTGCATACGATTAGTTTGTAGATAAGGCTAATAATATTAATAATGTAAAACAATTTTATTAATAATCGATGTTTGGTTTGGTTTGATTTTGTTTTACGGCATATCAACCTCATTGGGTCATTTAATGCCAATAAAGTTTTGAAATAAATCAATTCTTAATGGATAATACAATTTTTTTATAAATACATTTTTCTATTTAACCCATAGATGGGACCCTAACAGGTACTACCACTCCGGGTCAGAGTGGACCAGAGAACAATGGTGATGAAGGGGTGCTTCACATTCCCCAAACCTCCAAAACTGGAACCTCACCATCAGATAGAGTTTAACGTCATTCCCAGGACATGTAGACCCTCAGCCACCGCCTTCTAGCACCCATATGATAAAAAGGGGTTGGGGGTTGCCATAAGGGCAATAGGGTTGGGAAAATCATATAGGTGCTAGGGCTTGACATGACCAGCCGATTGATCGGAGGGGGCCTCTCCGACCACCCGTCTAGCCCAAGATAGGGCCAAAGTGGAGTATTGCAGGTCATGAACTGCTCATCCACCTGGGCTCTATCCTTAAGCATCACGGGTCGCCACCCACGGCCAACAGGTGGCCCTATTGGGGGAGTCTTACCCCTCTGCAGTCTGTGCATTCTAACGCCCCAGCCGACAGGGCGTTAATCGAGGTTTAAATAAAAACAAAATCATGGATAATGTGACATAAATAATTAATTGGTTACAGACAGATAAACACACAATCTCCATTATAATAAGATATTCAGTGTTTAATTCTTTTAATGTTTTGGCAATTATTTCTGCATTGCAATAGTCTTCATAAAATAGTCTTCATAAAATAGTCTTCATAAAATAAATAAATGAAACATAATAAAATATTTTGGTTATTTCCTATAAGTCTAACATGATCAAAGGGGAAGTGTTACATAATCTATGCGGTTGCATAAGATTATTGTTAATCCCCTGTAATTCTGAGGGGATGACCCTTTTCATACCATGGCCGGGTACTTCCATGGAAAATTACAGAAGCCCGCCAAAATATGTGAAGTCACGTGGGACTTGTTCGGTCGCCAGTTTGCAGTTAGACGTCAGGCAGAGCAGTCGGCCATTTTAGGTCCTGCCTAAAACTGGAACTCACGTGCGCTATGTTAGTTAGAGGATTATGAATAGTTAAGGAAATAAAAGTTTGGATAATTAATATGTTCTTGTGGTTAATGAATGTCTTGGTAACAAGACTAAGAAATGACGACCAGCCTGCAAGAACATAGCAAAAGAAAGTCCAGACCTTAGCAGATCCGAGACGCTAGACGCTAGACCAGACCAAGTTAAGATGATAGAATACCAAAGACGATCAGAAGAATAGACGGCCAAAGAGATAGATGTCCAAGAAATAGAAGTAAAGAAGAAGAGGTATGCAACATTATAATTATTTAGTGCCAGTGAAGAAGGCGCAATGCAACAGAAGAACTCTTGACTGATAAATTATTTATTTATTTTCCCATTAAACTAACCCTAAACCCTAACCCTAACCCATCTTCTTTTTTCCTAGTAAATCAATAAATAAATAAATAATTTATCAGTCAAGAGTGGTTCCCCTTTGATCAAGTTAGACTTATTGGAAATAACTAATATTTCATTATATTAAAACTTAAATACTTACACCTGGAGGACACACATATTATTGCTAGTCAAAATAATACACATCATAATGAAAATAATATATTGGAAAGTGCAATAGACTCCAGGGGAGATCACTTTGAAACTTGTGTTGCATACTGGGCTTTTCACAGTACCAAATCTATACAACGTTGTATACCCTTCTTACTTCTTTACTCTGGTCGTATTTTCTTCTGGCCAGCTTTGGTTCTATCTTCTAACATCTTGGTCTGGTCTCTTCTAAGGTCTGGTCTTTCTTGTATGGGGATTTCGGGTCTGGTTTCTGTTAGGGATCACTCCTTATCAGAAGCCCTGTGTCATTGTTAGTTTTTAGGTAATAAACACAAGACTTCGATTTACGTTGATGTTACTTTATTTCCAAATCCCCAAACCAGACATTCTGTGCAGTCAGACTTACATGTTGCTAGCTTAACTTCTAACTTCTAACTGACTTAAACTTACTATATCCTTAAACCGGAAGAGGGCCTTCTATGGGGGTTCCGGTTCTCACGATTCATCCCCGCAAGGCAAGGTCAGAGTGAGGTCAAGTGCTGTCACTCACTCTCAAGGCCATCAGCTGCACTAATTGCCATAAGGATTTCTACACTACCTTAAAAATGTATTAGGGATCCAATAATTATGTAACACTTGTAATTTGTAGTTTGGATTTGAAATGAAAATTTTGTGATGCCAGTCCTGTAAATTTTCTGACATACCCCATATTCTTGTTAGTCAAAATAATGCATATAAATCCTCAAAAATTCAAAAAGGATATTAGGTTATTTCCTAGTTGAGTAACATAATATTACAGGGTGACCCAGAAAAAACAAAACCCACAAATTTTGAAATAAAACTGTTAATTTTAATTTTTTTTAAAGTTTAAGTCCAACAAGGGTTAGGGTTGGGTTTAGGGTTAGTTTAATGGGAAAATAAATAATTTGGGTTCTGTTTTTTCTGGGTCACTCTGTAATATGTTACTCAACTAGGAAATAACCAGATATTAAATAGTTTTTTTACTTACTTTATGATAAATATTCGATGGATGGTCCCTGGTGGCACATAGGTAACTTGGAGTTTTACAACAACTGTCAGGTGCTTTGTTTAATGATTCTGTGTCTTCACGTAACCATCTGCTATGTCTCCAATCTTTGAAGGAACCGGCACCACAACAATGGAACTAGAAAATCGAAGAATTGCAAAAATAAAAATAAAAATTTTAAAAAAATTTTTCAAATTGAAATAGATCACTAAGTAGGCCTGAGCCTATTCTAGTAGTGACCAGGTTTGAATTCAGAGTTTTCCTTCTCATAGACTGGTTGCCTAACCAAGGTTAAAGAGTCCAGATTGCCCTACTATTTACCCATAGCTGGAGGGAGAATAGCTGGATTCATACCTTTCCCAAGGGTATTAGCACTATGTGAACTGTGGCTTCGTCCAAGAATTGAACTCAGGTCGACGAGTCCATTTCCTGTGACTCTAACCAGTACACCACCGTGCATTTCTCTGAATTAGTACAAGGGGGCGGGGGGCATTCTTAATACCAAATTTCCCTTGTTGGAAAACTGACTTCATGGAACATCATTCCACATAATATTTCGGGGGGGGGGATATTTTACGTTTATTTCTAACACCTAAAAGTGATTACCTTGTACACTTTAATAAAGAAAAAAAAATTATGTAATAATAAAAAGACCTATTGTTTTAGGGACTTGTTAGATAAATGTGTTCTTAATAACAATTAAGTTCATTTCAAATAATGCACAAGCACAATTATGAATACATTTTATGATATTTTCGTGTTAAAACATGCAGTTGTATTGATTCAAACAAATTCCTATTTTCAATGTAGATTTATGGTGAAATGAAGATGGCCAACCAAAATATACGGCTTCCTCAAAGTGAAACAAACAAGGAGAGGTTACTCTCATTTATGTAACTAATGTTCAGATTACCTATATATATGTATATAAGATTTTTGGATGTTTGTTTATTTTAGAAGCATTGTTGGATAAAATATATATTATTATTTATACTTTTGCTTGAAGGCAATTACAATGCGTATATCACATAAAATTCGATAATTATAGATGATAATAATGACAAGTGAATTTCGGTAAAGAATTATTCGGTGTGTAGAACATAAGTATCGTGGCCGAAGCAGTATAGTTTCTGACTATCCTGCTGAAGTCCCGGTTTCGATTTCTGTCGGAGGGAAATCGTTAGTATATATCGCTGATGAGACTTAATAAAGTTGAAATAGTCTGTACGATGTTCTACACACAGAATAATTCTTTACCGAAATTCACTTGTCATTATTATCTTCTATAATTATTGAATTTTATGCGATATACGCATTGTAATTGCCTTCAAGCAAAAATATAAATAATAATATTATATATATATATATATATATATATATATATATATATCCCCACGCACACATATATATATATAGAGATATGTGTATGTGTGTGAGTGTGTGTATGCATACATACATACATATATGAACAAATTGAACTCTTTAACGTTGGAATGGCAACTCATCTAAGAGAAGAAAAAAACTCCTTTATTGATTTAATATACGTACTGTGGTTTGCATTTCATCAACGGCCGTCGTCTTTTCCGTGTCAAAATAATAGTTTTCTAACATTGTGTTGTTCAGAGTGCGCTTAATTTCTTCATGAATCTGAAATGAAAAAAAAAAAAAGAAAGATTTGTGTAAATTTGCAGAAGGGTTTTTTTTTTTTAAATAAAGTCCCCCCCCTCTCTCTCTCTCTCTCTCTCTCTCTCTCGTGTTTGAATATTTATAACTAATAATGTTGTTTGAATTTGTTTACTATGATGTTAGAGTGTAGGACATTAGTCACTGTGCGATGGGGACTCTCCCATCAAAGAAAAATAAATGATGGTGTAAGAAAGAAGAAAGAAAGAAAAAAGAAAAAGAAATTATGATTTAGAAAGAAAGAAAGAGAGACAGTAGAAGAAAAAAAGAAATAAGAAAGAAAAAAAGAAATAATTTCTTTTTTTCTTAGCAAAAAGAGGAAGATGATGGTATAAGAAGGAAATAAAGAAAGAAAGAAGAAAAATATGAACTTGTTGGTGATATATACACCCCCCCCCCGCCACAGCCTGATGTTAATCATGTATTGTAATATTGTAATTTTGAAACTCCAATATGCTAGCTTTTTTTATTTTATATTAAAAAGTGCATTCAAGCCATTAAATTTGTTGCCAAATGCACTGTACCAAAAAGGGTTAAAAATATATATATATATTGCAATTTATAAAAGACAATGAAAGAGTTTTTCATGATACTTACTGCTCCTTCGTACATGTAGGCCAAAACACCAGCAAGTGCTTCCAAGAGGGAAAATCAGGATTACTCGCGTAAGAACAATTGTACGAAATTTGGAAAAATAAAAAGGCATTAATGAGTTGTTCAAAAGGCTTTCATTCTTAAACCAAGTACTTTCGGTTCTTTCTAAACCATTTTCACAGACTGTTATTATTTGTCTAAAGAAGTGTTTATTTTTAAATTCTAACGTGGCCGTCCAGCAAAAACATACATCGAGCAACTCTTGTGCAGATACTGGATGCTGAGCAGGGGACTCGCAGGGGCAAATAAATGATAGGGATGGTTGGCGAGAGATTGTCATTCATACATGTAGGCTAAAACCACCAGCAAGGAGATTGAGGATTAAGAACAAGTGTATTGAAATTTGGAAAAATAAAAAATAAAATCCGTTCATTTTTTAATTGATTTTGGATTATTGAACACAATTATATGACTCGTCGTTCAAGTTTCAATTTCTAGACGAAGATGTGGCATTTCACATAGCGCTAATACCTCTTGGGAAAGGTATGAATCCATATATTCTCCCCCCCCAGCTATGGTAAAATAGTAGGGCAGACTGGGCTCTTTACACCTTGAGTAGGTAACTAGTCTAGGAGAGGGATAACTCTGAATTCAAAATTCCTGAGGTCGGTCGTTGATTGGGTTTGTGGTATCCTGATGTGCACCAATTCTTTTCTATCGACTGTACCAAAAAGTGCGGATGGTCCTACACAAGCCTTCACCACTATAACAAAATCACTGTGTTGGTTGTTCACTGAATGAACACTCATCGTCGAAAACCGACGAGAGAGTCCATTTTATATATATATATATATATATATTCTTCATGTTGGTGGGATCAAGAACGTAGGTCAAAAAGGAGTAAAAATTGTTTTGTATGCAAAGCAGGTACGGAATCTGTTGATGAGGAGGGCCTCGAGTACAGCCAGGTGCAACTCGTTAGTTGAGGGTGCCAAAATGGAGAACATTGCAGGTTTATATGCTGCAGCACAATCAGGAATTGTCCAACAGGTGTCACCCAATTGGTGGAAGGTGAATATGGTTTGCTTGGTGATTAGTTTGGTTTGTTTTGTTTTACGACATATCAACCTCAGTGGGTTATTTAATGCCGATAAAGTTTTGAAATAAATCAATTTTTAATGGATAATACAATCCTTCAAGGCCCGGCTGCAACTTATAAACACCATTTTGGTTTCTACACTACTGTAAATAAGTGTTAGGGTAACTAACAATTATGTAACAATACAAATTTGTTTATAACTCATGCTTTTTTCTATTAACCCATAGATGGGACCCTACACATACTACACTCTCCGGGTCAGAGTGGACCAGGGAGCAATGGTGATGAAGGGGTGCTCCACATTCCCCAAACCTCAAAACTGGAACCTCACATACAGATAGAGTTTACACATCCCAGGACATGTAGACCCTCCAGTCACCGCTTTAGTACCCATATGATAAAAAGGGGTTTGCTTGCCATAAGGGCAATAGGGTTTGGGGCAATCATATATAGGTGCTAGGGCTTGACATGCCAGCCGATTGATAGGAGAGGATTTGCTTAGTGGAGAAGAGTTGGTCAAAGTTATTGTTGCGGATAAAAGATAGAATGTGAAATTATATTTTTCATGAAGTCAATAAGACAAAAATAGGATTAATTCCTTTTTACTGATTTTAACTTGGAAATTATCACAATGATATCAGGCTGGATTGGCTGTTGTGTATTTGCTAAAGCTTATTGGCATCTGAATACTTTTGCCCCATCACAATAATTATTGTTGTCCAATATTTGGCTGTTGTAAAGATAATGACTCAAGTGAATTGTAATTATAAAAAAAAAAGCAATCCTTAAAAGAAATTGGAAGATGAAGTCTAAATTAATAGTAATGATAAATCCCTTCATTTTAAAGTTTCAAATAAATAAAAATGTGGTAAGCATATTACTCCCATTAATTCATTTATATGTGCCAGAGTTGGGAATAACATTGAATTAAAATCAAAATTGTGAAAGGCAAAATGTCATTCTTTGCTGTTTCAGTTGTTTGGTTTTACAGCATATCAACCTCAGTGCTGATAAAGTTTTGAAATGAATTCATTCTTAATGGATACTCAATTTTTCTTGTATATTATAAAGTTATATTATAGATATTTCTATGAATTTCTTGGACCAAATGACTTTAGGCATCCCCTTTTTAACTCGATTGAGAAAGGACATGTTTTCATTTACACCGTCAATATCCGGTGTGGTTATTAAACAGACAATTTTTTAGATTTTTTTTTTTAAATTTAAACTAACCTCTAACCTAACCCTAACAAACAATAGATATTGACAGGTTTTGGAATTTTTTGGTAATAAGATGTTCACTTCTAATTATAGACTCGCCTATAACATGTGACCAACCTATTGACCACCACTGGCAGTAATTCTGCTGCTGATGATTATATTTATACTGGGCATTCTAACTTGCTACTCACAACGTACTTGTATCTTCGTGGATGACGGGATCATAGGATTATTCACTGGTCCTTTGACACTACAGTAGGATTTCATAACTCAGGACTTATTCACTTAGGCAAAGGATTCTATAACTGCAGGACTTACGTTACTTATTTACTTTTAGTTCTGTTTACAACGACCAAGGATGGTGGCCAGATACTTAACGAACGGTGTAAATGTAGAAACATGTCCTTTCTAATTGTGTGATCAAAATGGTGACTAAAGTTGAATATGGTCCAATTTTCTTAATTACGAATATGAAATAAATCACATTAAAAAGAAATTAAAATCTTCAAGGAAAAAAAAACGGCAAAATGCGCCATTCATGTACAGATGCATTATATTATACTTACCAGCAAAAGTACAGAATTCGGATATCTTTGTGGCCGCTCCCGCAAGCAATCTCTAAGTCATCCAGACAATAAATGATCATTCCCTGGCCGCGCGCAGGAGAAGGTTAACGTACGCACTGAGAACGTTTCCATTCTCTTTCATGACAGATCTACGTAGTGCGACTCGTTTCTATCGTGATTACCAGTTCCTATAGGGCACGAAGTATCAATAACGATCCAGAAAACCTGAAAAATGATTCTTTAAAGATATTTCAATATTACAAGTAGGAAATGGCTTTTGAATTAGTCGACTTCGTTTGTCCCGACTCATCTTTTTTGTGTGTAGCAAAAATAAAACGTTTCAACCTCCAGATCTACTTCGGATGTTCGCTGTCTATAGATTAAAGCTAGGAATTGATACCCGTAAGCACTCATATTTTTCATACGAACAAGTTGCCTGTCTTATCAGTATCTTAACTCAAACCGCTCGGCCAGTCAGCACACTATAAAGCGAGATTTGGTTGGTTGGGTTTTACGGCATGTCAACCCCTTGGGTTTACTCTTATTGGTAATTAGGCATTCAAAAATGTTTTAATAGCCCCGGACGAGAATGGATTTTGAAAAATTTCATTCTTTAATGGATAATACCAATTGTTGTGTTTATAAACTCATGTTTATCATTTTAACACCAATAGATAGGACCTCAAGGTACTACTCACTACTTCCGGTCAAGAGTGGACCACGAGAGCAATGGGATTAAAAGGGGTGCATCCACCATTTCCCCCAAAAACCTACGCAAAACTGGAACCATCTTCACCCATTTCACGATAGAGTTTAAAACGGTCAATTGCACAGTAGTAACGATATAGGGGAAACTGCAGTGTATATCGTAATACATTCTTCTGCAGCACCATAGCCTTGCACTATGGATTAAAAGAGGGTTGGGGTTTTGGCTGTATTTAGGCGAAATAGGGTTGGGCAAAATCATTACAGGTGCGAGAAGCAGAATTTTAATCTTGATAATTTACTTAATAATAGTTTTATCATATGGTTCTATGAGTGTCAACCGTCGTTAGAAAGATTCAGTCCCATTAAGCATACACATGACTTGTCGCTGAAAATTCGCTTTCCAATGAAGGCTCTGAAAACTTTACAAGAATTTTGGGACATATATTATGCATCCACACTACACAATCACAGAAATAACAACACCATCATATATATATATATACTGTGAAATTTTGTAAGTAGGCAAATCCTAAAACATGCTTTAAGGGTAATCATTTGATCACCTATATAGGTGGTATACGAAGGGAGTACAAAAAAAAAGAGGGAGAGAAAAAATTTGTTTTATTTTGATAAAACAAGGGCTTTCGGGGCCCTTGTCTGTCGGTTTGCTCATCAAAAGTTAATACAGGCCGGAGACGACTAAAAGTCCAATTGTAAATTGTAATAATATGGGGTATTATCGTAGAGGGCGTTTTGGGAAAAAAAAAATAAAAAAAAAAAAAACATTGTTTTAAATTCCACAATTACAGTAACAGCCAGGGTCCCCAGACATCACACAGATCACATAACCATTAATAATATATAGTATATATTCTAATCAGTCTGACTCAGTTCCCAAATCAAGTCAAAACACTCCCAACTTTATCCACGCCCAATCCAATATCCAAAATTATTTCTTGCCCCACCGTCTCGACACAAAATACAACTGCAGTTGTTCTCCCTGGGTCTGTGAGAAAAAGTCCTTTAAATATACACCCCATTTCACCACATCCAGCGCTCCCTCACCATAATTTGCCATGCGCACGTGCCGACACCATGTAGCCTACGCGCGACCACCTACATCTGGGCCACTTATGGCTATTTCTTTTTCAATGATCGCCTACTAGCGCTCGACATTCTGAAGGAAGCGGGTTCGACCTCTAAGGTCAGTCTACACGCAAGGCAAAACCTAGCCTGCTTCTTCGAGAATACGGCAGTCTTCACCGCCCGCCACTCTCTCTGTCACACCAGCGTTGCATGAGGTAGGGTCTCCCGTGCTCACTACATATAAAGGTTTTTTTTTATAGTATTTTGAAGCATTGTGTGTATGTGTAATATAAAGATTTTTAAGGCAATTTACAATGCATGTGGTGTTGAAAATTATATTTAAGTTTAACTTTTTTCTTTTTTTTTTTTTTAATTCTAAAATATTTCGGAAAATAAAATTCCATCACAGGAGTTTATTGAAGTTAACTAGGTGTTTTTGTTATAGTACTTATCCCACGGCGATAATTGTAATGCAATCTGTTGTTTAAGAAGTTGAGCGAACGCTGTATAGTTTAAAAAAGTTTTTTATTAAATTAAAATTTATTAATTTTATTAAGTAACCGAAAAAGAATAAAAATTTGTCAAATAACGGCATTCCTCAACTTCTTAAAACAACAGTGATGATTACAATAGTCGCCGTGGGTAGGTACTATAAAAAAACACCAAGTACTTTCAATAACTCTGATGATGGAATTTTATTCTGAATAAATTATTTCAGAATTAAAAAAAAAAAAGTAAATAATATAATTTTCAACACATATTGCATTGTAAATTGCTCAAAATCTTATATTTTATATATATGTATATGTATGTAGAATTAAAAAAGACACATTTGCTGTTTAAACAAATTTATTTTTGATCTTTTCGTAGTTTTCTGGCAACTTTTTTAATGTGGTTGGTTGGATACTTCGTGGATAAGTTCAAGAGTTCAGGTCCCGAGTACTTTCAAGCATTCGAAGTGCCATTATCAACGGGGTGATGTGTCCAGTTTTTTTTAATTAAATTAATGTAGAGGCTGGAAGGAGAAGAAATTGGGTGAGAAAAGGTGTTATAGGCATTTTAAATGTGTGACTGCAATGGGAAATTAAATTTTTGTTTAAGAATGGTTTTGTAAAGCTTTCTAGTATTTGGAGTTTTTTTGTTTAATGTTTCTCTTTTGTGAGAATGTGTGTATTTTCCGTTAGAATCATTTCGGTAATTGTAGAGTGGGGGCAAATGAATGTAATTTTTAGGTGTCCACCAAAAACATTAAAAAAGTTGGCCAGAAAAACTCGAAAAGATCAAAAATAAAATTGTTAAACAAGAGTTGTGTCTTTTGTTTTAATTCTACATGTATAAATGAAAGAATGCGTGTCCAGATTAAACACAGCACATATATTATATAATGTATATTGTTTATGTTTATATGAACTATATAGTATATAGAATATATATATTATATATATTATATATGAGGAGAGTGATATGTTGAAACACAGTGTCTGTGGATACTATATATAATATACATAATGGAGCACTTGTTCTATAAATGGTCAAGAGTTCAATTCCTGGATGAAGTGTTACGCATTTCATATAGCGCTAGTACCCTTGGTGGAAAGGTAAATAAATTCCATCTCCCTCCACTTGGTAAAATAGCAGGGCAGACTGTGACTCTATAACCATAGCTAGGAAAAGCAAGTCTAGAAGGAAAACTCTGAAATTCAGAACCTGTTAAGGTCCGCTTAGAAAATTCGACCTTGTGTACATCCTATCGTCGTTGGATGCGGAGTGGGGTAGGCCGTGCGTTGTAGTGTGTGTGTGTGTGGGAGGATTATATATATATATATATATATTATATATATATATAAGTAAGTTAGAGTATTAATGTAATCACACTAAACAGCATGATTAATCGACTAGATATCTATGGGATCCTCATATATATATATATTAAATGAGGTATAGAATGAAGAAAGGAATAAGAATAGAAACAGATGGATAATAAAAGATGTAATTTAAGATCAATGTCACTTCACACATTGGTTTCGGTAGTATGTTCTCTGTGTGAAAGATTATTCCGCACACAGAGAAGATTCGACCGTTCATTGTCCAGAGTGAAATTTATTTTGATATCACTCTGATGAAGGTCGAATCTTCTCTGTGTGCGGAATATTTTCACACAGATGAAACTTGACGAAACAACATTGTAAGTGACATTGATTAAATTCATCTTTTTATCCATTCAGTTCTTTCTCATTTCTTTATTCATTCTTCATCATAATGTCGATCTATATTCAAATTCCATTTTTTACAGTATATATACACACACACACACACACACACCACAGTCATGGTGGATATGTTGAAGCAAGTTATTCTGTGGAGACTATATATATATATATAATATATATATAATATATATATATTCGAATTATTATGATGCTCAATACCATTAGTAGAGTAGGTGGATTTACATATTCATAGTCTTTATTTATGACATGATACTTATCTGTCATAAACACAGATTGTAGATAGATAAATAGTAGATAGATATGATATACTTCAAGTATTGTGTCCTGTTCCTTTTCAAAATGCTGAACAATGAGATACTAATCAGTTATTGTTGACCTGGACAAGAAACTCGACTGTCACCATAGCAAAGCCAGAACACAACCACACAAATACCCTTTCATTCTTTGATTACCGTAAGTAAGTCAGGTAAGCCATGTAGTCTTTCAAAATCACACTTCTGCCTTTTTTTTTTTTACAGACCCCCACTTATTCGCTAAGATCCCTTTCAAACCTGAGGGGTACCGTTTGAACATTCTAGCCCAATAACCTCACCTCCACAAAAAAAAAAAAAAAATCTTTCATGGCCATTGCGCGCTAAGCGACTTCAGTTATGCCCGTTATTGGGGCACCATGATATTACCTGTATTCTTTCGGTTTGGTTTGTTTTATTTTAATGGCATATCAACTCAGGGGTCATTAAATGCCGGGGTAGATTCAATAAGGTTATGACAAAGTCATCACTTGTTGAAACGCAACAAACTCCGACACAAGTTAGGGACAAAAACATTTATAGAACAGCAACATGAATAACAAGGTAAATAAACAATGAAGATATGATAGTGTCATAAAATAATACATAACAAAAAGTCCTGTACAAGATAATATAAAAGTACCATAATATATAGGGTACGATAATGAGGACGGTAAGAATAGATCCATGCTGTAATAAATCCTTAACGTGGCCAAGTAGCCGCCGTTGAGGGCCGAAAGCCCTTAACGTAGAAGGGGAATGACAATGTGTAACCCATATGGTCTCGTAGCGAGGAAAGAGAAGAGAAAATTTTGAATCAGCCGCTAAATACAAGGCCCTAGCGGGAAACCAGCCGACATCAAGCGGGCAGACAACCCTCAGGCAATGCGAAATTAACACCCTACAACCGGTAAGTTTTTGAAGATAAATTCATTCTTTAATCCATAAAGTACTGTTTGTATACTCTCTGTACTTCTATTATTCTTCCTGTTCATCTTTGGGTTCTTAAACGTTCTTCCTTCTAGTGTCTGGACTTGGTCTTGGGGGGACTTCATGTGCACTCATAATGTCTGAGTGGCGAGGGGCCCCCCCAAGGGTTTTTAAAAATTTCCCCAAGCTAGTAACACATTGTGGTCTCTAGGTCAAAACACTCGACCGACCAAGCTAATAATATATATAATATATAGTATATTATATATATATGTAGTGGAATATTTTATAACAGTGCTACTCATAGTTATGAGGCAAGTAAAAATAACTCCCTCCAAAATCGGTTTTCCAACATAAGAAACGCTGCGTATACCATGGAGTGGGTAAGGGGTTCCCTATTATAATCTTCTGCGCAAAACAACATTAATTCACAAGTACTGCTCCCAATTAGATGCTATTGAAAAAGCCGCAATCGATGAAAAAGTGCAGAGTTCATAAATGAGAGCATTTTATTCCATCGGGTTTAATTGTTTGATGATAATATTTCTTTGTTGGCAAAAATTGTTGGCAGTTTCGGTTGCCAAAGTTTTTCACTTCCATCTTTTACAGTCATCAATTATTGCAAATCTTTGTAATGGGTCAATTTTCAACAGTCCACCGATTGTGGTCTACAACATTTCTTTCCCTCGGTTTGCAGTGCTTAATCCCATTTGGTAAAATGTCATCAACAGCAGATATGACAATCATCACACTGATTTCAGTCCACTCTTTGTTGTATACTCTCTTACGTCTATAATTTTCTTGCCTCATCATTGGTATCTAGTTCTTCTTCTAGCGTCTGGACTTCGTCTTGGAGACTTGGTGTCTGGTCTGTCCATTGGGGATTTCTCTTTTATCAGAACCCTGTGTTTGGTAGTTTTAGATTAATAACACAAGACTCGATTGCTTTAAAGATCATATTTTATTCCCGAAATCCTCCCCACAGACTACCTGCCCGCAGATTGCAGTCGGCAAGTGCACTTAAACGCGACTTACCATTCCGTGGTTTGGTCAGTACTGAAACTTTAAAACTCTTTCTAATCTAAACCGTCTTCTCCACTGATCTCATGGTATTTCACCAGAAGAGGGATCAGGATGAGGGTCAGAGCTGTGTCCTTCATCCTTTCAAGGCCAACGGCTGGCAACTTATAAAGCCATTTTGGTTTCTACATACTGTAAATAGTGTTAGGGTACTAACAATTTGTAACAATACATTTTGCTTATAAACTCTGTTTATCTATTTAACCCAGGATGGACCCTCTAAACACGTACTACCACTCCGTGTCAGAGTGGACCAGGGAGCTATTGGAACCTCACGCATCAAGATAGAGTTTAAAACGTCATTCCCAGGATATGTGTAGACCCTCAGTCCACCGCCTTCCTAGCACCCATATGATAACGAGGTTGGAGGTTGCCAATAAGGGCAATAAGGGTTGAGGCAATCATAATGGTGCTAGGGCTTGACGTGAATCAGCCAATTGGATCGGAGGGGCCGTTCCAACGCCTGTCTAGCCTAAGTAAGATCTGTGTATGTCAGGACTGCTCATCCATCAGGATTCCCACTCTTAAAGCATCAACGGCCGCCACCCACTAGCCAACATCGTGGCTCCATTTTTGGGAGGGCCTTAACCCTCTGCAGAGGTGCAGTCAAGTGTATTCTAAAGCCCCACTGAACAGGACTGGTATTCCATTTTGTATCTAATGGTCAGAGAAAGGCCATGAACACAGCTTATCCCTGTTCCTTCCAAATCTTCTTGTAACCCTTCCCTGCAATCTTTCTTTACCCTTCCCAGCATCTTCTTTTACCCTTCCCTGCATCTTACTTTTACCTCCTGCATCTTCTTTTACCCTTCCAACATCTTCTCTTACCCTTACCCAACATCTTCTCTTCTTCCCCAACATCTTCTTTTACCCTTCCTCTGCATCTTCTTTTACCCTTTCCCTGCCATCTTCTTTTACCCTTCTCTACAATCTCTTTTACCCTTCCCAGCATCTTCTTTTTACTCTCCCTGCAATCTTTCTTTTACCCTTTCCGCACATCTCTCTTATCCCTTCTCTACATCTTCTTTACCCCGTTCTCTACATCTATCTTTTACCCTTCCAACATCTTTTTTTACCCTTCTCCCAAACATCTTCTTTAAACCTCCCTGCATCTTCTTTTTACCCTTCGCCACATCTTTTACCCTTCCTGCATCTTCTTTTACCCTTCCCAAATATCTTTTATCCTTCCTGCATGCTTTCTTTTACCCTTCCCAACATCTTTTATCCTTCCTACATCTTCTTTTACCCTTCCCAACATCTTTACCCTTCCTGCAGTCTTCTTTTACCCTTCCCAACATCTTTTTCCTTCCTACAGTCTTCTTTTACCCTTCCCAACATCTTTTACCCTTCCCTGCATCTTCTTTTACCCTTCCCACTCCTTTACCCTTCCCTGCATCTTCTTTTACCCTTCCAATATCTTTTTACTTCCCTGCATCTTCTTTTACCTTCCCATACATCTTTTATCCTTCCTACATCTTCTTTTACCTTCCACATCTTTTTACCCTTCCCTGCATCTTCCTTTTACCCTTCCACTATCTTTTATCCCTCCTCATCTTCTTTTTAGCCCTTCCCAAAATCTTTTAATCCTTCCCTACATCTTCTTTTTACCCTTCCCACATCTTTTAACCACCTTCCCTGCAATCTTTCTTTTTAACCCTTGCCCCACAATTCATCTTTTTTCCACACCTCGTCTAGTTTCCCCCCCTTGCATAGATGCTTCTTTTTACCCTTTCCCTATCTTTTATCTGTCCCCTCTGTTGGCACTTCTTTTAATAATACCCTTCCCGACATCTTTATCCTCCCTACAGTCTACCTCTTTCTTCATTTTCTTAGAAATTAAGACCTTCCAACAGTCCTTTTAAACCCTTTTGTGATTCTTCCCTCTTTTCCCCCGATGCCCTGCCAATCTTCTTTTTTAAAGATAACTACAATAAAAAATTAAAAACCCTTTCACTTCCCAACATTTTTAATCCTTTGTCCTACACTCTTTGCTCGGCTGTCTTTTAAAAAATAACTAACGCACAGTACCCTTCCCACATCTTTTACCCTTTCCCTGCACTTCTTTTCTTTTATCTCTTTTTATTTATAAAAAAAACATCAAAAACCCCTTCCGCAACATCTTTTATCCTTCCTACTCTCTTCTTTCTTTCTTTTACCCTCGCCAGCATCTTCATTTTCTTCCTGTTCTTTACCCCTCCCCTTTCTGATCTTTCTTCTTTTTACCCCCCTTCCCCAACCATTCATTTTCTTTTAAACCCCTCCCTGCTCTTGTTTTCCCTTTTTAAACCACCCTTCCCTACACAGAATCTTTTTCTTTCCCTTCCTGCATCTTGCTTTTACCCTTCCTGCAATCTTCTTTTCCCTCCCGCATCTTCTTCCCCTTCTGTCTTTCCTCTTCTTCTTTTATACCCTTGGTTCTTCCCTGCATCTTTCCTGCTTCTCTTTCGTCTCTTCTCTCTTTCTTTATATATATACCCGTCCTTGCATTCTCTGTACCCTCCCTGCTCTTCTTCTTTACCCGCCCGTCCTTCCCTGCCATCTTCTTTTACAACCACTTCCCACTCTTCTTATTAAAACCGGCCTCCTTAAGCTTTGTCCCTGCATCTTCTCTTACCCCTTATCTGCATCTTTCTCTTAACCTTCCCAACATCTTCTTCTTACCTTCCCCGCATCTTCTCTACCCTTCCTGCATCTTACTCTTTCTTCTTTTTTTTTATTCCTTTTTTTCTTNACATGGCCGCGATAAAAGTGGAAAATTGTGTAGCCGCCAAGATTCTATAAGTTGAATGTCTTAACGTGTATGAAAATGAGAAATCGAATATTTTTTTTAGTAATGTGAACATAGCTTTTTAAAGTTAGCGTAGCCTAGTTCATTACCAGGAATGGCGTAAACATGGTAAGATTGTGTAGCCCGCCAAGCTTCTATTAGTTGAATTCTTAGCTTGTATGAAAATGGAAAATCAAAAGTACGGTTTTTTTTGTTCTTTTCAGTAATGGTGTAAACATAGCCTTTTTAATGTTAGCTTTATCCTAGGTTACTGAATTTACTTGAGCCGCTTAAGAATTATGAACCTAACCTGCCAGTTAGAATATGTTAATTAAACGTCCGTAGATTTAGAATTCTAAATCTAACTAGCGTTAATAAAAGGTCCGTTAGATTTAGAAAATTCTAAATCTAACAGACGTTAATTAAAAATACTCTAACTACCAGGTATCGTTTTCATAATTCTTAGCTGCCCTCATAAATTATTAACACTAGGATAACTAACATCAAACTCTAAAACCATCCATTTAGAATGAAAAATTACCCGACAGTTAATGGATGGGTTAGGTAACATTTTGTACTTGACGCCTTGAGAGGCGCGCGATTGGTGCCGTGAGAATAAGTTTTAGTTTAGCAGATACGGACCAGATTTCAGAGTGGGTGGACCTGTGCGGTTGCTTGCCTCTGGAGTCCGCATCTCCCCCGTGGTTGGAATCATAGGCTGGTGCCTGGAAATAACGGCTTTATCAAAAGAACAACAACCAAGTCTTGTTTGTTAAGTAATTTAAAACAAGGCAGATGACAACCCCGAAGAAATCAACCAAAAAGATCGGATGCAAGTCAGCGCAGCACCCCAGCGCCAGATCGTTTTGAAAGGAACTGAATTTTGCTTTTCACCGGTTGTCAGCTAAACAGAAATCAACAGCCGATAAAAAACGAAAGCATGTTTCTTACTGAAATGTTTTTGATTTTTAATAAAAAAAATAGTTATTTCATGTTTTGTTGCTATACCCTTTTCTTCCTTTTCTTAACTTCTACTCTTTCTCTGTCATCTTGGTATCTTACGTTCTTCTTCCAGCATCATGGACTTAGTGCTTGGTGGCGTCGCACTTAATTCGATTCTTCTAGGTCAGTCTTGTTACAAGACATTCATCAACCACAAAACCATGTTATTTCGTAAGCTTTGATTAACTTATACTAAACATTTCAATGTAACTAAAACATAGCGCGCGTATGCAGGTGAGTCCCAGCTAGGCAGACATATCTATACTGCCTGACGTCCAAGCCGAAACTGAAGACCCAACCAGGTCCAATACCCATGACTTCATGTATTTTGCAGCATTTCTGTAATATTCATGGAAAGTCCCAGCCCGTGATATGAAATGGGCCATCCCTTCAGAAAATACAGGGAGAACAATAATTTTATGCGAACCGCAAAGATTATGTAACAGTGTTGTGTTAGCCATTGTGAAAAAAACTAATTTTGCCCTAAAGAGTAAACGAAGATTGTTATGGTAAAAAAAAATAAAAAATTAAAACAGAAAGCATATGTTTATTTTATTTCCATGTGCCTCTACGATAGAGTAAAAAAAAGGTTTATAAAAAGTATATTGGTAAGGTTATAATAATCAACTCCTAACCCTAGCCGCTAACCCCTACCCTAACCCTATTTCAGAATTTTAGAATTAAAATTTGATAGCGAAATCTTTTGTCGTTTTTATCGGCTGATGATTTTGTTTTACTGAAAACTGGTTAAAAGCAAAAATTCAGTTCCTTTCAAAAACGGATTCTGGGTTGGGTGCCCGTGGTGACTTGATCCAAAAGATCAACCCCCCCCCCCCAGCAGAAGCCCCTGAAGAGAAGTTAAGCTCACTAGATCGATGGAAGAAAATGGCGGCCGAGGCTTAGAACTAATGAGGTAGAAGTGTAACAAGTAAAGAACACCATTGTTGGGTCAGTAAAACAAAGTCGGGAATGGACATAAGTCCAAAATGAGTTATCTTCCCCTGCCATGGTTAGTTCAGTCGGTAGGTGTGTTGGTATCTGGCCACAAGCAGGAACTATGCACTTTCCTGCCTCTTTCACTTTAAGCCGTCCAACAAGAAAACATGATGGCCGCCTCTGAGCCTTAGATTAGGGGCTCTGTCCCCTACTAAACCAGCTACCAGTAAGTGACATTCTCTACAAGTCGTATGCCTATTTCTTCCATAATACGTTTATGTATCTGTTTTTGTATATCTAAATATGTTATCGTTCACACCTTTGTCGGAATGTTTTTATATATATACTCATGTACCTACATTGGGAGGTTACTTTAAGCCTTCCAACGTTAATATAACACCCCACACGCTATACCATTATCTATCATCTCACCTATTATCTACCTGTCTGTCTCTCTCTCTCTCTCTCTATTATATACCCGATGTATTATGTGGGTATATTTGAGTATACAATAGGAAGCGCGTGGTGTAATGGTTAAAGTCATGGGAAATGGACTCGTCGACCAGTGTTCAAATCCTGGATGTGGTAATTGCATTTCACTTAGCGCTAATACCCTGGGAAAGGTATGAATCCTACTCTCCTCCAGCTATGGATAAATAGTAGGGTTAGACTGGGCCTCTTTAATCTTGGTTAGGTAACCAATCTAGGAGAAGGAAAAGTCTGAATTCAAAACCTGTTGAACTCCGCTTTAAGAAATTGACCATGTGTCATATCTTGCCCGTGCGGAGGGTTGGTAAATATATATATGAGTATACAATAGTAGTTAGTTACCAAAGCCACACAAATGTAGAAAGATTATGTAGCTCCAAGCTTCTATTTAGCAAATGGTTTAGTTACCATAAAAATTAGAAATCTCTTAAAGTGGTTGCCTGAACGCTCCATTCAGAATAATGTAAACTCCGTATATTTATAGAATTTATATATAAGTATATTAGTAATGTATACAGAATAATGTAAACTCAAATGTAATAATGAATATGAGATGAGCTTGTTAACCATTACACCCGAATGGGACACCCTTATATTACCCAACCCATTCACCACGGGTAGGATGTGACACAGGTCACAACTTTAGAGCAACCAGAAAGGATCGAATATGCAAATCGGTGGTAATGGATCTGTGAGACAAGCTTGCTAACTATTACACGACAATGGAACACCCAGGGAACAATACGAGGTAAGTATTGACCCAACCCGTTGACCATGGGCAGGATGTGACACAAGGTCACATGTGTAGGGCACCCCAGCAAGGATCAAATTCGCTATTCAGTAATAATGGATCTGCATGACTAGCTTGCTAACCATTACACCACAATGGGACACCCAGGAAGTATAAAATGGTAGGTATTTACCTAACCTGTTTGCCACGGGTATGATGTGACACAATGATGCAAGTATGGGGTGTCCTGTGAGGATCAAATTCGCTAGTCAATAATAATGGATCTGTGAGACTAGCTTGCTAACCGTTACACTACAACGGCGTGTCTAAGAAAAATAAGAGTTGTGTATTTATCCAACCCGTTTACTACGGATAGGATGTGACACAACGTCACAAGTATGGGGCATCCTGCAAGGATCGAATTTGCTTTTCAGTAATAATGGATCTGCATGACTAGCTTGCTAAACTATGATGGGACACCGGTTATTTCCTATAAGTCCAACATAAACAAAGAGGAACCACTCTTGACTGATAAATTATTTATTTATTTATTGATCTACTAGGAAAAAAGAAGACAGGGTTAGGGTTAGGGTTAGTTTAATGGGAAAATAGATAAATAATTTATCAGTCAAGAGTGGTTCCCCTTTGTTTATGTTTGAGTTATAGGAAATAACTGGGACACCTTTCACTTTTTATACTCTACCCAAATCTGGCTGTTATAATTTTATTTAAAATCTTATACTCCAACTGCACCTCTGCAGAAGGGTAAAATCCTCCCCCCCCCCCCAATTCCCTTCTAATCAATCGGCTGGTCACATCAAACCCTAGCAGCTATATGATTGTCCAAATCCTATTGCCCTTATAGCAAGCCCCCAACCCTTTTTATCATATATGTGCTAGAAGGCAGTGGCTGAGTGTCTTAGTGTCCTGGGTATGATGCTAAACTACATCTCATGGTGAACTTCCAATTCTGGAGCTCTGGGGAGTGTGGAGTACCCCTTCATCACCATTACTCCCAGGTTCACTGTGACCCATAATGGTAGTACCTGTTAGGGTCCCATCTATGGCTTAAATAGATTTTTTTTTAAATGTGTTTGAAAAAAATTGAGTTAGAAAAAAAATTGAATACTTAACAAGAATGAATAAAAAAGATTGTCTTTGGGCATAAAATAACCCAACAAGGGTTGACATGCCATGAAATCCAAGCTTACACTCAATTCACATTGAAAGCACTAGTTCCCACTAGATCACTGAAGTTAAGCAGCAATGAGCCTGTTCAATAGTTAGATGGGTGACAATTTAAGCAAGTAGCAGGTACTTTAAGAAACTGAATATCAAAATGTTTTTATTCAGCATTAAATGACCCGAAATCCAACACAGAAAAAAACAGAACCTAAATTATTCATTTTCCCATTAAACTAACCCTAAACCCTAACCCTAACCCTTGTTGGACTTAAACTTCAAAAAGATTAAAATTAAAATTTGTATTACAAAATTTGTGGGTTCTGTTTTTCTGGGTCACCCTGTAATATTATGTTACTCAACTCGGGGGGTAAGGTTAGGGTTTAGGGTTAGGCTTAGGGTTAGGGTTGGGCTTTAGGGTTAGTTTAATGGGAAAATAAATAATTTGGGTTCTGTTTTTTCTGGGTCATATAAATTTCTGTAATATCATGTTACTCAACTAGGAAATAACCAAAAAGGGAATATCAAAATGTTTTTATTCGGCATTAAATGACCCAAAAAGGGTTGATATGCCGTAAAACAACAACAACATAAAATCCAACCAACCAACCAACCAAGATTTTTCCACTCACAAATGTAGAGAAATCCCAACAATGAGCACAGCATTTTAAAAATTGGCAGGTTGGTTGGTTGGTTGGTTGGTTGGATTTTATGGCATGTCAACCCTTGTTGTGTCATTTTATGCCAAAGATGTTTTTGTTTTATGAGGTATGTCATAAAAAGTTCCTGGACTGATGTCACAAAAAAATTATTTCAATTCCAAACTACAAACTACAAGTTATCCCCTTCAAAGTAATCTCCCTGGAGTCTAATGCACTTTCCCATCCTTTTCTGCCACGCTTGAATGCTCTCCTGGAAGTATTCTTCCGGGATTTTCTGTAGCTCTGTCATCATGGCCTTTTTGATATCATGTACATCCTCAAAACGGGTTCCCTTGATGACCCCCTTGTGCTTGGGAAAGAGGAAAAAATCACAAGAAGCCAGGTCAGGCGAGTAGGGAGGTTGCTCCCACACAGTGATGTTCTTCTGGTCCTGGAACGTTTGCATTCTCAGTGTAGTGAGGGCAGCTGCATTGTCATGGTGAAGCACCGACAAGTTGTCCTGCCACATCTCTCACCTCTTCTCGCGCAATGAACGAAGCAAACGCAGCAACATCTCTTTGTAGACATGATGGTTGATCGTCTGGCCCTGTGACAAGAACTTGCAGTGGAAATTGGCCCGCACATTGAAGAATGCAATCATTTTGGAACTTTTTTGACATACCTCATATTCATTCTTGATGGCTAGTCAATTTTTTTTTCCAAACTCAATTTTTTTTCCAAACTCAATTTTTTTTTCCAAACTCAATTTTTTTTTCCAAACTCAATTTTTTTTTCCAAACTCAATTTTTTTAAACACATTTTTTTAGAACTCATATTGTTCTATTTGACCAATAGATGATACTCTAACATATACTACCATTTTATGCCAAAGACATTTTTGTTTTATTCAGAACTAGAAGCAGCTACCCAGCGACATCTGGGTAGAGGGTGGGTAGCAATAAAAGTTAGTCTTGCAGATCCATTATTACTGAATCACGTGTTGGATCCTCGCAGGATGCCCCATTAAGATCACAATGTAAAAAAAAAGACCTGGTGTTGATTCAGCCAATCTGAAAAGAAAAATTATTGTATACTATTTAAAATATTAAATACAAAAGAAATTATATGCTGTTATCATTCAAATTTTATTTTTTAATTATCTTCACGAATATAAATCAAACCTTTCATTATTTTCACACAAAAACCAAGCCCTGGTGATAATTAATGTGTATATATATTTACTTTGTTGTTAATTGTTTTATTTTCATAGTTTCATATGGACATACACATGCACACAAGTACCCTTTATATATGTACTAGCAGCGGCTAGCCGGTGTCACCTGGGTAGAGGGGGATTTTTTAAAAGTTAGTCCCGCAGATCCATTATTACTGAATCATGAGTTGAATCCTCGTGGGATGCCCCATTTAAATCCCTATGTACAAATAGACCTTGCATTCATCCAGCTACTCTGAAAAGAAATGTTAATGTCTACTATCGAAAATATTAAATGGAAAAGAAATCCATGCTGTTATCATTTAAATTTTATTTTTTAATTATCTTTACGAATACAAAAAAAATCTCTATTATTTTTGCTCAAAAACCAAACCCTGGTGATATTTAATGTGTATATATTTACTTTGTCGTTAATTGTTTTATTTTCGAAGTTTCCTCCAGACATACATATACACACAACTGCCCTTTATATATGTATAGATTACATTCAGACATACATACACATAACTGCCCTTTATATATGTATAGATTACATTTGGACATACATATACACACAACTGCCCTTTATATATGTATAGATTACATTCGGACATACATACACACAACTGCCCTTTAAATATGTATAGATTACATTTGGACATACATACACACAACTGCCCTTTATATATGTATAGATTACATTCGGACATACATACACACAACTGCCCTTTAAATATGTATAGATTACATTTGGACATACATACACACAACTGCCCTTTATATATGTATAGATTAGAACTTCACCATTAGAATAACTCAAGGGTTGACATGCTGTAAAACTTAACCAACCAACCAACCAACCAACCAACATAGATTTCTCCCCACTCAAATAAAAAAAAAACAAGAAAGTCCCAATGATGAGCACAGCATTTTAAAAAAATTGGCTGGAAAATGATATTCCGTATCATGTGGCTAAGTAAATAAAAATAAAAAAAGGGTCCACAAAACTTTAGAGGATAATTCTAAAAGTAGGTTATATTTGTCGCATGAATAAACGACAAATTTTTCTTTCCTGTTTTTTTGTTTTTTTAAACTAATGTCTCCTTTAACAGGATGTTTTTGAAGGATTTTATTTTGTTGAATTTAACTTCAGAGAATAAATTATTCTTTTTTTTTTCTCTAGGAAGTTGGTTGGCTGGTTAGATGGCATGTCAAACGTAATGGGTTATTTTATGCCAAAGACGTTTTGTTTTATTAATCCTTGATGGGTATTCAATTTTTGGTTGGTTGGATTTTACAGCATGTCAACCCTTGTTGGGTTATTTTATGCCAAAGATGTTTTGTTTTATTCATTCTTGATGGGTATTCAATTTTTGGTTGGTTGGATTTTACAACATGTCAACCCTTGTTGGGTTATTTTATGCCAAAGACGTTTTGTTTTATTCATTCTTGATGGGTATTCAAATTTTTTAAAACTCAATTTTTTTAAACACATTTTTTAAAACTTATGTTTTTTTTCTATTTAACCCATAAATGGTCCCATTTCAGGTCAGGGTGGACCTGGGAGTAATGGTGATGAAAGGGTACTCCACATTCCCCAGAGCTCCAGAATTAGAACTTCACCATTAGATGCAGTTTATCATCATACCCAGGACACTAAGACCCTCAGCCACTGCCTTCTAACACATATATGATAAAAAGCATTGGGGGTTTGTCATTAGGATAATAGGGTTGGGACAATCATATAGGCCCTAGGGCTTGACGTGACCAACCAATTGATTGGAGTGTCTAGACAAGTAAGGGCCAAAGTAGAGTCATGGACTGCTCATGCACCAAGATTCCATCCTTAAGCATCATGGGTTGCCATCCACAGCCAACAGGTGACCCTGGTGGGGGGATTTTACCCCTATGCAATGGGTGCAGTTTGTGTATTCTACAGCCCCAGCCAACAGTGTGGAGTATTAGATAGGAATACTTGGAATGATATAATGTGTGTGAATTATTTATACTAGCAAAAGTATGCTTCTCCTTGGCATGAATATTTAAGTTTTAATATAATGAAATAGGTTATTTCCTATAAGTCCAACATAAACAAAGGGGAACCACTCTTGACTGATAAATTATTTATTTATTTTCCCATTAAACTAACCCTAAACCTAACTCTGTCTTCTTTTTTCCTAGTAGATCAATAAGTAAATAAATAATTTATCTGTTAAGAGTGGTTCCCCTTTGTTTATGTTGGAGTTACAGGAAATAACCATAAAATATTATATTAAATTAGAAAGACTAACAAAACTAAATAAGAATGAATATAATAATGTTACACTTATTTTAATGCTATTTTAAATTATTTCTATATAAAATTATATATAGGATTGCTTTTAATACATTTGAGAATAATATGGTAGTATTAGAAATGAGTAACAGCAAATAATTATTTATTAAACCCAGTTTTGTTAAAATCATTATGCAAATTATTGCCACCATATACTATGCAGATCTTTATTTCTTAGAGGTATTGTGGGGATTAAAAAAATATGAAAATAGAAATAAAATAAAAATAAAAAGACAACAAACTCCCATGGGGCCTTGACTGGAAGAACCCCTTTTGCGCATATCCGACAAAAGGGACTGACTCCCTACCTCCAAAAAGGATACCTCGGTCATTCGAACTTAGACCGCAACTGAGTGTAGGTCGTTTCCTGGCCAGGGGTTATCCCCTCACCACAGCCGACTATGACCCGTTCAATAAAGCCTGAATCATAAAACTACCTCTTGCCTTTGTCTCTTTCCTCTTTCGTGCCTTTTTGTTCCTAAGTTCTATTTCAGCGTACCAGCCCACAAAAACAAAGAACCAGCTTTTATTGGGGACAAGACACCAGCACCAATGAACTTAACTTAGCCCTATGATATATATAACATATTTCAGGATTTTAAATGCATTAATAATATGGGCAGTTTTGAGGCGAATCTAATTCAACTAGACTGTAATTGAGTTATTGTTAATAAATAAGATGCTAATTAAGATTAAATAATGACTATTTCATAATCGTTGAGAATATAACTTAAATAACAATGGAAATTGTGATGTCAGTGGTGACATAGTTTTGGTTACAGACAGACAGTTACATAATCTCTATTATAATAATATTGGATAAGAATAGTTGATATCATATAATGTGCAAACAAATGATCAGAGACAAATAAAAAAAATGGCCAATTTAAAAAAACAAAGGTAATGGAACATTAAAAATACTAGCAAAATTACAAAATGCACTCCGGGCAGTGTAAAAATTAATTTTTGAAAGATATTGTCTATGGGAGTGGGATAAGTTAAAAATTCAATGTCAGAGGGTTTATATCATAATTATGTAAAATCATCAAATTTATTAAAGAAGTAAAAAAATAAAAGTTTGAAATTGAACCTTAGTTCTGTCCCCCTCAAATAAAATGTTGCGTGCATCTATTAATTATTAATCAAATAATTATTTTGAATATTTTACACAAAATCGTAGGTATTTATCTATTTGTAAACTTTTTAGTTAACTTCTTGATACTGAAAAAAATGACTATTTCTTGTTTGTAAATAATTTTCCCCCGTTAAACTTTATACGTTAGATAACTTTAAATATATATTAAATTAAAACAGACTATATATAAATATATAATACCGGGCATTTATTTATCAAAACTTGTTTTTAAAAAAACAATAAAAACCGTCTAAGGTGGCATACACAAATTTTGAGTGTATTTAATACAAGGTTGTTCTTTATTTTATGTATTGACGATTTGGAGTAATGCAGTGACATAGTTTCGGTTACAGACAAATAGAGACTGAATCTCCATTATTAATAGATGATCATGATTGTAATCAAACATTTAAGAATGAATCAATGGCATTAAATAACCCATAGGGACTTTATATGCCGTTAAATAAACTAAATGTTCTGCTGATGAATTTTTAATTTTTCTCATTGTTCTTGTATCATCGGTTTATATGCTGGCATTTGAGTTTTCAATATCGTTACCAGTATCGGATATCCGATGTCATATCATTACGGATAAGACTCGTCCCTAGACTCTGAGTTTTGTAGCATGATTGAATTAGTTATATAGACTAATTATCTGAAACCCCTAGGGAATCACAAGGTGCGGATGAGCAGCACAGATTAGGTAATCTGATCGGTTCAGTAAAGTGGGAAACTGACGGTAGGTGTGGTGCTCCACCTCAGCAAAAACTATCTCCCTGGTCTAGCGCTAGTGAAAAAGGTATAGACTCCCTCGTTGTCTGGCTGATACTGATAATAGGCGACCCCTCCAACTTTAATTTTTTAAAAACTTTTATTACCTGAAAAATTAATAAACTAACTAGCAAGAATATGCACCCTCTGGCATAAGTATTTAAGTTTTAATGTAAGGAAATATATTAAATTAGAAAGACTAATGAAATTAAATAAGAACACATATAAAAAGATTATACATTATATCTTTATTGGTTTCTATTTAAAATCATTGATAGGATTGATTTTAATACATTAGAGAATAAAATAATGATATTAGAGATCCATAACACCAAGTATTTATTTATTAAACCCAGTTTTGTTAAAATCAGTATGCAAATTAACCACACCATATATCATGTAAACCATTATTTTTTTAATGATATATAAGACACATTGCAGGATTCTAAATGCACTAATAACATGGGCTAGCAGTTTGAAGGCGTTTTTATCAACAAATTAATGCAAGAAAAAAGCAATATTTTACAGTCTCTCCCTCCTGTTTATTATCAACAAGTAAATGTAAATATTTCACCCCCCCCCCTTTAAAATTAAAAAACAACTTTTTTTTTCTATTTTAATTCAAAACAAATGTCATGTCTTTTTAATCTATACATATATAAAGGGCAGTTGTGTGTATATGTATGTCCGGAGGAAACTTTGAAAATAAAACAATTAACGACAAAGTAAATATATATATATACATTCACTATCACCAGGGCATGGTTTTTGAGCAAAAATAATAAAGATTTGATTTATATTCGTGAAGATAATTAAAAAATAAAATTTAAATGATAACAGTATGGATTTCTTTTTTTCATTTAATATTTTAGATAGTAGACATTAACATTTCTTTTCAGAGTAGCTGGATCAATGCAAGGTCTATTTTATTTTTTACAAAGGGATTTAAATGGGGCATCCCACGAGGATTCAACTCATGATTCAGTAATAATGGATCTGCGGGACTAACTTTAAAAAAATCCTGCTCTAGCCAGGCAACACCGGGTAGCCACTTCTAGTATATGATAAATAACAAAATATGCATTAATTTGCTTAATAACTAGCACGAGTCAAAAATTCACTATGCGGCACCTAACGTATTTTAGGGTAGGAGGCCAGGACGATAAAACTCAAATTGAATACCCAACAAAAAGTATAAAACAAAACCGTCTCTGGCATAAAATAACCCAACAAGGGTTGAAATGCCATAAAATCCAACCATTAAACAAAGGACAAATAAAGATGTGCAAAATTTATTTGTTGAAAAACCCAACAGAAATAAATAATGACAAATAAAATCTTTTTGGTTATTTCCTATAACTACAACATAAACAAAGGGGAACCACTCTTGACTGATAAATTATTTATTTATTTTCCCATTAAACTAACCCTAACCCTAAACTCTAACCCTAATCCTAACCCCGTCTTCTGTTTTCCTAGTAGATCAATAAATAGATAAATAATTTAACAGTCAAGAGTGGTTCCCCTTTGTTTATGTTGGAGTTATAGGAAATAACCATCTTTTTAGTTTATCAATTATCTGCAAACTATGTTTAAAAATTTGAGCCTTTGGGTATCCCCAGAGGGAGTAGTCACAAGTGTGAGGGGGGGGGGTCTGGTGAATGAGCAAGTCATGATGCAATGGGATGAGTTTTAATCTTCATCAATCCATACCATCATGGCATCTGTAATGGCATGGCTGCTGCTGCTGCTGGTGTTGCTGCTCAAGGACATACCTTCCACCTGCTCACTGCTACAAACAGCTGCATGGTGGTAATTTTAAATCTGGAAGATTATTCTAACCAGACCCTATATATATATATATATATATATATATATATATATATATATAAGTAAAGAAATAACAAAAGACTTAGAGATTTTGCAGTATAGTCTATTTCAGGGAGCTTAGACAAAGTGTCTAATTCTCCCAAATTGCATCTGATGATTTGGACACTTTAAGTCTTTTGTTATATTTTTACTTATATATATATATATATATATATATATATATATATATATAAATTTAACATTTTTGAAAAAACAAATGATGTTTTTCAAAAATGTTAAATTTATACTGTCGGATTAATTTCCATCTATTTTTCATATATATATAAGTAAAAATATAACAGAAGACTTAGAATTTTTGCATTATAGTCTATTTCAGGGAGCTTAGACAAAGTGTCCAATTCTCCCGACTCATCAGATGCGAATGATGAATTCTTTATTACTTTAAAGGCATTTGAAAACAGATTTTTAAAAAAATTTTTTTAATTTTTTTATTGCCCAACATTTAAAAAAAAAAATCTGTTTTCAAATGCCTTAAGAGTAATAAAGAATTCATCATTCGCATCTGATGAGTTGGGAGAGTTAGACACTTTGTCTAAGCTCCCTGAAATAGACTATAATGCTAAATCTCTAAGTCTTTTGTTATTTCTTTACTTATAAATTTGCTCTGTGACTCTAACAATAAGAGCACACATTGAGCTCTCAAACTGCGACAGGTTTTTAAAAAAAACTTCTATGTCATAAGGAAGATTTCTTCTCTGGACTTTTGGATTATATATATATATATATATATATATATATATATATATATATATATAAATAAAAGGTTTTTATAATTTGCTTAAAGCCTTGTGTTTATATTGGTTTGGTGGTTGGTTTTGAAGGCTATCACAATGCAAGTGTAAAGACAAAAATAAGGTAACTATGGTTTGGTTTGGTTTGTTTTGTTTTACGGCATATTAACCTCAGTGGGTCATTTAATGCCGATAAAGTTTTGAAATAAAACAATTCTTAATGGATAATACAATTTTTTTATAAATACATTTTTCTATTTAACCCATAGATGGGGCCCTAACAGGTACTACCACTCCGGGTCAGAGTAGACCAGGGAGCAATGGTGATGAAGGGGTGCTCCACATTCCCCAAACCTCCAAAACTGGAACCTCACCATCAGATAGAGTTTAACGTCATTCCCAGGACATGTAGACCCGCAGCCACCGCCTTCTAGCACCCATATAAGGTAACTATGGTGTTGTTTGTTAACCTGTGATTTATTCACTTTAACACAGTGCACACCTGTACAAAATTTCCGAAAAATTGAAGAGGGTGGGTGACAATTTTACTTTTTTCTGAATGATTTGACATAGAATTGCCCAAGAGGAACAAAAGTTATAAGACAAATAAGAATATTTCTTTTGTGTTATTCATTTTTTGATTGTTCTCAAGTATTCGTGACCTTAAGGTCATTGTCAAGAGAAAAAAACCTTTGTAGAAAAAAAAAAAGTTTTTAGAAAGTTTTTTCAAAAGTTTTTCAAAAAGCCTTTTTCACTATATGCATTCAGCAGGGACTCAGCCTATGTGAAAAAGTAGATGAGATGGGGGGGGGGGGGGGCTGCCTGACCTTGTAATTTAGATCTGACAACTTATCTTTTTCTCATGAGATTTTTATTTTCCCTTTAAGTCAAACTGCACTGACTTAAAGACCATGTATCACTCTATCAATGCATCATTCCAAAGTCTCTCCACATTCTCATTTCTCACTCCTACTCTCCCGCTCTTCACCGTGTGACATGTCTCAACCAATAGAAAAACACCATGTGGTGCTGTGCTGACTTATTCTAAAAATTTTCCATTCTAATCTACTCGTACTTCTTATATTCCTCCTAAAAACGTTTCCGTGCTAATTTACACATCACTGTTACATTCCTGTCTCTCCCCCTTCTCATCATCAAGTTTGGTTTGGTTTCTTTGTTTTACAACAACCATCTTCAGGTCATTTAATGCTGAAAACAAGTCATTTTGATAAAAGTTTTGGACTATATGACCTTTAGGCACCCCTTTTGCGATCCCGTTTCATAAGGACATTTTTTTCATTTACACTGTCAAAATCCGGGTGTTTGTTTTTATTTTTATTTTTATTTTTATTTTTTTATTTTCCTAGTACCCCACTCGTACCAGGTCAGGTACAAAGGCCCTATTAACGTGGGAACCACCCACAAACTGAAGTTCATGGGATGGCGGGTGAAAAATTGTGTGTATCCCATCGGCATTCCCCCTCAAGGGGGGGGTGCCTCAGGCACTGGGCAATAAACCCAGCCCTGCCCCTTTAAATCGAGGGGGAAGGTGTTGCTTGGGGGGATGGCCCCCTGGGATCGACGCTATTATTACAACATATTGGTCCAGCAGCCGAAGCTCACCGGACCCCGATCGAAACCGAGTGTTTGTTAGGGGCAAGGGTTAGGGGTTAGGGTTAGGGTTACAGTTAGGGGTTAGGGTTAGGGGTTAGTTTTATAATTAAAATCAAAAACTCTAAAAATCATCTGTTAACAAACAACCGGATGTTGACGGTGTAAATGAAAAAAATGTCCTTATGAAACGAGATTGCAAAAGGGGTGCCTAAAGGTCATATGGTCCAAAGTTTCTACATCTAAAGTTCTTAATATGTTCAAACTGATATAAATAATTTTCATTAACTTCATTTGGTTTGGTTTGGTTAGATTTAGTTTCTTTAACGGTATAATAATGCCATTATTTTGGAGCTGATATTTGGCGACAGACATTTTTGTGCTAGACAATCTTTCAAACACATAATTTTTGTTTTACAAGCAAAAGATTTCAAATTCACAGTTTAATTAATATTCATTAATAAAATATATTAATTTAGAAAAAAAATACAGGTATATCTTGACTTTCATCGTTCGTAACTTGCAAACAATAAAACTTTAGTTTGGTTTGGTTCTGTTTAATGGCATACCAACCCTGTGGGTTATTTAATGCCAAAAAGTATTAGAGTGCGAGATATATGTTGGTACTCAAGTTTCCTTTACAGGTGTAATTTTTGTAGATGTATTTTGTGGATGTATTTTATATCAGAATCATAATTTTTATATATCATTTTGGTTCAGTTTGGTTCAGATTGGTTTGTTTAATGGCATAATAACCCTGTGGGTTATTTAATGCCCAAAACTGTTAGAGATAAACTTGGAACTCAAGTTTCCTTTATTGGTGTAATTTTTTCTTGATGAATTTCATGGATGTGTTTTATATCTGATTCATAATTTTTTATATATTTCTATTTCTCTCAAGAAGGATAAAATGTCATCCATGTTAGTATTCTCAAACAGATCCTTCATATTATTTGTGTTAAAAAAAATTCCTTTGTCATTGGAGCGAAAACTCCACACTCCATGAGGAAATGTTTGACAGTGTAGGGTGTGTGGCATATTTCGCACCGTGGTTGATCCTCCTGCTTGAGCATAAAAGAATGTGTAAATCTTGCATGGCCAATGCACAGCCAAGCCAGTATTACTTCTTCCTCTTGGTCATTTTCTATATCCCGGCTTTCAAACTCCTACTGTTGGCTTAATTAGGTCCCAGTAACAATATGTGAAGATCAAAACAGGTCTGGCTTAAAGCTGATCTCAGTTGGAGGATGGCCAGCTCCAAATCTGTATCATCCAGCATAAAACTGGATATCCGGCCATGCTAGTTCTTCTGCTAGTGTTGAATATTTATCATACTGCAACAGGTAATCAATATGCACATACACACACACACACATACACACACACACACACACATGCATACATACACACACACATACACACACATCCTGGACCAAGTCTCCAATATCTCCAATGTTGATATTTCATAAAACAACCAAACCAAACCTGTTTATATCGTACATAGTTGGTAACTAGAAAAAAAACTGGCAACAGCATTCTTCTTCTTCTTCTTCTTCTATCCCTAACACTAACGCTAAAGTTTAAACCTAATCCTAACCCTAACCCTAACCCTAACAGCATTAGAAAATAAAAATATTTCATTAAAAACAAGGAATTTTTAAACATTCTTCTTATTCTTCTAAAGCTGGTAGGTTAGGTTAGGGTTAGGATTAGGTTTAACTTGAAGCACGGTTAGGTTAGGATAGAAGAAGAAGAAGAAGAAAGAATGCTGTTGCCAGTTATTTTTTTCTAGTTACCAAAAAAACTATGTACGATAATAAACAGGTTTGGTTTGGTTTTGTTTTTATGAAATATCAACATTGGAGATATTTGGAGACTTGGTCCAGGTATGTGTGTGTATGTGTGTGTGATATGTATGCATGGGTGTGTGTGTGCTGTGTATAGTGTGTGTTGTGTATGTGCATATGATTACCTGGTTGCAGTATGATAAATATTCAAACACTAGCAGAAGAACTAGCATGGCCGGATATCCAGTTTTAGTGCTGGATGATACAGATTTGGAGCTGGCCATCTCCAACTGAGATCAGCTTTAAGCCACGAAACCTGTTTTGATCTTCACATATTGCTTACTGGACCTAATTAAGCCTAAACAGTAGGAGTTTGAAAGCCGGGATTATATAAAAGACCAAAGAGGAAGAAGTAATACTGGCTGTGGGCTGGTGCATTGGCCTATGCAAGATGTTACACATTCTTTTATGCTCAACAGCAGGAGGAGTCAACCACTGGTTGCGAAAGTATAGCCACACACCCTGAACACTGTCAAACATTTCCTTCATGGCAGTGTGCGAGTTTTCGCGCTCCAATGACACCAAGGGAATTTTTTTTAACACAAATAATATGAAGGATCTGTTTGAGAATACTAACATGGAATGACATTTTATCCTTCTTGGAGAGAATAGAAATATATAAAAAATTCATGAATCAAGATGATAAAACACCATCCATGAAAATTATCAAGAAAAAATTTAACACGCAATAACGAAACTTGAGTTCCAAGTTTATCTCTAAAGTTTTGGGGCATTAAATAACCCACAGGAGTATTTATGCCATTAAACAAAGCCAATCTGAACCACAACTGAACCCAAAATGAATATATAAAAATTATGATTCTGCATATAAAATACATCCACAAAATACATCTACAAGAACATTACACCTGTAAAGGAAACTTATGGTTAGTACCAACATCATTTTATCTCCACTCTAATAACTTATATCAATGTGCCAGTTAAATAAACCCATACAGCGGTTGGTTTACTTGCCTTAAAACAGAAACCAAACCAAAACTAAGAAGTTTTATTTGTTTGCAAGTTTACAACGATGAAAGTCAAGATTATACCTGTATTTTTTTTCTAAATTAATATTATTTTATTAAGTGAATATAATTAAAAACTGTGAATTTTGAAACTTTTGCTTGTTAAAACAAAAATTATGGTTGAAGATTGTCTAGCCACAAAAATGTCTGTCGCCAAATATTCAGGCTCCAAAATAATGAGCATTATATACCGTTAAAGAAACTAAATCTAACCAAATACCAAACCCAAATGAAGTTAATGAAAATTATTCCACCTATCATTTGAACATATTAAGACTTTAGATGTAGCAAACTTTGGACCATATGGACCTGTTAGGCAAACCCCTTTTGCAAATCTCGTTCATAAGGGACATTTTTTTCATTATACACCGGTCAACATCCGGTTGTTTGTATAACAGATGATTTTAGAGTTTTGATTTTTAATATAAAACTAAACCCCTAACCTTAACCCCGAACTGTAACCCCTAACCTAACCCCTAAAACCTTGCCCCTAACAAACACTCGGTTTCGATCGAGGTCCGGTGCAGCTCGGCCGCTGGACCAGATTATGTTGTAATAAATAGCGTCGATCCCAGGGGGGCCATGCCCCCAAGCAAAACACCTCCCCCTGCGAATTTAAAGGGCAGGGGCTGGTTTATTAGCCAGTGCCTGAAGGCACCCCCCCATTGAGGGCGAATGCCGATGGATACACACAATTTTTCACCCGCCATCCATGAACTCAGTTTGTGGGTTGCGTTCCCACGTTAAATAGGCCCTTGTACCTGCCTGGTACGAGTGGGGTACTAGGGAAAATAAAAAAATAATAAAAATAAAAATAAAAATAAAAACAAACACCCGAATTTCCCGAACAGCTGTGTAAACAGTGAAAAAAAATGTCGCGTTATGAAACGAGGATCGCAAAAGGGGTGCCCTAAAGGTCATATAGTCCAAAACTTTTATCAAAATGACTTGTTATTCAGCATTAAATGAACCTGAAGATGGTGTTGCTAAAAACAAAGAAAACAAACCAAACTTGATGATGAGAAAGGGGAGAGCAGGGAATGTAACCAGTTGATGTGTAAATTAGCACGGAAACGTTTTTAGGAGGGAAATATAAGAAGTACTGAGTAGATATTAAGAATGGAAAATTTTTTAAGACAAAGTCAGCACAGGCAGCCACATGCGTGTTTTCTATTGAGTCATGTTGAGACATGTCACACGGTGAAGAGCGCACAGAGAGTAGGAGTGAGAAATGAGAATGTTGGAAGGGACTTGGAATGATGCATTGATCAGAGTGATACATGGTCTTTAAGTCAGATGCAGTTTGATCTTAAAGCGGGAAAGATAAAAATCTCATGAGAAAAAGATAAGTTTGTCAGATCTAAATACAAGGTCAGGACAGCCCCCCCCCCCCCCCCCCCCCATCTCATCTACTTTTTCACATTAGGCTAGAGTCCCTGCGAATGCACTTATGTGAAAAGGCTTTTTTGAAAACTTTTGAAAAAAACTTTCTAAAAAACTTTTTTTTTTCTACAAAGGTTTTTTTCTCTTGACAATGACCTTAAGGTCTACGAATACTTGAGAACAATCAAAAATGAATAACACAAAAGAAATATTCTTATTTGTCTTATAAACTTTGTTCCTCTTGGTGGCAATGCTATGTCAAATTCATTCAGAAAAAAGTAAAATTGTCACCCACCCTCTTCAATTTTTCGGGAAATTTTGGTACAGGTGTGCACTTGTGTTAAAGTGAATTAAATCACAAGGTTAACAAACAACACCCAAGTTACCTTAATGGTGTGCTAGAAGCACAGGTGCGCTCCGCGGGTCGTACCATTGTCCTGCAATGACGTTAAACTCTATCTGATGGTGAGGTTCCAGTGGTTTGAGGTTGGGGACATGTGGAGCACCCCTTCATCACCATGTCGCCTGGTTCTACTTCTTGACCCGGAGTGGTAGTAACCTGTTAGGGCCCCATCTATAGGGTTAAATAGAAAAATGTATTTATAAAAAAAAATTGCTATTATCACATTAAAGAATTGTTTTATTTCAAAAAAACTTTAATCGGCATTAAATGACCACTGAGGTTAATATGCCGTAAAACAAAACAAACCAAACCAAACCATAGTTACCTTATTTTTGTCTTCTACACTTGACAATTGTGTGATAGCCTTCAAATACCAACCACCAAACCAATAATAAACACAAGGCTTTAAAGCAAATCTATAAAAACCTTTTATTTTATAATAATATATATATATATATATATAATATATTAATATCATATATATAATCCAAAAGTCCAGAGAAAAATCTTCCTTATGACATAGAAGTTTTGATTTTAAACAACCTGATCGCAGTTGAAGCTCAAATGTGTGCTCTTATTGTTAGGCAGTCACAGAGCAAATTATAAGGTAAAGAAATAACAAAAGGACTTAGAGATTAGCATTATAGTCTATTCAGGCGAGCTTAGACAAAGTGTCTAAACTCTCCCAACTCATCAGATGCGAATGGATGAATTCTTATTACTCTTAAGGCATTTGAAAACAGCATTTTTTTTTTAAATGTTGGCAAATAAAAAAAAATTTAAAAAAAATTTTTTTTAAAAAATCTGTTTTCAAATGCCTTTAAATAATAAAGAATTCATCGATTCGCATCTGATGAGTCGGGAGAATGACAACTTTGTCTCAAGCTCCCTGGAAACTAGACCTATAATGCAAAACACATTCTAAGCTTCGTTAGTATTTTACTTATATATATATGAAAATAGATGGAAATAATCCGACAGTATAAAATTGAACATTTTGAAAAACATCATTTGTTTTTCAAAAATGCTTAAATTATATATATATACTATCAATATATATATTATATATCATATATACTAAGTAAATATTATAACAAAAGACTTAAAAGTGTCCAATCACAGATGCAATTTGGAGAATAGACACTTTGTTCTAAGCTCCCTGAAATTAGGACTATACTGCAAAATCATCTAAGTCTGTTGTTTATTTCATTTACTTATATATATATATATATATAATACTATATATTAAATATTATATATAGGGGTCTGAGTTAGAATTAATCTTCACCAGATTAAAATTACCACCGATGCAGCTGTTACTGAGCAAGTTGAGTCGGCAGGTGAAGTATGTCCTTGAGCAAAGCAACGACCAGCAGCAGCAGCAGCCATGCCATTACAGATGCCAGATGGTAGGGGATGATCGAAGATTAAAAACTCATCCCATTGCATCATGACTTGCTCATTCACCAGACCCCCCCCCCCTCACACTGTGACTACCCCTCTGGGGATTACCCAAAAGGCCTCAAATTTTTAAAACCATAGTTTGCAGATAATTGATAAACTAAAAAGATGGTTATTTCCATAACTCCAACATAAACAAAGGGGAAGCCAACTCTTGACTGTTAAATTATTTATCTATTTATTGATCTACTGAGGAAAACAGAGACGGCGTTAAGGATTACGGTTAGAGTTTAGAGCGTATAGAGGAAGTTGTATATGGAGAAATAAATAAATAAATATCAATCAGAGTGGTACCCATATATGAAAGTTTATTGTGTAGTTATAGGAAATAACCAAAAAGATTTTATTTGTCATTATTATTTCTGTTGGGTTTTTTCAACAAAATAAATTTTGACACATCTTTATTTGTCCTTTGGTAATGTGGATTTTATGCATTTCAACCTTCATGTTGGGTTATTTTAATGCCAGAGACGGTTTTTTTTATACTTTGTTGTATCAATTTTGAGTTTTATCGTCCTGGCCTCCTACCCTAAAATACGTTAGGTGCCGCCATAGTGAAATTTTTGACCTCGTGCTAGTTATTAAAGCAAATTAATGCCATATTTTGTTATTTATCCATTATACTAGAAGTGGCTACCGCGGTGTTGCCTGGCTAGAGCAGGATTTTTTTAAAGTTAGTCCCGCAGATCCATTATGACTTGAATCATGAGTTGAATCCTCTGTGCGATGCCCCATTTAAATCCCTTTGTAAAAAATAAAATAGACCTTGCATTGTCCAGCTACTCTTTTGAAAAAGAAATGTTAATTGTCTACTAGCTAAAATATTAAAATGGAAAAAAAGAAATCCATACTGTTATCATTTAAATTTTATTTTTTAATATATCTTTCGACGAAGTATGAAATCAAACTCTTTATTATTTTTGGCTCCAACAAAAAACCAATGCCCCTGGTGCACTCCAGGCTGAATTACAATTAATAATATATTTACTTTGTCGTATATAGTATTATAAAGTATCAGTATTAATACCTCCAGACAATACATAATACCACACTGACCCTTTATATATGTATAGATTAAAAAGACATGACATGTTTAATAGAATTATGAAAGTGTTTTTAATTTTAAAGGAGAGAGAGGGGAGTGAAAATATTTAACATTTAACTGTGATAATAAACAAGGAGGAATGGAAGACTGATAATATGCCATTTTACTTGCATTTTTGATATGATACCGCCTATCTGCTAGGCCACTTATAAGTGACTTACCTAGACAATAGTTGTCTTAAATTATCATTAATATGGTTTACATGATATATGGAGATAGTGAGTTAATTATGACATAACTGATATTATAACAAAAACTGGCGTATTAATAAATAAATACTTTGGTGTTATAGATCTCGAATATCATTATTTGATTCTCTAATCTATTAAAATCAATCCTACAATGATTTTAAATAGAAACCAATAAAGATGTAGAAGTGTATTAACGTTTTTATATGTGTTCTTATTTAATTTCATTAGTCTTTTCTAATTTAATGTATATTTCCTTACATTAAAACTTACAATACTTATGCCAGAGGCGTGGCATATTTCTTGCTAGTGAGTTATTAATTTTTCAGGTAATAAAAGTTTTTAAAAAAATTAAAGCTTCGGACGGGGTCGCCTATTATCAGTATCAGCGTCTAGACACTAGCGGAGGTCTATACCTTTCAAACTAGCGCTAGACCAGGGAATAGTTTTTTGCTGAGGGTGCGAGCACCACACCTACCGTCTCAGTTTCCCACTTTTACTGAAACCATCAGATTAACCTAAGTCTGTGCTGCGGTCGATCCGGCACCCTTTGTGATTCCCTAGGCGGTTTCAGATAATTAGTCTGATAACTAATTCAATCGATGCTACAAGAACTCAAGAGTCTAGGGACGAGTCTTATCCGTTAATGATATGAACATCGGATATCCGATACTTGTAACGATATTGAAAACTCTGAAACCGTTAGCATATAAAACCGGATGATACGAAGAACAATGAGAAAAATAAAAAATTGGATCAGGCAGGAAACATTTAGTTATTTAACGCATATAAAGTCGCTCTGATGTGTGTATTAATGCCCATTGAGTTCATTTCTTTAAATGTTTGATATTACAATCATGTGATCAATCTATTAATAGATGGATGATTCAGTCTCTATTTGGTTCTGTAACCGAAACTAGGTCACGGTTTTGCATTACTCCAAATCGTCAATACATAAAATAAAAGCAACAACCTTTGTATTAAATACACTCAAAATTTGTGTATGCCAAACCTTAGACGGTTTATTGTTTTTAAAAAACAGTTTTGATAAATAAATGCCTGTGGGGGTATTATATATTTATATATGAGTCTGTTTAATTTATAATATATAGTTAAAGTTATCTAACGATTAAAGTTTAACGGGGGAAAATTATTACAAACATAGAAATAGTCATTTTTTTCGAGTATCCAAGAGGTTAAACTAAAAAGTTTACAAGAGTATGAGTAGTTGAGATACGCTGGGACGATTTTTGTGTAAAATATCAAAATAAATTGTAGTGTATGAGATAGATTGAGATGAGATGTGCACGCAACATTTTATTGCAGGGGACAGAACTAAGTTCAATTCAAACTTTTATTTTTTTACTTCTTGTAATAAATTTGATGATTTACATAATTATGATATAAACCCTCTGACATTGAATTTTTTTAACTTATCCCACTCCCATAGGACAATATCTTTCAAAAAATTAATTTTTACTATCCCCGGAGTGCATTTGTAATTTTTGCTATATTTTAATGTTCATTACCTTGTTGGTTTTTAAATTGGCTCATTTTTTTATTTGCGCTGAGTCATGCACATTATAATACGATACGATCGGTACGAATATTATTATAATAGGAGATTGATGTAGATCTGTCTGTCTGCTAAACCAAAACTATGCACCACTGACATCACCAATTTCCGATGTATTTAAGTTATATTCTCAACGATTTGAAATAGCATTTTTATTTTAACTTAATTAGCCATCTTATTTATTAACAATAACTCAATTACAGTCTAGTTGAATTAGTTTCGCCTCAAAACTGCCCATATTATTAATGCCATTTTAAAATCCTGGAAATTAATGTTATGATATATCATTAGGGCTAAGTTAAGTTCATTGGTGCTGGTGTCTTGTCCCCAATAAAAAGCTGCGTTCTGTTGTTTTTGTGGCGGCTGGTTACGTCTGAAAATAGAACTTAGGAACAAAAATGCACGGAAAAGAGGAAAGAGACAAAGGCAAGAGGTTAGTTTATGATTCAGGCTTTATTGAACGGGTCATAGTCGGCCTGTTGGTGAGGGGATAACCCCCGCCAGGAAACGACCTACACTTCCAGTTGCGGTCTATAGTTCGAATGACCGAGGTATCCTTTTTGGAGGATAGGGAGTCAGTCCCTTTTGTCGGATATGCGCAAAAAGGGGTTCTTCTCAGTCAAGGCCCCATGGGAGTGTTGTTGTCTTTTTATTTTGATTTTATTTCTATTTTTCATATTTTTTTAATCCCCACAATACCTCTATAGAAATAAAGATCTGCATAGTATATCGTGGCAATAATTTGCATAAGATTTTAACAAAACTGGGTTTAATAAATAATATTTGCTGTTACTCATTATCTAATACTACCATATATTCTCCAAAATGTATTAAACAGGCAATCCGATATATATAATTTTATATAGAAATTAATTTAAAAATAGCCATTAAAAAAAGTGTAACATTATTATATTCATTCTTATTTATTTTGTTAGTCTTTCTAATTTAATATAATATTTTATGGTTATTTCCTGTACTCCCAACATAAAACAAAGGGGAACCACTCTTACAGATAATTATTTATTTACTTATTGATACTTACTAGGAAAAAAGGAAGGCGACAGAGGTTAGGTTTAGGGTTAGTTTAATGGGAAAATAAAATAAATATTTATCAGTCAAGAGTGGTTCCCCCTTTGTTTATTGTTGGACTTAATAGAAAGTACCTATTGCATTAATTAAAAACATTAAATATTTCATGCCAAGGAGAAGCATACTTTGCTAGTATAAATAATTCACACCACAATTATATCATTCCAAGTATTCCTATCTAATAACTCCCACACTGTTGGCTGGGGCTCGTAGAATACACAAACATGCACCCATTTGCATAGGGGTAAAATCCCCCACCAGGGTCACCGTTAGGCCTGTGGATGGCGAACCCATGATGCGCTTAAGGATGCGAATCTTGGTGCATGAGCAGTCCATGACTCTACTTTGGCCCTTACATGTCTAGACCACTTCAATCAATGTTGAGTCACGTCAAGGCCCTAGCGGCCTATATGATTGCCCAAACCCTATATCACTAATGAACAAACCCCCAATGCCTTTTATCATTATGTGTTAGAGGGCATGGGCTTGAGGGTCTTAGGTGTCCTGGGGTATATGATGATAAACTGCATCTAATGGTGAAGTTCTAATTCTGGCAGCTTCTGTGGAATGGGAGTACCCTTTCATCACCATTACTCCCAGGTCCACCCTGACCTGAAATGGGACCAAGTTATGTGGTTAAATAAGAAAAAAAAAACATTAATGTTTTAAAAATTGTGTTTAAAAAAATTGAGTTTTAAAAAATTGAATACCCATCAATAATGAAATAAAACAAACGTCTTTGGCATAAATAACCAACAAGGGTTGACATGTTGTAAATCCCAACCAACCAAAAATTGGAAAATACCCATCAAGAATGATAAAACAAAACATCATTTTGGCATAAAATTAACCCAACAAGGGTTGACATGCTGGTAAATCCAACAACCAAAAATTAAATACCCATCAAGGATTAATAAAAATCAAAACGTCTTTGGCCATAAAATAACCCATTTACGTTTGACATGCCATCTAACCAGCCACCAACTTCCTAGAGAAAAAAAAAAAAATAATTTATTCTCTGAAAGTTTAAATTCAACAAATAACAATCCTTCGAAAAACATCTGTTAAAGGAGACATTAGTTTTAAAAAAACAAAAAAAAACAGGAAAGAACAAAAAATTGTCGTTGATTCATGCGACAAATATAACACCTACTTTTAGAACTATCCTCTAAAGTTTTGTGGACCCTTTTTTTATTTTATTTACTTAGCCACATGATACGGAATATCATTTCCAGCCAATTTTTTTAAAATGCTGTGCCTCATCATTGCGGCACTTACTGTTTTTTTTTTTTTATTGAGTGCGGGAGAAAATCTATGTTGCGTTGGTTGGTTTGGTTGGATTGCGTTAAGTTTACAGCACGTCACCTTGAGTTATTCTAATGGTGAAGTTCTTAAAATCTATACATATAGTAAAGGGCAGTTGTTGTGTATGTATGTCCAAATGCTAATCTATACATATTTAAAGGCAGTTTGTGTGTATTATGTCCGAATGTAATCCTATACATATATAAAGGGCAGTTGCTGTTGTATGTATGCTGCCAAATTAGTAATCTATACATATTTAAAGGGCAGTTGTGTGTATGTATGTCCGAATTGTGAATCTATACATATATAAAGCGGCAGTTGTGCTGTATATGTACCTGGCCCAAATGTAATCTAAATACATATATAACGGGCGAGTTATGGTATGTATGCCTCTGAATGTAATCATCAGTACATATATAAAGAGGCGTTGTGTATTATGTTTATAGTCTGGAGGAAACTTCGAAAATAAAACAATTAACGACAAAGTAAATATATACACATTAAAATCATCACCAGGTTATGGTTTTGAGCAAAAAAATAATAGAGATTTTTTAGTATTCGTAAAAGATAATTAAAAAAATAAAATTTAAATGATAACAGCATGCGCACTTTCTTTCCGATTTTAATATTTTCGATAGTTACATTAACATTTCTTTTCAGTTAGTAGACTGGATGATGCAGGTCTATTGTACAATAGGGATTTAAATGGGGCATCCCACGAGGATTCAACTCATGATTCAGTAATAATGACTGCGGGACTAACTTTTAAAAAAATCCCTCTCCCAGCGTGACACGGCTTAGCCGCCTGCTAGTACATATCATAAAGCTACTTGTGTGCATGGTTGTATCTCATAGAAACTATGAAAATAAAAAACAATTAAACAACAAATAAATATATATACACATGAATTATCAACAGGGCTGGTTTTTGTGTGAAAATATTGAAAGGTTATTATTTTATTCGTGAAGATAATTAAAAAATAAAATTTGAATGATCTAACAGCAATTATAATTTCTTTTGTATTTAATTATTTTAAATAGTCATACAATAAATTTTTCTTTTCAGATTGGCTGAATCAACACAGGTCTTTTTTTTACATTGCTGATCTTAATGGGGCACCTGCGAGGATCCAACACGTGATTCAGTAAAATGGACTGCAAGACTAACTTTTATTGCTACCCACGCTCATACCCAGCTGCTCGCTGCGGTAGCTGCCTTGCTAGTTCTGAATAAAAAACAGAAAAATGTCTTTGCATAAAATCGGTAAGTATATGTATAGAGTATCATCTATTGGTCAAATAGAACAATATGATTCTAAAAAAAATATGTGTTTAAAAAAAATGAGTTTGCGAAAAAAAAAAATTTGGTTTGGAAAAAAAAATTGAGTTTGGAAAAAAAAAATTGAGTTTGCCGAAAAAAAATTGAGTTTGCGAAAAAAAAAAATGACTAAGCCATCAAGACATGAATTATGAGGTATTCCAAAAAAGTTCCAAAATGATATGCATTCTGTCAATGTCGGCCAATTCCACTGCAAGTTCTTGTCACAGGGCCAGACGATCACCATCATTGTCTACAAAGAGATGTTGCTGCGTTTGCTTCGTTTCATTGCGCGAGAAGATGGTGAGAGATGTGGCCAGGACAACTTGTCGGTGCTTCAACCATGACAATGCAGCTGCCCTCACGTACCACACTGAGAATGCAAACGTTCCAGGACCAGAAGAACATCACTGTGTGGGAGCAACCCTCCCCGAGCTCGCCTGACCTGCCCTTCTTGCTGATTTTTTCCTCTTTCCCAAAGCACAAGGGGGTCATCAATGGGAACCCGTTTTGAGGATGTATCATGATATCAACACAAGGCCATTGATGACAAGACTACAGAAATTCCCGCGAAGCGGAATACTTCCAGTGAGAGCATCTCTCAAGCGTGAGCAAGAAAAGGATGGGAAAGTGGCATTAGCTCCAGGGAGATTACTTGAAGGCGGATAACTTGTAGTTTGTATAGTTTGGAATTCGAAATAATTTTTTTTGACACAGTCCAGGAACGTATTTATGACATACCTTCAATAAAACAAAAACATCTTTGGCATCACAAATGACACAACACAGGGTGACCATCGCCATAAACCATAACAAACCACACCACACCAACACCTGCCAATTTTTAAAATGCTGTGCCTCATTGTTGGGATCTTACTTCTACACTTTGTTGAGTGGGGAAAAATCTTGTTGCGGTCGAATGGCTTGGTGATTCCGTTGGATTTTATGTTAGTTGTGTTTACGGCATATCAACCCTTTTGGTCATTTAATGCCGAATCAAGAAACATTTGAATACTCCCTGTTTGGTTATTCCTAGTTGAGTAAAACATGAATATTAAGAAATTTATATGCACCAGAAAAAACAGAACCCAAAATTATTTATTTCCCATTAAATCTAACCCTAAAAGCCCAACCCTAAAACCCTAAGCCTAACCCATAAACCCTAACCTTACCCCCGAGTTGAGTAACATAATATTACAGGTACCCAGGCAAAAACAGAACCCACAAATTTTGCTAATACAAATTTTAATTTTAATCTTTTTGAAGTTGTAAGTCCAAACAAGGGTTAGGCGTTAGGGGTTAGGGTAAGTTAATGGGAAAATGAATAATTTAGGTTCGTTTTTTCTGTGTTGGATTCGGGTCATTTAAAGCTGAATTAAAAAACATTTTGCATTATTCAGTTTCGTTAAAGTAACCTGCTACTTGCTTAAATGTCACCCATCTAACTATTGAACAGGCTCCATCGCTGCTTAACTTCAGTGATCTAGTGGGAACTAGTGCTTTCAAGGTGAATTGAGTGTAAGCTTGGATTTCATGGCATGTCAACCCTTGTTGGGTTATTTTATGCCCAAAGACAATCTTTTTTATTCATTCTTGTTAAGCTAATTCAATTTTTTTTCTAACTCAATTTTTTTCAAACACATTTAAAAAAAATCTATTTAAGCCATAGATGGGCCCCTAACAGGTACTACCATTATGGGGCACAGTGAACCTGGGATAATGGTGATGAAGGGGTACTCCACACTCCCCCAGAGCTCCAGAATTGGAAAGTTCACCATGAGATGTAGTTTAGCATCAATAACCAGGACACTAAGACACTCAGCCACTGCCTTCTAGCCACATATATGATAAAAAGGGTTGGGGCGCTGCTATAAAGGGCAATAGGATTTGGACAATCCAATTATAGCTGCTAGGGTTTGATGTGACCAGCCGATTGATTAGAAGGGAATTGGGGGGGGGGGAGGGATTTTTTACCCTTCTGCAGAGGTGCAGTTGGAGTATAAGATTTTAAATAAAATTATAACAGCCAGATTTGGGTAGAGTATAAAAAGTGAAAGGTGTCCCAGTTATTTCCCTATAACTCAAACATAAACAAAGGGGAACCACTCTTGACTGATAAATTATTTATCTATTTTCCCATTAAACTAACCCTAACCCTAACCCTGTCTTCTTTTTTCCTAGTAGATCAAATAAATAAATAAATAATTTATCAGTCAAGAGTGGTTCCTCTTTGTTTATGTTGGACTTATAGGAAATAACCGGTGTCCCATCATAGTTTAGCAAGCTAGTCATGCAGATCCATTATTACTGAAAGCAAATTCGATCCTTTGCAGGATGCGCCCCATACTTGTGACGTTGTGTCACATCCTATCCGTAGTAAACGGGGTTGGATAAATACACAACTTTATTTTTCTTAGACAGCGCGTTGTAGTAACGGTTAGCAAGCTAGTCTCACAGATCCATTATTATTGACTAGCGAATTTGATCCTCACAGGACACCCCATACTTGCATCATTGTGTCACATCATACCCGTGGCAAACAGGTTAGGTAAATACCTACCATTTTATACTTCCTGGGTGTCCCATTGTGGTGTAATGGTTAGCAAGCTAGTCATGCAGATCCATTATTACTGAATAGCGAATTTGATCCTTGCTGGGGTGCCCTACACATGTGACCTTGTGTCACATCCTGCCCATGGTCAACGGGTTGGGTCAATACTTACCTCGTATTGTTCCTGGGTGTTCCATTGTCGTGTAATAGTTAGCAAGCTTGTCTCACAGATCCATTACCACCGAATTGCATATTCGATCCTTTCTGGTTGCTCTAAAGTTGTGACCTTGTGTCACATCCTACCCGTGGTGAATGGGTTGGGTAATATAAGGGTGTCCCATTCGGGTGTAATGGTTAACAGCTCATCTCATATTCATTATTACATTTGAGTTTACATTATTCTGTATACATTACTAATATACTTATATATAAATTCTTATAAATATACGGAGTTTACATTATTCTGAATGGAGCGTTCAGGCAACCCACTTTAAAGAGATTTCTAATTTTTATGGTAACTAAACCATTTTGCTAAAATAGAAGCTTGGAGCTACATAATCTTTCTACATTTGTGTGGCTTTGGTAACTAACTTACTATTGTATACTCATATATATATTTACAACCCCTCCGCACGGGCAAGATATGACAACATGGTCAATTTCTTTAAGCGGAGTTCAACAGGTTTGAATTCAGACTTTTCCTTCTCCTAGATTGGTTACCTAACCAAGATTAAAGAGCCCAGTCTACCCTACTATTTATCCATAGCTGGAGGGAGAGTAGGATTCATACCTTCCTCCAAGGTATTAGCGCTAAGTGAAATGCAATTACCACATCCAGGATTTGAACACTGTCGACGAGTCCATTTCCCATGACTTTAACCATTACACCACGCGCTTCCTATTGTATACTCAAATATACCCACATAATACATCGGGTATATAATAGAGAGAGAGAGAGAGAGACAGACAGGTAGATAATAGGTGAGATGATAGATAATGGTTATAGCGTGTGGGGGTGTATATAAACGTTGGAAGGCTTAAAGTAACCTCCCAATGTAGGTACATGAGTATATATAAAAACATTCCGACAAAGGTGTGAAACGATAACATATTTAGATATACAAAAACAGATACATAAACGTATTATGAAGAAATAGGCATACGACATTGTAGAGAATGTCACTTACTGGTAGCTGGTTTAGTAGGGGACAGAGCCCCCTAATCTAAGGCTCAGAGGCGGCATCATGTTTTCTTGTTGCCGGCTTAAGTGAAAAGAGGCAGGAAATCATAGTTCCCGCTTGTGGCCAGATACCAACACCACCTACCGACTGAACTAACCATGGCAAGGGAAGATAACTCATTTTGGACTTATGTCCATCCCGACTTTGTTTTACTGACCCAACAATGGTTCTTACTTGTTACACTTCTACTCATTAGTTCTACCTCGGCCGCCATTTTCTTCCATCGATCTAGTGAGCTTACTTCTCTTCAGGGCTTCTGCTGGGGGGGGGGGTTGATCTTTTGGATCAAGTCACCAACGGGCACCCCAACCCAGATCCGTTTTTGAAAGGAACTGAATTTTGCTTTTAACCAGTTTTCAGTAAACAAAATCATCAGCCGATAAAAAACGAAAAAGATTTCGCTATCAAATTTTAATTCTAAAATTCTGAAATAGGGTTAGGGTTAGGGGTTAGGGCTAGGGTTAGGAGTTATTATTATAACCTTACAATATACTTTTTATAAACCTTTTTTATTACCTATCCGTAGAGGCACATGGAAAATAAATAAACATATCTTTCGTTTTAATTTTTTTTTTTTTTAAATAACAATATTAGTTTATCTTTAGGGCAAAATTAGTTTTTTCACAAATGCTAACAACAACAACTGTTACATAATCTTTGCGGTTGCATAAAATTATTGTCAATCCCCTGTATTTCTGAAGGGATGGCCCATTTTCATATCACGGGTGGGACTTTCCATGAAATATTACAGAAAGCCTGCAAAATACATGAAGTCACGTGGGACCTGGTTGGGTCTTCAGTTTCGGCTTGGACGTCAGGCAGATAAGATATGTCTGCTTAGCTGGGACTCACCTGCATACGCGCGCTATGTTTAGTTACATGAAATGTTTAGTTAAGTAAATAAAAGCTTTACGAAAATAACATGGTTTTGTGGTTGATGAATGTCTTGGTAACAAGACTGACCTAGAAGAAATGAATTAAGTGCGACCGACCACCAAGACTAAGTCCAGATGCTGGAAGAAGAACGTAAGATACCAAAGATGACCAGAAAGATAGAAGTTAGAAAGGAAAGAAAGGGTATACAACACAACATGAAATAACTATTTTTTTTATTAAAATCAAAAACTATTTCAGTATAAAAACATGCATTTCGTTTTTTATCGGCTGTTGATTTTGTTTACTGACAACCGGTGAAAAGCAAAATTCAGTTCCTTTCAAAACTGATCTGGGCTGGGGTGCCTGCTGATGACTTGATCCGATCTTTTTGTTGATTTCTTCGGGTTGTCATCTCTTGTTTTAAATTACTTAACAAACAAGACTTGGTTGTTTTCTTTGATAAAGCCTTATTTCCAGAACCCAGCCCATGATTCCACCACGGGGGAGATGCGGACCCAGAGCAGCAACCCACAGGTCCACCCACTCTGAAATCTGTGTCGTATCTGAACTAAACTAAAACTTATTCTCACGGCACCCAATCGCGCGCTCTCAAGGGGTCAAGTACAAATGTTACTACCCATCCATAACTGTCGGGTAATTTTTCATTCTAAATGGATGTTTAGATTTGATGTTAGCTTATCCTAGTGTTACATAATTTATGAGCAGCTTAAGAATTATGAACGTACCTGTAGTTAGAGTATTTTTAATTAACGTCTGTTAGATTTAGAATTCTAAATCTAACGGACCTTTTATTAACGCCTGTTAGATTTAGAATTCTAAATCTAACGGACGTTAATTAAAAATATTCTAACTGCAGGTAGGTTCATAATTCTTAAGCTGCTCATAAATTATGTAACACTAGGATAAGCTAACATTAAAAAGCTATGTTCACATTACTGAAAAGAACACAAAAAAACGTATTTTGATTTCTCATTTTCATACAAGCTAAGACATTCAACTAATAGAAGCTTGGCGCTACACAATCTTCCCATGTTTACGCCATTCTGGTAATGAACTAGGCTAAGCTAACTTTAAAAAGCTATGTTCACATTACTAAAAAAACATATTTCGATTTCTCATTTTCATACACGTTAAGACATTCAACTTATAGAATCTTGGCGCTACACAATCTTTCCACATTTATGCGGCCATGTTTACCCACTCTAGGATGATTTTTTAATTTAAAAAGAAAAAGATTTTTTTTTTCAGGGTGGTTAAATGCTCCTATGAATAGAAGCCTGGTGCAACACGATCTTTCCATGTTCATGTGGATCTCTGTAAGGGTTACCCAAGCTAAACTTAGATCGAGGTCAGGCGACCCAATTAAAAATAAATTAGGATTTTAAATGCACATTTTCAAGGTAGTTCAAACTTCCAAATAGAAGACTGGCGCTACACAATCTTCTCATGTTCATTTTAGTTTTAGCTAATAAGTTTGGTAATTCATGAGGAAGTGCGTCCCAGTCTCCTGCCTCAAAAACCGCTACCTGGTGACTATCAAAATAACAACCCCAGCTCGTCGTAATTCTTGTTTATTTATCGTAATTTGTCGTAATTCTTGTTTAGATATGAAGATGGATATATAGTTTGGAATAGACTGAGATAGATAGATAGACAAACAAAATAATATAAATAGATATGAACAAATGGACATAGATATTTTCGACAAGTAAATGTATTTGGGGGGGTCGCATCTTTTTTTGTCGTAATTCTTGTTTATTTAAACTAAAAACAAGACATTAAACAAACATGAACAAAAAAAAATCTTAGTATTTAAAGTAATATAGATAAATATGAACAAATTGAGATAGATAGATAGATATGAAGATGGATAGTTTTTAATAGACTGAGCTGGGTCGTTATTTTAATAGTCACCGGGTAGTAATTTTTGAGGCAGGAGACCGGGACGCACTTCCTCATAAATTACCATAAGTTTTTTAATAAGAAGCTATATTCAGGTGAATTAATTCTTAAAAAGAAAAAGAAAATTATGACTTACAAAGTAGTTAACATTTATAAATAGTAGATTGGCGCTACACAATCTTCTCATGTTCATTTTAGTCATAATCAAGCTAAGCTTAAGAAGCCATGTTCAGGTGAGCTAACTTTAAAAAAAAAAAATAGATTTCTGTCTTACAAAGTAGTTAACATCTCCAAATAGTAGATTGGCGCTACACAATCTTCTCGTGTTCATATTAGCGTTAATTAAGTTAAGCTTAAGAAGCTGTGTTCGGGCTAGCTAACTTTTCTTTAAAGATTAGGAATTTGAATTCTGATTTTCAAGTTAGAAGACTGACGCAACACAATCTTCCCATTTTAATATATATCTAATTCGGTCTTAACCAAGCTAATTCTAAGTTGTTGTATTCAGCGCTCTAAAAAAAGAAAAAAAAAGAGAAGCCTGGTGCTACATAATCTTCTCGTATTTATGTTAATGTTAAGAAGCTATGTAGAGTCGACCTAAAAAAATTTTTTAAATTAGGAATTTGAATCTTGACTTTCAAATCTCATAATAGAAGCCTGGCGCTACACAATCTTTCCATATGTCGCTAATTAAATATTAAACAAGCTTATTTTAAAGTCGTCGTATTTAGGTGATCAAACAATTCTTTAAAAAATTTAGGTATTCGAATCTTAACTTTTAAGTTCAAACCTCTAGATAGAAGCCTGGCGCTACACAATCTTCTAATGTTCATATGTCTCTAATCAAGTGTTAAACAAGCTAATTCTAAGTCATTGTATTCAGGCGATCAAACATATTTTTTTTAATTAGGTATTCGAATCCTAACTTTTAAGTTCAAACCTCCAAATAGAATCCTGACGCTACACAATCTTCCAATGTCCATATGTCTCTAATCAAGTGTTAAACAAGCTAATTGTAAGTCATTGTATTCAGGCGATCAAACATATTTTTTTAAAATTAGGAATTTGAACCCTGACTTTCAAGTTCAAAGCTCCTACGAAAAAGTAGACTGGTGGTATACAATCTTCACTTTTCGTTTGAACCATGGTTAAAGCTTAAGGGCCCTGCTTAAGCCATATTTACGTGAAACATCAAATTAACAATAGAAATAAATAAATAAATAAATAAATAAATAAATACAAGCGAGCCGTGTTCACGTGACCGAACGAATTAATGTAAAAATGTAAACATTAATAAATAAATAAGAAAAATTAAAGAAAAGAATAAAAAAAACGAAGAAAAAAGGGTCTTCCCTCCCCCTTCTTCTAGCCGCCTCCTCCTACTACTACCACTTCGCGGTCTTTTTTTTTATTTTATTTTTTTGTCTTTCTCGTTTTCATTCATGTAATCCCCTTCTTCTCGCTGGCCAATAAGGTGCGAGTTTGTATTGCCTTTTTTTTTGGTGTGTGGGGGTCGGGAGATACGAAAACTGTAGGACCACTTGTTTGAGAACACCACTGGTGTGTGTATACAGGGGGAAAGAAAGAAGGCTGAACGAAGAAAAAAAAAGACGATTTATTATTTAAGGGCGTCCCATCGTGGTGTTGTGGTTATTAAGCTCGTCTCGCTGATCAATTACTACTGAAACAGCAAGATCGGGTCCCCGTTGGATGCTCACATACTTGCGTCCTTGTGTCATACCCTAAACCCGTGGCGAACGGGTTTTGTTAAAAAATAACTACTTACTTATAACTTATATATATACATGCGTTTAAGATACATTTACATCTTCGCAAATTCGTAGTAGAAGCTGTAATTTTTGTTTCGTCTGCCAGAGAAAGAGAGTGTGTGTGATTGATTGAGAGAGAGAGAGAGAGAGAGAGAGAGAGAGAGAGAGACGTCTCACTCGTAATTCCGCTGTATACGTCTCTCGCATGTGCTCTAGTAAAAAAAAAGAAGAGAGAAACAGTTAGTTTTTAGACGCCCCTCCCCCAGCACGTCAAGTCGTGTACGACTGTGTGGATTTTTACAAGACACAGGAGCAACAAAAAAGTGTCTTTCCTTCTGTACAACTTACGATAAATCTTAATCAACAATTAATGTTTTAACCATTTAAAAAAAAAGGAGAGAAAAAAAAAAGCAAAGAAAATGACAATATTGTATGAAAACCATGTACGCACATCGTAATTCTCATATTCGGATATCTACAAACCGAGGGGTCGACTGTGTACCCAACGTACCCTGAGGTGGACCCGTCGCGGGTGCTAATGACTTAGAAAGAGAGAAAGAGAGAGGTAAGTTTACCAACCTATCTACACACACACACACATGATGTATGTACTTGTATATATATAATAATATATGTATCTACAAAAAATGTACACTATTTATCTGGCTTTCTTTTTAAAACCTGTAAAAAATGTTTGTATAAATATCTGAGTTTTTTCTAATGATTTTAGCGAATAATATTCTTTTAAAAATCGTTCTTTTTACGTAGACTAAAGAAAGAATAAATTAATTCAAATTTTTATTTATTTATTTCAATTTGCTTTTAATTGAATTGTTATTTATGAAATTGAAAATCTTTATTTTTTGTTCAGCAGTGGTATAAAATAAATTAAAAAATTATATTCGTTTAATTTAAAAAAAAAAAAAAGAAAAAGTTATTTTATTTATCACTTGTAAAGGAAAAGCAAGTGCTATGTCAATTTCCCGGGTTTTCTAAGACATTTACACCTTAAAAAAAAAAAAAAAAAAACTCGCATGTCGAACACGATTTTCGTTTACCTGGCATAGATTTGAATTAAAACGTAAATTTAAAAACAAACCTAATTAATTTTTTTATTTTATTTTTACAACGTATGTTTTGTTTTCTTTCTATCACTATGTGTGGAAAAGCAATACTCTGTTTATTAAGTAATTTCCACACGTACAACTTAGGGCATGGAATTGGATACACAAAGTATAGTCACTGGACTATATACTGTCATTATTGTATCAAATTATTAATCGCATTTAATTTTTTTTTTTAAATAGACACGCTTAATCCAAGTCAACTAGTACAAAATAATAATGATAATAATAATGATAATAATAATCAACACACTATCTTGATGTTACGATTCATTTTAACGTCTCTGTGTCTATAAGAATTTGTACTATAGATCATCTTTTGTACACACACGGTAGCCAGTCATGTAAAACTTAGTTATGTTATTCAATAGTATTAGCTTAGTTGTAGCACAAGGTCGGGAAGTACGGGGCACCCAGTGAGAATCGAACTCACTAACAGTGGTCTACGAAAACCAACTTGCTAACTATTATACTGTGAGGTGCTCATCGTATTAACCCCCCTGCCCCCCAAAAAATCCCAACTTAGTACTGTCCCAAAAGCCAAAGTGTTAGGAAGATTGTGTTGCGCCATTCTTGTGACTGGAAATGAAAATTTGCATTCGAAATCCCGGTTTAAACTAGGTTCGAACACCTTACATCAAATTTAAAAAAAAAACTAGAATAATGTTTTCAACACTTTCTCGCACACACGGGGTTCGGTTTGAGGGGGGGGGGTCCGGAATTTACAAGCATATTGGAGTCCTGGTATAAAAATTATTATCGTTAAAAAATGTTTAATTTAAGCCGAGTTCGACACACACATACATACACATATGGAGGCGCGTGGTCTAATGGTTAGAGTCGTAAGAAATGGACTCGTCGACTCGAGTTCAAATCCTGGACGAAGACACAGTTCACATAGCGCTGATACCCTTGCGAAAGGTATGAATTCAACTATTCTCCCAACAGCTATGAGTAAATAGTAGGACAGTCTGGGCACTTTAACCTTGGTATGGCAACCAGTCTAGGAGAAGGAAAACTCTGATTTCAAACCTTTTAAATCTCCGCTTGGGGTGGTCAGTACGAGAATAGGCCCAGTTCTACTTGGTGATCTATTTCAATTTAAAAAAAAGAAATTAAATACAAACATAAACGCACACATCACACACACACACACACACTCACACGTGCACACACACACACACACACACACACACACACACATATATATATATATATATATGTAGTATATTAAAAAAATTGAAAAAATACAATTTCTATTCTCGTTATTCTATTATGGAAATTTTTATCACCTTTCCTTATACCAACAAATGCCCAGAAGATGATCTAATTAATAGATCGAAACACTGCAGCGTCGGCCAATAAACTTACCACTCAACTTATTTAAACCTGTGTTTTTTCAATTTTCTTAATATACTACATATGTGTGTGTGTGTGTGTGTGTGTGTGTGTGTGTGTTGCGTCATTACTAGCTGATCTTTGGGGATAACCTTGTATACTATTTATTTCATGTGTACTTACTACTGTAGTATACATATTAAAAATGTTTAAACGTAGGTCTATGCCACCTTGCCAAGCAGTGTTAGGAAGACTGTGCTGCGCCAGTTTTGCAAGTGGGAATATAATATAGGGACTAGCAAAAAAAAAAATCGGATACTACGAGTTTTAAAAGCGAATAAAGAATAATTAAATCTATTATTTAAGGTCAAACTTTTGTCTAAATCGATAAGTAGTAACATAATAACCATCATTAAAAAAAGAAAAATATAATTACATATGCAGTTTATTTTTAAAAGATTTAAAACTATTTGTTTTGGTCAATTTCGACGCGATCCGCCATTTTGGCTGTTTTTCAATGGTTTTAAGTGCTTGTTTACAATTTTAACGTAACATTTGGGATGGAAAATTTTTTTTACCACAAATCAGGTAATTATCCGATTTTAATGAAATTTTCAGTATTGATTTAACAATTAATAAATTTTATAATGCATCAGTTATTTTATTTCAAAACTTTAATTTAGTATTTTTGCTCTGAAAAAATAATATATAAAATTCATTTAAAATAAAAATTTTCGGATTTTAAGTTTAAAATGTTATATTTTTAGATTCTAAAAATAAATATCTACTTAATGCAAACCTTATTTTTTCGAAAAAAGTAATAAGTTTTGAAGAAAAACTCGATTGAAAATGTACCCCCTCCCCTTTTTAAAACAGAAAAAACATCGATGTATAATTTTTTATGACCAATAATCTCTCTTTTAAAAAAAGCCAGTGGTTATTGTGCAACTACGTTAACCACGACATATGTTAACCAATATTTTGGGGCTAATGTTAACCCCACTTTAAAAATCGTTTTTGCGATCTTATACACAAAAAAACACGTTTTTACTGACTATGTAATGTAAGTACAACCCAACCAAAAAACGGCACACCATAGAGTGATTTTATTAGAGCTGTACACTACTTTAGCGAATAGACCCCTGTACGAGGCTGTTTGCGTTTCACTTCGCGCTAACACCTTGGGAAAAGGCATGAAACCACATGTCCCTTTCCTGCTATGGGTAAATAGGGCTGAACTTGCACAAAGGTGTCAAAATTAGGGTGACCCAGAAAAAAACAGAACCCAAATTATTTATTCATTTTCCCATTAAACTAACCTTAAACTAATGCTCAATAGCGCGCAAGAGTTAATATCATTAGATTACTTTAAAAAAAAAAGCATTGCATTTCATAACATTTCATGGATCTACACGAAAACATTGAGACGTTAGGGTTAGGGTAAGGCTATTTCGCCAGTTTCCGACATCTAATGCTATTTATACGTAAAATGCGATTCTAATGATATTATTTCGGCTGAACTTGCACAAAGGTGTCAAAATTAGGATGACCCAGAAAGAAGAAAACCTAAATTATTTGTTTATTTATTTTCCCATTAAACTAACCTTAAACCCCAACACTAACCCTAATCCCTAACCCTAAGCCCAACCCCTAATCCTAACCCTAAGCCCCCCTAGTTAAAATTAAGTTTTATTACAAAATGTGTGAGTTTTTTCTGGGTCACCGGTATACAAGGGGACCCAGAAAAAACAGAACCCAAAGTTAGTATTATCTGCGTTATTCGGACTATTGTCCCCATCTTCGTGGTATTTGTACAACGTTTCGGCCGATATGCCCTCCGGCCTTCTTCAGGTATTCAGGACAATAGTCCGAATAACGCAGATAATACTAATCTTCAAGCCTCATTTCAAACATTCAGAGAAAAAGAACCCAAAGTATTTATTCATTTTCCTATTAAACTAAACCTCAACCCTAACCCTAGACCACTATAGTTAAAATTAAGTTTTATTTAAAAAATTGTGGGTTCTGTTTTTTCTGGGTCACTCTAATTTTGACACCTTTGTGCAAGTTCAGCCATTATTTCTTGCGCGCTATTGTGCATAAGTACCACCTTTAAAAATGTCTGTGTGTCAGATCCTGTCTGTTGGGGTAAGGGTTAAGTAGACACAAAGTTTAAAGAATAAAGCAATTTCCAGTCGATTGTGCAACTGGTTGATAATGTTGTGGTTGTGAAGAATTGCGTTTATTTTGAATCATCTAAATCGGTGGTCCCCAACCTTTTTTTACCTGTGGACCCCTTTGGTTCCTATTTTACTATGATGATAAAGGTCGGTTTAGCTCAGTCGGTAGAGTGTCCGACTAGGGACCATAAGGTTCCAGGTTCGATACCGGCCCTCGCCGACTCAGCGTATAAATAGCACAGGGATTTGGGAGGTAAAATGAGGAGCTGATGACAGGTGTGGCGCTCCACCTCAGACGCAAAAACAATCTCCTTGGTCCAACGCTACTGAAAAGGGGATAGACTCCTTCGCTGTCCGTCTGATACGGACTTTAGGCCACCCCGACGATTTCACTATGATGGACCCAACCCACCCATAGCCACTCAATGTTTAAAAGTCGTATTGGGATTTTATAATTAAATATTTTTTTGCTTGCCTGTCCCCCCCCCGCCTCCTAGTCCCTATGGCCATATGACCCCCGATTGAGAACCATTGATCTAAATTCTCTATATATAACCTACTATTTACCCATAAAGTGATGCTGATAGCTTTTTTTCAAGTTAGAAGACTGGCGCAACACAATCTTCCCAATCTTTTGATTTTAGTGCATTCTGTGACGCACATATTTTGTTTTGAATGAGTCCCCCGGGAAATTTATAAGTCCAAACTAAAGTTTCTTAATGAATTGTAGGGTTTTATGATCTGAGGAAATAACTAAAGCCGTCTAACCCCTACCTTGTAACCTATCCTGTGTAATTCATTTCTAAGAAACTATTGAAATGTATTTGCAGTTAACTTGAAATGGTGAGGGAAGAAAAAAGAAAATGACTGGGACCCAGTGCGTCCTTTTAGATTTTTATGCGTCAGGGACGCAACACGCGTACTTATCAGCGTCTCTGACCCTAGCTTGAAAGAATACAGATGAATTCATGCCTTTCCCAAGAACATGATGCGACACAAGATCGTTTTTAAGCGGGACACGGGTTGGTTTGAATTCAGTTTTCTTTCTCCTAGACTGGTTGCCCAACCAAGGCTAAAGAAAGAATCCAGTCTGGATCTACTATTTACCCATAGCTGGAAAGGGGACAGATGGTTTCATGCCTCTTCTGAGGATTTTTGCTCGAAGTGAAACGCAAATAACCTCACCAGGATTTATTCGCTAAAGTAGTATACTGCTCTAATAAAATCCTGCTATGGTGTGCCGTTTTTTTTTTTTTTTTTTTTTTGCTTGGGTTGTAGGTACATTACATATTGAAAGTAAAACCAAAACGCTCGTCTTGTATATCTTTTTTTTTTTAATGTTGTTTTTCTCTGTCTTCATTAGACTAACAAACAAACATTATATATTGAGTGACAATTCTATATTGACAATTAACGAATGACGTTAGTTAATTGTCAATATTAAAATGTTTGTTTGTGAATTAACGGTTCGATAATTAATAATTGGTTTCAATTACATATATGTAATCAGTTGATGGACTCTGAGAGAGAGAGAAAATGTGTGTGTGAGAGTGAGAGAGAGAAAAGGATAGAGAGAGCGTGTGTGTGAGAGAAAAGGATAGTGTGTGTGTGTAAGAGAGAGAGAGAGTGTGTGTGTGAGAGAGAGAGAAAGATAGATAGAGAGTGTGAGAGAGAGAGAGAGAAAGATAGAGAGAGAGAGAGTGTGAGAGAGAGAAAAGGATAGAGAGAGAGAGTGTGTGTGAGAAAAGGATAGTGTGTAAGAGAGAGAGAGAGAGAGAGAGAGAGTGTGTGTGAGAGAGAGAAAAGGAGAGAGAGTGTGTGAGAGAGAGAAAAGGATAGACAGAGAGTGTGTGAGAGAGAGAAAAGGATAGACAGAGAGAGTGTGTGTGTGCGAGAGAAAAAGGATAGAGAGTGTGTGTGTGTGTGTGAGAGAGAGAGAGAAAGATAGATAGAGAGTGTGTGTGTGAGAGAAAAGGATAGAGATAGAGTGAGTGTGAGAGAGAGAAAAGTATATAGAGATAGAGTGTGTGAGAGAAAGGATAGAGAGAGAGTGAGAGAGAGAGAGAGAGTGTGTGTGTGAGAGAGAAAAAGATAGAGAGAGTGAGTGTGTGAGAGAAAAAGAGATAGTGTGTGTTGAGAGAGAAGAAGATAGGGAGAAGAGAGAGAGAGACTGTGTGTGTGTGTGTGTGTGTGTGTGTGGACATGGACATATGAAATTGATCTCATTTGTTTTGTTTTACGTCATTTACCTTGTGACTAGTAACGGGACACCCCACCCCTACGAAACAATTTCTTTTCCAAGCTTAAATGAATCTATAATAAATCGCAAAATAAAAACTGGCTGATATAAATTCCACCGTCCTTAAAAGAAAAATTAGTTTTCAACTTTTCTTTGAAAAAAAAAAAAAATTAATCAAAAAAGAAATGTACATATGGTAAAAGAAATAAAATCCCAGTTTACTCACGCAACAAATATCGAAGATTTCCAGCGACTCGACCATTGATTTGGCCAGGGATATTTAATATATATATATATATATATAATTTAAAGTAAAGATAAAGAAATTAAAACTACGGTCGGAATCATCATCATCATCATTTTACTATTTATTTAACGAAAACGGAATTTAAATTATTTGGTTAGATTAAAAAATACGGCTAAACTTGCAAATCGGTCGGAAAATTAGAGTGACCCCCCCCCCAAAAAAAAAAAAACAGCACCCACAATTTTGTAATAAAACTGTTAATTTTAACTAGGGAGGGTTAGGGTTGGGATTTAGGGTTAGTTTAATGGGAAAAATAAATAAATAATTTGGGTTCTGTTTTTTCTGGGTCACCTAATTTCCCGACCGATTTGCAAGTTGAGCCAAAAATACATTGTAAGTAACAGATACGTAATTATTGGGGTATACTAAAGTTTTATTAATTCTATTTGCCGGTTGATATATATATATATATATCTGTGTGTGTGTATGGAGTTATTTACTAAGCTTAGCATAGTTGTGGCACAAGGCCAGAAGTATGGGGCACCCAGTGAGACTCAAACTCCCTAACAATGGCCTGTTTATCTAAGTTACTAACCATTAGCCCATGCGAGGTTGTATGCATAGGCAGCAGATTCTCTTGTAGGCATCTTTTTTTAAATTTTATTTGTGTGAGTGTGGACAACTAAAATTCTTACTACAGAGTGGTCCGAAAGTCTTGTGACCCCTAGATATATTTTTTTAGAGGTAAAATAATAACATAACAATACAACTCGAAATTCTAGAAAATAATTTACTTTTTTAAGATTTCTTATTAGAAGTAAAATAATTACATATTATGGTAATTATGAACTTTTGTTTAGTAAATTAGGGTGTCACAGAAAAAACAGAACCCACAAAATTTGTAATAAAACTGTTAATTTTAACTAGGGGGGTTTAGGGTTAGATTAGGGTTAATTATTTATTTTCCCATTAAACTAACCCTGAATAAAGGTTAATATTATCTTGAACATTTTTTGTCCATTCAAAAGAAGAAACATTAAAAAAAAAACTCCTGATGATTTTTTGAAAAATTTTCAGTTTACGGGAATAATTATGAACGAAAACAATGTTTACATTTTCGCACAGTTAAATCAATTGAAATTTAACGTAACCAAAAACAAGTGGTAATTATGAACTTTTGTTTAGTAAATTAGGGTGTCCCAGAAAAAACAGACCCACAAAATTTACAATAACTGTTATTTTAGCTAGGGGGGGGTAGGATTAGGTTTAGGGTTATTTATTTATTTTCCCATTAAACTAACCCTGAATAAAGGTTAATATTATCTTGAAACATTTTTGTCCATTCAAAAGAAGAAACATTAAAAAACTCCTGATGATTTTTTTAAAAATTTTCAGTTTACGGGAATAATTATGAACGAAAACAATGTTTACATTTTCGCACAGTTAAATCAATTGAAATTTTAACGTAACCAAAACCAAGTGGTAATTATGAACTTTTTTTTTAATTATGAAAAAAACAGAACCCACAAAATTTGTAATAAAACTGTTAATTTTAACTACGGGGTTTTAGGTTGGGGTTTAGGGTTAGTTTAATGAAAATAAATAAATAATTTGGGTTCTGTTTTTTCTGGGTCACCATGCATAGGGTGACCCAGAAAAAAAACAGAACCCTAAACCTAAACCCCCTTGTTAAAATTAACATTTTTATTTACAAATTTTGTGGGTTTGTTTTTTCTGTGACACCCTAATTTAACTAAATAAAAGTTTATAATTACCCATAATTTATTATTAAAATAAAAAATAATAAAAGTTAAGACAATAATACAGGGGTGACAAGACTTTCGGACCACCCTGACTTGGTTGAAAAAAAATCAATGAATATCAAGCGTGTACTTTTGTATCTTTTCAAAATTCGGTTTTATTAAACTTCTATAATGTCAGCGGGATATTTATTCGTATTATCCAGTTCGACCCGCTCTGTTCGAAAAATGACCTCAGTCCCTTGGGAACCTGTTAACTTGTGGCGAAAAATAACTTTAAGAGTGAAGCCAATCGAAGTGGCCGCTAAAAATGGGGGTTTGATTTATCATAAAATATAATTCCAAACTGACCCTGACTTTGTTGTTTCATTTTCATGATTGCGTACTTTAAATTTACAATTAAATTTAAGCAGAATATGGCTTTTTGAAAAAAAGGAAAATAAAAAAAAAAAAGAAGTAATTTTAAATGTTTTGTTGTCGCGGACTCCTCCCTAATTTATCGCTGTTTACCGTGCTGGCGGCGAGTTGGTCTTGGCTGGCGTCGCGTATTTTCCGGCCAACTTAGATATTTTCCGAGTCGTGTTTTTACCGCGTTTTATCAGTAAATTACATCTAGATCTCTTATATTTTTATTTGTTAAATCTTATTGACTACCCCCCCCCCAGCCTCCGTATAAAATTATGTTTTTGTTTTTTTTCGATTGAATTTATTTGTAACAATTTCAATTGAAATTATACAAAACTCAAATTTGTAAAATATCTCCATTGTTTTGCTGATAAAAATCTTGTGTTGGTGGGACATATAAAATATCTACATTAATTTGCCTACAAAAAAGCGATAAAAACACGAATATACCTAAGTTGGGCCGTAAATACACCTGACCGCCGGTACGGTAAAAAAAATTAACGTAATCAAATCAGGAGTCCGGGACGACAAAACGTTCAAAATTACAAAAAAAAAAAAAAAAAAAAAAATCAATATAAATAGGCGTAAAGTCAGGGTCCAGGTTAGCATTATACTTTATTTTTTCATTAAGTAGATATTTATTTTTAGAATCTAAAAGTATAACATTTTAAACTTAAAAATCCGAAAATTTATTTTAAATGAATTTTTATATATTGATTTTTCATAGCAAAAAATACTAAATTAAAAGTTTGAAATAAATAACTGATGCATTAATTCAATTAATTGTTAATCAATACTGAAAATTTCAATTAAAAATCGGATAATTACCTGATTTTTTGGTAAAAATTTTTCATCCAATGTTACGCTAACACCATTGAAAAACAGCCAAAAAATGGCGGATCGCGTCGAAATTGACCAAACAAATAGTTTTAAATCTTTTAAAAATAAACTGCATATGTATTATCTTTTTCTTTTTTTAATGAATGGTTATTATGTTACTACTTATCGATTTAGACAAAGTTTAACCTTAAATGATAGACGTAATATTTCTTATATTCCACTTTTAAAACTCATAGTATCCCTTTTTTTTTTGCGCAGTCCCTATTATTTCAAATCGATCCCCCATTTTAGAGACTTTATTTCCGGCTGAAATAAATCTTAGAAGCAGGTCAAACAACGGAAGATAAACACGATTTCTGGTTCAGTCACTGAACCAGAAATCGTGTTTATCTTCCGTCAAGTTGTCAATTGAGGAATATTACCTTGCGAAATTCATTCATAGTTTTCCCTTAAGAACACGTTTTTTGTTTCAGGCTTTATACTGTTTTTGGTGGACTGTGAATTTAGGAACGTACATTTTTACCATAGTCTACTGGACAGATGTTAGTATAGGGTATTCCAAAATGTTGACTCCTCTTCATTTTAAAAACGAATTAAAATTAATTAAATCGATTATTTAAGGTCAAATTTTTGTCTAAGTCGAAAAGTAGTAACAAAAAAAAAGCATAAATAATATTACACATGTAATTTATTTTTAATACATTTTAAACTATTTTTTCCGTCAATTTTGCTTAAAAAAATATTGTAAACATAGCCGTAAACACTGCAAAGATGACTTTAAATCCGTACTTTTACAACATAAATTGAAAAAACTGAGGAAAAAAAATTACCAAACAATCAGGGAATTATTCGATTTTAATGAAATTTTCAAGTGTTG
>CM042169.1:6979123-7086623 GCA_023376005.1 Doryteuthis pealeii
GGGAGCAGATCCCACGAATTCTTATTTCTTATGAGTGTCGTCACCTCACCTAAATAATGGACGATTCTGTTTTTATCATAAAGAAGGAAAGCAAAGAAAAAGGACATGCTACACAGAAAAATATAAGAAAGAAAGAGAATAGGGAAAGATTGAAAGGGGCTGAGCGCACAGACGACTTATATACGAGTAGGTATTTATCCTAACAGTTCACCACGTGTAGGATGTGACACAAAGTGGCAAGTATGGGGCATCCATCGAGAATCAAACTCGCTATTCACTAGCAATGGATCTGCGAGACTAGCTTGTTAACCACATACCTTGGTTTGGTTTGGTTTGGTTTGTTTACGGCATAACAACCACAGTTGTTATTTAATACCGTTAAAGTTTTTAAATAAAGTCATTCTTAATGGATACTCAATGTTTTTTTATAAACACATTTTTCTATTTAACACATAGATGGGACCCTAACAGGTACTACCACTCCGGGTCATAGTGGACCAGAGAGCAATGGTGATGAAGGGGTGCTCCACATTCCCCAAACCTCCATAACTGGAACCTCACCATCAGATAGAGTTTAAGCGTCATTTCCAGGACATGTAGACCCTCAGCCACCGCCTTCTAGCACCCATATGATAAAAAGGGGTTGGGGTTGCCATAAGGGCAATAGGGTTGGAGCAATTATATAGGTGCTAGGGCTTGTCGTAACCAGCCGATTGATCGAAGGGGGCCTTTCCGATCGCCCGTCTAGCCCAAGAAAGGGCCAAAGTGGAATATTGCAAGTTATGGACTGCTCATCCACCTGGGTTCTATCCTTAAGCATCACGGGTCGCCAACCAAGGCCAACAGGTGGCCCCATTGGGGGAGTCTTACCCTCTGCAGAGATGCATAACGCCCCAGCCGACAGGGTGGTCACTAGCAATGGATCAGGGAGACTAGCTTGTTAACCACATACCTTGATGGAGGCCCCTTCTACCTAACCTGTTCGCCACGGGTAGGATGTGACACAAAGTCGCATGTATGGGGCATCCATAGAGGATTGAACTCGCTATTCAGTAGTAATGGATCTGCGTGACTAGCTTGCTAACCTTTACACCATGATGAAACATCCCTATTTTATCCAACCCCTTCACCACAGGTAGGATGTGTCAAAAGTTCGAAAGTATGGCGCATCCAGCGAGGATCGAACTCGCTATCCAGTAGCAATAGATCAGCGAGACTAGTTTGCTAACCATTACATCATGATGGGACGACTTATACACGAGTAAGTATTTACCCAACCCGTTCGCCACAAGTAGGATGTGACACAGGGTCACAAGCTAGGGGTATCCATCGAGGATCGAACTCGCTATTCAGTAGTAATGGATCTGCGAGACTAACTTGTAACCATTACTCGACGATGGACGACTTATGCACGAGTATGTACGATGAATAAATTCAAAGTATGGCAATACTTGCAAATCGTCATCAAAATTAAAACGGAAAATTTTGACGACGATTTTCAACACATCAAAGTAAATAAATTTTGAAATTAAAATTAATTTTAAAAATCTGATTCAAAAATGGTAAAAATAATTCTCCCAAAAATCTCACGAACTTTTCTTTTTAGATTAAAAAAAATATTTCTCTTTTTTTATTTATTTATTTATTTATTTTATTTTTGTTTTTTGTTTTTTGTTTTTTTTTCCTACTTGACTTTTTTTGGCTGAACTTGCACAAAGGTGTCAAAATTAGGGTGACCCAGAAAAAACAGAACCAACAAATTTTGTAATTTTAACTAGGAGGGTTTAGGGTTAGGGTTTAGGCTTGGGGTTGGGGTTTAAGGTTAGTTTGATGGGAAAATAAATAAAAAATTTGGGTTCTGTTTTTTCTGGGTTACCCTAATTTTGACACCTTTGTGCAAGTTCAGTCCTTTTTTTTTTTTTTTTGGTAAGTCAGGTTAGTAATTGTTTTATTTATGTGCAGTTTAGAAAATATTTCAAGATTCGTTAAATAAATGAAATAAACAATTACTAACCTGACTTACAAAAAAAAAAGTCAAGTATTTTGAATCGGATTTTTAAAATTAATTTTAATTTCAAAATTTAGTTTGATGTGTTGCAAATGGTCGTCAAAATTTTCTGTTTTAATTTTGACGACGATTTTCAAGTTTAACCCAAACTATTATTGTCATTCTTTTGAGCAGACACCCTTTCTTTCTTTCTTTCTTTCTTTCTTTATCTGTATCATTTTTCTTCTATTTCCTTTACCTTCCTTTTCTTTCGCTACTAACTGCTTCTCCCTCTTCCTCTCATAGTCGTTATTCTCTCATCATTACCACCCGCTTCCCACCTTCTTTTTGACCACCTCCTCTCTTTGTCTCATCTTCCCACCCGACTATTTTTCTTTTCTTTCACTCTCGAATTAAATTTTTTTCCGACCCCCAACGGCACTGACCCATTTTACCCCACTTGTCACATATTCTTATTCTTTCAATATTTTCCCCGCCAATTCTGTACTTCCTCCTCCTTTTTTCCCGCCAATCCCCCCTCCCCCCCTCTCTCTCTCTCTCTCTCCTCTCTCTCTCTCTCTCTCTCTCTCTCTCTCGATGAGTCATCCTTTTTTTAACAGCTACCTTATTTATTTATTTATTAATTTTATTTATTTATTTATTCAATTTTTTTCTTTACCCTAAAACACCCGTCCACTCTTAATTCATATCAATCCACCCTTCCACCCCTATTATAGTGGATGAGTCAGTACCGTTAAGTATCCAGAGTCGAGAGAGCCGTTACGTGTTCTGGCTTGTTAATACATTATTCATTCCAAGACCTCACCCACCCCCACCCACCCCTACCCCGCGGATATGGAAATTTCGTGAATAATAATAAAACTAGCGACACGTCCAAACATTTTTCACTGGAAAATCACAAACTCATTTCAACACTTTTTTCATACCTGTACAGAATAGCCCACCAAAAAATACGTCAACATCTTATTATAATGGAGATTATGTGTCTGCCTGTAACCGAAACTATATCGCCACCAACGTCAGATTTCCCTTAGTTATTTACATTTTTAAATTTGGCATCTTATCTATTAACAATGGGTTCAACTTGCAAAATTAAAACGGAAACTTATTTGGTGGTGGGTGATCCATGACAGTTTAACTAGTGTACGAATTAACTTTTTTGTGAATTGGGTTACGGTTTAGGGGTTTGGGGTTTAAGGTTGTTTTTAATTACGTATTTCTTTTAAAAAAAATTACTATACATTTAATTAACCATTGAAATTAATTCTTGAATCCAACGGTAGACACATTAGTCTCACTTGTTTGTGTTAGTATTGCAATGTATAATTTCAATTAAACTTGGTTTAAAAAAATATTTTTCAACATTAAATGTATAGTAATTTGGTTTTCTTTTTTGGGTGATGTTTTTTTAAAAAACAATACGTACTTAAAAACAACCTTAATCCCCAAACCCCTAAACCCAATTCGCAAAAAAGTTAATTCATACACTGTCGTTAAACTGTCATGAATCACCACCAAATAAGTTTCCGTTTTAATTTTGACGACGATTTGCAAGTTTTCCCTAACAAAATCTCAATAAAGGTCTAACTGAGATAGACTTGCCTCAAAACAGCCCATATTATTAATGCATTTAAAATCCTGCAATGTGTGTAATAGGTATTTATTTACCTCACATCCCACGTATGCGAGTGTAACACAAGGTCTTTTTAATGTAGGACCACCCACGAGCCGAAACTCATGGGATCGTAGGTGCAAAAATGCATTGATCCCGTCGGTATCCCCCCCCCCCAATTAAGGGGACTCAGGCACTGGACAATAAACCCAACCCTGCCCCTTTAAATCAATGGGGCAGGTATTGCCTGGGGTGATAGCCTCCTGGCCCCTGGGATCAACGCCATCAATCACTTCACCGGTCCAGGGACGAAGTCACTGGCTACACGCCTGAAGGGCGGCGTGTTATCTATCATTAAGAAATAAACGTTTACGTAATATATGGTGTGAATAATTTGCATACCGGTTTTAACAAAACTGGGTTTAATAAATAATTACTTGGTGTTATTGATTTCTAATATTATTGTTAATAATTAACACAGCTTAACGCCTCTACCCCAGCTATGGTTAGCAGAATGAGAACAGGATACCCCGTGGACTAAATAAAGGGTTAGGTTCAAAGTTCCGTGATGGCTCCCGATTACGACAAGAAGGTTCCTGATTACGACAAGAAAGTTCCCGAGTTCGAAAAGAAGATTACCGAGTCCGACAAGAAATACCCGAAGAAGGCCGGAGGGCACATCGGCAGAAACGTTGTACAGATAACAATGAAGATGAGGACAATAGTCCGAATAACGCAGATAATACTAATCATCAAGCCTCATCTCAAACATTCAGAGAAATATTATGGTTTTATTCTCAAACATATTAAAAGCAATCCTATGTATAATTCTAAATTGAAATCTATTAGAATAAAATAAAAATGAGTATAATCTTTTTTGTGTTCGTATTTAATTTCATTTGTCTATCTAATTCAGTTTAATATTCAATTGTATTAAAACTTAAATACTTGTGCCTGGAGTGCGCATTTTTTTTTTTTTTTATTATTAATAAAACTTTTTTTTTTCTTATCACATTTTTTCTTTGGCAAAAAACAAAATTATCTCTTATTTTTGTATGACCTTTATATGACATTTTAGTAAAGGCTTTTTTTTCTGGTCACTCTTTGTGATACGCTAACCGCTTTGATATTGTCGACAATTATTATGTACAAGAAGGCTGGACATTGTGTGCGGTCGGTGACGTAATTAGCACAGGTCAGTGACTAACCAATCAGGTCGCTACTTGTTGCTCACGTGATCGTTCACTTGTTGGTTAAGGGCGCGAAAAATTAAAATAATATAATAATAAAAAGAAGAAGAAAGTAGTTACCGATTGATATATATGCTCTATAAAAAGAATCGTGTGATGACGCTACATTTTTTTGTCAATATCTCACCACTTGTATAAATATCTGAGCGGGATGTCTGATTGTTCTATGGCCTTGTATATAAACAAGTCTTTTCAAAACAATCGGTAGGGGGCCAACAAGTTAGAAAAGAGAGAGAGAGAGAGAGAGAGAGAGAGAGAGAGAGAGAGAGAGAGAGAGAGAGGACTAGAAACAGACGACATGCGTCTTGGTATAGTCAAAATTTCACGTGTTTTTGGGGTTTTTTTTGTTTTTTTTTTTCGTGAATTGGTTGGTTGTTAGCCTTCCGTCTTCGAGAGACGATGGAGCAGTGACAAAGTTTTTCCCCCTTGAACTGCATAGCTTGGGCGGGTTCGCATGGAGGATAAGCTGTTGCCCATGCAGCAAATCCCCCCTCTCCACTGTGATCCAAAGGAAAGGTAAGGAACCAATGCGGTTTGGCAACGGTAGTGTCACAGGAGTTGATGGGTAAGCACTGGATTTCAGCATCACACCACCTTTAGGGGCTCCGGCTCCTGATTTGTTTTCGGGGTTTACTCCCCTAGCTTTTCCTTGAAGGCAGCAGAGGTTTTGTGTCAGACTTTTCCTTGACTTTGATCGGTTGCCGACCAAGGCTTAAGAGCCCCTTTTAACCCATTTGGGGATTCAAGCGAGTAGCAGGTATCGCAATCTTACTGCTATTGGTGTTCCTGAGAAATGAAATGAGATAAGGGATACAGTATATTTTGGATTTGTCTATCAGATAAGCAACAGGACCTTCAGGTCGGGGTTTGTTTTTTTTTTGTTGTTTTTTTTTTGGGGGGGGGGTAAGTCCACTGGGGCGTTAAGATGAATTAAAATCTAAGAAAACTCGGAAAAGAATAGACGAAACTTTTTAACGCATTTTGCTGTCGGTTTAGCTCAGTCGGTAGAGCGTTCGGCTAGGAATCACAAGGTTCCTCGTTCGATACCGGCCTTCGCCAACTCAGTGTGTGAGTAGCACAGGGACCTGTGCGGTAAAGTGAGGAACTGATGGTAGGTGTGGCGCTCCACCTCTAACGCTAACATAATCTCCTAGTGAAAAGGGTAAGCTGAAATGGAACTTCGGAACAAAAAGGCACGAAAGAGGAAAGAGACAAAGGTAAGAGGTAATTTTATGACTCAGGCTTTATTGAACGGGGCATAGTCGGTCGTGGCGATGGGGAAACGATATACACTCAGTTGCAGCCTAAGTACGAATGGCCGAGGTATTATTTTGGGGGTAGTGAGTCAGTCCCTTTTGTCGGACATGCGCAAAGGGGTTCTTCTGGTCAAGGACCCATGGGAATCTGTTTTTTTTTATTATTTATATTATTATTTATTCATTTTATTTTCATTATTATTATTTATTATTATTATTATTTACTCCTTTTGAGCTTTCAAAATAAGTATTAGCTATTATTATTATTATTATTAATAATAATAATAATAATAATAATAATAATAATAATAATAATAATAATATTAAATTTTTTTTCGTACTTTTTAAATTTTCGTATATTTTTATTTTATTTTTATTTTCGTATTTTTTAAATCCCCACAGGTGAGAGGTTAAGTTGTTATCATTTTCAATTATAAAACAAAGAACACAGTCTTTTTTGCATGTTGTTTTATTTATTTATTATTTTATTTATTTTCTGATTACGATGTCCTTTATCTGTCACTTGTCATCACATTGTCTTTTTTGTTGAATGTTAAATTGTCACGGATCAAGGAGGAAAATGAAGAAGAAGAAAAAACAGAGAAGGTCATTTTTCGTTGTATTTATCATGCGACAAAATACAACACAGAGATGGGTTTTGTTTTGTTATTTTTAAATGTAACTTTATCTATTAATAGCAGCGCCTACCCGGCATCGCCTGGGTAGAGGGTTTTTTTTTTAAAGTTAGTCCCGCAGATCCATCATTACTGAATTATCAGTTGAATCCTCATAGGATGCCCCATTTAAATCCCTATGTAAAAAAATAGATCTTGCATTGATCCAGCTACTCTGAAAAGAAATGTTAATGTCTACTATCTAAAATATTAAATGAAAAAAAAAATCCATCCTGTTATCATTTAAATTTTATTTTTTAATTATCTTCACGAATATGAATCAAATCTCTATTATTTTTGCTCAAAAACCAAGCCCTGGTGATATTTAATGTGTATATATATATTTACTTTGACGTTAATTGTTTTATTTTCGAAATTTCCTCGGACATACATATACACACAACTGCCCTTTATATATGTATAGATAGATTAGAAGCGGCTACCCAGGGTCGACTGGGTAGAAGGGGTGGGGGGAAAAGCCTGGTGTATTGATTTTACAAAAAACTTTTGAGATTTAAAAATGCTGGACATTTTTAAGTAGAATTTCAATGCCATTTCTATGTATATTTTAATTTTTGAATATTTTGGAATACAAATCAAATCTTCATAATTTTTGCACAAAAAGCAAGGTCGACTGGGTAGAAGGGAGAGGGGCTCCAAATACCCTGGTGTATTGATTTCTTTTTTTAATTTACTTTTGAGATTTACAAAGGCTGGACATTTTTAAGTAGAATTTCAATGCACTTTCTATGTATATTTCATTTTTTTTAAAAATATCTGAATATAAATTTCAGAATATATGAATATAAATCAAATCTTCAGAATTATTGAAAATCCTCATTGTCTGTTGTTGCTTATCCGCCGAATTCTAATTTCTTATAAGTGTTGTCACCTCACCTAAATAATGGACTATTACGTTTTTATTATAAAGAAATAAAAATGACACCCTACACACAAAAAATATAATTAAAAAGAAAGAAAGAGAGTAGGGAGGAAAGACAGAGACTAGGGGGGAGAGAGGGGGAGCGCGCGGAAGTGATAACGCTAATCTGTTTCAATCAAACATAATGAAAATATGAAAAGACAGAAAGAAAGAAAAAAGTGAGTGTTAAATCAAGGTTATTATACTTTTTACATATTGAGCTATGTGGCAATAGCTCTTAAGTAAACATATCAAACATTGTAATACTTAAATTATCATACTGTGGTATATCCACAGGTCCTGCTAGTTATTATGATTATGCACTAACATGTGTATTTGTATATTTACTTTTTTTCTGTAACAATTAAGGGAAATTGTGGTTTGCAGTGTCATTCTAGATTGAAACTATAAACAAAATTATACCAAGAAATAAAAACGTGTAGTCCAATGGTTAGAATCATGGGAAATGGACTTGTCGACCCAAGTTCAATTCCTGTACAAAGCTGTTTGCATTTCACATATTGCTAATACCTTTGAGAAAGGTATGAATCCAATTCTCCCTCCAGCTATGGGTAAATAGCAGCGCAGACTGGGTTCTTTAACCAAGGCTAAGTAACCAGTCTAGGAGAAGGAAAACTGAATTAAAACCTGTTAAACTCCACTTAATAAATTGACCTTGTGTCGCATCCTGCTCGTGCAGAGGGGTTGGTAAATATATATATACACCAACAAAATAAAAGGCACACTCATATACTTATATACCAAAATATTGGAAGCGCGTGGTGTAATGGTTAAATGGGAAATGGACTCGTCGACCTGAGTTCAAATCCTGGACATGGTAATTGCATTTCACTTAGCGCTAATATCCTTGGGAAAAGTATGAATCCTACTCTCCCTCTAGCTATGGGTAAATAGTAGGGCAGACTGGGCACTTAAACCTTGGTTAGGCAACCAGTCTAGGAGAAAGAAAACTCTAAATTCAAACCTGTTGAACTCCGCTTTAGAAATTGACCTTGTGCCGCATCTTGCCCGTGCGGAGGGGTTGGTGTATGTATATGTATATATATATATATATATATATATATATATATACTAACGAAATAAAAGGCACACCCATACACTTATATACCAAAATATTGGAAGGGTTAAAGTCATGGGAAATGGACTCGTCACCCCGAGTGCAAATCCTGGATGCGGTAATTGCATTTCACTTAGCGCTAATACCCTTGGGAAAGGTATGAATCCTCCTCTCCCTCCAGCTATGGATAAATAGTAGGGCAGACTGGGTTCTTTAACCATGGCTAGGTTACCAGTCTAGGAGAAGAACTTGAACTTTAGAAATTGACCTTGTGTCGCAGCCTACTAATGCAGAGGAGTTGGTAAATATTTATATATTTATACCAACGAAATAAAAGGCACACCCATACACTTATATACCAAAATATAAGCACATAGTCATACGAAAATGCTGAACGGTAGGGGCTACCCCTAACCCCCCACCCACCCACACACACACACATCAATAATAAGATGTTTTGTATTTGTATGCAATAACATGTGCGATAAATGTGTCCTAGATTCCAGAAATGTATAAATAAACATTTTTAAAAACACAGTCTTAGAGAATTCCTTAATAATTCCACTGAGGATTTTCTAAATTCGAACACAACACCAAATCCCAAATATATATCCACATACCTAAGTATGAAAACAAAAAGATTATATATACTAGCTAATATATGCACCCTCTGGGTGCAAGTATTAATGTCATAAAATATCATATTAAATTAGAAAGTCTAAATAAACTAAATAAGAATGCAGATAAAATGATTTGAAACAGAGAGGGGTATAATCGAAAAATAAAACAGCTGTAGCTTCCTCTTCCATCACCCCTTGTCTTTCCTTGCTAAACATTTCTAATTTAACTATTCAGTTTAATAAGAAAGTAAATAAAATTACAGTTATTTCTTTTTGTTAATTGATTTCTTTTAAGATTTCTCTCCGAGATTTTTGCTCATATTCATTAAGATAAAATCAAATAATTAGAAATCAATAATACCAAGCACATATTTATTAAAATCAAATTTTAAATATCAATATGCAAATTAGCCTTTCCATTCACACAGTAAACCACTTTTTGTTGTACATATAAATACAATTGCATGTTTTTAGTACATAGATATGACCAGCAGTATTAATAATGAAAAACAATTTTATTAATAATTGAGGCTTAAATAAAAATGATTCATGGAGAATGTGATGTATAATAACTAAATGGATAGTGACTTGAGTAGTGATATAGTTTCGGTTACAGACAAACAAACACATAATCTCCATTATAATAAGATATATATATATCACTGTTTTGAATCTTTTAACAGCTATAAAATTCCTCCACACCCAAATCATTATAATAGAAATTCTATGTCTGTCTGTAACCGAAACTACATCACTGCTTATGTCACAATACTCTCAGGAATTGCGTTAGTTTATCAATCAGTACTGGATTTATAGTCGAAATCATTAATACATAGAATGAATCTGATTTATTAACGACGTCTATGAAAATCCGAGTTAGATTTGCCTCAAAACAGCCCATGTCTTTGCAAAGGGGTAAAATCCCCCCCCCAATGGGACCACCTGTTGGCTGAGGGTGATGACTTGTGAGGCTTAAGGATGGGATCCTGATGACTGAGCAGTCCATGATATGCAACTCAACTTTGGCCCTTACTTCGGCCAGATGAGTGGTCAGAGAGGCCCCCTCCAACCTCATCTTCTGTTTATGTCAAGTCCTAGCACCTATATGATTGTCCCAATCTTATTGCTATTATGGCAAACCCCCAATCCTTTTTATCGTATATATGCTAGAAGGCAGTGGCTGAGGATCTTAGTGTCCTGGGTATGACGTTAAACTGCATCTAATGGTGAGGTTCCCATTCTGGAGTTCTGGGGAATGTGGAGTACCCCTTCATCGCCATTACTCCCAGGTCAACTCTGACCCGGAGTGGTAGCCCCTGTTAGGGTCATATCTATGCATGTCTTGGGTATGACATTAAATTGCATCTAATGGTGCGGTTCCAATTTTGGAGCTCTGGGGAGTGTGGAGTACCCCTACATCGTCATTACTCCTAGGACAACTTTGACCCGGAGTGGTAGGACCTGTGAGCACAGACAACCAGACGAAAGATATTAAAAAATACAATTCTTAATGTGCTTTAATGGGTCAATCCAACCCCTTAAAAATAGAAAAATGCCCCCCCCCCAAAAAAAAGATTTTTTTTCATTTTGATATATTTTGTAGATTTTATAAAAAAGTAAAAAGTAAAGTCGTCAGGGCGGCCTAAAGTTGGTATCAGCCAGACAGCGAGGGAGGCTATCCCCTTTTCACTAGTGCTAGACCAAGGAGAATGTTTTTGCATCTGAGGTGGACTGCCACACCAACCATCAGCTTCTCACATTACCGCACAGATCCCTGTGCTACTCATGCGCCGAGTTGGCGAGGGCCAGTATCGAACCAGAAAAGCAGTCCACTACTAATTTAAAGAACTATAATAAAACCCACATTCACAACCCCACCCACCCACACACACACTCCAGCCACTTCACACTTAGAGTAGAATCCACAGAAACAGGGCGCAGCACAGACAACAACATTAAAGAACCCCACCTGACCCTGAAAAAGAGCACAGACATCGAAATAACAGTCAAATCACAAGCCTTTGAAATTAGTTCACAAACACAAGGTTTAAACTCAGATCTAGGTAATCTAAATGCATACAAATACTTCAACATATCTCTATCACACAAAAAAGTAAGTAAAGTCGTCGGGGTGGTCTAAAGTCGGTATCAGCCAGACTTCGAGGGAGTCTAACCCCTTTTCACTAGTGCTAGATCAAGGAGTTTGTCTTTGCGTCTAATGTGGAGCGCCACACCTACTATCAGCTCCTTACCTTACCGAACAGATCTCTGAGCTACTCATACGCTAAGTTGGCGAGGGCCAGTATCAAACCAGAAAAGCAGTCCACTACTAATCTAAAGAGCTGTAATAAAACCCACATTGCCCCCCCCCCATACACATACACACACTCCAGCCACTTCGCACTCCACAGTAGAATCCACCAAAACAGGGAGCAGCACAGAGAACAACATTAAAGACAGCCAATCAAGCATCAGGCTAGACAGAACCCCACCTGACCCCCCAAAAATGTATTAAATCCAGAACCTTGTGGTTCCTAGGCCAACGCTCTATCCACTGAGCTAAAGAAGTTTGGACAATTTTGAGTGAAAATTCGAAAACCATTCTCAAGATATTAAAAGTTGAAATTTGACTGAATCAGCATTTTCTGACGATGACTGTTTTCATTTTTCCGACTCAACGATCTAACAAAATTATTTAGATCTTCCGATTCACTGGGCAAAAATTAATGAAATTTGATAACCTTAACTCCACTTAAGAAATTGACCTTGTGTCGCATCCTGCTCGTACGGAGGGGTTGGTGTGTGTATATATATATATATATATATATATATATAATTAATGGTGATATTATGGTTTCACACTCATAACTTAAAGTTTCTTGGTAATCCAATCATCAGATGAGAAGTGGTTGAGATGTCAAAAACCAGTCGTGAAATGGTTGAGATGTTAAAAATCATATATATATATATATATATATATATATATATATATATATATATATATATATATATATATATATATATATATATATATATATATATAATATATATATACACCAATTACTTGTAGGAAGCGCGTGGTGTAATGGTTAAAGTCATGGGAAATGGACTCGTCGCCCCAAGTTCAAATCCTGGACGTGGTAATTGCATTTCACTTAGTGCTAATACCCTTGGGAAAGGTATGAATTCTACTCTCCCTCCAGCTATGGGTAAATAATAGGGCAGACTGGGTTCTTTAACCATGGTTAGGCAATCGGTCTAGGATAAGGAAAACTCTGAATTCAAACCTGTTAAACACCGCTTAAAAAATTGACCTTGTGTCACATCCTGCTCGTGCGGAGGGGTTGGTAAATATATATACCGACCACTCCGCATGAGCAGGATGCAACACAAGGTAAATTCCTTAGCAGAGTTTAACAGGTTTGAATTCAGAGTTTTCCTTCTAGACTGGTTACCTAGCCATGGTTAAAGAGCTTAGTCTGCCCTGCTAGTTACCCACAGCTGGAGGGAAAATTGGATTCATACCTTTCCCAAGGGTATTACAGAGAGTGATAAAAAGTAAATATAAGCAGTTTTCTGGTGAAAAAAAAAGATTTTTAGGTGACCCCACGGAGAAATATTTTTAGCCCTTAAAAGTAGCAAAAAATGATACAACATTTGAAAACAAGAGAATTTGGTTTGTTTGTTTTATGGCATATCAACCTCGGTGGGTCATTTAATGCCGACAAAGTTGTGAAATAAATTCATTCTTAATGCATAATACAATTTTGTTTATGAACTCATGTTTTTCTATTTAACCCATAGATGGGACCCCAACAGGTACTACCACTCCGGGTCAGAGTGGACCAGGAAGCAATGAATATGAAGGGGTGCTCCACATTCCCAAACCTCCAGAACTGGAACCTCACCATCAGATAGAGTTTAACATCATTCCCAGGACCAAGAGAATTTGGAGTGTTACATAATATCCCTAGCTCATAAATTGTGAACGTACCTGTAGTTATAATTTTGAATAGAGTCTGTTAAACTTAAAATGACAGGGTCCATGGAAAGTTACCCAATAGTTGGTGATGGGTAATGACCTTTTACTTGACCCCTTGAAAGCGCACGATTGGATGCGTGGGAATAAATTTTAGTTTAGTTAGATGTGATGCAGATTTCAGAGTGGGTTGACCATAGGTTGCCGCTCTGATGTCTTCTCTCACCGCGGCAGAATCAAATGGGTAGGGTTGGGAATAAAGCTTTATCATTATAGAACAATATATTATTGTTGTATTATTAAAAGCAATGTCCAGCCCAGCACGAAGAAGAATTAACAGAAAGAAGAAAACCAACCCTTAATAGAAGCCCACAAGATCAACAGAGAAAATGGCAACGAAGTAGAAGCAGTAAGCATCGAGTCAACCAGTAAGCCAGTAACTTTACTTACTGTTCTTCTACATTTGGCATTAAATAACCCACAAAGGTTGAAAAGCCATTAAACAGAGAAATCAAAATCAAACAAACGGAGAAAGCCACAATTTTTTAAAAAATACATTGGAATATAGAAAATGTAGCTATGATTAAAATTAAATGATAAAATTTCAGCATTAAATAACCCACAAGGAGTTGATATGCGATTAAACACATAAAATAAAATAAACCAAACATATGAATCAGTTTTGGGCATTAAATAACCCATGATGAGTTTATATGCCAAAAAACAAATAAACTCCGCACATAAGTAGCACAGAATGGATAATCTGACCAAACGAAACAAATGAATCAAATTTTGGCATTAAATAACCCATGATGAACTGATATGCCGTTAAACAAATAAACTAAACTCATACTTTTGAACAGATCCTGGAAGCAGCACTCAACAAAAAAAAAACCCAGCTGTATGGCCACTTAGCTCCCATCTCACAAACCATCCATTTAATGTTTTTTTGTTTTTTTTCTCCCTTTTACAAGGCCTGCTGTTACAGATTACAGTTAATCCCACTTATCTCCCCACCCCCGACCTAAGAGGATTAAACAAGATTAACAGTCTGCACTTGAACCACTCAAAATTTTTCAGAAAAATTCTGACATGTTTTGTCAGTTGTTAACAACCAGCTGGAATAACCCTAACCCTAAACCCTACGGCGCATTTCGGATTTTCTCGTCCTGGTCTCCTGCCAGGATGTTTTGTTTGTCTTACTCTGATGGTTTGTGTGATAGGGGGCAGGTGGCCATACAGCTGTTTTCTTGCATGTTGTTGTTTCCATGATTTGTTTATGATTGTACGCAGCATTCTTGTGCAACTCTCATCTAGCTTATTCTCTAAGTGCTTTGTTAGGTTCCAAGTGGTGCAGCCATACAGTAGCACTGATACATCTATTTGTTTCTTTGAATGTTTGAGATGAGGCTTGATGATTAATTTTATCTGCGTTATTCAGACTATTGTCCTCATCTTCATTGTTATCTGTACAATGTTTTGACCGATGTGCTCTCCGGCCTTCTTCAGGTATTTCTTGTCGGACCCGGGAACCCCCTCCCTCTCTCTCTCTTCTGCTTTCTTCTTCTTCCAAAAAGAAGGTTCCCGAGTCCGACAAGAAATACCTGAAGAAGGCCGGAGAGCACATCAGCCGAAACGTTGTACAGATAATAATGAAGATGAGGACAATAGTCCGAATAACGCAGATAAAACTAATTTATTTGTTATTTGACTATCAGGAAAATCTTTCGGATCATAAAACTATTTTAGGAAAATTTACAAAAGAAAAAAGGAAAAGAACAAAAAAAAAAAGGAAAAAGAAAAAGAAAAATAAGATGAAAAAGAAAGAAAAAGAAAAGAAAAATAAAAGAATGAATTTGCAGTTGTTCCAGTTAAAAAAGAAAAAAGAAAGGAAAAAAAAAAGATAAAAATATGAAAAAAAGAAGAAATAACAAAAAAGAAGGAAGGGAAAAAGGAAAAATAAGGAAAAGGAAAAATAAGAAAAAGGAAAAAAAAGGGAAAAAATAAGAAAAAAAAAACAAAAAAGGAAAAATAAGAAAAGAATGAATTTCCAGTTCTTCAAGAAAAAGAAGAAAAAAGAAAAAGAAAAAAATATGAAAAAAAGAAAAGAAATAACAAAGAAAAAGAAAAGAAAAAAGGAAAAAGAAGGAAACGAAGAAAAAGAAAACGAAGAAACGAAAAAAAATAGGAAAAGAAGAAGAAAAAAAAGAAGAAAATAAGAAAGAATGAATTTGCAATTCTTCAAGAAAAAGAAAAAAAGAATAAAAAAAAAAAGAAAGAAAAAAAGAAAAAGAAAAAGAAAAAACGAAAAAAATAGGAAAAAGAAGAAAAGAATGAATTTCAGTTCTTCAAAAAAAAAGAAAAAAATATGAAAAAAGAAATGACAAAGAAAAAAAGAAAAAGAAGCAAAAGAAGAAAGAAAAACGAAAAAATAGGAAAAAGAAGAAAAAAAAAAAGAAGAAAATAAGAAAAGAATGAATTTGCAATTCTTCCCGTTTATATAACAAATCTAAAACAAATTACTTGCAACTTATTTCATCAAAATCCAAAGTTGTAAAAGAATTTCTATCTTTGTTGTGAAAGGTTTTTTAACCTGTAGACTAAACAGAGGAACAAAGAGTTAGTCATATATAAGTAATGGAGAAGAGAATAACATGGGTTTGGGGTAGGGGGGGGTGGAAATAATTATACGGATTGTTTGGCCCAGGTATTAAATAATCCGTGAGGAGGGGGGATTAATTTATGAGTAGAGGCTCAGATGTGATGGATTTATATATCAACAGATGTAAACAGTCAGTGTTAAAAATATATCTCCCCCCCCACCCACCCAGACAAAGGGAAAATTGTATGCACACAAAATAAAAGAGAATAGGTAGATATGAACAGATAGATAGATAGATAGATAGATAGGTAGATATAACAGACTTAGATAGATAGATAGATATCCAGACAGATATGAACAGACGATATTAGATAGATAGATATGATAGATAGATAGATATGAACAGACTAGATAGATAGATAGATAGATAGATAGATAGATAGATATGAACAGACTTAGATAGATAGATAGATAGATAGATAGATATGAACAGACTTAGATAGATAGATAGATAGATAGATAGAGATAGATAGATAGATAGATTAGATAGATAGATAGATATGAACAGACTTAGATAGATAGATAGATAGATAGATATGAACAGACTTAGATAGATAGATAGATAGATATAGATAGATAGATATGAACAGACTTAGATAGATAGATAGATAATAGATAGATAGATAGATAGATAGACAGACTAGATAGATAGATAGATAGATAGATAGATATGAGACTAGATAGATAGAGATAGATGAACAGACATAGATAGATAGATAGATAGATATAGACTAGATAGATGATAGATAGATTATGAACAGACTAGATAGATAGATAGATAGATAGATAGATATGAACAGACTTAGATAGATAGATAGATAGATAGATAGATATGAACAGACTTAGATAGATAGATAGATATGAACAGACTTAGATAGATAGATAGATAGATAGATATGAACAGACTAGATAGATAGATAGATAGATAGATATGAACAGACTTAGATAGATAGATAGATAGATATGAACAGACTAGATAGATAGATAGATAGATATGAACAGATAGATAGATAGATAGATAGATATGAACAGACTTAGATAGATAGATAGATAGATAGATAGATAGATAGATAGATAGATATGAACAGACTTAGATAGATAGATAGATAGATAGATATGAACAGACTTAGATAGATAGATAGATAGATAGATAGATAGATAGATATGAACAGACTTAGATAGATAGATAGATAGATATAGACTAGATAGATAGATATAGACTTAGATAGATAGATATAAATAAAAGCTAACATAAACAAAGGGGAACCACTCTTGACTGAAAAATTATTTATTTTCCCATTAAACTAACCCTAAACCCGTCTTCTTTTTTCCTAGTAGATCAATAAATAAATAAATAATTTATCAGTCAAGAGTGGTTCCCCTTTGTTTATGTTAGACTTATAGGAAATAACCACTTGTCTCTACTGAAATAAACTGAAAATTACAATTTGCTGGTAATGTTGCTGAGTATTTAACGATATTCCTATTTCAAAGTAACAATTTAGAAAAAATTAAAACAGTCCATTTCTGCAGTTCTAACGTCAAAAAAGTGTATAACTGAATCACTACGCAACAACTTTAAATCTATGCAACATCAATTAGTGCTGGCTTTTTAAAACTTATAAACGAATTAAGTTATGTTTTTCTTAGAGTTTCATTTTTATTAAAAGTATTAATTCCAGTTGAGAAATTAAAAATATATACATTGGAGGACTTTATTTCATAGCTGGGACCCTAACAAGTATTCCAAGTATTCCAAGGTGGACCTAGGATTAATGGCAATGAAGGGTACTACACACTCCCCTTTTGTGCCCTGTATTACACTGTATAACATAGGCTGGCAGGACAAAGTGCCCAACACAGACGTGCTGGAATTAGCAAACATGAACAGCATGCCCACCATCATCTGTGAGAGACGCCTGCGTGGGCTTGGCCATGTCAGGAGGATGGACAAACGCCACATCCCCAAAGACCTACTGTATAGCGAACTAGCGGAGGGCACCCGACCGGTAAGGAGACCACGCTTGCGTTTTAAAAATGTCTGCAAGAGGGACATGAAGACATGTCACATCAAAACCAACACATGGGAGGCTTGTGCAGAAGACTGTGCGACTTGGTGCCTCATCGTCAAACAAGGAACGAAAAGGAGTGAAAAGGAGAGGAAAGAAGCCGCCACAGAAAAGAGAACCAAAAGGAAGGAGAGACAACAGCAACTCCAGCAAGCATCACTGTTTGTTTGCAGTCACTGCACCAGAGATTGCCATACAAAAATTGGTCTGTTCAGCCACTCACGTAGTCGCAGATAAAAATAAAAAAGTGGGCACTATGCTATCGTCTTTAGTAGACGGACGGATACCAATAAAAAAAATTTTAAAAAAGGGCACCTCACGTAGTGTAATGGTTAGCAAACTAGATTCACAGACCATTGTTAGTGAGTTTGATTCTCATCGGGTGCCCCATACTTCAGACCTTGTGCTACATTTAAGCTAAGCTTAGTAAATAACTTTAAAACTATGTAAGACAAATTTTGTTCCTGGATTCTATGTGTTATTAGGGTGGCACTACAACAGGGTAGGTCAATTTTTCATTTTTTTAAATATCAAATTGTCCATCTATGCGAAAGTTGTGTGTTAGTATACTGAATACTGATACCAAAAATTAAATCTTTTACTTGCCCCATTGTTTGAGGAAATAGCATCAAAGATCATCTACTTAAATGCACTAAAAAGCCTTGTTTTCTAAAGGCTAAATTTGGCAAAATTACTCCAGTGACGAGGAAGTGAAATCTGTAGTGAAGAAGTGACTCAAAGAACAGTCAACAGAATTTTATGGGGCAGGGATACATGCTCTCATTCAAAGGTGATTATGTTGTGAAGTAGGGATGTGATCCACAGAGGACGAGGTTCATTTGGTGTATGATACTCCTGTGTTGGTAATTATACCTGTCCTAAACAAAATGGCATTACTTTTTGACTCACCCTTATAATAAGATATACATTGGACTTCATTTCAAATTCCACTAATATTTGACCAGTAGATATGGTAAAAATTTACAACTCTGAATTCACAGAAACTCTGAATTATTAACAAATAAACACACACCTGTCACTTCCAGATTTTTCATCTGTTATCTTTAAATAAAATCTTGGACCAAATGACCTTTAGGCACCCCTTTTTGATCTCAATTAAGAAAGGACATGTTTTTCATTTACACCTTCAATATCCGGTTGATTTAACAGACGATTTTTAGATTGTTTTTTAAATTATAAAACTATCCACTAACCCTAACCCCTAAAAAACAACTGGATATTGACGGTGTAAATGAAAAACATGTCCTTTCTTAATCAAAAAGGGGTGCCTAAAGGTCATATGGTCCAAAATCTTTATACAGAACTTCTATTAAAGTCTGGAATATAGAGATTTATATTTATTTATTTTACAGGTCTCTTTTAATTAAAAAGCAAACGGACACTTCCTCCTTCCCCACTCTCTCTCTCTCTCTCTCTTTCACTCTCTCTCTTTCACTCTCTCATCATTTTTCCTTATTCTCTCTCTCCCCCTCCACTAACAGAGAAGAATTTACTCTAAGGGCAGACTGATGAAGTTTATTGAAATAGGACCTAAAGGACAGCTCAAATTCTGGTCACAGCTGCTAAGGTCAATTTCAAGCTGATTCTCTTGGGGGTCAGGAAAAGGTCTGACTCTAACATCCCCCCCCCGAAATCTCTTGATAATAAAATGAAGGGGGGGGGATCCAAACTAAGATGATAGGGAGAGATGAATAATTGCATGTCCCAAATCCTTTCAAAGGGATTATTTGGACAGACATTTTGAGTTGCAAGACCTGGGATACCCTTTAGGCAAACTAGGGGATTGGTGTGTTTTGGGGGGGGGGGATGGTCATCACAAATTCAGAGCTAAAGCATCTTATGTCTACATTTGGCAAGGTTAAAGAAAGAAAAGTCAAATTTTAATAACACTTTGGTGACTAACTTCATGATGTCTGTGTGCATATATTATATATATATATATATATATATATATATATATATATATATAAAAGTAATTGGTAATTTGCTTGAAGCATTGTTAAGTATGTTATAATATAATAATGATTTGAAGGCAATTACAATGCGTATAAAAACAAAAAACAAAAAGATGTTATTTTTGTCTTATCGATTTCAAAGTAGAAACTTCATATTCAGAGGTGAATATCAGAATTCTGATATTCACCTCTGAAGATGAAGTTTCTACTTTGAAATCGATAAGACAAAAATAACATCTTTTTGTTTTTTGTTTTTATACACATTGTAATTGCCTTCAAATCATTATTATATATATATATATATATATATATATATATATTATATATTATATATATATATATATATATATATGAGTGCACGTGGCATAATAGTTAAAGTCATGGGAAATGGACTTGTCGCCCCGAGTTCAAATCCTGGACATGGAAATTGCATATTCACTTAGCGCTAATACCCTTGGGAAAGGTATGAATCCTACTATCCCTCCAATTATGGATAAATAGTAGGGACGACTGGGCTCTTTATCCTTGGTTAGGCAACAGGTCTCGGAGAAATCTGTTATTCGCTTAATAAATTGACCTTGTGTCACATCCTGTTCATGCGGAGGAGTTGGTAAATAAATATATCTATCTATCTATACATATATAAAAGGGCAGTTGAGTGTATATGTATGTCCAAAGGAAATTTCGAAAATAAAATAATTAACAACAAAGTAAATATATACACATTAACTATCACCAGGGCTTGGTTTTTGAGCTAAAATAATAGAGATTAGATTTATATTTGTGAAGATAATTAAAAAATAAACAGCATAGAATTTTTTTTTCATTTAATATTTTAGATAGTAGACATTAACATTTCTTTTCAGAGTAGTTGGATCAATGCAACGTCTATTTTTTTACATAGGGATTTAAATGGGGCATCCCATAAGGATTCAACTCATGATTCAGTAATAATGGATCTGCAGGACTAACTTTTAAAAAATCCCCTCTACCCAGTCGACGCCGGGTAGCAACTGCTAGTTTTTATTAAAAGTATCAATCCCAGTTGAAGATTAAAAATATATACATTGGACTTCATTTCATACCTGTGTCCCTAATAAGTATTACAAGTATTCCAAGGTGGACCTAGGATTAATGGCAATGAAGGGTACTACACACTCCCTTTTGTGCCCTGTATTACACTGTATTATATAGGCTGGCAGGACAAAGTGCCCAACACAGACGTGCTGCTAATATATATATCATCATGTTGTGCTAGCAGCACTGATATTCATGACAATCTCTCGCCAACCATCCCTATCATTCATTGCTCCCTCTAGTACACAAAGACGACAACAAACGTACAAAAGAAACTTTCAGTCGCCAGAATTATATCACCCGCAACAAGTTGTATAAAGAGTCAATATTAACATGAGCACTGAATTTTGAAGCTTGCAGCATGTGCTAAAAGACACTAAAAAATGGTGGAGAGAGAGAGAGAGAGAGAGGAGAGAGAGCAAGAGAGAGAGAGAGAGGGGGCAAGAGAGAGAGAAAGAAAGAGGGGGCAGAGAGAGAGGGGGAAGAGAGAGAACGAGAGAAGAGAGAGAATGAGAGAGGGCAAAGAGAGAGAGAGAGGGGGGCAAGAAAGAGAGAGAGAGAGAAAGAGAAAGAAAAGAAAAGAGAAGAGAGGGCAAGAGAGAAAGAGAGAGAGAGAGAGAGAAAGAGACAGCAAGGGCAAGAGAGAGAGAGAGAGAGAGAGAGAGAGAGAGTGCAAGAGAGAGGGCAAGAGAAAGAGAGAGAAAGAGAGAGAAAGAGAGAGGGCAGAGAGAGAGAGAGAGAGAGAGAGAAGAGACAGCAAGAGAGAGAGAGATAAATGTCTAGCACAGTTGAAGGAATATAACGACAACCCCCCTCCCGCAATGGCTCTACATAAAGGAGTAGGGCCAAATATCATTTGCCACCCCCACAGATCATCAGGTCATTCGTATTCCTCCCCTACCATAGATCAATCTATATACTGAGGGTGAGGGATCATCTCTTGGGGTCGTTCTTGCTTACACTAAAAATAAATTCAAGAGCGGTCTTGAGTGAAAGTTTTTTTTAAAATAGGGAGTCGAATTTCTAGTGAAAATATTTGGATAGGGTTAACTCTTAGGAGGTGGGGGGGGGATGACAAACTTATCTACTGAAGATAAGAAGGTAGTTAACAGCTCTAACCAGAATTTAAATTTGTCAAGGTTAACAATGAATGTGACAGTTTTATTTTTTTTACTCCTACTACTGTCTCTGTGGTAAAGTAGATATGGGAGAGTGGTTTATCAAGTGCTTATTAATCTACACTATTTAATGTTAATTGTTGTGGCATACCAGTGACAAGACATATAGAGTAGTTGATATATGCCTTTATTCTAAGTGGGAAAAAAAGGCTGGTTGTCTAAACAAGACTAAAGAATCCAGTCTCCCCCACAATTTACCCATAGCTGGGGGGAGGGTTAGAACAGATGAATGTAACAGAATTTTTTCACTCCTACTACTTCTACTGTCTTTTTTAGTCCTGCTGCTACTGATGATAAAGTAGATATGGGAGAGTGGTTTATCAAGTGTTTACTAATCTATATTATTCTATGTCAATCATTGTGGCATACCAGTGACAAAACACATTGAGAAATTGATATATGCCTTTGTCCTAAGTGAAAAAAAAAAAGACTGGTTGACTAAATAAGGCTAAAGAATCCAGTCTCTCCTACTATTTACCCATAGCTGGGGGGAGGCTTACAACAGATGGTTTCATGCGTTTCCCCAAGGGCATTGGTGTGAAGTGAAATGATAATAGCCTCACCCAGGATTTGAACTCGGATTGCTGATTCCATTTCCTTTAATGGTAGGCGTGTCTCCATATGAAGTACATTGTATATCATGATGAGAGATTGCTATTTCTTTTGTTTTGTTGTTTCTCTCTCATCACCTGTTCTTCAAATGTTGTGGTTAACGAGCTGGTCGTGAAAACAAGTCGGTAATAAGCAAGTTCCATATTTTGTAAATTGCAGGCTTGGGTTTCAAAACAAAAACAAACTTTACTTACTCTATAGTAAGTCTCTTTTTCTCTTTCTCCATCTCGAGAGAGAGAGAGAAAGAGAGAGAGAGAAAGAGGGACCGAGTGACAGAGATAGAGAGAGAGAGAAGAAAGATAAGAGAGGGACACACCCATAGACAGAGACACAGATAGAGAGACTGAGAAAGACGATATGTTTTTCTCAGTCTCTCTGTCTGTGTCTATGGGTGTGTCTCTCTCTTACTGTCTCTCTATCTCTGTGCATCTGTCACTGGGTTACTCTTTCTCTCTTCCCTCACTCACTCTTTCTCTCTAACGTCTACTCTCTTTCTCTATCTCTCACTCTCTGTTTACCGGTTTCTCAACTCTCTCTGCTTATTAGTCTATCAATGTCTATGTGTATTTTCTCTCTTTCTTTCTCTCCTCTCTCTCTCTCCCCGTGTGTGTGTCTCTCTGTTTCTCTCTCAATATGTCTACCCTCTCTCTCTATATGTATATATGCATATATATATATATACACACACACACCACACACACACACCTAAAAGTTTTTCTGTGTCTCTTACTCTCTTTGCATATCTCTGCATCTCTCTCTCTCTCTCTCATAGACAGTCCAGGTTAGTTCCTTACCTTATAATAAATAAAAAGGTAAAAATAAAGGTAAAAAAGAAAGATAAAAGCTACAGAATCTATATAGTAGGCAAATTGCCTGCACATTCCATAAATACCCAGCACATATGCACCTTTTTTCAAATGCAGTCAGCCTCCTCCACACGTCTACAGACAGACAGTGAGCATTTTTTCTGCTGTGCGGATTATGCACTGTTGCTGCAGATTAGTTTCAACACAGTTTTTTTTGCAATTTTGAATGAAGGAAAAACAAAAAAAACAAAACGACAGGTGTCTTTTTGTTTTGTTGCTGCAGCTGTTTTACTGTATGTGTCTATTAAATGCACAAAGATATGTCTACCTTTACCCCCTCCCTCTCTCTCTCTCTCTATATATATATATATATATATATATATTTTTAAAAATTTTGAGATGAAACAAAGAAATCACAGTGCTCAACCACAAATTTGTAGGAGCATTATTTATTTATTTGTTGAATTTTTTAAAATATAATTGTTTTCCATAGGCAACTACCAAGGTTTCAGGCTATTTTGCCATCATCAGGTTGCTAATAATTCTTCTGGTGTTTATGTGAAGACATTTCTTGCTGTTATATTTTTGGACCGCAAATTACGTCGGTTGATTATTGTGGACGCTCTTTATGCTTTAGATTTTGTTTTTGAATTTTTCAATTTTTGCATTTTTTTTTAAATATATATATATAGATATAGATATAGATATATAGATATAGATATAGATATAGATATGTAAAATGAAAATGGAAGTGAAACCAACAGTACGTTAAAAAGAGAAATAAAGGAAAGAAAGTACCGAAGATATTTTAATTAATTTAACTTACACGTGTTTCAGTCAGGAGTTTATCCATGTGTATATTATTCTATCTATTATTATTTTTAAATAACAAAATGAAATGAAATAATAATAATAGAAAAATGTAGAAATGTTCCGTACACAAAGAAGTATCAACCTTCCTCAGAGTAAATCCTTATATATATATATATATTAATATATATATATATATATATATATATATATCAATATCACAGTTATTTGTAAATCCAGCTAGCAAACAAATATATTTACTTCTGGATTTTTTAAAAACCGATTTAAAAGTGCTCAATATACGTTTTGAAAACGAATGGCTTAAAATATTCCAACTGCAGTTTCTCGACATAGCACAAATCTTCAGGAAATACCCTGAAGATTCGTGCTACAGTGAGAAAGTTCAGTCAGAAATTTTAAACCATTCATATTTAAAACGTATATATATATATATATATATATATTATATATACTTAACATTTTTTCTCTGTCTTTCATACTCTTTGTATATCTCAGTGTCTCTCTCCTCTGATATATGATAATATATATATATATATATATTATATATATATATACACAATATATATGGGAGAAATAAGAGGAAATTAATCCGACAATATGTGGAGAAAGGTAGACAAACACGGCATGTTGAACAAGATGGATGTTTATTGTTGATGTTATAACGTTTTGGTCTGTTAAACCTTCTTCAAGACATTGGATTCAGTTCTTGCATCAACGGTGAACATTTTCATGCTGGAGAGTTAGGAGGTCGTGAAGAAGGTAATATAAAATCATATAGAATGTAATGTAAACAACTAAAGGAACTGCGATGTCAGTGGTGATGTAGTTTTGGTTACAGACACACTTAATCTCCATTATAAGAAGATTTTACGACTAATTTCATTCCATATTAGATATGAAAGCTAAATAGCCCGGTCTTTTTTTGTTTTTACTATTAAAAGGGGGTGCTGAGTTCAAATCCTGGACTAGGCACTTTGCATTTCCCATCTTATTATAATGTACATTTGGTGTCTGTCTGTAACTGAAACTATGTCACTGCTTATGTCACAATACCCTCAGGAATTACGTAAGTTTATGAATGAGTATTTAATTTATAATCAAAATTATTCATTACATTGAATAAATCTTATTTATTAACAATGTCTCTATGAAAATCTGAGTTAGATTTGCCTCAAAACAGCATATGTTATTCGTGCGTTTAAAATCCTACAATGTGTCTTATATATCACCAAGAAATAAAGGTTTACATAATATATGGTGTGGTTAATTTGCATACTGGGTTTAACAAACTGGGTTCAATAAATAATTACTTAGTGTTATTGATCTTTAATATCATTGTTTTATTCTCCAATGTATTAAAATCAATCTTATGAATGATTTTATACAGAAACCAATTAAGATAGAATTAAAATAAGTGTGATCTTTTTATATGCATTCTTATTTAATTTTGTTAGCCTACTGTATAGTGAGTTAGTAAAGGGCACCCGACTGGTAGGGAGACCACGCCTTCACTTTAAAGATGTCTGCAAGAGAGACATGAAGATATGCCACATCGACACCAACACATGGGAGGCTTGTGCAAAAGACCGTGCGACCTGGCGTTTCCTCGTCAAACAAGGAACAAAAAGGAGTGAAAAATGGAGGAAAGAAGCCGCCCACAGAAAAGAGAGCCAAAAAGAAGGAGAGACAACAGCATCTCCAGCAAGCATGACTGTTTGTTTGCAGTCACTGCATCAGAGATTGCCATTCAAAAATTGGTCTGTTCAGCCACTCACACAGTTGCAGATAAAAGTAGTGGACACTACACCATCGTCTTTAGTAGACGGACAGATGCTAACACAGTTTCTGATTTAATATATTTCATTATATCAAAATTTAAATACTTTCGCCCAGGGGGCACATATTCTTGCTAGTAAGCCTAATACTCTTGGGAAAAGTATGTATCCAACTGCCAGCTATGAATAAATAATAGGGCAGTGTGGGCTCTTTAACTTTGGTATGACAACCAATCTAGGAGAAGGAAAACTCTGAATTCAAACATCTCAAACTCTGCTTAAAAAAAAACTGACCTTGTGTCACATCCTGCTTGTGCTTTTCATTCATTCTAAAAAATGTTTATTCTGAAAATGCAAATGCTGTTGTCCGTGCGTTTTGGGTCATGGGCGATGAAGGAAGGAAATGTCATCTCCAGATGTTATGTGTAAATTATTGCATCTGGAACCAAAAAGATGTCAGGAGTGATGATCACCAAAGATATGTTAAGTATGAGTAGATAACTCGGTAATCTGAACATTAGTTACATAAATAAGAGTAACCTCCCCTTGTTTGATTCATTTTGAGGAAGCCATATGTTTTGGTCGACCATTTTCATTTCACTGTAAAAATCTACACTGAAAATACGAATTTGTTCGAATCAATACAACGGCATGTTTTAATACGAAAATTTAAACTTAGTAAATAACTGTGGATAAATGTTCTATCAATGATATCGAGCACTGTTTACTTGTAAATATAGCACCCATTTATATATATATATATATATATATATATATATATATATATATTGATAATTGAATTAAATGGACCATATGACTTTTAGGCACCCCTTTTTGATCTCGATTCAGCAGGACATGTTTTTCTTTTACACCGTCCATATCCAGTTGATTATTAACAGACGATTTTTAGATTTAGAGATCGAACCAGCGGATGTCGCACGGTGTTTGCCGAGTTGTTTGGTCATGGTAATTTAATTATTAATGTAATTCCTCTATTTACAAAATGATATATAAATGGCTGAACTTGCACAAAGGTGTCAAAGTTAGGGTGACCCAGAAAAAACAGAACCCACAAATTCTGTAATAAAACTGTTAATTTTAACTAGGAGGGTTAGGGGTTAGGTTTAGGGTTAGCATTGTGGTTTAAGGTTAGTTTAATGGGAAAATGAATAAATAATTTGGGTTCTGTTTTTTCTGGGTCACCCTAATTTTGACACCTTTGTGCAAGTTCAGCCATATGAATTATATAATAGGGCCAGTTTAGCTCAGTTGGTAGAGCGTTTGTCTAGGAATTCTAGGAATCACAAGGTTCTTGGTTTGATACCGGCTTTCGCCAACTCAGCATATGAGTAGCACAGGGATCTGTGCGGTAAAATGAAGAGCTGATTGTAGGTATGGCGCTCCACCTCAGATGCTAAAATAATCTCCTTAGTCTAGTGCTAGGGAAAAGGGGATAGACTCCCTCGCTGTCTGGCTGATACCGACATTAGGTGGCCCCGACGACGACATGTGTTTGGTTTGGTTTGGTTTGGTTTGGTTTGTTTTACGGCATATCAACCTCAGTGGGTCATTTAATACTGATAAAGTTGAAATAAATCAATTCTTAATGGATAATACAATTTTTTTATAAATAGATTTTTCTATTTAACCATAGATGGGGACCCTAACATGTACTACCACTCGCGTCAGAGTGGACCAAGGGCAATGGTGATGAATGGGTGCTCCACATTCCCCAAACCTCCAAAACTGGAACCTCACCATCAGATAGAATTTAACTTCATTCCCAGGACATGTAGACCCGCAGCCACCGCCTTCTAGCACCCATATGATAAAAAGGGGTTGGGGCTTGCCATAAGGGCAATAGGGCTGGGGCAATCATATAGGTGCTAGGGCTTGACGACATGTGTGTGTGTTTGATTTGACAATGGTTCTGAGTTAGAGGGAGGAACTCTGTTGGTAGATATTGTGTTGCTATATCCATTGGGTTGGGATTTGATAAAGAATGTCTGGGGTGTTGATGGGAGAGAGAGAGAGAGAGAGAGAGAGTTTAATTTTCTGATTAAGATTCAGAGGGGATTGGAGCCAGTCATCCCCCCCCCCCCAGGAGACTTTGAAGTTTGACAAACTGAGACTGGCAACGAGTGTCAACTTCTGGCCACAGCTGTTCCATCGAGTTTAACCTCAAAGTCTCTTGGGGGGGGTGGGGATGACTGGCTCAATCCCCCTCTGAATCTAATCAGAAAATTAAATCTCTCTCTCTTCTCTCTCTCTTCCCATTCAAACACCCGAGACATGTCTGTGAGTTGGCAAATCCAACCCAATGATCTGCAAACATATATCTCCAACAGAGTTCCTCCCTCTAACTCAGAACCATGTGTCAAGATCAAACACACACACATGTCGTTCAAGCCCTAGCACCTATATGATATGCCCAGCGCCTATTCCCTTATGGAAGCCCAACCCCTTTTTATCATATGGGTGCTAGAACGGTGGCTGCGGGTCTAGCGATTCCATGAATGTAAATTCTATCTGATGTGAGGTTCAGTTTTGGAGGTTTGGGGAATGTGGAGCCACCCCATTCATCACATTGCTCCTTGGTCCCTCTGACCCGGGAGTGGTAGTACATGGTAGTCCCATCTATGGTTAAATAGAAAATCTATTTATAAAAAATTGTATTATCCCATTAAGAAGTGAGGTGTTATTCAAAACGTTGTGATGCAGGTAGTTAAAATGAGGCGCCACTGAGGGTTGATATGCCGTTAAAACGAACCAAGCCAAACCGGAAACCAAACCAGAGAGCAACAGGTGCGTCTCGGGGCACTAATGTCTATCAGCCGACAGCGAGGAGTCGTATCCCCTTTTCCCTAGGCACTAGACTAAGGAGAGTTATTTTTAGCATCTTGAGGTGTGAGCCGCGCATAGCCTACAATCAGCTCTTCATTTTTACCGCACAGATCCCTTGCTACTCATATGCTGAGGTGGCTGGCGAAGCCCCCGGGTATCAAACAAGAATCTTTGTGGATTCCTAGAATTCCTAGACAAAAACGCTCACCAACTGAGCTAATGCCCATTATATATTCATATGGCTGAACTTGCACAAAGGTGTCAAATATTAGGTGACCAGGAAAAAACAGAACGCCAAATATTATTCATTTTCATTAAACTAACCTTAAACCACAATGCCTAAACCCTAAACTAACCCCTAACCCTCCTAGTTAAAATTAACAGTTTTTTACAGAATTTGTGGGTTCTGTTTTTTTCTGGTCACCCTAACTTTTGACACCTTTGTTGCAGTTCAGCCATTTATATATCATTTTTGTTAAATAGAGGAATTACATTAATAATTAAATTACCATGACCAAACAACTCGGCAAACCCGTGCGACATCCGCTGGTTCGATCTCTAAATCTAAAAATCGTCTGTTAATAATCAACTGGATATGGACGGTTTTGTAAAGAAAAACATGTCTGCTGATCGAGATCAAAAGGGTGCCTAAAGTCATATGGTTCCATTTAATTCAATTATCAATATATATATATATATATATATATATATATATATATATATAATATGGTGCTATATTTACAAGTAAACAGTGCTCGATATCATTTGATAGAACATTTATCACAGTTATTTACTAAGTTTAAATTTCGTTATTAAAACATGCCGTTGTATTGATTCGAACAAATCGTATTTTCAGTGTAGATTTTTACAGTGAAATGAAAATGGTCGACCAAAACATATGGGCTTCCTCAAAATGAATCAAACAAGGGGAGGTTACTCTTATTTATGTAACTAATGTTCAGATTACCGAGTTATCTACTCATACTTACATATCTGTGTGATCATCACTCCTGACATCTTTTTGGTCTCCAGATGCAATAATTTACACATAACATCTGGAGATGACATTTCCTTCCTTCATCGCCCATGACCAAAAACGCACGGACAAAGCATTGCATTTCAGAAATAAACATTTTTTTAGAATGAATTGAAAAAGCACACAGCAGGATGTGACACAAAGGTCAGTTTTTTTTAGCAGAGTTTGAGATGTTTGGAATTCAGAGTTTTCCTTCTCTAGATTGGTTGTCATACCAAAGTTAAAGAGCCCACACTGCCCATTATTATTCATAGCTGGCAGTTGGATACATACTTTTCCCAAGAGTATTAGGCTTACTAGCAAGATATGTGCCCCCTGGGCGAAAGTATTTAAATTTTGATATAATGAAATATATTAAATCAGAAACTGTGTTAGCATCTGTCCGATCTACTAAAGACGATGGTGTAGTGTCCACTACTTTTATCTGGCAACTGTGTGAGTGGCCTGAACAGACCAATTTTTGAATGGCAATCTCTGATGCAGTGACTGCAAAACAACAGTCATGCTTGCTGGAGATGCTGGTGTTCTCCTTCTTTTTGGCTCTCTTTTCTGTGGCGGCTTCTTTCCTCCATTTTCACTCCTTTTTGTTTCCTTGTTTGACGAGGAAACGCAGGTTCGCACGGTCTTTTGCACAAGCCCCCAGTGTTTGGTGTCGAATGTGGATATCTTCATGTCTCCTTTGCAGACATCTTTAAAGTGAAGGCGTGGTCTCCTACCAGTCGGTGTGCCCTTTACTAACTACATACAAGTAGGCTAACAAAATTTAAATAAGAATGCATATAAAAAGATCACACTTATTTTAATTCTATCTTTAATTGGTTCTTGTATAAAATCATTCATAAGATTGATTTAATACATTGGAGAATAAAACAATGATATTAAAGATCAATAACACTAAGTAATTATTTATTGAACCCAGTTTGTTAACCAGTATGCAAATTAACACACCATATATTATGTAACCTTATTTCTTGGTGATATATAAGACACATGTTAGGATTTAAACGCACGAATAACTATGCTGTTTTGAGGGCAAATCTAACTCATTTTCATAGAGACATGTTAATAAATTAAGATATTATTCAATGTAATGAATAATTTTATTATAAATTAAATACTCATTCATAAACTTACGTAATTCCTGAGGGTATGTGACATAAGCCAGTGACATAGTTTCAGTTACAGACAGACACATGTACATTATAATAAGAGGGAAATGCAAGTGCCTAGTCCAGGATTGAATCAGCACCCCCTTTTAATAGTAAAAACAAAAAAAAACGGGCTATTTAGCTTTCATATCTAATATGGAATGAAATTAGTCGTTAAATCTTCTTATAATGGAGATTTAAGTTTGTGTCTGTAACCAAAACTACATCACCACTGACATCGCAGTTCCTTTAGTTGTTTACATTACATTCTATATGATTTTATATTACCTTCTTCACGAACCTCCTAACTCTCCAGCATGAAAATGTTCACCGTTGATGCAAGACTGAATCCAATGTCTTGAAGAAGGTTAACAGACCAACGTTATAACCATCAACAATATAACATCCATCTTTGTTCAACATGCCGTGTTTGTCTACCTTTCTCCACATATTGTCGGATTAATTTCCTTCTTATTCTCCCATATATATTGTGTATATTATATATATATTATATATATATATTATTATCATATATCCAGAGGAGAGAGAACTGAGATTATACAAAGAGTATGAAAGACAGAGAAAAAATGTTAAGTATATATATATATATATATATATACTATATATATTTTAAATATGAATGGTTTAAAAATTTCTGACTGAACTTCTCACTGTAGCACGAATCTTCAGGGTATTTCCGAAGATTTGTGTATGTCGAGAAACTGACAGTTGGAATATTTAAGCCATTCTTTCAAAAACGGTATATTGAGCACTTTTAAATCGGTTTCTTAAAAATCCAAAAGTAAATTATTGTTTCTGCTGGATTTTACAAATAAACTGTGATTATTGATATATATATATCTATATATATATATATATATATAATATTATATTATATAAGGGATTTACTCTGAGGAAGTTGATACTTCTTTGTGTACGGAACATTTCTACATTTTTCTATTATATTTTTCATTTCATTTTTATTTAAATAATAATAGATAGAATAATATACACATGGATAAACTCCTGACTGAAACACTGTAAGTTAAATTAAAAAATATCTTCGGTACTTTCTTTTCCTTTATTTCTCTTTTTAACGTTACTGTTGGTTTCACTTTCCATTTTCTTTTACATATCTATACTCTAATCTATATCTATATATGCTTAGCTATATCTATATAATATATTAAAAAAATGCAAATTTGAAAAAATTCAAAACAAAATCTAAAGCCATAAAGGAGGCGTCCACAATAATCAATAACCGACTAATTTGCGGTCAAAAATATAACAGCAAGAAATGTCTTCACCATAAACACCAGAAGAATTATTAGCAAACCTGATGATGGCAAATAGCCTAAACCTTGTAGTTGCCTATGGAAAACAATTATATTTTAAAGAAATTCAACAAATAAATAATAATGCTCCTACAAATTGTGTTGGCACTGTGATTTCTGTTTTCATCTCAAAAATTTTTAAAAATATATATATATATATATATATATATGAGAGAGAGGGAGGGAGGGGGGGTTAAAGGAGACATATCTTTGTCATTTAATAGACCACATACAGCTTAAAACGTGGAGCAACAAAACAAAAAAAGACACCGTGTGTTTTTGTTTTTTTTGTTTTTCCTTCATTCAAAATTGCAAAAAAAAACTGTTGTTGAAGACTAATCTGCAGCAACAGTGCATTAATCGCGCCACAGCCAGAAAAAAATGCTCACTGTCTGTCTGTAGACGGGTGGAGGAGGCTGACGTGCATTGAAAAAGGTCCATATTGTGGGTATTTATGAATGTGCAGCAATTTGCCTACGTGAGGATAGATTCGTAGCTTGTATCTTTCTTTTTTACCTTTGATTGTTTACGCTTTTTATTTGATAGTAAGTAAGGAACTACCTGGCTGTCTATGAGAAGAGGAGAGAGAGATGCAGAGATTTGCAAGAGAGGTAAGAGAGCACAGAAAAACTTTTAGTGTGGTGTGTGTGTGTGTGTGTGTATATTATAGATATATGCAGTATATACATATAGAGTGACGGGTATAACATAGAGGAGAGAACAGAGAGACACACACACGGGAGAGAGAGAGAGAGAGAAAGAAAAGAGAAAATTACACATAGACATTGATAGACTAATAAGCAGAGAGAGTTGAAGAAACGGGTTAAACAGAGAGTGAGAGATAGAGAAGAGAGAGACGTTATAGAAGAGAAAATGTGAGTGAGCGGAAGAGGGAGAAAGATAACCCAGATGACAGATGCACAGAGATAGAGAGACAGTATAAAGAGAGAGACACACCCATAGACACAGACAGAGAGACTGAGAAAAACATATCGTCTTTCTCAGTCTCTCGATCTGTGTCTCTGTCTATGGGTGTGTCCCTTCTATCTTTCTTCTCTTCTCTCTCTTCTCTGCTCACTCGCTGGGCATGGCGTAATAGTTAAAGTGATGGGAAATCGATTTGTTCACCCCAAGTTCAAATCTGGACAGGTACATTGCATATACTTAGCAATTAATACCTTTGGGAAGTATGAATCCTACTACTTCCTCCATATGTATAAAAGTAGGGCCGACTGGGGCTTATTATCCTGGTAGGCACCGGTCTAAGAGAAGGGAAACTCTGAATATAAATACTGTTAATATAATTCGACCTACCTGTCGCTATGTCGAGAATTGGACCTTGTATGGTATGTCGAGAATTTCAAATAAAATAACCAAGTAAATATATATACTACTAATTAAAAATATCACCAGGATTGGTTTTGAGCAAAAATAAGAGATTAGATTTATTTGTGGGAAGATTATTAAAAAATACGAATTTAAATGAGTAACAGCATGAATTATTTTTTTTCATATTATATTTATAGTAAGACGCGTTAAATTCTTTTCAGAGTACTGGATCAATGCAAGGTCTATTTTTTTACAGAGGGATCTTTAACATGGGCACGCGCATCCATAAGTGATTGCAACTACACGATTCAGTAATAATGGACTGCGGGACTAACTTTTAAAAAATCCCTCCTAACCTCAGTTGCACGCCGGCGGGTCAGCAACTGCTAGTTTTTTATTAAAAGATATCAATCCCAGTTGAAGATAAAATGATATACATTGGACTTCCTTTTACCTGCTTCCCTATTACAAGTATCTGCCAGGCTGACTAGGAGTTAATGGAATGAAACTGGAACTACACACTTCCCTTTGTGTCCTGTATTACACTGTATATCATGGGCTTGCAGACAAAGTGCCCACACGAACGTTGGCTAAATATATATATCATCATGATCGTGCTAGCAACCGAATATCATGACAATCTTCGCCAACCTCCCTAATCATTCATTGCCTCTCAGTAGCCAAAAGACGGACAACAAACTACAAAAGCAACCTCCAGTTGCCCAGAATATATCACCGCAACCAAGTTAGCTATAAGAGCATATTAATCCTGAGCACTGAACTTTTTGAAGCTTCTAGCATGTGCTACAAAGACACTAAAAATGGTGGAGAGACGAGAGAAAGAGAAAGAGGTGAAGAGAGAGAGAGAGAGCAAGAGGAGAGGGGGGCAAGAGAGGAGAAAGAAAGGGAGGCAAGAGAGAGAGGGGGCCAGAGAGAGAACGAGAGAGAGAGAGGGCAAGAGAGAGAATGAGAGAGAGGGCCGAGAGAGAGAGACGAGGGCAAGAGAGAGAGAGAAAGAGAGAGAGAGAAAGTGAGAGGGGGCAAAGAGACATGAGAGAGGCAGAGGCAGAGAGAGGGCAAAGAGAGACGAGAGGGCTAAGAAAGAGAGGAGGAGAGAAAGAGGAGAGCAAGAAGAGAGAGAAAGACGAGAGACAGAGAGAGAGAGAAAGACGGAGCAAGGGACAAGACGAGAGAGAGTGCAAGAGAGTAGCAAGGCAAGAGAGAGAGATAATGTAGCACAGTTGAAGGAATATAACGACAATCCACCCCCTCCGCGCAATGGCTCTATCATAAAGGAGTAGGGCGCAAATATCATTTGCCACCCCGCAGATCATCAGCGTCATTTGTATTCCCCCTACCATAGATCATTATATACTGAGGGTGAGGGATTCATCTCTTGGCGGTCGTTCTGCTTCACAAAAATAAATTCAAGAACGGTCCTTGAGTGAAGATTTTTTAAAATAGGGAGTCGAATTTCTAGTGAAATATTTGGATAGGTGTTAACTCTTAGCGGTGGGGGGGGGGGATGAAATTATTACCTGAGATTAAAAGGTAGTTACAGCTATAACCAGAAATTTAAATTTGTCAGGTTAACAAATGATGTGACGTATTTATATTTTTTTACCTCTACTACTGTCTCTGCGGTAAGATAAGATATGGGAGAGTGGTTTATCAAGGCTTATTAATTACACTATTTATGTTAATCGTTGTGGCATACTGGTGAACAAGACATACTAGCAGTTGATACATGGCTTCTATTCTAGGTGAAAAAAAAAAGCGGGTTGTCTAAACAAGACCTAAGATCATCTCTACTAAAAATCTTACGCCATACTTGGGAGGAGGCTTAGAACAGATTCAATTAAATAAGATTCTTTCTTTATCCTACCTACCAGTCTTGGGTAAAGTAGATATGGAGAGTGGTGTTATCAAGTGATTACTCAATTCTACCACTATTCATTGTTTAATCGTCTGTGGCATTCCAGTAGACAACACATGAGAAATTGATATATGCTTTGTTCTAAGTGGAAAAAAAAGGCTGGTTGTCTAAACAGACTAGAGAATCCAGATTCTAAAATTTCCCCATAGCTGGGGGGAGCTCTTAGAAGCAGATGAACTTGTAATAGATTCTTTTTTTAGGTCTGCTCACTACCGTCTGGGGGTAATAGAAGATATGGGAGAGTGGTTATCAAGTGCCTTATAATCTACACAATTTAATCGTTGTGGCATAACCAGTACAAGACAATCAGGTAGTTTGTATAATGCTTTATTCTAAATGAAAAAAAGGCTGGTTGTACTAAACCAAGGACTAAAGAATCCACATCCTCGCTAAAATTTACCCATAGTGTGGGGGAGCTTAGAACAGTCTTTTTAGTCCTCGCTACTACACGTTCTGGGTTGGTTAAGTAGATATGGGACGATCGGTTATCAAGCTGATTACTATTCTACACATTCAATGTTAATCGTTGATGGCATACCAGTGACAAGCAGCACATTGAGAAATTGATATATGCTTTGTTTTAAGTGAAAAAAAAAGGCTTGGTTGTCATAACAAGACAAAGAATCCAGCCTACACTTACCAAATTTAACCCATCGCATGGGGCGGGGGGGCTTAGAACAGATGAAGTTAACAGAATCCAGTTCTCCACCTAATATTTACCAGTAGCTGGGGGGAGGCTTAGAACAGATCGGTTTCATGCATTTCGCCCAAGGGCCAATTGGTGGTGAAATGAAATGTAACAGCCTCGGCCCAGGATTTGAATCTCAGATTGCTGACATTTCATTTTCCCTTTAATGGTAGGGTGTCTCCTTAAAACACATTGTATAATCAAGAACAGAGCTGCTATTCTTGGTTTTGATTGTTTTTCTCTCATAACCTGTTCTTCAAATGTTGTGGTTAACGAGCTGGTCGTGAAAACAACTCGATAATAAGCATTCCATATTTTGTAAATTGCAGGCTGGATTCAAACAAAAACAAACTTTACTTAACTCATAGTAAGGTTCTCCTCTTTCCTCTCTCTTGAAAGATACGAGAGAGAAGAGAGAGAGAAAGAGGGCACGGAGTGACAGAGGACCAGAGATACGAGAGAGAGGAGAGCAGAAGAGTAAGAGAGGGACACACCCAATTAGACAGAGACACAGTCTCCTCTAATCTTGTCTATGGGTTGTCTGCTCTCTTACTGTCTATCTCTGTGCATTCTGTCCGTGGGCACTCTTCCATACTCTCAAATTTCCATAGTTTCTCTCATCTTATTTTACTCAATTCTCTCTGTTTCCGCGTTTCTCAACTCTCTCTGCTAATCAAGTCTATCAGTGCTAATGTGTATTTTTTCTTCTTTCTTTCTCTCTCTCTGTCCGTGTGTTGTGTGATGTCTCTGTTTCTCTCTCATATGTCTACCCTCCTACTCCTCTCTCTACTCTCTTCGTGTGTGTTGCTAATGTCTCTCTGGTTTCTCCGTCTTCAATATGTTCTACCCCTCTCTCTCTCCTCTCTCTACCGTGTGTGTGGTTCTCTCTTGTTTCTCTCTGCTCAATATGTCTTACCCTCTCTCTCTCACTCATTCGTGATGTGGTGTGGTGTACTCTGTTTCTCTCTCAAATGTACTACCCTCCTCTCTCTTTCTCTCTCTCTCTCTCTCTCTCTATAAGTATATAATATATTTTTCTACCCCTCTCTCTCCCTATTGTATGTATGTATGTATGTATATGTCTACCCTCTCTCTCTATGTATGTGATATATATATATATAAGCACAACACACCATACACCATAACAGTTTTTCTGTGTCTCTTACTCTCTCTGCATATCTCTCTTCTCTCTCTCATAGACAGTCCAGGTGAGTTCCTTACCTATATAATAAATAAAAAGGTAAAAGATAAAAGCTACAGAATCTATATAGTAGGCAAATTGCCTGCCATTCCATAAATACCCAGCACAATGCACCTTTTTTCAAATGCAGTCAGATCCTCCACACGTCTACAGACAGACAGTGAGCATTTTTTCTTCGCTGTGCGGATTATTGCACTGTTGCTGCAGATTAGGTTTCAACACAGTTTTTTTTGCAATTTGTGAATGAAGGAAAAACAAAAAAACAAAACGACAGGTGTCTTTTTTGTTTTTTTGTTGCTGCAGCTTTTTACTGTGTGCCTATTAAATGCACAAAGATATGTCTACTTTACCCCCCTCCTCTCTCTCTCTCTACTATATTATATACTATATATATATATATTTTTAAATTTGAGATGAAACAAAGAACTAACGTGCTCAACTACAAATTTGTAGGAGCTTTATTTTATTTATTTGACTGATTTTTTAAATATAATTGTTTTCCATAGGCAACTACCAAGGTTTCAAGCTATTTTGCTATCATCAGGTTGCTAATATATCTCTGGTGTTTATGTGAAGACACTTTGTGTGTTATGTTTTTGGACGCGCAAATTACGTCGGTTGATTATTTGTGGACGCTCTTATGCTTTGATTTTGTTTATGAATTTTCAATTTTTGCATTAAAAGAAAATATATATATAGTATATATATATTAGTATATAATATATGATAATAGATATCTATATGTAAAATGAAACTTGAAGTGAATACCGACGTATGTTGAAAAGAGAAATGAAGGAAGAAAGTATTGGATGGATAAAAATAGGATCATTTTAATTAATTTTAACTTACACGTGTTTCGGTCAGGAGTTTCCATGTGTACATTATTCTATCTATTATTATTTTTAAATAACAAAATGAAATGAAATAATAATAATAGAAAAAATGTAGAAATGTTCCATACATAAAGAAATATCGACCTTCCTCAGAGTAAATACTTATATTATATATATATATATATATATATATATATATTATATATATCACAGTTACTTGTAAATCCACCAAGCAAACAATATATTTATTTCTGGATTTTATTTTTTAAAAAATGATTTAAGAGTGCACAATATATGTTTTAAAAACGAATGGCTTAAAATATTCCGACTGCAGTTTCTCGCGTAGCACAAATCTTCAGGAAATACCCTGAAGATTCGTGCTACAGTGAGAAACTTCAGTCAGAAATTTTAAGCCATTCATATTTAAAATATAATATATATATATAATATATATACTTAACATTTTTTCTCTGTCTTTCATACTCTTTGTATATCTCAGTGTCTCTCTCCTCTGGTATATGATAATATATATATTTATATATATATACAATATATATGGGAGAAATAAGAGGAATTAATCCGACAATATGTGGAGAAAGGTAGACAAACACGGATGTTGAACAAGATGGATGTTTATTGTAGGTAGTGATGTTGATGTTATAACGTTTCGGTCTGTTAAACCTTCTTCAAGACATTGGATTCAGTTCTGCATCAACGGTGAACATTTTCATGCTGGAGAGTTAGGAGGTCGTGAAGAAGGTAATATAAATCATATAGAATGTAATGTAAACACTAAAGGAACTGTGATGTCAGTGGTGATGTGTTTTGGTTACAGACACACTTAATCTCCATTATAAGAAGATTTACAACTAATTTCATTCCATCTTAGATATGAAACCTAAATAGCCCGGTCTTTTTTTTTTTTTTTTACTATTAAAAGGGAGTGCTGAGTTCAAATCCTGGACTAGGCACTTTGCATTTCCCATCTTATTATAATGGACATTTGGTACTGTCTGTAACCAAAACTATGTCACTGCTTATGTCACTATACCCTCAGGAATTACGTAAGTTTATGAATGAGTATTTAATTTATAATCAAAATTATTCATTACATTGAATAAATCTTATTTATTAACAATGTCTCTATGAAAATCTGAGTTAGATTTGCCTCAAAACAGCATATGTTATTCGTGCGTTTAAATCCTACAATGTGTCTTATATATCACAAGAAATAAAGGTTTACATAATATATGGTGTGGTTAATTTGCATACTGGGTTAACAAACTGGGTTCAATAAATAATTACTTAGTGTTATTGATCTTTAATATCATTGTTTTATTCTCAATGTATTAAAATCAATCTTATGAATGATTTATATAGAAACCAATTAAGATAGAATTAAAATAAGTGTGATCTTTTTATATCATTCTTATTTATTTTGTTAGCCTATCTGTCATGGTGAGTTAGTAAAGGGCACTCAACGGTAGGCGAGACCATGCCTGCACCTTAAAGATGTCTGCAAGAGAGACATGAAGACATGCCACATCAACACCAACACATGGGAGGCTTGTACAAAAGACGTGCAACCAGCGCTTCCTCATCAAACAAGGAACAAAAAGGAGTGAAAAATGGAGGAAAGAAGCCGCCGCAGAAAAGAGAGCCAAAAGGAGGAGAGACAACAGCATCTCCGAGCAAGCATCATTGTTTGTTTGCAGTCACTGCATCAGAGATTGCCATTCAAAAATTGGTCTGTTCAGCCACTCACACAGTTGCAGTAAAAGTAGTGGACACTACCCATCGTCTTTAGTAGACGGACAGATGCTAACACACTTTTAATTTAATATATTTCATTATATCGAATTTAAATACTTTCGCCCAGGGGCACATATTCTTGCTAGTAAGCCTAATACTCTTGGGAAAAGTATGTATCCAACTGCCAGCTATGAATAAATAATAGGGCAGTGTGGGCTCTTTAACTTTGGTATGACAACAGTCTAGGAGAAGGAAAACACTGAATTCAAACATCTCAAACTCTGCTTAAAAAAAAAACTGACCTTGTGTCACATCCGCTGTCGTGCTTTTCCTTCATTCTAAAAAACCATGCTGTTGTCCGTGTGTTTTGGTCATGGTGATGAAGGAAGAAATGTCATCTCCAGATGTTATGGTGTAAATTATTGCATCTGGAGCCAAAAAGATGTCAGGAGTAATGATCACCAAAGATATGTTAAGAAAAAAAAAGGGTATGAGTAGATAACTAGGTAATCTGAACCATTAGTTACATAAATAAGAGTAACCTCCCCTTGTTTGATTCATTTTGAGGAAGCCATATGTTTTGGTCGACCATTTTCATTTCACTGTAAAAATCTACACTGAAAATACGAATTTGTTCGAATCAATACAACGGCATGTTTTAATACGAAAATTTAAACTTAGTAAATAACTGTGGATAAATGTTCTATCAATGATATCGAGCACTGTTTACTTGTAAATATAGCACCCATATTATATATATATATATATATATTATATATAATTATATATTATATTGATAATTGAATTAAATGGACCATATGACTTTTAGGCACCCCTTTTTGATCTCGATTCAGCAGGACATGTTTTTCTTTTACACCGTCCATATCCAGTTGATTATAACAGACGATTTTTAGATTTAGAGATCGAACCAGCGGATGTCGCACGGTGTTTGCCGAGTTGTTTGGTCATGGTAATTTAATTATTTAATGNGGTTTAATTCCTCTATTTACAAAATGAATATAAATGGCTGAACTTGCACAAAGGTGTCAAAGTTAGGTGACCCAGAAAAAACAGAACCACAAATTCTGTAATAAAACTGTTAATTTTAACTAGGAGGGTTAGGGGTTAGGTTTAGGGTTAGCATTGTGGTTTAAGGTTAGTTTAATGGGAAAATGAATAAATAATTTGGGTTCTGTTTTTTCTGGGTCACCCTAATTTTGACACCTTTGTGCAAGTTCAGCCATATGAATTATATAATAGGGCCTGTTTAGCTCAGTCGGTAGAGCGTTTGTCTAGGAATTCTAGGAATCACAAGGTTCTTGGTTTGATACCGGCTTTCGCCAACTCAGCATATGAGTAGCATAGGGATCTGTGCGGTAAAGTGAAGAGCTGATTGTAGGTGTGGCGCTCCACCTCAGATGCTAAAATAATCTCCTTAGTCTAGCGCTAGGGAAAAGGGGATAGACTCCCTCGCTGTCTGGCTGATACCGACATTAGGTGGCCCCGACGACGACATGTGTTTGGTTTGGTTTGGTTTGGTTTGTTTTATGGCATATCAACCTCAGTGGGTCATTTAATGCCGATAAAGTTTTGAAATAAATCAATTTTTAATGGATAATACAATTTATTTATAAATACATTTTTCTATTTAACCCATAGATGGGACCCTAACAGGTACTACCACTCTGGGTCAGAGTGGACCAGGGAGCAATGGTGATGAAGGGGTGCTCCACATTCCCCAAACTTCCAAAACTGGAACCTCACCATCAGATAGAGTTTAACGTCATTCCCAGGACATGTAGACCCGCAGCCACCACCTTCTAGCATCCATATGATAAAAAGGGGTTGGGGCTTGCCATAAGGGCAACAGGGTTGGGGCAATCATATAGGTGCTAGGGCTTGACGACATGTGTGTGTGTTTGATTTGACAATGGTTCTGAGTTAGAGGGAGGAACTCTGTTGGTAGATATTGTGTTGCTATGATCCATTGGGTTGGGATTTGATAAGGAATGTCTGGGGGTGTTGATGGGAGAGAGAGAGAGACACAGAGAGAGAGAGAGAGACACACACACAGAGAGAGAGAGAGAGATTTTAATTTTCTGATTAAGATTCAGAGGGGATTGGAGCCAATCACCCCCCCCCCCAAGAGACTTTGAGGTTGAAACTGAATGGAACAGCTGTGGCCAGAAGTTGAACTGTTCGCCAGTCTCAGTTTGTCAAACTTCATCCAGCCAACCCAGACCCCCACCCATGTTATATACACTCCCTTTAATTTTTGTTGAGGGGGGAGAAAGAGGGGGAGAGAAGGATGCAGGGGAGAGTGTGGGGGGGGGAGGAGAAAGGATGTGATTGTTTATTTTTGAAATATGGGAGATCTGTAACTGAAGTCAATTTGAATTTGGGTGTTTTCCGGCCTGTAATAGAAACTCTGTATAAAACTGGATAGAAAAAGAAGAGAAGGGTGAAAGAAAGAGAAGAAGGGTGAAAGAAAGAAAGAAGAAGAGTGAAAGAAAGAAAGAGAAGATGAAAGAAAGAAGAAAGAAAGAGAAGATGAAAGAAAGAGAAGAAAGAAAGAAAGAGAAGAAGGAAGAAAGAGAGAGAAGAGTGAAAAAAAGAAAGATAAGAAGAATGAAAGAAAGAAAGATAAGAAGAAGAAAGAAAGAAAGAAAGAAGAAGAAGAAAGAAAGAAAGAAGAAAGAAGAAGAAGAAGAAGAAAGAAAGAAAGAAAGAGAATGAAAGAAAAGAAAGATAAGAAGAATGAAGAAGAAAAGAAGAAGAAGAAAAGAAAGAAGAAGAATGAAGAAAGAAAGAATAGTGAAGAAAGAAGAAAGAAGAGAAGAGTAAAAAAATAGAGAAGGAAAGAGTGAAAGAAAGAAAATGGAGATAAAAGAAAGAATAGAGTAAAAGAAAGAGGAGAATGAAAGAAAGAAAGAGAAGAATGAAAGAAGAATGAAAGAAAGAAATCAAGTAACATTAAGAGAATATCAACTATGTTATGAAACACTCAAAGACAGAAATTCTAGAGATGATAAAAAAATATAATAGAAGCTGTGTATAAAATTGTAAAAATCTAACAGAAATGGGAAAAAAAAAAAACAGAAAGAAAGTCATGTGTGTCTCTATTGATAAATAAAAATGGAAAATAAATGCCTATACGAGTGGGGGGGGGGGGGTAGTTTCAACCTTATCAAAACTGAGACTTTATTTAGTAAAACAGTGGATTTAGTGAGATGAATGAACAGTAAACGAAAAATTCCTTTTCTGTAAAACAATCCCCTTGAAATTCAACACTTATTTACAATTGATTGATTGATTGATTTTAGAAGCCATTTAAAGGGTGTACATGGTGCAGAGCCAAATTTAGACACTGCGGTGTCCGGGGAACTTCTCGTTAGGGCAGGGATCACCAAACTTTTTTCACGGTGGGCCAGATAATTGAAAAATAACGAGTGCGTGTGTAATAAGTAATTGAGAGTTACTTCCCCTGTTTTATTATTACCTCCCCTTTGTGTAAATCTTTAGCTTTCTGAAAGTATATAAACTCCAAAGAAAACTGCAACTATATTCTAAGTAGACTAAAGCTTTCTCAAGTTCGACTGTGTGTCATTTATTATTATTGTGTCATTTATTATTACATCGGGCCATATTATTATTGTTCAATACTTACTACCAAGAACAAAAGTTCTGAGAAAAAGATGTAAAACAAAATTTATCTTTCCATTATTGGTACACTTTGTGAAGTTCCGTGCTGGCCTCCTGCCTCAAAAAAAAAAACACCAGCTACGATTGAAGTCCGTAGCCGAAGCGGTGTCACTTGAAAAAAATAAAAATAACCAACTTAGGGCGTCTTTCCGAAAACCCAACCCCAACCCTAAACTCTAACCCTAAACCCCCTAGTTAAAATTAACAGTTTTATTACAAATTTGTGGGTTCTGTTTTTTCTGGGTCACCCTGTATACAGGGTAACCATCAGATAGAGTTTAACGTCATTTCCAGGACATGTAGACCCTCAGCCACCGCCTTCTAGCACCCATATGATAAAAAGGGGTTGGGGCTTGCCATAAGGGCAATAGGTTTGGGGCAATCATATAGGTACTAGGGCTTGACGTGGCCAGCCGATTGATTGGAGGGGGCCTCTCCGACTGCCCGTCTAGCTCAAGAAAAGCCTAAAGTGGAATATTGCAAGTCATGGACTGCTCAGCCACCTGATCTCTATCCTTAAGCATCACGGGTCGCCACCCACGGCCAACAGGTGGCCACATTTGGTGGAGTCTTACCCCTCTGCAGAGGTGCTGTCGGTGCATTCTAACACCTCAGCCGACAGGGCGATTAATCCTTAAGAGATTTGGTTTTGTTTTGTTTTTATTTTTCTTTGTACATGGTCCTATTGAATGTGAATAATATGATGTACCCTGGGTGGGTACTTCAGCAAGTATATATATATATACCTAGATAATTGTCTGGTCAAGAAATGGAAAGGGGTTGGGTATGTGCTATTGCTGCAAAAACAAAGATTACTTTTAGAGAAACAGTAATGTTTTTGATATCAGAATCTTTTCTACACGAGAGAAAAAAATAAATCTTAAAATGACTTAATGGGATTATCAAATCTTTTACTGATGAGAAATAAACACAAAAGAAAAAGAAAAAAATAACAACAAATAAAAACAATGAAAAACATGGCTACCTGTTACTGTTTATGTGATTACAAGAATTGAGCGTTGTTGAAACAGCAGATATTCTTAGATAGATAGATAGATGGATAGATAGATAGATAGATAGAAAAGAGAGAAAAACCTGAGATGTTTGGGTTTTTTTTTGCTAAACTTGCAAATTGGTTGGAAAATTAAAACGGAAAGTTTTTTGGTGCCCCCCCCCCATGACATTTTAACTACAGTTTTTTTTCGAATTAGGTTATGGTTTAGGGGTTAAGGTTGTTTTTAATTACGTATTGCTTAAAAAAGAAAGAAAAAAACCCAAATTACTATACATTTCATTAACGATTGAAATTAATTATTGAATCCAATGGTAGACACATTAGTCGCAGTTGTGTTAGTATTTCAATGTATAATTTCAATTAAACTTGGATTTAAAAAAAAAAATTTTTCAACATTAAATTAACTCGATAGATAGAAAGAGAGAAAAACCTGAGATGTTTGGGTTTTTTTTTGCTAAACTTGCAAATTGGTTGGAAAATTAAAACGGAAAGTTTTTTGGTGCCCCCCCCCATGACATTTTAACTACAGTTTTTTTTCGAATTAGGTTATGGTTTAGGGGTTAAGGTTGTTTTTAATTACGTATTGCTTAAAAAAGAAAGAAAAAAACCCAAATTACTATACATTTCATTAACGATTGAAATTAATTATTGAATCCAATGGTAGACACATTAGTCGCAGTTGTGTTAGTATTTCAATGTATAATTTCAATTAAACTTGGATTTAAAAAAAAAAATTTTTCAACATTAAATTAACTCGACGGTAGTTAGAATCCCACTGCGACAGTGAGTATTATATTGTTTCTATATCTGGGGGATAACTTCTACAACGTCAAGCCCTAGCACCTATTTGATTGCCCCAACCCTATTGCCCTTATGGCAAGCCCCAACCCCTTTTTATCATATGGGTGCTAGAAGGTGGTGGCTGCGGGTCTACATGTCCTGGGAATGACGTTAAACTCTATCTGATGGTGAGGTTCCAGTTTTGGAGGTTTGGGGAATGTGGAGCACCCCATTCATCACCATTGCTTCCAGGTCCACTCTGACCCGGAGTGGTAGTACCTGTTAGGGTCCCATCTATGGGTTAATAAGAAAAATGTATTTTAAAAAAAATTGTATTATCCATTAAGAATTGATTTATTTCAAAACTTTATTGGCATTAAATGACCCACTGAGGTTGATATGCCGTAAAACAAAACAAACAAACAAATCAAACCAACAGTAGTAGACTTACTGACTTCAATAGGGTAAAATGGAGTTTTGAAAGTCATGGACTGCTCATCCACCTGGGTTCTATGTATCTTTGATAAGAAACTGCTTCGCTAGATGCGTTCAAAGTAGTTGGCTTTTCCAGCGTGAGGCACATCACAGAAAGATCACATTGAAACCATTAAGAAATGCTGAAGAGTCATCGTCTGTCGTTATGCAGTACAAATATTCTTGTAATGCATTACTGCACAACACATTATATTTTTGTCTCTTCTAGAAATAAATATTATTCTAAATAAAAGATGTTATGATAATAATATACATAGAACAGATGTTGGGTCTATAATTGGGGTTTGTCTAATATTTCCCTTGGAGTTCAGTACTTTATATATATACTAGCAGTGGCTACCCGGCATCGGCAGGGTGGAGGGGGATGTTTCAAAGTTAGTCCCACAGATCCATTATTACTGAATTGTGAATTGAATCCTCGTGGGATGCCCCATTTAAATCCCTAGGTAAAAAAAAAAAAAAAAAGAAATAGACCTTGCATTGATCTAGCTACTCTGAAAAGAAATGTTAATGTCTACTATCTAAAATATTAAATGAAAAAAAAAATCCATGCTGTCATCATTTAAATTTTATTTTTTAATGATCTTCATGAATATAAATCTAATCTCTATTATTTTTGCTCAAAAACCAAGTCCTGGTGATATTTAATGTGTATATATATTTACTTTGTATTTTAGTTTTGAAATAAATTAATTCTTAATGGATACACAATTTTTTTTTTATACATACATTTTTTTATTTAACCCATAGATGGACCCTAACAGGTACTACCACTCTGGGCCAGAGTGGACTAGGGAGCAATGGTAATGAAGGTGTGCTCCACATTCCCCAAACCTCCAAAACTGGAACCTCACCATCAGATAGTTTAACATCATTCTCAGGACATGTAGACTCTCAGCCACTGCCTTCTAGCACTCATATGATAAAAAGGGTTGGGTCTTGCCATAAAGGCAATAGGGTTGGGGCAATCATATAGGTGCTAGGGCTTGACGTGACCAGCCGATTGATCAGAGGGGGCCTCTCCGACCGCCCGTCTAGCCTAAGTAAGGGTCTAAGTGGAGTGTTGCAGATCATGGACTGCTCATCCACCAAGACTCCATCCTTAAGCATCACGGGTCGCCACCCACGGCCAACAGGTGGCCCCCATTTGAGGGAGTCTTACCCCTCTGCAGAGGTTCATTCTAACACCCCTGCCAACAGGGCAGCAAACATTTATGAATTGATAAAATTTCAGTATTAAATAACCCATAAGGAGTTGATATGCCGTTAAACAAATAAACCAAATCAAATATAAATGATTATGATTACAATAAAATATTTACAAATGAATTAAATCCCGGCATTAAATAACCCATAAGGAGTTGATATGCCATTAAACAAATAAACTAGACTCATACTTTTGAACAGATTATGGAAGCAGCACTCAACAAAATAACAGCTGTATGGCCACTTAGCTCCCATCTCACAAACCATCCGTTTTAACCATGCTTTTTATGGTTTAGCTCAGTCAATAAGGCATCCGCCTAGGGATCGCAAGGTTCTTTGTCTGATACCGGTCACCGCCAACTCAGCACATGAGTAGCACAGTTTGGGTAATCTGATCAGTGTGGTAGAGTGGAGAACTGACGGTAGGTGCGTCACTCCACCTCAGCAAAAACAATTGCCCTGATCTTTGTTGGCAACCTTCCGTCTATCTAAGACGATGGCATAGTGTCTGTTTTAGTTTTTTTACTTACAGCTGCGTGAGTGGCTGAACAGACCGATCCTTGAATGGCAGTCTCTGGTGCAGTGGCTGCAAACAAAAGGTGATGCTTTCTGTAGGTGTTGGGGGTGCTGTTGTTTCTCCTTCCTTTTAGCTCTCTTTTCCTAAACCCTGATCTAGTGCTAGCAAAAAAAAGGGGATAGACTTCCTCACTGTCAGCCGACAGGGATAGGGGTGGATGGCGAGAGAGAGTCAAGGGAATCCGTGCATCAGCATAACTTGATGATGATACTGATGATATAAACAGAAATAAGTGTACACAACTAAAAGTCAGAAATTGATTTCCGTCTAAAGACCCGCATAGCCATTGGCTAATTGAAGCTTAGCCAACCTCTGTTGTATAAAATGACCGCTGTCCACGATGACCACTCTGATAAGCACTTAATGCCCTTGACCAGCAGTCGATAAGCCATTAATTAATTGGCCAACAGCTGGTCAACTTGGTCAGTTGAAAATAATTGGTCAAGCTTAAATCTAAACTCTTCATTTCACTCGAGAGTGACAAGCAACACGAGATTTCCATTAGGAATGACGTTAAGAGACGAGACACACATCCTCGTAGAAGAGACCATTTCCTCAAATCTGCCCTATCAGTGATGCGTCCCCAGGTGTCCTGATTATGACGTTAAAATCCAGCAGGTGGTGAGGCTCCTGCTCTGGAGGGAGGAGTCCTCTAAAGTAATGACTAACATGCGAGACTGCAAATTTGTATTTCTCTGAATGTTTGAGATGAGGCTTGATAATTTGTATTATTTTAATTAATCGGCCTATTGTCCTCATCTTTATTGTTATCTGTACAACGTTTCAGCCGATATGCCCTTGAGCTTTCTTCAGGCATTGTCCTCATCTTTATTGTTATCTACACTATTTCTCTGAATGTTTGAGATGAGGCTTTATAATTAGTATTATTTGGATTATTCGGACTATTGTCCTCATCTTTATTGTTATCTACACTATTTCTCTGAATGTTTGAGATGAGGCTTTATAATTAGTATTATTTGGATTATTCGGACTATTGTCCTCATCTTTATTGTTATCTACACTATTTCTCTGAATGTTTGAGATGAGGCTTTATAATTAGTATTATTTGAATTATTAGAACTATTGTCCTCATCTTTATTGTTATCTACACTATTTCTCTGAATTTTTGAGATGAGGCTTGATAATTAATACTATTTGGATTATTCTGACTATTGTCCTCATCTTTATTGTTATCTACACTATTTCTCTGAATTTTTGAGATGAGGCTTGATAATTAATACTATTTGGATTATTCTGACTATTGTCCTCATCTTTATTGTTATCTACAGTATTTCTCTGAATGTTTGAGATGAGGCTTTATAATTAGTATTATTTGTATTATTCGGACTATTGTCCTCATCTTTATTGTTATCTGTACAACATTTCATCCGATGTGCCCTCCAGCCTTCTTCAGGTATTTCTAAAGTCTGACAAGAAATACCTGAAGGAGGCCAGAGGGTACATCGGCCGAAACGTTGTACAGATAACAATAAAGATGAGGACAATAGTCTGAATAATCCAAATATGTACTAAACAAATTCAAACTCTAGTTGTGCTATTGCATTCACTTTTGAACTAATAATACCGTTGGGAAAGGTATGAACACCATCATCCCACAGCCATGGGTTCAATACTAACACTACTCCTCTTATAGAAGATAGGGAGTTTACAGTGTTGGATTGTCTTCCCTTGGATTTAGAAGAGTTATCTTCCCTCTCATTTCTTATTCTCACCACCAGGCGTCTTTCTGTATTTAAGGAGGAAGCAACAGATTCAAGACCTCTTATTCGTCTTCTACAGCACCGCAGCACATGGGTTAGACTTTTATGTCTACACCCTTCTCGGGTGGGGGCTTCTGCCCCCAAAGCAACGCTAGTAAGTTTATTGAAACTATGGACTCACCAGTCCTATATTTCTTTTGTCTGTTCTTGTAGTGAACTAATGTATACGTTTTTTTTTATTGTATATCATTCCTTTCCTTGTATGTGTATTTCATGTCTTATATGTTACTCCATGTGCTGTCTAATTTATTTAAGTCCATTATGTTATGTTTAACACTCGTGTTGGAGTTGTTTGTTTCAACCAGTTAGAATTTATATTGTAACTTGGAGTGTAACTTACAGTACAATGGCTAATATGCTGGACAGCACCGTCCCAACTAAAGTTTCTTAATAAATTGTAGGGTTTTTATTTATGATCTAGGGAAACAACTAAAGTCGTCTAACTCCTACCTTGTAAGCTATCCGGTGTAATTCATTTCTGGGAAGTATGGATATGATTTTACTGCGTCCTCTTAGATTTTTGTGTGTCAGGGACACAGGATGCGTACCCATCAGCATCTCTGTATATCAATACTTGTGTTCCTAAATCTTCTGTCCGTTATATGTTCAGTCTATAGTCCTAGTATGTTCATTTTCAGACCAAACACCTTTGGGATAGGTATGAAGCCTCTCATCTTACAGTTCAATATTTCCCTTTATGGTATCTCTAAAGACAATGTGGGTTACTTGGCAATGCCCATCTCCTCTCCCATAACCTATTAGCTCATTAAGATGCCATACAAAATTCCCTTCACTATATGTCTAAGGGCAATTGGGTTTACTTGGCAGTACCCATCTTCTTTCCCATAACATGACAGCATGTACTGGGTTATATATATTTACCAATTCCAGCTATGGGTAAATAGTAGGGCAGACTGGGCTCTTTAACCTTGGTTAGGCAACCAGTCTAGGAGAAGGAAAACTCTGAATTCAAACCTGTTAAACTCCGCTTAAGAAATTGACCTTGTGTCACATCCTACTCGTGCGGAGGGGTTGGTAAATATATATATATTTACCAACCCCTCCGCACGAGCAGGATGTGACACAAGGTCAATTTCTTAAGTGGAGTTTGAATTCAGAGTTTTCCTTCTCCTAGACCGGTTGCCTAACCAAGGCTAAAGAGCCCAGTCTGCCCTGCTATTTACCCATAGACGGAGGGAGAGTAGGATTCATACCTTTCCCAAGGGTATTAGCGCTAAGTGAAATGCAATTATAACGTCCAGGATTTGAACTCGAGGTGATGAGTCCATTTCCCATGACTTTAACCATTACACCATGCACTTCCTACACACACATGAGGACATGCGCTTGTACTGGGTTATATGGTACCAATTACAAGGAATCACTGACAAGATGCCAGAAGACAAAGTTAGATGTTAGTTGTGAAAGTCCATCTAATTCTGCGACTCTCAATAATTCTTCTGTGATGGTCGCTTGAGAAAAGAACTTTTGTTGAAGGGTGTGGTCTTAAATTGGACAAGAATTACGAAAGAAACCTGGGTCATCTGATGAATGGTCTTGTGTAAAGACAGGAACTATGGTTTGGTAATTTGCGTCTCTGTACTAAAAAACAAACAGATAAGTGTCTTTGAGAATCTTATTATATGAAGGAATGGTAGAGAGGGGTTTTTATAGGCATATTATAAACACCAAAAAACACACATATGGGCATTCTGTGTGCTAGAGAGAAAGAAGAAGGGAATGAGAGAGAAAGTGATCAAAAGAGACTGAGAGAGAGAACGAGACTGAGAGAGAGACTGAGAGAGAGACTGAGACAGAGATAGAAAGAGAGAGAGACAGAGATAGAAAGAGAGAGAGACAGAGATAGAAGAGAGAGAGACAGAGATAAAAAGACAGAGCAAGAAAAAATTGTGAGAGAGAAAGAGCTAGAGAAAAACTGAGGGAGTGTTCAAGATTGAGAAAAAGATAGAAAGAGAGATTGAGATAGATAGATAGATAGATAGATAGATAGAGAGAGAGTTGTTTTTCATGACATTTTTATAAGATAGCCTCCTATCTAATTCCATTGAAAAAGCGAGAAAAAGATTGTAAGAGAGAAAAAGCTAAAGAAAAATTGAGAGAGAGAGAGAGAGAGAGAGAGGGAGGGACAGATACAGAAAGACTTATTTTTCATGATATTTTCATAAGACTACCCCCAATTTAATTCCACTAAAATAAAGACTCTGTAAATGAGAGAGAGAGAGTGTTGTTTTTCATGATATTTTCATAAGACGGTCTCCAAATTAATTGCACTGAAAGAGAGACATTGTCAATAACAGACACAACCTTTTTCATAGTTGGACATTTCTTTTACGCAACAAATATTTTTCAACATGATCTCATCCCTTAATAATCACATAAACTGAACATTACACAGAGAAAGATTCAGATCAAAATTCATCTTTTAACATTTTGACTACGTATTGGTACACATAGGTACCAATGGATCAACGTAACCTAGGCAGGTTGATATGGAGGATGAGGTGCCGCCCAAGCAGCATGCCCTTCCTCTCCACATTGCCACTGTGGTCAAAAGGAAAGTTAAGAAACTAATGCAGTTTGGCAACGATAGTGTCGCAGGAGTTGCTGGGTAGTGCTAAGTCTCATTGGTCTAGCGTTAGAAAAAAGGGGATAGACTCCCTTACTGTCTAGCTGATACCAATATTAGGCCACTCCAGCGACTTTATTTTACTTACAAATTGACCAAATCTGAGAGGATACTGGATGCTGCGCAGAGGACCTCCCTGGGACAATAGATGATAGGGAAGGTTGGTGAGAGATTGTCATGGATATCCGTGCTAATTGCGCGACATGATCATGATGACCATGAAACATATCAAACATTGTAATAATTGAATCATCATCCTGTGGTAGGCTAAACTTGCAAATCGGTTGGAAAATTAAAACATATTACAGGGTGACCCAGAAAAAACAGAACCCAAATTATCTATTTTCCCTCCCCAGTTAAAATTAACAGTTTTATTATAAAAATTGTGGGTTCTGTTTTTTTCTGGGTCACCCTGTATACAGAGTGACCCAGAAAAGACAGAACCCAAATTATTTATTTATTTTCCCATTAAACTAACCCTAATCCTAACCCTAAACCCCCTAATTAAAATTAACAGTTTTATTACAAAATGTGTGGGTTCTGTTTTTTCTGGGTCACCCTTATTTTCCGACAAATTTGCAAGTTTAGCCCTGTGGTATATCCACAGGTCTCGCTAGTTTATTTAATTTTTAGATCGCATTTTGACACTAAAAGTCTTATTTTACAAAAATTTGAAATATCTATTTTGCTCGTCTATATACGTACACATGTGTATGTATATATGTGTGTGTGTGTGTGTGTGTGTGTGTGTGTGTAGTGGCCACCAGTTTAAGAACCTTATCTCCCTGTATAAATAAACCTTCCGTCTGCGACCTTCGCTTAACGAAAACATCGATCGTATGTGAAGACAGAAACGTCACCTCCTAAAAAAAAAAAAAAGAAAGAAAAAAAAGCGGGGCTCCACTGCAACAAGTGTTTGGGAGAATTGAAAAAGAATTTTACCTTGAGGACATTTAAAAAATTACCCATACACTCCCCCAAAAGATAATGTTTTCATTTTTTTTTTCTTAGATATTATCTTACCCCAACTAGGGAACTAGTGAGGGAAGGGTTACATTCTTAAAGGCAGTGCCTTTCTCAAATGAGGGAACATAAACACAGAACACACAAAACGAAAGGAAATGGTTATTTGGGCACGTGACTACCGTACCCCAGAAGATAAAGCTATTTTTTATCTTTTAGGGTACGGTACTGTAATCTATCTATATATAAAGGGCAGTTGGTGTGCATGTTGTATATGTATGTCCGGAAGAAACTTTGAAAATAAAACAATTAACGACAAACTATACGGACGCATTAAATATCACTAGTTCTTGCTTTTTGTGCAAAAATAATGAAGATTTGATTCATATTCGGTAATGAAGGACTATTTGTTCGTAAATTCCTACCATAAAATAAACTAAATCCCCATTTTATGTCCGTATTTTTCTATTAAATGTTTTATTTTTCTTGCACCCGTTATTTTACAATACAAAATATATTTTATTTATTTTAATTATTCATTTCAATGTGCATATTCTAAAAGTTTTTATTTTGTGAGAATGTTTAGTTTTAAAGTGGGGGCTCGTTTTACAATTTAGGCATAAATTGGATCCGTAATTTTGTTTTTTTGTCGACGATGATTAACATCTGACTTTTTTTTATTTTAGAGTACCAAAGCCAAAAAGAAAAGAAATAACAACAAAAAGTAATATTCAACTTTTTACTCGTAAATTCCTGCCATAAAATTAGGCTTGGGCATTTTATCGTAGGAATTTACGAGTAAAAAGTTGAAGTGTAAAAACGAACCCCCACTTTAAAACTAAACATTCTCACAAAATAAAAGCTTTTAGAATATACACATTGAAGTGAATATTAAAATAAATAAAGGAAATATATTTAGTATTGTAAAATAACGGGTGCAAGAAAAATAAAACATTTTTGCAAAAACACGGACATAAAATGGGGGTTCAGTTTATTTTATGGTAGGAATTTAGGAGCAAATAGTCCTTCATTACCCATATTCGAAGATATTTAAAAATTAAAATATACATAGAAATAGCATTGAAATTCTACTTAAAAATGTCCAGCATTTGTAAATCTCAAAAGTAAACAAATCAATACACCAATGTTTATTGCCCCTCTCTACCCAGGCGATGCTGGGTAGCCGTTTCTAGTTATAACAAAAACATAGAATAATAATTAACACATCTTAACACCGGTACCCCAGCCATGATTAGCGGAATAAGAACAGGACACCCCCGTGGATTGGATAAAGGGTTGGGTTCGAAGTTCCGAGATGGCTCTCCATTACGCCAAGAAGGTTCCCGAGTCCGACAAGAAATACCTGAAGAAGGCCGGAGGGCACATCGGACGAAACGTTGTACTGATAACAATAAAGATGAGGACAATAGTCCGAATAATACTAATTATCAAGCCTCATCTAAAAAATTTAAAAAAAAAAAAAAATCAAAAAAATTCAGAGAAATAGATGACAGACACCGTTAAAACGAAAATCCTGGTTCCTGTTTTAACAGTGGCCCACGATGATACTGATGATTTTTTTTCCTTTTCCTTTTTTTTGTGTGTGGACGCAGACCCCACAACTGAGGATTTTTCTCTCTCCCTTTTTTGTGTGATAACAATTATTAAAACTTGACTTCCAGCACAGACTAAGACCCCACGATTGATTTTTTTTCCTTTTCTGTTCTTGGTGTTGAAAATTCCTAATTATAAAAAAGTGACGTCCAGCGCGTACACAGACCCCACAAAAGTATGATGCAATAAATAAACAATAGAAATAAAAGCGAAAATCTCAGTCATCCATTATTCATAATTGGAATTCGATCAGATCACCTGATTTACTTGATTGTGTATAAAGTGGTTGTGTTAAGTAAATATCAATCGATTTTTCTCTCCGTCTCATTTTCCGAAAAAAGAAAAAAAAAGTCGTTTTAAATGTCTCACTCCTATTGCAATAATAAAAAAAGCCGGTTTGGTTTTGTTTTTGTTTTTTGTTTTTTTAAAGAAAATAACTTTAAAAATTATATATACTAGCAAATATATGCACCCTCCGGGTGCAAGTATTTAAGTTTCGATATAATAAAATATCATATTAAATTAGAAAGGTTAATGAAACTGAATAAGAATGCAGATAAAAAGATTTGGAACAGAGGGGGTATGATTGAAAAATAGAACAACTTTGAAACTAACTCTTCCATCATTTTCCCTTACTCCCGTCTTTCATTGGTAAATTTTCCTAATTTAACTATTTAGTTAAAATAGGAAGTAAAGAATAAAATGACAGTTATTTCTTCTTATTAATGGATTTCTTTTAAGATTTATCTCCGATATTTTTACTCATATTCAATAAGATAAAACCAAACAATTAGAAATCAATAATACTAAGCATATATTTATTAAAATCACATTTTTAATATCATTATGCAAATTAGCCTTCCCGTTCACACTGTAAACCGCTATTTTGTTGTATATATAAATACAATTGCATGTTATTTGTATGAAGATATGGTCAACAGTCTTAATGATGTAAAACAATTTTATTGATAATTATGGTTTGAATAAAAATAAAATCATGGAGAATGTGACGTAAATAACTAAGGGAATTGTGACTTGAGTAGTGATATAGTTTCGGTTACAGACAGACAAACACACAATCTCCATTATAAGAAGAAGATATGTGTGTAAAAATGGAAACTTACAATTACCAGGTGTTGACTCCATGTCCACGCTACCTTAACTTATATATAAAAGCTCTATCAATGATATTGAGCACTGTCTACCTACATATATAACACCATATTATCTACAAAGTCACAGACACGTGCTTCGGCGTTTCACGCCTCCTTAGTGTGGCTAGACACAACAACTATCCTGGCTAGAAGCGAACTCCGACTGACTACTTGCCAACCTGATTTCCTAACCTCTCGCTATTAAATACATAGGTTTGTTTATATATTTTACGATCACAGAGAGATCTAGTCTGCGAGCAAACGATCATTGCTTATATATGCTTGGTAGTGAAAATTAAATCACCCTTTAGAGAGCTCATACCAAATTTACGGGAGCATATATATATATATATATATATATGCACGTGGAAAATGGACTCGTCGATTCGAGTCCAATTCCTAGACGAAGCTGTTTGCATTTCACATAGCGCTAATACCCTTGGGAAAGGTATGAATCCATATATTCTCCCTCCAGCTATGGGTTAAATAGTAGGGCAGACTGGGCTCTTCAGCCTTGGGTAGGTAACCAGTCTAGGAGAGGGATAACTCTGAATTCAATTTCCTGAGGTCGGTCGTTGATTGGGTTTGTGGCAACCCTTGATGCACCAATTCTTTCCGATCGACTGTGCCAAAAAGTGTGGATGGTCCAACACAAGCCTTCACCACTATAAACAAATCACTGTGTGGATGTTCATTGTATGAACACTCATACGTCAATCGACGGGAGAGTCCATCATATATATATATATATATATATATATATTAGTATATATACACACACACACACAAATATTTACATACATATATAAACAGATAGGTAAACACACACTTATGTTCATGCTCATAGACAGTTGCTAGTATAAAACGCTGAAAGGTACAACTCAAGTGACAGTCCGTACAAAACACGTGCTCTCTATCCGGTAGCGTTTCCTTTTAAGTTAAGAAGAAATTATATATCTATAGATAGACAAAAATAGGGGGCGAGGGAGGGGGGGGTCATATAATAAACGAGGGTCGGATTCTGACCTGTTAAATAATTACCCGCACTGGTTGTCATGGAGACTAATTCAAATAAAAAAAAAAAACGTATATAAATCATGAAAACAAAAAAAAGTGTTAAGAGAAATCTATGAATGAAATTCGCAAGGTAACACGGTAAACTGTGAATTCAGGGGCGTACATTTTTACCATAGTCTACTGGACAGATGTTAGTGGAATATCAAATGAAGTCCAATGTGTATATTTTTTATTTCTCCACTGGGATTAATACTATTAATAAATATCAACCTATAAGGAAAACATAACTTAATACGTTAATTCATTTATAATTTTCTTTGAAAAAAATTAAAGGACTGCATTAATTGATGTTGTATAGATTTAAAGTTGTTGCCTAGTGATTCAGTTATACACTTATTTGCTCTCGGTGTTGTTATTTTAAGGGGGCTGAGATTATAAACTTGTCAAGACCTGTACTGAAATTAACTGAAAATTACTATTCAGTAACCATTAAAATTCATTCAACACTGAAAATTTCATTAAAATCGATAATTCCCTGATTTTTGGTAATTTTTTCTTTTTTCAGTTTTCAATTTTTTTGTAAAAGTACGGATTTTAAGTCATCTTTGGCAGTGTTTACGGCTATGTTTACAATATTTTTTTAGCAAAATTGACGGAAAAAATAGTTAAAATGTATTAAAAATAAACTACATGTGTAATATTATTTTGCTTTTTTTTGTTATTACTTTTCGACTTCGACAAAAATTTGACCTTAAATAATCGATTTAATTCATTTTAATTCGTTTTTAAAATGAAGAGGAGTCAACATTTTTGGCAGACCCTACACTAACATCTGTCCAGTAAAAATGGTAAAAATTTACGTTCCTAAATTCACAGTCTACCAAAAACAGTATAAATCCTGAAACAAAAAACGTGTTCTTAAGGGAAAACTATGAATGAATTTCGCAAGGTAATAGTCCTCAATTGACAACTTGAAAAAAAATACAATGGGCGAGTGGGGGGGGGGGAGTGTGTGTGGTGGGGGGGTGACTGAACCAGAAATCGTGTTTATCTTCCGTTGTTTGACCTGCTTCTAAGATTTATTTCAGCCGGAAATAAAGTCTCTAAAATGGGGGATCGATTTAAAATAATAGGGACTGGCAAAAAAAATCGGATACTACGAGTTTTAAAAGCGAATTAAGAATAATTAAATCTATTATTTAAGGTTAAATTTTGTCTACATCGATAAGTAGTAACATAATAACCATCATTAAAAAAAGAAAAATATAATTACATATGCAGTTTATTTTTAAAAGATTTAAAACTATTTGTTTTGGTCAATTTCGACGCGATCTGCCATTTTGGCTGTTTTTCAATGGTTTTAGGCGCTTGTTTACAATTTTAACGTAACATTTGGGATGGAAAAAAATTTACCAAAAATCAGGTAATTATCCGATTTTAATGAGATTTTCAGTATTGATTTAACAATTAATGAATTTTATAATGCATCAGTTATTTTATTTCAAGACTTTAATTTAGTATTTTTGCTATGAAAAATCAATATATAAAATTCATTTAAAATAAAAATTTTCGGATTTTAAGTTTAAAATGTTATACTTTTAGATTCTAAAAATAAATATCTACTTAATGAAAAAATAAAGTATAATGCTAACCTGGACCCTGACTTTACGCCTATTTTATATGATTTTTTTATTATTATTATTTTTTTTTTTTTTTTTTGGTAATTTGAACGTTTTGTCGTCCCGGACTCCTGACGTGATTTACGTTATTTTTGATCGTACCGGCGTCAGGTGTATTTACGGCCCAACTTAGGTATGTTCGTGTTTTTATCGCTTTTTGTAGGCAAATTAATGGAGATATTTTATATGTCCCCCACCACCACACAGATTTTTTATCAGCAAAACAATGTAGATATTTTACAAATTTGAGTTTTGTATAATTTCAATTGAAAATTGTACAAATAAATTCAATCGAAAAAAAAAAAAAAAAAAAAAAAAAAGAGATCTAGATTAATTTACTGATAAAACGTGGTAAAAGCACGACTCGGAAAATATCTAAGTTGGGCCGGAAATACGCCTGACGCCAGCACGGTAAAACAGCGTAAATTAGGGCAGGAGTCCGCGACAACAAAACATTAAAATTACCTTCTTTTTTTTTTTTTTTCCTTTTTTTCAAAAAGCCTATTCTGCTTAAATTTTTATTGTAAATTGAAAGTACGCAATCATGAAAATGAACACAAAGTCAGGGTACAGTTTGGAATTATATTTTTATTGTAAATCAAACCCCCATTTTAGGGCCACTTCGATTGGCCTCACTTTTAAAGTTATTTTTTCTCCACAAGTTAACAGGTTCCCAAAGGGACTGAGGTCATTTTCGAACAGAGCAGGTCGAACTGGATAATACGAATAAATATCCCGGTGACATTATAGAAGTTTAATAAAACCGAATTTGAAAAGATACAAAAGTACACGTGATATTCATTGATTTTTTTTTAACTAAGTCCAGGGTGGTCCGAAAGTCTTGTCACCCCGGTATATTGTCTTAACTTTTATTATTTTTTATTTCAATAATACATTATGGGTAATTATAAACTTTTCTTTAGTAAATTACGGTGTCACAGAAAAAACAGAACCCACAAAATTTGTAATAAAAATGTTAATTTTAACAAGGGGGGTTTAGGTTTAGGGTTCTGTTTTTTTTTCTGGGTCACCCTATGCATGGTGACCCAGAAAAAAACAGAACCCAAATTATTTATTTATTTTTCCATTAAACTAACCCTAAACCCCAACCCTAAACCCCGTAGTTAAAATTAACAGTTTTATTACAAATTTTGTGGGTTCTGTTTTTTCATAATTAAAAAAAAGTTCATAATTACCACTTGGTTTTGGTTACGTTAAATTTCAATTGATTTAACTGTGCGAAAATGTAAACATTGTTTTCGTTCATAATTATTCCCGTAAACTGAAAATTTTTCAAAAAATCATCAGGAGTTTTTTTTTTTTAATGTTTCTTCTTTTGAATGGACAAAAAATGTTCAAGATAATATTAACCTTTATTCAGGGTTAGTTTAATGGGAAAATAAATAATTAACCCTAATCTAACCCTAAACCCCCTAGTTAAAATTAACAGTTTTATTACAAATTTTGTGGGTTCTGTTTTTTCTGGGACACCCTAATTTACTAAATAAAAGTTCATAATTACCATAATATGTAATTATTTTACTTCTAATAAGAAATCTTAAAAAAGTAAATTATTTTCTAGAATTTCGAGTTGTATTGTTATGTTATTATTTTACCTCTAAAAAAATATATCTAGGGGTGACAAGACTTTCGGACCACTCTGTAGTAAGAATTTTAGTTATCCACACTCACACAAATAAAATTTAAAAAAAGATGCCTACAAGAGAATCTGCTGCCTATACATAAAACAGTTGGACAACCTCACATGGTCTAATGGTTAGTAACTTAGATAAACAGGCCATTGTTAGGGAGTTTGATTCTCACTGGGTGCCCCATACTTCCAGCCTTGTGCCACAACTATGCTAAGCTTAGTAAATAACTCCATACACACACACAGATATCAACCGGCAAATAGAATTAATAAAACTTTAGTATACCCCAATAATTACGTATCTGTTACTTACAATGTATTTTTGGCTCAACTTGCAAATCGGTCGGGAAATTAGGTGACCCAGAAAAAACAGAACCCAAATTATTTATTTATTTTCCCATTAAACTAACCCTAAACCCCAACCCCTAACCCTCCCTAGTTAAAATTAACAGTTTTATTACAAAATTTGTGGGTTCTGTTTTTGTTTTGTTTTTGTTTTTGTTTTTTTTTGTTTTTTTTGGGGGGTCACTCTAATTTTCCGACCGATTTGCAAGTATAGCCGTATTTTTTAATCTAACCAAATAATTTAAATTCCGTTTTCGTTAAATAAATAGTAAAATGATGATAATGATGATTCCGACCGTACTTTTAATTTCTTTATCTTTACTTTAAATATATTATATATATATATATATATATATATATATATATATATATATATATTATATATATATATATATTAAATATCCCTGGCCAAATCAATGGTCGAGTCGCTGGAAATCTTCGATATTTGTTGCGTGAGTAAACTGGGGTTTTATTTCTTTTACCATATGTACATTTCTTTTTTTAATTAATTTTTTTTTTTTTCAAAGAAAAGTTGAAAACTAATTTTTCTTTTAAGGACGATGGATTTTTATATAAGCCAGTTTTTATTTTGCGATTTATTATTAGATCATTTTAAGCTTGGAAAAGAAATTGTTTCGTAGGGGTGGGGGTGTCCCGTTACTAGTCACAAGGTAAATGACGTAAAACAAAACAAATGAGATCAATTTCATTATGTCCATGTCACACACACACACACAGTCTCTCTCTCTTTTCTCTCTCTCCTCTCTATCTCTTTCTCCGCACACACACTCTCTCTTTCTTTCTCTCACACACACTCTATCTTTTTCTCTCTCACACACACACACTCTCTCTCTCTATCCATTTCTCTCACACACACACATTCTCTCTCTCCTCTATCCATTTCTCTCACACACACACATTCTCTCTCTCTCTATCCATTTCTCTCACACACACACATTCTCTCTCTCTCTATCCATTTCTCTCACACACACATTCTCTCTCTCTCTCTATCCATTTCTCTCACACACATTCTCTCTCTCTCTCTATCCATTTCTCTCACACACACACATTCTCTCTCTCTCTCTATCCATTTCTCTCACACACACATTCTCTCTCTCTCTCTATCCATTTTCTCTCTCTCTCTCTCTATCCATTTTCTCTCACACACACATTCTCTCTCTCTCTATCCATTTCTCTCACACACACACTCTCTCTCTCTCTATCCATTTTTTCTCACACACACACATTCTCTCTCTCTCTATCCATTTCTCTCACACACACATTCTCTCTCTCTCTATCCATTTTCTCTCACACACACATCTCTATCATTTCTCTCACACACACATTCTCTCTCTCTCTATCCATTTCTCTCACACACCACTCTCTCTCTCTATCCATTTCTCTCACACACACATTCTCTCTCTCTCTCTCTCTCTCTCTCTCTCACTTAGAATCCATCAACTGATTACATATATGTAATTGAAACCAATTATTAATTATCGAACCGTTAATTCATAAACAAACATTTTAATATTGACAATTAACTAACGTCGTTCGTTAATTGTCAATATAGAATTGTCACTCAATATATAAGGTTTGTTTGTTAGTCTAACGAAGACAGAGAAAAACAACATTAAAAAAAAGATATACAAGACAAGCGTTTTGGTTTTACTTTCAATATGTAATGTACCTACAACCCAAGCAAAAAAAAAAAAAAAAAAACGGCACACCATAGCGTGATTTTATTAGAGCAGTACACTACTTTAGCGAATAAATCCTGGCAAGGTTATTTGCCTTTCACTTCGAGCAAAAAATCCTCAGAAGAGGCATGAAACCATCTGTCCCGTTTCCAGCTATGGGTAAATAGTAGATCCAGACTGGATTCTTTCTTTAGCCTTGGTTGGGCAACCAGTCTAGGAGAAAGAAAACTATGAATTCAAACCAACCCGTGTCCCGCTTAAAAACGATCTTGTGTCGCATCATGTTCTTGGGAAAAGGCATGAATTCATCTGTCTTCTTTCAAGCTAGGGTCAGAGATGCTGATAAGTACGCGTTTTGCGTCCCTGACGCATAAAAATCTAAAAGGACGCACTGCATCCCAGTCTTTTTCTTTTTTCTTCCCTCACCATTTCAAGTTAACTGCAAATACATTTCAATAGTTTCTTAGAAATGAATTACACAGGATAGGTTACAAGGTAGGGGTTAGACGGCTTTAGTTGTTTCCTCAGATCATAAAACCCTACAATTCATTAAGAAACTTTAGTTGGGACTTATAAATTTCCCGGGGGACTCATTCAAAACAAAATATGTGCGTCACAGAATGCACTAAAATCAAAAGATTGGGAAGATTGTGTTGCGCCAGTCTTCTAACTTGAAAAAAAGCTATCAGCATCACTTTATGGGTAAATAGTAGGTTATATATAGAGAATTTAGATCAATGGTTCTCAACCGGGAGTCATATGGCCATAGGGACTTTGGGCGGGGGGGGGGCAGGCAAACAAAAAATATTTAATTATAAAATCACAATACGACTTTTAAACATTGAGTGGCTATGAGTGGGTTGGGTCCATCATAGTGAAATCGTCGGAATGGCCTAAAGTCCGTATCAACCGGACAGCGAGGGAGTCTATCCCCTTTTCAATAGCGTTGGACCAAGGAGATTGTTTTTGCGTCTGAGGTGGAGCGCCACACGTGTCATCAGCTCCTCAATTTACCTCCCAAATCCCTGTGTTTATACGCTGAGTCGGCGAGGGCCGGTATCGAACCTGGAACCTTGTGGTCCCTAGTCGGACGCTCTACCGACTGAGCTAAACCGACCTTTATCATCATAGTAAAATAGGAACCAAAGGGGGTCCACAGGTAAAAAAAGGTTGGGGACCACTGATTTAGATGATTCAAAATAAACGAGATTTTTCACAATCACAACATTATCAACCAGTTGCACAATCGACTGGAAATAGCTTTATTCTCTAAAATATGTGTCTACTTAACCCTTACCCCAACAGACAGGATGTGACACACAGATATTTTTAAATGCGGTACTCATGCACAATAGCGCGCAAGAAATAATGGCTGAACTTGCACAAAGGTGTCAAAATTAGAGTGACCCAGAAAAAACAGAACCCACAAATTTTGTAATAAAACTGTTAATTTTAACTATAGGGGGTTAGGATTAGGGTTAGGGTTGAGGTTTAGGGTTAGTTTAATAGGAAAATGAATAAATACTTTGGGTTCTTTTTCTCTGAATATTTGAGATGAGGCTTGAAGATTAGTATTATCTGCGTTATTCGGACTATTGTCCTGAATACCTGAAGAAGGCCGGAGGGCATATCGGCCGAAACGTTGTACAAATAACAATGAAGATGGGGACAATAGTCCGAATAACGCAGATAATACTAACTTTGGGTTCTGTTTTTTCTGGGTCACCCTGTATACCGGTGACCCAGAAAAAACAGAACTCACACATTTTGTAATAAAACTTAATTTTAACTAGGGGGGGTTAGGGTTAGGGGTTAGGGTTAGTGTTGGGGTTTAAGGTTAGTTTAATGGAAAAATAAATAAATAATTTGGGTTTTCTTCTTTCTGGGTCATCCTAATTTTGACATCTTTGTGCAAGTTCAGCCGAAATAATATCATTAGAATCGCATTTTACGTATAAATAGCATTCGATGTCGGAAACTGGCGAAATAGCGTCTCAATGTTTTCGTGTAGATCCATGAAATGTTATGAAATGCAATGCTTTTTTTTTTTAAAGTAATCTAATGATATTAACTCTTGCGCGCTATTGAGCATTAGTTTAAGGTTAGTTTAATGGGAAAATAAATAAATAATGTGGGTTCTGTTTTTTTCTGGGTCACCCTGTATACCGGTGACCCAGAAAAAACAGAACCCACAAATTTTGTAATAAAACTGTTAATTTTAACTAAATGGGGGTGTAGGGTTAGGGTTAGAGTTAGGGTTGGGGTTTAAAGTTAGTTTAATGGGAAAATAAATAAATAATTTGGGTTCTGTTTTTTTCTGGGTCACCCTAATTTTGACACCTTTGTGCTAGTTCAGCCCTATTTACCCATAGCAGGAAAGGGACATGTGATTTCATGCCTTTTCCCAGGGTGTTAGCGCGAAGTGAAACGCAAACAGCCTCGTTACAGGGGTCTATTCGCTAAAGTAGTGTACTGCTCTAATAAAATCACGCTATGGTGTGCCGTTTTTTGGTTGGGTTGTACTTACATTACATAGTCAGTAAAAACGTGTTTTTTTGTGTATAAGATCGCAAAAACGATTTTTAAAGTGGGGTTAACATTAGCCCCAAAATATTGGTTAACATATGTCGCGGTTAACGTAGTTGCACAATAACCACTGGCTTTTTTTAAAAGAGAGATTATTGGTCATAAAAAATTATACATCGATGTTTTTTCTGTTTTAAAAAGGGGAGGGGGTACATTTTCAATCGAGTTTTTCTTCAAAACTTATTACTTTTTTTCGAAAAAATAAGGTTTGCATTAAGTAGATATTTATTTTTTAGAATCTAAAAGTATAACATTTTAAACTTATAATCAGAAATTTTTTATTTTAAATGAATTTTATACATTAATTTTTCATAGCAAAAATACTAAATTAAAGTTTTGAAATAAAATAACTGATGCATTATAAAATTCATTAATTGATAAATCAATACTGAAAATTTCATTAAAATCGGATAATTACCTGATTTGTGGTAAAAAAAATTTTCCATCCCAAATGTTACGTTAAAATTGTAAACAAGCACTTAAAACCATTGAAAAACAGCCAAAATGGCGGATCGCGTCGAAATTGACCAAAACAAATAGTTTTAAATCTTTTAAAAATAAACTGCATATGTAATTATATTTTTCTTTTTTTAATGATGGTTATTATGTTACTACTTATCGATTTAGACAAAAGTTTGACCTTAAATAATAGATTTAATTATTCTTTATTCGCTTTTAAAACTCGTAGTATCCAATTTTTTTGCTAGTCCCTATCATATTCCCACTTGCAAAACTGGCGCAGCACAGTCTTCCTAACACTGCTTAGCAAGGTGGCATAGACCTACGTTTAAACATTTTTAATATGTATACTACAGTAGTAAGTACACATGAAATAAATAGTATACAAGGTTATCCCCTAAGATCAGCTAGTAATGACGCAACACACACACACACACACACACACACACACACATATGTAGTATATTAAGAACATTGAAAAAAACACAGGTTTAAATAAGTTGAGTGGTAAGTTTATTGGCCGACGCTGCAGTGTTTCGATCTATTAATTAGATCATCTTCTGGGCATTTGTTGGTATAAGGAAAGGTGATAAAAATTTCCATCATAGAATAACGAGAATAGAAATTGTATTTTTTCAATTTTTTTAATATACTACATATATGTGTGTGTGTGTGTGTGTGTGTGTGTGTGCACGTGTGAGTGTGTGTGATGTGTGCGTTTGTGTTTAATTTCTTTTTTTTAAATTGAAATAGATCACCAAGTAGAACTGGGCCTATTCTCGTACTGACCACCCCAAGCGGAGATTTAAAAGGTTTGAAATCAGAGTTTTCCTTCTCCTAGACTGGTTGCCATACCAAGGTTAAAGTGCCCAGACTGTCCTACTATTTACTCATAGCTGTTGGGAGAATAGTTGAATTCATACCTTTCGTAAGGGTATCAGCGCTATGTGAACTGTGTCTTCGTCCAGGATTTGAACTCGAGTAGACGAGTCCATTTCTTACCACTCTAACCATTAGACCACGCGCCTCCATATGTGTATGTATGTGTGTGTCGAACTCGGCTTAAATTAAACATTTTTTTAACGATAATAATTTTTATACCAGGATTCCAATATGCTTGTAAATTCCGGACCCCCCCCTCAAACCGAACCCCGTGTGTGCGAGAAAGTGTTGAAAACATTATTCTAGTTTGTTTTTTTTTTTAATTTGATGTAAGGTGTTCGAACCTAGTTTAAAACCGGGATTTCGAATGCAAATTTTCATTTCCAGTCACAAGAATGGCGCAACACAATCTTCCTAACACTTTGGCTTTTGGGACAGTACTAAGTTGGGATTTTTTTGGGGGGAGGGGGGTTAATACGATGAGCACTTCACAGTATAATAGTTAGCAAGTTGGTTTTCGCAGACCACTGTTAGTGAGTTCGATTCTCACTGGGTGCCCCGTACTTCCCGACCTTGTGCTACAACTGAGCTAATACTATTGAATAACATAACTAAGTTTTACATGACTGGCTACCGTGTGTGTACAAAAGATGATCTATAGTACAAATTCTTAAAGACACAGAGACGTTAAAATGAATCGTAACATCAAGATAGTGTGTTGATTATTATTATCATTATTATTATCATTATTATTTTGTACTAGTTGACTTGGATTAAGCGTGTCTATTTAAAAAAAAAAATTAAATGCGATTAATAATTTGATACAATAATGACAGTATATAGTCCAGTGACTATACTTTGTGTATCCAATTCCATGCCCTAAGTTGTACGTGTGGAAATTACTTAATAAACAGAGTATTGCTTTTTCCACACATAGTGATAGAAAGAAAAAAAAAAACATACGTTGTAAAAATAAAATAAAAAAATTAATTAGGTTTGTTTTTAAATTTACGTTTTAATTCAAATCTATGCCAGGTAAACGAAAATCGTGTTCGACATGCGAGGTTTTTTTTTTTTTTTTTAAGGTGTAAATGTCTTAGAAAACCCGGGAAATTGACATAGCACTTTGCTTTTCCTTTACAAGTGATAAATAAAATAACTTTTTCTTTTTCTTTTATTTTTTTAAAATTAAACGAATATTAATTTTTTTATTTATTTTATACCACTGCTGAACAAAAAATAAAGATTTTCAATTTCATAAATAACAATTCAATTAAAAGCAAATTGAAATAAATAAAAAAAAATTGAATTAATTTATTCTTTCTTTAGTCTACGTAAAAAGAACGATTTTTAAAAGAATATTATTCGCTAAAATCATTAGAAAAAACCTCAGATATTTATACAAACATTTTATACAGGTTTTAAAAACAAAGCCAGATAAATAGTGTACATTTTTGTAGATATATATTATATATATACAAGTACATACATCATGTGTGTGTGTAGATAGGTTGGTAAACTTACCTCTCTCTTTCTCTCTTTCTAAGTCATTAGCACCCGCGACGGGTCCACCTCAGGGTACGTTGGGTACACAGTCGACCCCTCGGTTTGTAGATATCCGAATATGAGAATTACGATGTGCGTACATGGTTTTCATACAATATTGTCATTTTCTTTGCTTTTTTTTTCTCTCCTTTTTTTAAATGGTTAAAACATTAATTGTTGATTAAGATTTATCGTAAGTTGTACAGAAGGAAAGACACTTTTTTGTTGCTCCTGTGTCTTGTAAAAATCCACACAGTCGTACACGACTTGACGTGCTGGGGGAGGGGCGTCTAAAAACTAACTGTTTCTCTCTTCTTTTTTTTTACTAGAGCACATGCGAGAGACGTATACAGCGGAATTACGAGTGAGACGTCTCTCTCTCTCTCTCTCTCTCTCTCTCAATCACACACACACTCTCTTTCTCTGGCAGACGAAACAAAAATTACAGCTTCTACTACGAATTTGCGAAGATGTAAATGTATCTTAAACGCATGTATATATATATAAGTTATAAGTAAGTAGTTATTTTTTTAACAAAACCCGTTCGCCACGGGTTTAGGGTATGACACAAGGACGCAAGTATGTGAGCATCCAACGGGGACCCGATCTTGCTGTTTCAATAGTAATTGATCAGCGAGACGAGCTTAATAACCACAACACCACGATGGGACGCCCTTAAATAATAAATCGTCTTTTTTTTTCTTCGTTCAGCCTTCTTTCTTTCCCCCTGTACACACACCAGTGGTGTTTCTCAAACAAGTGGTCCTACAGTTTTCGTATCTCCCGACCCCCACACACCAAAAAAAAAGGCAATACAAACTCGCACCTTATTGGCCAGCGAGAAGAAGGGGATTACATGAATGAAAACGAGAAAGACAAAAAAATAAAATTAAAAAAAAGACCGCGAAGTAGTAGTAGTAGGAGGAGGCGGCTAGAAGAAGGGAGAGGGAAGTCCCTTTTTTCTTCGTTTTTTTTATTCTTTTCTTTAATTTTTCTACTTTATTTATTAATGTTTACATTTTTACATTAATTCGTTCGGTCACGTGAACACGGCTCGGTTGTATTTATTTATTTATTTATTTATTTCTATTGTTAATTTGATGTTTCACGTAAATATGGCTTAAGCAGGGACCTTAAGCTTTAACCATGGTTCAAATGAAAAGGGAAGATTGTATACCGCCAGTCTACTTTTTCGTTGGAGCTTTGAACTTGAAAGTCAGGGTTCAAATTCCTAATTTTTAAAAAATATAGTTGATCGCCCGAATACAATGACTTACAATTAGCTTGTTTAACACTTGATTAGAGACATATGGACATTAGAAGATTGTGTAGCGTCAGGATTCTATTTGGAGGTTTGAACTTAAAAGTTAGAATTCGAATACTCAATTAAAAAAAAAAAATGTTTGATCGCCTGAATGCAATGACTTAGAATTAGCTTGTTTAACACTTGATTAGAGACATATGAACATTAGAAGATTGTGTAGCGCCAGGCTTCTATCTAGAGGTTTGAACTTAAAAGTTAAGATTCGAATACCTAAATTTTTTAAAGAATTGTTTGATCACCTAAATACGACGACTTTAAAATAAGCTTGTTTAATATTTAATTAGCGACATATGGAAAGATTGTGTAGCGCCAGGCTTCTATTATGAAATTTGAAAGTCAAGATTCAAATTCCTAATTTAAAATTTTTTTTTAGGTCGACTCTACATAGCTTCTTAACATTAACATAAATACGAGAAGATTATGTAGCACCAGGCTTCTCTTTTTTTTTTCTTTTTTTAGAGCGCTGAATACAACAACTTAGAATTAGCTTGGTTAAGACCGAATTAGATATATATTAAAATGGGAAGATTGTGTTGCACCAGTCTTCTAACTTGAAAATCAGAATTCAAATTCCTAATCTTTAAAGAAAAGTTAGCTCGCCCGAATACAGCTTCTTAAGCTTACCTTAATTAACGCTAATATGAACACGAGAAGATTGTGTAGCGCCAATCTACTATTTGGAGGTGTTAACTACTTTGTAAGACAGAAATCTATTTTTCTTTTTTAAAGTTAGATCACCTGAACATGGCTTCTTAAGCTTAGCTTGATTATGACTAAAATGAACATGAGAAGATTGTGTAGCGTCAATCTACTATTTATAAATGTTAACTACTTTGTAAGTCATAATTCTATTTTTCTTTTTAAGAATTAATTCACCTGAATATAGCTTCTCATTTAAAAACTTATGGTAATTTATGAGGAAGTGCGTCCCGGTCTCCTGCCTCAAAAATTGCTACCCGGTGACTATTAAAATAACGACCCAGCTCAGTCTATTCAAAACTATCCATCTTCATATCTATCTATCTATCTCAATTTGTTCATATTTATCTATATTACTTTAAATACTAAGATTTTTTTTTGTTCATGTTTGTTTAATGTCTTGTTTTTAGTTTAAATAAACAAGAATTACGACAAAAAAGATGCGACCCCCCAAATACATTTACTTGTCGAAAATATCTATGTCCATTTGTTCATATCTATCTATATTATTTTGTTTGTTTATCTATCTATCTATCTCAGTCTATTCAAAACTATATATCCATCTTCATATCTAAACAAGAATCACGACAAATTACAATAAATAAACAAGAATTACGACGAGCTGGGGTTGTTATTTTGATAGTCACCGGGTAGCGGTTTTTGAGGCAGGAGACCAGGACGCACTTCCTCATAAATTACCAAACTTATTAGCTAAAACTAAAATGAACATGAGAAGATTGTGTAGCGCCAGTCTTCTATTTGGAAGTTTGAACTACCTTGAAAATCTGGATTTAAAATCCTAATTTATTTTTAATTGGGTCGCCTGACCTCGAACTAAGTTTAGCTTGGGTAATCCTTACAGAGATCCACATGAACATGGGAAGATCGTGTTGCACCAGGCTTCTATTCATAGGAGCATTTAACCACCCTGAAAAAAAAAAATCTTTTTCTTTTTAAATTTGGTTTTATTAACTTAGCTCTTTAAAAAATCATCCTAGAGTGGGTAAACATGGCCGCATAAATGTGGAAAGATTGTGTAGCACCAAGATTCTATAAGTTGAATATCTTAGATTGTATGAAAATGAGAAATCAAAATATGTTCTTTTCTTTTAACAATGTGAACATAGCTTTTCAAACTTAGCTTAGCCTAGTTCATTACCATAGTGATGTAAACATGGGAAGATTGTGTAGCACCAAGCTTCTATTAGTTGAATATTTTAGCTTGTATGAAAATGAGAAATCGAAATATGTTTTTTTAGTTATATGAACATAGCTTTTTAAAGTTAGCTTAGCCTAGTTCATTACCAGAATGGTGTAAACATGGGAAGATTGTGTAGCGCCAAGCTTCTATTAGTTGAATATCTTACCTATATGAAAATGAGAAATCGAAATATGTTTTTTGTGTTCTTTTCAGTAATGTGAACATAGCTTTTTAATGTTAGCTTATCCTAGTGTTACATAATTTATGAGCAGCTTAAGAATTATGAATGTACCTGTAGTTAGAATATTTTTAATTAACGTCCGTTAGATTTAGAATTCTAAATCTAACAGGCGTTAATAAAAGGTCCGTTAGATTTAGAATTCTAAATCTAACAGGCGTTAATAAAAGGTCCGTTAGATTTAGAATTCTAAATCTAACAGACGTTAATTAAAAATACTCTAACTACAGGTACGTTCATAATTCTTAAACTGCTCATAAATTATGTAACACTAGGATAAGCTAACATCAAATCTAAACATCCATTTAGAATGAAAAATTACCCGACAGTTATGGATGGGTAGTAACATTTGTACTTGACCCCTTGAGAGCGTGCGATTGGGTGCCGTGAGAATAAGTTTTAGTTTAGTTCAGATGCGACACAGATTTCAGAGTAGGTGGACCTGTGGGTTGACGCTGTGGGTTGCTGCTCTGGGTTGGCATCTTTCCCATAGTGGAATCACAGGCTGGGTTCTGGAAAAAAGGCTTTATCAAAGAAAACAACCAAGTCTTGTTTGTTAAGTAATTTAAAACAAGAGATGACAACCCGAAGAAATCAACAAAAAGATCGGATCAAGTCACCACCAGGCACCACAGCCCAGATCAGTTTTGAAAGGAACTGAATTTTGCTTTTCACCGGTTGTCAGTAAACAAAATCAACAGCCGATAAAAAACGAAATGCACGTTTTTATATGAAAAAAGTTTTTGATTTTAATAAAAAAATAGTTATTTCATGTTGTGTTGTATACCCTTTCTTTCCTTTCTAACTTCTATTTTTCTGGTCATCTTTGGTATCTTACGTTCTTCTTCCAGCGTCTGAACTTAGTCTTGGTGGTCGGTCGCACTTAATTCATTTCTTCTAGGTCAGTCTTGTTACCAAGACATTCATCAACCACAAAACCATGTTATTTTCGTAAAGCTTTTATTTACTTAACTAAACATTTATGTAACTAAACATAGCGCGCGTATGCAGGTGAGTCCCAGCTAAGCAGACATATCTTATCTGCCTGACGTCCAAGCCGAAACTGAAGACCCAACCAGGTCCCATGTGACTTCATGTATTTCGCAGGCTTTCTGTAATATTTCATGGAAAGTCCCGCCCGTGATATGAAAATGGGCCATCCCTTCAGAAATACAGGGATTGACAATAATTTTATGGCAACCGCAAAGATTATGTAACAGTTGTTGTTGTTAGCATTTGTGAAAAAACTAATTTTGCCCTAAAGATAAACTAATATTGTTATTTGAAAAAAAAAAAAATTAAAACGAAAGATGTTTATTTATTTTCCATGTGCCTCTACGGATAGGTAATAAAAAAGATTTATAAAAAGCATAATATAAGGTTATAATAATAACTGCTAACTCTAACCCTAAACCCTAACCCTAACCCTATTTCAGAATTTTAGAATTAAAATTTGATAGCGAAATCTTTTTCGTTTTTTATCGGCTGATGATTTTGTTTACTGACAACCGGTGAAAAGCAAAATTCAGTTCCTTTCAAAACTGATCTGGGCTGGGGTGCCTGTTGGTGACTTGGTCCAAAAGATCAACCCCCAGCAGAAGCTCTTATGAGAAGTAAGCTCACTAGATCGACGGAAGAAAATGGCATCCGAGGTAGAACCAATGAGTAGAAGTGTAACAAGTAAGAACCATTGTTGGGTCAGTAAAACAAAGTCGGGATGGACATAAGTCCAAAATGAGTTATCTTCCCTTGCCATGGTTAGTTCAGTCGGTAGGTGGTGTTGGTATCTGGCCACAAGCGGGAACTATGATTTCCTGCCTCTTTTCACTTAAGCCGGCAACAAGAAAACATGATGCCGCCTCTGAGCCTTAGATTAGGGGGCTCTGTCCCCTACTAAACCAGCTACCAGTAAGTGACATTCTCTACAACGTCGTATGCCTATTTCTTCATAATATGTTTATGTATCTGTTTTGTATATCTAAATATGTTATCGTTTTCACACCTTTGTTGGAATGTTTTTATATATACTCATGTACCTACATTGGGAGGTTACTTTAAGCCTTCCAACGTTAATATAACACCCCCACACGCTATACCATTATCTATCATCTCACCTATTATCTACCTGTCTGTCTCTCTCTCTCTCTCTATTATATACCTGACGTATTATGTGGGTATATTTGAGTATACAATAGGAAGCGAGTGGTGTAATTGTTAAAGTCATGGGAAATGGACTCGTCGCCCAGAGTTCAAATCCTGGATGTGGTAATTGCATTTCACTTAGCGCTAATACCCTTGGGAAAGGTATGAATCCTACTCTCCCTCCAGCTATGGATAAATAGTAGGGTAGACTGGGCTCTTTAATCTTGGTTAGGTAACCAATCTAGGAGAAGGAAAAGTCTGAATTCAAACCTGTTGAACTCCGCTTAAGAAATTGACCATGTGTCATATCTTGCCCGTGCGGAGGGGTTGGTAAATATATATATGAGTATACAATAGTAGTTAGTTACCAAAGCCACACAAATGTAGAAAGATTATGTAGCTCCAAGCTTCTATTTAGCAAATGGTTTAGTTACCATAAAAATTAGAAATCTCTTAAAGTGGTTGCCTGAACGCTCTATTCAGAATAATGTAAACTCTGTATATTTATAGAATTTATATATAAGTATATAAGTAATGTATACAGAATAATGTAAACTCAAATGTAATAATGAATATGAGATGAGCTTGTTAACCATTACACCCGAATGGGACACCCTTATATTACCCAACCCATTCACCACGGGTAGGATGTGACACAAGGTCACAACTTTAGAGCAACCAGAAAGGATCGAATATGCAATTCGGTGGTAATGGATCTGTGAGACAAGCTTGCTAACTATTACACGACAATGGAACACCCAGGAACAATACGAGGTAAGTATTGACCCAACCCGTTCACCATGGGCAGGATGTGACACAAGGTCACATGTGTAGGGCACCCCAGCAAGGATCAAATTCGCTATTCAGTAATAATGGATCTGCATGACTAGTTTGCTAACCATTACACCACAATGGGACACCCAGGAAGTATAAAATGGTAGGTATTTACCTAACCTGTTTGCCACGGGTATGATGTGACACAAAGATGCAAGTATGGGGTGTCCTGTGAGGATCAAATTCACTAGTCAATAATAATGGATCTGTGAGACTAGCTTGCTAACCATTACACTACAACGGCGTGTCTAAGAAAAATAAGAGGTGTGTATTTATCCAACCTGTTTACTACGGATAGGATGTGACACAACGTCACAAGTATGGGGCATCCTGCAAGGATCGAATTTGCTTTTCAGTAATAATGGATCTGCATGACTAGCTTGCTAAACATAACACTATGATGGGACACCGGTTATTTCCTATAAGTCTAACATAAACAAAGAGGAACCACTCTTGACTGTTAAATTATTTATTTATTTATTGATCTACTAGGAAAAAAGAAGACAGGGTTAGGGTTAGGGTTAGGGTTTAGGGTTAGTTTAATGGGAAAATAGATAAATAATTTATCAGTCAAGAGTGGTTCCCTTTGTTTATGTTTGAGTTATAGGAAATAACTGGGACACCTTTCACTTTTTATACTCTACCCAAATCTGGCTGGTATAATTTTATTTAAAATCTTATACCCCGACTGCACCTTTGCAGAAGGGTAAAATCCTCCCCCCCCCCAATTCCCTTCTAATCAATCGGCTGGTCACATCAAGCCCTAGCAGCTATATGATTGTCCAGATCCTATTGCCCTTATAGCAAACCCCCAACCCTTTTTATCATATATGTGCTAGAAGGCAGTGGCTGAGTGTCTTAGTGTCCTGGGTATGATGCTAAACTACATCTCAAGGTGAACTTCCAATTCTGGAGCTCTGGGGAGTGTGGAGTACCCCTTCATCACCATTACTCCCAGGTTCACTGTGACCCATAATGGTAGTACGTGTTAGGGTCCCATCTATGGGTTAAATAGATTTTTTTTTAAATATGTTTTAAAATAATTGAGTTTGAAAAAAAATTGAATACCCAACAAGAATGAATAAAACAAAATGTCTTCGGGCATAAAATAACCCAACAAGGTTTGACATGCCATGAAATCCAAGCTTATGCTCAATTCACATTGAAAGCACCAGTTCCAACTAGATCACCAAAGTTAAGCAGCAACGAGCCTGTTAAATAGTTAGATTGGGGAGCATTTAAGCAAGCAACAGGTACTGTAAGAAACTGAGCACCATATGACCTTTAGGCACCCCTTTTGCGATCTCAATTCTTGGGGACATTTTTTCCATTTACACCGTCAAAATCCAGTTGTTTGTTAACATACGACTTTTAGAGTTTTTTTTAATTATAAAACTAACCCCTAACCCTAACCCTAACCTCTAACCCTAACCCCTAACAAACAACCGGATTTTGGCAGTGTAAATGAGAAAAGTGTCCTTATGAGTCGAGATCACGGAAGGGGTGCCTAAATGTCATATGGTCTGAAACTGAATATCAAAATATTTTTATTCGGCATTAAATGACCCAAAAAGGGTTGATATGCCGTAAAACAACAACAACATAAAATCCAACCAACCAACCAACCAAGATTTCTCCATTCACAAATGGAAAGAAATCCCAACAATGAGCACAGCATTTTAAAAATTAGCTGGTTGGTTGGTTGGTTGGTTGGTTAGGTTTTCTGGCATGTCAACCCTTGTTGTGTCATTTTATGCCAAAGATGTTTTTGTTTTATGAGGTATGTCATAAAAAGTTCCTGGACTGATGTCACAAAAAAATTATTTCAATTCCAAACAACAAACTACAAGTTATCCCCTTCAAAGTAATCCCCCTGGAGTCTAATTCACTTTCCCATCCTTTTCTGCCACACTTGAATGCTATCGTGTAATTTTATTCCGGGATTCTCTGTAGCTCTGTCATCATGGCCTTTTTGATATCATGTACATCCTCAAAACAGGTTCCCTTGATGACCCCCTTGTGCTTGGGAAAGAGGAAAAAATCACATGGAGCCAGGTCAGGCGAGTAGGGAGGTTGCTCCCACACAGTGATGTTCTTCTGGGCCAGAAACTCTCCGATACTCAGGGCAGTGTGGGCAGGTGCATTGTCATGGTGAAGCACCAATGAGTTGTCCTGCCACATCTCTCGCCTCTTCTCGCGCAGTGAACGAAGCAAACGCAGCAACATCTCTTTGTAGACATGATGGTTGATCATCTGGCTCTGTGACAAGAACTCGCAGTGGAAATTGGCCCGCACATTGAAGAATGCAATCATTTTAGAACTTTTTTGACATACCTCATATTCATTCTTGAGGGCTAGTCAATTTTTTTTCCAAACTCAATTTTTTTTCCAAACTCAATTTTTTTAAACACATTTTTTTAGAACTCATATTGTTCTATTTGACCAATAGATGGTACTCTAACATGTACTACCATTTTATGCCAAAGACATTTTTGTTTTATTCAGAATTAGAAGCGGCTACCCAGCGACATCTGGGTAGAGGGTGGGTAGCAATAAAAGTTAGTCTTGCAGATCCATTATTATTGAATCACGTGTTGGATCCTCGCAGGATGCCCCATTAAAATCACAATGTAAAAAAAAAGACCCTGCATTGATTCAGCCAATCTGAAAAGAAAAATTATTGTCTACTATTTAAAATCTTAAATGGAAAAGAAATTCTATGCTGTTATCATTTAAATTTTATTTTTTAATTATCTTCACAAATATAAATCAAACCTTTCATTATTTTCACACAAAAACCAAGCCCTGGTGATAATTAATGTGTATATATATTTACTTTGTTGTTAATTGTTTTATTTTCATAGTTTCATATGGACATACACATGCACACAACTACCCTTTATATATGTACTAGCAGCGGCTAGCCGGTGTCACCTGGGTAGAGGGGGATTTTTTTAAGTTAGTCCCGCAGATCCATTATTACTGAATCGTGAGTTGAATCCTCGTGGGATGCCCCATTTAAATTCCTATGTAAAAATAGACATTGCATTCATCCAGCTACTCTGAAAAGAAATGTTAATGTCTACTATCGAAAATATTAAATGGAAAAGAAATCCATGCTGTTATCATTTAAATTTTATTTTTTAATTATCTTTACAAATACAAAAAAAATCTCTATTATTTTTGCTCAAAAACCAAGCCCTGGTGATATTTAATGTGTATATATATTTACTTTGTGGTAAATTGTTTTATTTTCAAAGTTTCATCCGGACATACATATACACATAACTGCCCTTTATATATGTATAGATTACATTTGGACATACATACACACAGCTGCCCTTTATATATATTGATTACATTCGGACATACATACAAACAACTGCCTTTTATATATGTATAGATGTAAAAAAACCAAACTCTGGTGATATTTAATGTTTACATATATTTACTTTATGGTTAATTGTTTTATTTTTGAGGTTTCCTCCAGACATACATATACACACAACTGCCCTTTATATATGTATAGATGTAAAAAACCAAGCCCTGGTGATATTTAATATGTATATATATATACTTTATGGTTAATTGTTTTATTTTCGAGGTTTCCTCCGGACATACATATACACACAACTGTCCTTTATATATGTATAGATTAGAACTTCACCATTAGAATAACTCAAGGGTTGACATGCTGTAAAACTTAACAACCAACCAACCAACCAACCAACCTAGATTTCTCCCCACTCAAATAAAAAAAAAAGAAAGTCCCAATGATGAGCACAGCATTTTAAAAAAATTGGCTGGAAAATGATATTCCGTATCATGTGGCTAAGTAAATAAAAATAAAAAAAGGGTCCACAAAACTTTAGAGGATAATTCTAAAAGTAGGTTATATTTGTCGCATGAATAAACGACAAATTTTTCTTTCCTGTTTTTTTTTTTTTTAAACTAATGTCTCCTTTAACAGGATGTTTTTGAAGGATTTTATTTTTTTGAATTTAACTTCAGAGAATAAATTATTCTTTTTTTTTATCTAGGAAGTTGGTTGGTTGGTTGGTTGGTTTATTGGTTAGATGGCATGTCAAATGTAATGGGTTATTTTATGCCAAAGACATTTTGTTTTATTCATTCTTGATGTGTATTCAATTTTTGGTTGATTGGATTTTACGGCATGTCAACCCTTGTTGGGTTATTTTATGCCAAAGACATTTTGTTTTATTCATTCTTGATGGGTATTCAATTTTGGTTGGTTGGATTTTACAGCATGTCAATGTGTAACCCTCGTTGGGTTATTTTATGCCAAAGACGTTTTTTTTTATTCATTCTTGATGGGTATTCAATTTTTGGTTGGTTGGATTTTACAGCATGTCAACCATTGTTGGGTTATTTTATGCCAAAGACGTTTTTTTTATTCATTCTTGTTGGGTATTCAATTTTTGGTTGGTTGGATTTTACGGTATGTCAACCCTCATTGGGTTATTTTATGCCAAAGACGTTTTGTTTTATTCATTCTTGATGGGTATTCAAATTTTTTAAAATTCAATTTTTTTAAACACATTTTTTAAAACTTATGTTTTTTTTCTATTTAACCCATAAATGGTCCCATTTCAGGTCAGGGTGGACCTGAGAGTAATGGTGATGAAAGGGTACTCCACATTCCCCAGAGCTCCAGAATTAGAACTTCACCATTAGATGCAGTTTATCATCATACCCAGGACACTAAAACCCTCAGCCACTGCCTTCTAACACATATATGATAAAAAGCATTGGGGGTTTGTCATTAGGATAATAGGGTTGGGACAATCATATAGGCCCTAGGGCTTGACGTGACCAACCAATTGATTGGAGTGTCTAGCCAAGTAAGGGCCAAAGTAGAGTCATGGACTGCTCCTGCACCAGGATTCCATCCTTAAGCATCATGGGTTGCCATCCACAGCCAACAGGTGACCTTGGTGGGGGGATTTTACCCCTATGCAATGGGTGCAGTCAGTGTATTCTACAGCCCCAGCCAACAGTGGGGAGTATTAGATAGGAATACTTGGAATTATATAACGTGTGTGAATTATTTATACTAACAAAAGTATGCATCTCCTTGGCATGAATATTTAAGTTTTAATATAATAAAATAGGTTATTTCCTATAAATCCAACATAAACAAAGGGGAACCACTCTTGACTGATAAATTATTTATTTATTTTCCCATTAAACTAACCCTAAACCCTAACCTTAACTCTGTCTTCTTTTTTCCTAGTAGATCAATAAGTAAATAAATAATTTATCTGTTAAGAGTGGTTCTCCTTTGTTTATGTTGGAGTTACAGGAAATAACCATAAAATATTATATTAAATTAGAAAGACTAACAAAACTAAATATAAACAAATATTAGAATATTACACTTATTTTAATGCTATTTTAAATTATTTCTATATAAAATTATATATAGGATTGCTTTTAATACATTTGAGAATAACATGATTCTATTAGAAATCAGTAACAGCAAATAATTATTTATCAAACCCAGTTTTGTTAAAATCATTATGCAAATTATTTCCACCATATACTATGCAGATCTTTATTTCTTAGAGATATTGTGGGGATTAAAAAAATATGAAAATAAAAATAAAATTAAAATAAAATAAAAAAAACAACAGATTCCCATGGGCCCTTGACTGGAAGAACCCCTTTGCGCATGTCTGATAAAAAGCACTGACTACCTACCCCAAAAAGGATACCTCGGTCATTCGAACTTAGACCGCAACTGAGTGTAGGTCGTTTCCTGGCCAGGGGTTATCCCCTCGCCACGGCCAACTATGACCTGTTCAATAAAGCCTGAGTCATAAAACTACCTCTTGCCTTTGTCTCTTTCCTCTTTCGTGCCTTTTTGTTCCTAAGTTCTATTTCAGCGTACCAGCCCACAAAAACAAAGAACCAGCTTTTATTGGGGACAAGACACCAGCACCAATGAACTTACCTTAGCCCTATGATATATATAACATATTTCAGGATTTTAAATGCATTAATAATATGGGCAGTTTTGAGGCGAATCTAATTCAACTAGACTTTAATTGAGTTATTGTTAATAAATAAGATGCTAATTAAGATTAAATAATGACTATTTCATAATCGTTGAGAATATAACTTAAATAACAATGGAAATTGTGACGTCAGTGGTGACATAGTTTTGGTTACAGACAGACAGTTACATAATCTCTATTATAATAAGAATTGGATAAGAATAATTGATATCATATAACATGCAAACAAATGATCAGAGACAAATAAAAAAAATTGTCCAATTTAAAAAAACAAAGATAATGGAACATTAAAAATACTAGCAAAATTACAAAATGCACTCCGGGCAGTGTAAAAATTAATTTTTGAAAGATATTGTCTATGGGAGTGGGATAAGTTAAAAATTCAATGTCAGAGGGTTTATATCATAGGTAAGTAAAATCATCAAATTTATTAAAGGAGTAAAAAAATAAAAGTTTGAAATTGAAACTTAGTTCTGTCCCCCTCAAATAAAATGTTGCGTGCATCTATTAATTATTAATCAAATAATTATTTTAAATATTTTACACAAAATCGTAGGTATTTATCTATTTTTTAAACTTTTTAGTTAACCTCTTGATACTGAAAAAATGACTATTTCTTGTTTGTAAATAATTTTCCCCCGTTAAACTTTATACGTTAGATAACTTTAAATATATATTAAAATAAAACAAACTATATATAAATATATAATACCGGGCATGTATTTATCAAAACTTGTTTTTAAAAAAACAATAAAAACCGTCTAAGGTAGCATACACAAATTTTGAGTGTATTTAATACAAGGTTGTTCTTTATTCTATGTATTGACGATTTGGAGTAATGCAGTGACATAGTTTCGGTTACAGACAAATAGAGACTGAATCTCCATTATTAATAGATAATCATGATTGTAATCAAACATTTAAGAATGAATCAATGGCATTAAATAACCCATAGGGACTTTATATGCCGTTAAATAAACTAAATGTTCTGCTGATGAATTTTTAATTTTTCTCATTGTTCTTGTATCATCGGTTTATATGCTGGCATTTGAGTTTTCAATATCGTTACCAGTATCGGATATCCGATGTCATATCATTACGGATAAGACTCGTCCCTAGACTCTGAGTTTTGTAGCATGATTGAATTAGTTATATAGACTAATTATCTGAAACCCCCTAGGGAATCACAAGGTGCGGATGAGCAGCACAGATTAGGTAATCTGATCGGTTCAGTAAAGTGGGAAACTGACGGTAGGTGTGGTGCTCCACCTCAGCAAAAACTATCTCCCTGGTCTAGCGCTAGTGAAAAAGGTATAGACTCCCTCGTTGTCTGGCTGATACTGATAATAGGCGACCCCTCCAACTTTAATTTTTTAAAAACTTTTATTACCTGAAAAATTAATAAACTAACTAGCAAGAATATGCACCCTCTGGGCATAAGTATTTAAGTTTTAATGTAAGGAAATATATTAAATTAGAAAGACTAATGAAATTAAATAAGAACACATATAAAAAGATTATACATTATATCTTTATTGGTTTCTATTTAAAATCATTGATAGGATTGATTTTAATACATTAGAGAATAAAATAATGATATTAGAGATCCATAACACCAAGTATTTATTTATTAAACCCAGTTTTGTTAAAATCAGTATGCAAATTAACCACACCATATATCATGTAAACCATTATTTTTTTAATGATATATAAGACACATTGCAGGATTCTAAATGCACTAATAACATGGGCTAGCAGTTTGAAGGCGTTTTTATCAACAAATTAATGCAAGAAAAAAGCAATATTTTACAGTCTCTCCCTCCTGTTTATTATCAACAAGTAAATGTAAATATTTCACCCCCCCCACTTTAAAATTAAAAAACAACTTTTTTTTCTATTTTAATTCAAAACAAATGTCATGTCTTTTTAATCTTTACATATATAAAGGGCAGTTGTGTGTATATGTATGTCCAGAGGAAACTTTGAAAATAAAACAATTAACGACAAAGTAAATATATATATATACATTCACTATCACCAGGGCATGGTTTTTGAGCAAAAATAATAAAGATTTGATTTATATTCGTGAAGATAATTAAAAAATAAAATTTAAATGATAACAGTATGGATTTCTTTTTTTCATTTAATATTTTAGATAGTAGACATTAACATTTCTTTTCAGAGTAGCTGGATCAATGCAAGGTCTATTTTATTTTTTACAAAGGGATTTAAATGGGGCATCCCATAAGGATTCAACTCATGATTCAGTAATAATGGATCTGCGGGACTAACTTTAAAAAAATCCTGCTCTAGCCAGGCAACACCGGGTAGCCACTTCTAGTATATGATAAATAACAAAATATGCATTAATTTGCTTAATAACTAGCACGAGTCAAAAATTCACTATGCGGCACCTAACGATATTTGAGTATAAAACAAAACCGTCTCTGGCATAAAATAACCCAACAAGGGTTGAAATGCCATAAAATCCAACCATTAAACAAAGGACAAATAAAGATGTGCAAAATTTATTTGTTGAAAAACCCAACAGAAATAAATAATGACAAATAAAATCTTTTTGGTTATTTCCTATAACTACAACATAAACAAAGGGAACCACTCTTGACTGATAAATTATTTATTTATTTTCCCATTAAACTAACCCTAACCCTAAACTCTAACCCTAATCCTAACTCCGTCTTCTGTTTTCCTAGTAGATCAATAAATAGATAAATAATTTAACAGTCAAGAGTGGTTCCCCTTTGTTTATGTTGGAGTTATAGGAAATAACCATCTTTTTAGTTTATCAATTATCTGCAAACTATGTTTAAAAATTTGAGCCTTTGGGTATCCCCAGAGGGAGTAGTCACAAGGGTGAGGGGGGTCTGGTGAATGAGCAAGTCATGATGCAATGGGATGAGTTTTAATCTTCATCAATCCATACCATCATGGCATCTGTAATGGCATAGCTGCTGCAGCTGCTGCTGCTGCTGCTGCTCAAGGACATACCTTCCACCTGCTCACTGCTACAAACAGCTGCATGGTGGTAATTTTAAATCTGGAAGATTATTCTAACCAGACCCTATATATATATATATATATATATATAAGTAAAGAAATAACAAAAGACTTAGAGATTTAGCATTATAATCTATTTCAGGGAGCTTAGACAAAGTGTCTAATTCTCTCAATTCATCAGATGTGAATGATGAATTCTTTATTACTTTAAAGGCATTTGAAAACAGATTTAAAAATTAAAAAAAAATTTTTTTTATTGTCCAACATTTAAAAAAAAAAATCTGTTTTCAAATACCTTAAAAGTAATAAAGAATTCATCATTCGCATCCGATGAGTGGGGACAGTTAGACACTTTGTCTAAGCTCACTGAAATAGACTATAATGCTAAATCTCTAAGTCTTTTGTTATTCCTTTACTTATAAATTTGCTCTGTGACTCTAACAATAAGAGCACACATTGAGCTCTCAAACTGCGACAGGTTTTTTAAAAAGTCTCCTATGTCGTAAGGAATATTTCTTCTCTGGACTTTTGGATTATATATATATATATATATAAAAGGTTTTTATAAATTGCTTGAATCATTGTGTTTATATTGGTTTGGTGGTTGGTTTTGAAGGCTATCACAATGCAAGTGTAATGAAAAATAAGGTAACTATGATGTTGTTTGTTAACCTGTGATTTATTCACTTTAACACAGTCCACACCTGTACAAAATTTCAGAAAAATTGAAGGGGGTGGGTGACAATTTTACTTTTTGTCTGGATGATTTCACCTGGAATTGCCCAAGAGGAACAAAAGTTATAAGACAAATAAGAATATTTCTTTTGTGTTATTCATTTTTTGATTGTTCTCAAGTATTCGTGACCTTAAGGTCATTGTCAAGAGAAAAAAACCTTTGTAGAAAAAAAAAGAAGTTTTTAGAAAGTTTTTTCAAAAAGCCTTTTTCACTATATGCATTCAGCAGGGACTCAGCCTATGTGAAAAAGTAGATGAGATGGGGGGGGGGGGGGCTGCCTGACCTTGTAATTTAGATCTGACAACTTATCTTTTTCTCATGAGATTTTTATTTTCCCCTTAAGTCAAACCGCACTGACTTAGAGACCATGTATCACTCTATCAATGCATCATTCCAAAGTCTCTCCACATTCTCATTTCTCACTTCTACTCTCCCGCCCTTCACCATGTGACATGTCTCAACTAATAGAAAAACAGCATGTGGCGCTGTACTGACTTATTCTAAAAATTTTCCATTCTAATCTACTTGTACTTCTTATATTCCTCCTAAAAACTTTTCCGTGCTAATTTACACATCACTGTTACATTCCTGTCTCTCCCCCTTCTCATCATCAGGTTTGGTTTGGTTTCTTTGTTTTACAACAACCATCTTCAGGTCATTTAATGCTGAAAACAAGTCATTTTGATAAAAGTTTCAGACTATATGACCTTTAGGCACCCCTTTTGCGATCCCGTTTCATAAGGACATTTTTTTCATTTACACTGTCAAAATCCGGGTGTTTGTTTTTATTTTTATTTTTATTTTTATTTTTTTATTTTCCTAGTACCCCACTCGTACCAGGTCAGGTACAAAGGCCCTATTAACGTGGGAACCACCCACAAATTGAAGTTCATGGGTTGGCGGGTGAAAAATTGTGTGTATCCCATCGGCATTCCCCCTCAAGGGGGGGGGGGTCTCAAGCACTGGGCAATAAACCCAGCCCTGCCCCTTTAAATCAAGGGGGCAGGTGTTGCTTGGGGGAATGGCCCCCTGCGATCGACGCTATTATTACAACATATCGGTCCAGCAGCCGAAGCTCACCGGACCCCTGATTGAAACCGAGTGTTTGTTAGGGGCAAGGGTTAGGGGTTAGGGTTAGGGTTACAGTTAGGGGTTAGGGTTAGGGATTAGTTTTATAATTAAAAAAAAAACTCTAAAAATCATCTGTTAACAAACAACCGGATGTTGATGGTGTAAATGAAAAAATGTCCTTATGAAACAAGATTGCAAAAGGGGTGCCTAAAGGTCATATGGTCCAAAGTTTCTACGTCTAAAGTTCTTAATATCTTCAAACTGATATAAATAATTTTCATTAACTTCATTTGGTTTGGTTTGGTTAGATTTGGTTTCTTTAACGGTATAATAATGCCATTATTTGGCGACAGATATTTTGGTGCTAGACAATCTTTCAAACACATAACTTTTGTTTTACAAGCAAAAGATTTCAAATTCACAATTTAATTAATGTTCATTATTAAAATATATTAATTTAGAAAAAAAATACAGGTATACCTTGACTTTCATCGTTCGTAACTTGCAAACAATAAAACTTTAGTTTGGTTTGGTTCTGTTTAATGGCATACCAACCCTGTGGGTTATTTAATGCCAAAAAGTATTAGAGTGCGAGATATAAGTTGGTACTCAAGTTTCCTTTACAGGTGTATTTTTTGTAGATGTATTTTGTGGATGTATTTTATATCTGAATCATAATTTTTATATATCATTTTGGTTCAGTTTCAGTTCAGATTGGTTTGTTTAATGGTATAATAACCCTGTGGGTTATTTAATGCCCAAAACTGTTAGAGATAAACTTGGAACTCAAGTTTCCTTTATTGGTGTAATTTTTTCTTGATGAATTTCATGGATGTGTTTTATATCTGATTCATAATTTTTTATATATTTCTATTTCTCTCAAGAAGGATAAAATGTCATCCATGTTAGTATTCTCAAACAGATCCTTCATATTATTTGTGTTAAAAAAAATTCCTTTGTCATTGGAGTGAAAACTCCACACTCCATGAGGAAATGTTTGACAGTGTAGGGTGTGTGGCATATTTCGCACCGTGGTTGATCCTCCTGCTTGAGCATAAAAGAATGTGTAAATCTTGCATGGCCAATGCACAGCCAAGCCAGTATTACTTCTTCCTCTTGGGATTTTCTATATCCGGGCTTTCAAACTCCTACTGTTGGCTTAATTAGGTCCCAGTAACAATATGTGAAGATCAAAACAGGTCTGGCTTAAAGCTGATGGAGGATGGAAGATGGCCAGATCCAAAGCTGCATCGTCCAGCATAAAACTGGATATCCGGCCATGCTAGTTCTTCTGCTAGTGTTGAATATTTATCATACTGCAACAGGTAATCAATATGCACATACACACACATACACATACAAACACACACACATACACGTACATCCTGGACCAAGTCTCCAATATCTCCAATGTTGATATTTCATAAAACAACCAAACCAAACCTGTTTATATCGTACATAGTTGGTAACTAGAAAAAAAAACTGGCAACAGCATTCTTCTTCTTCTTCTTCTTCTTCTTCTTCTTCTTCTTCTTCTTCTTCTTCTTCTTCTATCCCTAACACTAACGCTAAAGTTAAACCTAATCCTAACCCTAACCCTAACCCTAACCAGCATTAGAAAATAAAAATATTCATTAAAACAAGGAATTTTAAACATTCTTCTTATTCTTCTAAAGCTAACCCTAACATTAACCCTAACCCTAACCAGGATTGGAAAATAAAAATATTCATTAAAACCATTCTTCTTCTTCTTCTTCTTCTTCTTCTTCTTCTTCTTCTTCTTCTATTCCTAACACTAACGCTAAAGCTAACCCTAATACTAACCCTAACCCTAAACAGGATTGGAAAATAAAAATATTCATTAAAACAAGGAATTTTCACCATTATTTTTCGTCATCTTTTTTATTTTAATCAGAATTTTATGGAGATTTTGCACTTACAATTAATTAAATAAATAATTAGTTCATGTTTATTATATTAACAAACGAAAGACACGTTTTATATCAAAATAGTTTTTGATTTTAATTAAAAAAATTAGTTGTTTCATCTTGTTGTTGTTAGCGTATGTGAAAAATTAATTTTGCACTAAAGATAAACTAATATTGTTATTGTCCTTTTTTTTAATAAATAAATATTTTTCAAAAATTTTTGGAAAGTATTAATTTTTAATTTGATCTCATGGTTTAAAATTAAAAAGTATGATTTAAAAAAATGCTAAACTTAATATTTTTTGCAAATATTAAGTTTTAGCATTTTTTAAAAATCATACAGTGATATTCTCATGTAAAAAAAGTCGTCTGTTGGTTAGTTTACAAATAAGCATAAGGTCATAAGCGGACTTTACGTTGCAAAGCAAAACTGTTCTTTTGATATATGGTCTTATCTGGGGTGCTTATTGGAGACTTGGTTACACATCCTTAGTAAACAAACATAATTAAAGCAATCTATTCTTGATAAAAATAATTTGCAGTTATATAGAAAGTATTCCAATCTATTTCTCTGAATGTTTGAGATGAGGCTTGATGATTAGTATTATCTGCGTTATTCGGACTATTGTCCTCATCTTCATTGTTATCTGTACAATGTTTCAGCCAATATGCCCTCCGGCCTTCTTCAGGTATTCTTGTCGGACTCAGGAACCTTCTCCCGAGTTCGAAAAGAAGGTTCCCGAGTCTGAGAAAGTTCCCGAGTCCGACAAGAAATACCTGAAGAAGGCCGGAAGGTATATCAGCTGAAACGTTGTACAGATAACAATGAAGATGAGGACAATAGTCTGAATAATGCAGATAATACTATTCCAATCAAATACAAGTAATTTTCTCACAGTTATATAGTTTCAAGTATTCGTATCTAATATTGATAGACATATAGTCTCAAGTAATTATTTCTATTTGTTAATATTCATTTGTTTGCACACAGTTATATTGTTTCTAGTAACCAATAATAATCCTTAGTAAACTATTATATACACAAGTAACTATTCTTGATACAAATAATTTCCAGTTATGTATAAAGTATCCAGTCTAATACAAATAATTTCCTCTTATTTGTATGTTGGTTGGTTGTTTAATTTTCTGGCATATCAACCCTTTTTGGGTCATTTAATGCTGAATCAAGTCATTTTTGATAAACAAAGGAAAAACAAGTTGCTTATAGTCCCTGCTGTTACTTAAGTGGTCATCCAATTAAGACAGTTCTATGGTTTCAAGTATTCCTATCTAATATTAATAATCATAGAGTTTCAAGATTTGGTTAGATTTGGTTTTGTTTTATGGCACATCAACCTCAGTGGGTCATTTAATGCCGATTAAGTTTTGAAATAAATCAATTCTTAAGCATAATACGATTTTTTTTATAAATACATTTTTCTATTTAACCCATAGATAGGACCCTAACAGGTACTACCACTCCGGGTCAGAGTGGACCAGGGAGCAATGGGGATGAAGGGGTGCTCCACATTCCCCAAACCTCAAAACTGGAACCTCACCATCAGATAGAGTTTAACGTCATTCCCAGCACATGTAGACCTCAGTCACCGCCTTCTAGCACCCATATGATAAAAAGGGGTTGGGGCTTGCCATAAGGGCAATAGGGTTGGGAAAATCATATAAGTGCTAGGCCTTGACATGACCAGCCGATTAATCGGAGGGGGCCTCTCTGACCGCCCATCTAGCCCAGATAGGGCCAAGGTGGATTATTGCACAGGTTTCAAGTAATTATATTTATTTAATAATAGTCATTCGTTTGCACACAGATTTCTGTTTCTATATGGATGATGGCCGGTTTCAAAGTAGTATTTAAATAAATAAGTATGTAAATATATTATTAGATATGGCACAAGGCCAGAAGTATAGAGCACCCAATGAGAATCGAACTCACTAATAATAGATTGCTAATCTAGCTTGCTAATCATTACACTATGTGAGGTGACCAATTTACTAAGCTTAGCTTAGATGAGGCACAAGGCCAAATTATGGACCGCCCAGTAAGAAGCGAACTCATTAACAATGATCAGCAAATCTAGCTTGCTAACCATTACACCACATGAGGTGACCAATTTACTAAGCTTAGCTTAGATGAGGCACAAGGCCAAAGTATGGGCGCCCAGTGAGAATCGAACTCATTAACAATGGTCAGCAAATCTAGCTTGCTAACCATTACACCACGTGGGGTTCTCATTCCAAAGCTGTATAGTCCATCACAAAGGTTGGACCATATGACCTTTAGCACCCCTTTTGTTTTGCTGATTCATAAGTACATATTTTTCATTTACACAGTCAGCATCCAGTTGTTTGTTAGGGGATTAAGGTTAGGGGTTAGTTTTATAATTAAAAAAACCCTCTAAAAATCGTCTGTTAACAAACAACCGGATGTTGACTGTGTAAATGAAAAAATGTACTTATGAATCAACAAAGCAAAAGGGGTACCTAAAGGTCATATGGTCCCAAAGGATGATATCGGGCCACCCTAGTTCTTCTGAAAATACTGAATATTTATTTTATATTTTTTATATATTTAGCTTGCTAACCATTACACCACGTGAGGTGACCATTTTACTAAGCTTAGCTTAGATGAGGCACAAGGCCAGAAGTATTGGGTGCCCAGTGAGAATCAAACTCATTAACAATGGTCAGCAAATCTAGCTTGCTAACCATTACACCACGTGGAGTGCTCATTTCAAAGTTATATAGTCCATAACAAAGGTTGATACCAGGCCACCCTAGTTCTTCTGCAAATGCTGAATATTTATCACACAGCAATACCGTGTTTTGCCGCATACAAAAGACAATAGAGAACTGCAGCATTCTAACAAAGAAATAATCTAATGAAAAACGAAAAACAGCCACAAAGAATGTGTAATATATATTATGCTATTATCTGTGCAGTGAGAGATGAGAGGGATATTTATATCAACAAGCTAATGTTTATAATGTAATATGATAAAAAAAAGGAACTTGTTGTCAGTATTTATTAGGAGATATGCACTTGTGGTTTTAAAAAGTTTGACTCTTGTTATAAAGTTGCTTATATATTGATTATATGGTTAAAATCGAACTTAAATAGGTGTGTCATAAAAGTGCCGAGTTTGAAGCTGTATTTACCAAGATAGAAATGAACAATGAATGGAACGCTAATTTTATTCAGAATACAAGGTGTGTCATAAAAGTGCCGAGTTTGAAGCTGTATTTACCAAGATAGAAATGAACAATGAATGGAACGCTAATTTTATTCAGAATACAAGGTGTGTCATAAAAGTGCCGAGTTTGAAGCTGTATTTACCAAGATAGAAATGAACAATGAATGGAACGCTAATTTTATTCAGAATACAAGGTGTGTCATAAAAGTGCCGAGTTTGAAGCTGTATTTACCAAGATAGAAATGAACAATGAATGGAACGCTAATTTTATTCAGAATACAAGGTGTGTCATAAAAGTGCGAGTTTGAAGCTGTATTTACCAAGATAGAAATGAACAATGAATGGAACGCTAATTTTATTCAGAATACAAGGTGTGTCATAAAAGTGCCGAGTTTGAAGCTGTATTTACCAAGATAGAAATGAACAATGAATGGAACGCTAATTTTATTCAGAATACAAGGTGTGTCATAAAAGTGCCGAGTTTGAAGCTGTATTTACCAAGATAGAAATGAACAATGAATGGAACGCTAATTTTATTCAGAATACAAGGTGTGTCATAAAAGTGCCGAGTTTGAAGCTGTATTTACCATGATAGAAATGAAAAATGAATAGAACGTTAATTTTTTTTCAGAATACAAGGTGTGTCATAAAAGTATTGAGTTTAAAGCTATATTTACCAAGATAGAAATGAAAAATGAATGGAACGTTAATTTCTTTTTCAGAATACAAGGTGTGCCGAGTTTGAAGCTGTATTTACCAAGATAGAAATCAAAAATGAATGGAACATTAATTTTTTCAGAATACAAGGTGTGTCAAAAAGAACAAAAAATCTTGATACTTTTTTGACACACCTTGTATATATACTTCAATCTGTTCATACATATGTAAGTGAGATGGCAAACTCCTAAACTCAGTATAACAATTTAAGTACCTAGGCAGTAATATCTCATCCACAGAAAGCGATGTTAATACACGCATAGGAAAGGCATGGTCCATTATAAATAAATTATCAGTCATATGGAAATCCAGACTCACAGTTAAAGAGACAATTTTTCCAAGCCGTTGTCATGTCGGTGCTGATGTACGGCTGCACAACTTGGACCCTAACGAAGCGCCTAGAGGATAAACTAGATGGGAGCTGCACAAGAATGCTACATGGAATCCTAAACAAAACGTACATTGACCAGCTCTGTGTGGATACTGGATGCTGTGCAGAGGACCTATATACTAAATAGATATACTAAATGAACAGAAAATCCGTCTGCAACAATCTTTTCTAGTAGTTCTCCACCAAAGCTCACTCGCTTCTTCTTCATGTCAGGATTCCGTCCTTAAGCATCATGAGTCGGAGCCCATGTGGCACCATCGGGGGGGGTCTTATCCCTCTGTAGAGATGTAGTCAGTATATTCTAAAGCCCCAGCCAACAGGACTGTTTAATGTTTGAATGTATTAGCGTCATATAGTGCCCTGATCACATATCATTTTTAAAAGCGGACACTCGGTTTAAATAGGGATGGCTGGAGAGAGACTGTCATGGATATTCTTGCTAATAGCGTGACATGATGATGATGATGATCTAATACAAATAATTTTCTCACAGTTGTATAGTTGGTTGGTTGGTTTATTTGTTTTATGGCATATCAACCCTTTTTGGGTCATTTGATGCTGATTCAAGTCATTTTTGATAAACAAAGGATCCAGGTTGCTTAAGTGGTCACTGACTTAAAAAAAGTTTTTATCCGAAGTACTGGAACACAAACACATCACCACTGATGATGGCACTTTGAAGTGCCAAAAGTACTTGGGATAAGAACTTTGGTGGAATAATCCACGGATTCCATCCAAATGTAAAAAAGTTGGCCAGAAAGCTTGAACAGATCGTTAATAAAATTGTTAAACAGGAGACGTGCCTTTTGTTTAATTCTACATATATATATATATATATATATATATAGTCATCCACAGACATGTGTTTTGATTTATCAAGTCTCTTCAGTGTGGCTAGACATTTCGTGAGCTACCCTGATAGAACTCCGATTGATTCAGCATCAGTCGGACAGCTTAACCGCTCGGCTATCGTCACCCACAGAATGCGAAGGGGATTTTAACTGTTTTAATACACACATCTGTATGTATGCAAAGCCGCCATAGAGTGCTCCATCCCTTATATAGGAGAGCGTTGCGTTTATGCTTTAGTTGGTGGTCATCAGCGAAAATATATATATATATATATATATGTGTGTGTGTGTGTGTGTATTTGGGCAGCATTTGTTCATTTAGCATGTTGAATTAAACAAAAGACACATGTCCTGTTTAACAATTTTATTTGTGATTTTTTCAAGTTTTCTGGCCAACTTTTTAATATTTGGGTGGAATTCGTGGATTAGTCCACCAAAGTTCATGCCCGAGTACTTTCGGCACTTCGAAGTGCCATCATCAGGGGTGATGTGTTCCAGTTTTTAAAATTATATTAATGGATGTGGAGGCTGGGTGGGGAGAATTGATAGTCAAAGTGTTATAGGCATTTTAAAATGTGTGTACTGCATTTGAAATTAATATTGTTTAAGGATGGTTTGTATTGTTTTATTTATAAAGCTTCTAGTATTTGGAGTTTTTGTTTAAAAAAACTTGAAAAAATCACAAATAAAATTGTTTAACAGGAGATGTGTCTTTTGTTTAATTCAACATGCATATATTATTTATTATATATGCTCCCACTTTGGTCGAGCACTTTAAATAGGGATTAAATTGCGGATTCACCGTATCTGGCGTGTAGCTAAACCTCGCTTTGTTTACAAATGTTTGAGGCCTCTAGTGAATTCATTTCCGCTTGGAAATGTAGCGATTAAATATTCTCTATATTTGACAGCTGCCTCTGGCCATACGGGTAAAAGGATTGGCAAACGAAAGTTCATTCGGGTCTCAAACCCGGCCAGGGGTAGCTGTTAATTGTATAACCACACTGATGAGAAGTGATACTTCGAAACACGTGTTGGTGGATTACTTATTTATTATATATATATATATATATATATATATTTATATATATATATATATATATATATATTTCAATTCCTAGACAAAGCTGTTGGCATTTCACATAGCGCTAATACCCTTGGGAAAGTTATGAATCCACATATTCTCCCTCCAGCTATGGGTTAAATAGTAGGGCAGACTGGGCTCTTCAGCCTTGGGTAGGTAACCAGTCTAAGAGAGGGATAACTCTGAATTCAAAATTCCTGAGGTCGGTCGTTGATTGGGTTTGTGGCAAACCTTGATGCACCAATTCTTTCCTATCGACTGTGCCAAAAAGTGTGGATGGTCCGACACAAGCCTTCACCACTATAAACAAATCCCTGCGTGGATGTTCATTGTGTGTATGAACCCTCATACGTTGAAAATCGACGGGAGAGTCCATTATATATATATATATATATATATATATATGTATCTTTTAAACTGCATTAATCATGCTCATATATATATATATATATATATATATATATATATATATATATATATATATATACATATATAAGAAATAACTGTAATTTTTTTTTTTTTTTTAAACTAGGTCTAATTCCGTCTTCAAAAAATGAGACTTCAGTTTTTAAGAAACCCAATATGTCACTTTTGCAATTGGCATTTTTACCATTTCCTTCCTTGTTTCTAAAAATGAAGAATTGCATCTTTATATATCCTCATCTTGATGGAATATGAGCGCCTATACATTTCGTATTGTTGAATATACAAAGTGAATCCAAAGAAATTCTATCCGACCTCCAAGTAATGACACTGTCTTAATTTTAGAATCGCACCAGCTATTAACTAGTCAAGTGTTTTAACTCAAAGAGGGTCAAGCCTCCACCAATTGAGAAACTCTTGTAAAATGAGTCCTATTTAGTAATTGTGGAAAGGAAACAGACTATTCTCCCCATCAGAAAGATGAAAACAAAAAAAAAAAGAGAGAGAAAAATAAAAAGTTTCAAAATACTTAAGTCCTTTCCCACTGTCACAAAAGACCATTAAAACAATAAGAAAAAAAAGAAAAAAAAAGAAAAAACAAACAAAGAATAAAAACAATTGTATCAACAAAAAAAAGAAAAAAAAAAGAATAATCTAAAGTATAAAGTTTTGTTTTAGAATCTTTTCTTTGCACATTTTTAAACGAGCAGAAAAAAAAAAAAAGGTCACAGCTTTATTTATTTATTCATTCTTACCCTTAAAAAAAATTAAATTATAGATACTAGCAGGACCTGTAGATATACCACAGTATAAAAATTCAATTATTACGTAATTATAATTAGTATAAAAGTATTACAAAATGAAGTTTTGTTTTAGAATCTTTTCTTTGCACATTTTTAAACGAGCAGAGAAAAAAAAAAGGTCACAGCTTTATTTATTTATTCATTCTTGCCCTTAAAAAAAAAAGAAAGAAATTATAGATACTAGCTGGACCTGTGGATATACCACAGTATGATAATTCAATTATTACAATTATTAAAAATCCAACCAAATAATTATTATAAAAGTATTTCAATGTTTGATATGTTTACTTAAGAGCTATTGCTAAATAGTTCAATATGCAAAAAGTATAATAATCTTGATTTAACTCTCTCTTACACTTTCTTTTTACTTTCTTTCCTACAAACAAACAAACAATAAAAACAATTATATTAAAAAAAAGGAATAATCTAGCAGAACCTGTGGATATACCACAGTATGATAACTTAATTATTACAACGTTTAATATGTTTACTTAAGAGCTATTGCTAAATAGTTCAATATGCAAAAAGTATAATAATCTTGACTGGCAGAACCTGTAGATATACCACAGTAAAATAATTTAATCATTACAACGTTTGATGTGTTTACTTCAGAGCTATTGCTAAATATTTCAATATCTAAAAGTGTAATAATCTTGATTTAACTCTCACTCTTTCTTTTTTCTTTCTTTTCTACAAACAAACAAAGAAGAAAACAATTGTATCAAACAAAAAAAAAAAAAAGAAAAAAGAAGAATAATCTAAAGTATAAAGTTTTGTTTTACAATCTTTTCTTTGCACATTTTTAAACGAGCAGAAAAGAAAAAAGGTCACAGTTTTATTTATTCATTCTTGCCCTTAAAAAAAAAAAAAAAATTTTTAGATACTAGCAAGACCTGTGGATATACCACAGTATGATAATTCAATTATTAGAATTATTAAAAATCCAACCAAACAATTATTATAAAAGTATTTCAATGTTTGATATGTTTACTTAAGAGCTATTGCTAAATAGTTCAATATGTAAAAATATAATAATCTTGACTGACAGGACCTGTGGATATACCACAGTATGATAATTCAATTATTACGTAATTACAATTATTATAAAAGTATTACAATGCTTTATATGTTTACTTGAGAGTTATTGCTAAATAGTTCAATGTATAAAAGTATAATAATCTTGATTTAACTCTCTCTCACACTTTCTTTTTACTTTCTTTCCTACAAACAAACAAACAATAAAAATAATTGTATTAAGAAAATAGAATAATCTAGCAGGACCTGTGGATATACCACAGTATGATAACTTAATTATTACAAAATTACAATTATCATTAAAGTATTACAAAGCTTGATATGTTTAATTAAGAGATATTGCTAAATAGTTCAATATGCAAAAAGTATAATAATCTAGACTGGCAGAACCTGTGGATATACCACAGTAAAATAACTTAATCGTTACAACATTTGATATGTTTACTTAAGAGCTATTGCTAAATATTTCAATATGCAAAAAGGTATAATAATCTTGATTTAACTCTCTCTCATTCTTTCTTTTTACTTTCTTTCCTACAAACAAACAAACAATAAAAACAATTGTATAAAAAAAAAAAAGGAATAATCTAAAGTATAAAGTTTTGTTTTACAATCTCTTCTTTGCACATTTTTAAACGAGCTGAAAAAAAAAAAAAGGTCACAGCTTTATTTATTTATTCATTCTTGCTCTTAAAAAAAAAGAAATTATATATACTAGCAGGACCTGTGGATATACCATCATTCATCATCATCTTTGCTATTTCAGTCTCGGAAGATTATAATATCGTTCTTTTGCCCCTTGAGTTACAGTGCATCCTGTGATTGTGAAGTCCAATGTTTGAAAAACATTCTTGACCACAATAGGGATTACAAGGAATACTTATATAATATGTGTGTGTGTGTGACTGTGCATGCATATATATATATACATACATACGAATTGACTGATATATATATATAGAGAGAGAGATATACCACAGTTGTTACATAATCTATGCATAGATTATTGTCAACCCCCTGTATTTCTGAAGGGATGGCCCCTTTTCATATCACGGGCGGGACTTTCCATGGAATATTACAGAAAGCCCGCGAAATATGTGAAGTCACGTGGGACCTGGTTGGCTCTCAGTTTCAGCTTGGACGTCAGGCAGAGAAGATGTAACTGCTTTAGCTGGGACTCACTGCACACGCGCATTATGTTAGTTAGAGGAATATGTTTAGTTAAGTAAATAAAGGTTTACATAAATAGTATGGTTTTGTGGTTGATGAATGTCTTGGCAACAAGACTGACCTAGAGGAAGAAATGAATCAGGGACGACCAACCAGCAAGAACAGAGAAATAGAAGACCAGACACGAAGTCCTCAAGACGAAGTCCAGATGCTAGAAGAAGAACGTAAGATACCAAAGATGAGCAGAAGAATAATAGAAGTAAAGAAAGGGTATACAACATAATATAATAATTTAATTATTACCAAATTACAATTATTATAAAAGTATTACAACGTTTCATATATTTACTTAAGAGCTATTGCTAAATAGTTCAATCTGTAAAAAGTATTATAATCTTGACTGGCAACCTGTGGATATACCACAGTAAAATAATTTAATTATTACAACATTTGATATGTTTACTTCAGAGCTATTGCTAAATAGTTCAATACGTAAAAAGTATAATTTTGACTGGCAGAACCTGTGGATATACCACAGTTCAATGTTTGATATGTTTACTTAAGAGCTATTGCTAAATAGTTCAATATGTAAAAAGTATATAATCTTGACTGGCAGGACCTGGATATACCACAGTAAAATAATGTAATTATTACAATGTTTGATATGTTTTCATCGCCATTACTCCCAGGTCCACTCTGAACCGGAGTGCTAGTACCTGTCAGGGTCTCATCTAGAGGTTAGATAGAAAAAATGAGTTTTAAAAATCTGCGTTTGAAAAAAATTGAGTTTACATTTTGAATGTAAATATCCATCAAGAATAAATAAAACAAAACGTCATTGGCATAAAATAACCCAACAAGAGTTGACATGCTGTAAAATCCAACCAACTAATCATTAACAACAACATAGCTACCATATAAATTTGAAATTTTAATTGATGAAATTCTCAAATAATTTACGTGTGATTGTAATAAGCAATTGAGAGTTACCTCCCCTATTTTATTATTACCTCCCCTTTTGTGGAACTCTTTTGTGTTTCTAAGAGTGTATAAGCTCTCAGTAAACTGTAACATTATTCTAAGTAGAATAAAGCTCCCCCCCCCCTCGTTATTTTTCTTGCAGCGAGTTGGGCTGGCCAGTAGAGACAAGCGCTGGCCAGTTACAGTTACTTTTCGGCCTCTGCTCTGCAGAAAAATCTTTTTTACAACGATTCATAAAATACAAGACAAGATTTAAAGACCGACGACTCCCCAGACTAACGCATTTTACCCTGGTGCGTTTCTTTCACCAAGGAAATCCAAGGTAGGTATCTTTTTACCTTATACAAAGCCTTATGGCTGACCGTAAACATGGTGCGGCCAAAAAATCCTTGTTTAGAACCCCTGAAAAACATTGGTGTTTTTAATTATATATATATATCCCCATTTCCCCCTCCCTCATGAATATGTAAAACGGAGGGGGGTCCAGTGGCTTCGGGCCTGGATCTTTACAAGTTAATAGCGTCGATCCCAGGGAGCTGTGCTCCCAGGCAATACCTGCCCCCTTGATTTAAAGGGGCAGGACTGGGTTTATTGCCCAGTGCCTGAGGCACCCCCCTTGAGGGGGAATGCCGAAGGGATCGACGCAATTTTTGTTCTTTCCCACCCATGAGCTTCGGCTTGTGGGTGGGCCCATGTTAAAACGAAGCCTTGTGCCCAGCCCATACAAGTGGGATATGAGGCAAATACCTGTAGATATGGGTTAGGTGTAGGATTTTCATAGAAGGAATGAGAAGTTTTGGTGACTGTTGTGTGAATTGGTTTTATGGTGAAAGGAAAATTGTAGAACGAATTGGGTCAGGAATGAGAATAGTTAAGTTAAAAAGATAGGATAGTGATGACCAACCTTTTACCCCACTCCCCCCTTTAGGCCTTGTGACGCATTTATGCGTTTAAGCATAGTAAATATACTAAGTTAAATAAAGCTTTCTTAAGCCTATCCATGAGTCCGTTCACCATTACAGTGATATTTTAAAATTCTTTCTTTTCATAAAATAGCAATTATGTCAAGTTTCATTCATTTTTTCAAAATTTTGTTGAATTTTAATTCATAAGGGGGTTAAAAAAAAAGTGTGAAATTTTGGCCATTTTTTTGGTTTTAGTCTTCAATCCAGCAAGAAATTGACTTTTTTCCTTGATCTGATTTACTTCCTGTCTACCACCCAACTTCCTGTTAGTTAAGTGAATTTAATGTTAAGTTTGGTAAGTAAGTAAATAGTAAACATCCTTCCAATTGAATTAACTTCCTTCATTGCCATATATTCATACTGATAGCTTGGATTCCCTTGACTCTTTCTCACCACCCATCCCTATCAGCTATTACTCTCGGGGTTATTTCCTAGTTGACTAACATAATATTACAGATAAAACAGAACCCAATTTATTTATTTATTTTCCCATTAAACTAACCCTAAACCCTGAACCCAAACCCTAACTCTAACCCTAACCCCAACCCCTAACCCTACCCCCTCTAGTTGAGTAACATGATATTACAGGGTGACCCAGAAAAAAACAGTACCCACAAATTTTGTAATAAAACTGTTAATTTTAACTAGAAGGGGGTAGGTTTAGGGTTAGGGTTTAGAGCTAGGTTTGGGGTTTAGGCTTAGTTTAATGGGAAAATAAATAAATAATTTGGGTTCTGTTTTTTCTGGGTCAACAGTAAGTTTCCAGGACTCTCCTAAGTATTCTAGTCTCTCTTAACAGTGCTGTGATCTGGATGGTCTCGACTCTTCCTTTGATCTCCAGCTTCCCAGTCTCTTTTTTCATACCTTTCAAGACCATTTCCAAGAGCAACAAGCACCACTTTCATGTTCCACAGATTTTTCAGCTCTCTGGTAAGATCCAAGTAGTTTTCTATCTTTCTGCTTTTTTTTTATCTTCACTATGGTCTGCCAGAACAAGAAGAAGAGAGAGACAAGAAGACAATGGTTTATTTTCACACATTACACAATATAAACAATGTCACACTACACAAAAAAATGTAATGTTGGTTGTTGTATTAATGTGTGGAGGATGATCATTAATTAGGACTAGGAAATAACCACTCTTGGTTACGCCTCTAAACGATATCCTAGTCTGCACAGAGTTAATGAATGTATATATTTACCAACCGCTCCCCCATGAGCAATATTACAAAAAGGCAATTTCTAACACTCATCAAAAATAAGAATTTGACGCATAAGCAACACCAGATAATGAGGATTTTGTATTTCATCTTGGATGATTTGGATGGTCTCATTTTTAACCAGAGGGTGTTGCAAGATGATAACGGTCAGAAGATTAAGGAACAAGAGTATCAATCTATAGATATTTTCACAAAGATAATTAATTACAAAATTGATGATAGGTAAATAAGTGAGTGAATTTATAGATAAAAATCCATGACTGATAAATATGGCGACACGAGTCTTAAATGAGTCATTTTGAGCCGATTAGCAAAGGTCAAAGGTCAAAAGGGTCACAACATTCGATTGCATAGTAACAAAACAATGAAGTCTTTTCTGACAGGTGCCCCGATGACGATAGATAAAAATTAAAAAACAAAAAAACAAAAACAAAAACAAAGAAACACATGCATATAAAAAAAATGTGAATAAAATGTTTCATGGAATTTTATGCACATACACCGCGGCATAAGTAACGCCCTTTTTAATTTCATATTATAATGTATATTTTCTTTATTATTTTCTTTAATTAATTTGCTCGAATAAGCATTATATCAATTTTGTTAATATATTATATTAATCCATTAACCTGTGGCAATACATTCATGTTTGAAAAAAATAAAGGATAATCAAAAAGACTTTAATTTTGTTACACTTAAACAAAGGGCGTTACTTATGCCGCACCCTGTATGCATGTATGTATGTATATATATGTGTGTGTGTGTGTGTGTGTCTGTCTGTCTGTATATATAATATATATATATATATATATATCACCACAGTGTATGATTAACACTATCTCATTTGATGAGGTAATAGTAAGCCAATATATACAGTATTATTAGGAGAAAGCTCAATATACATATATATATATATATATATATATATATATATATATATATATATAATATACATATATATATATATATATATATACACACACACACATATACATATATATATATATATATATATATATATATACACACACACACACATATACATATATATATATATATATATATATATATATATATATACCTACTTGTATATTTCAGATAGTCTGATTACAGCGCTTATGTCTGTAGAATGTATTGATAAAAATCAAAACAAAACATAAATCAAAATTTGATATTTTGATAAAAATCTTCAGATCAAAAGGTCAGACGACTAAAAATGGCATTAAAAATTTGTGTCTTTAAATGAGACAAAGAGGATATTGAAATAAATAGATGAAATGATTTGATTATATACAGATTTGAATGTATACAGATTTCTCCACAAATAAGTTTGTGTTTATTTGAGCCGTTCACCATGGGTAGAAGATGTGATAGAAGGTCACCAGTACGAGGCATCCAGCAATTCTGTCGGAATAAATCTAATACAAGTATAGACCTACCAATTTTTGTAAAATAAAAAGTTCATTTTCTTTTAAACAAAATATTCCAGTATTTAGTTATTTCTAGTATCTATCTAGTATCTATTTATCCAAATCTTCTATCTATCTATCTATCTGTCTGTCTGTCTGTCTGTCTCTCTCTCTCTATATATATATACATATGTTAAAATCTTATATCTATCTATCACACTATCTCACAATCTCTCTTTTTCTCACTCTCTCTGTCGGAATAGATCTGGTACAAGTATAGACCTACTAATTTTTGGAAAATAAAAAGTTCATTTTCTTTTAAACAAAATATGCCAGTATTTAGTTATTTCTAGTATCTATCTAGTATCTACCTATCCAAATTTTCTATCATTCTATCTATCTATCTATCTATCCATTTCTCTCTTTTGAGAATATCGGCTTCCTTAAACCATTACTACTCCAGATCTAATTGCTGGCCGATATTTGACCTCTGCCACCACCACCAAACCAGCGGTTGAGAGAAATCTCTGTTTACCACCCCCTTTAGCTAATAACAATCTCTGAATCCCTCGCTTTTCTTTCACTTCTAAGAACTATAAAAACATTTTATTTTTATTTTCAAAACTTATTTCCCTACAGTTTTGTTTGTCAATTAAAATTAGGGTGAAGTAAGTAGAAAGGGATTATTTTTGGTATTACATAAAAAAAATGATTTTCAATCCTCCCCACAACTTCGCTTCTCAACACCTTAGCTATTTATAGAATTTCAAGAATCAGGTCCATTTAAATTTAAATTTGGTCAAACTTTCCCTTTCTTAGAAATCTTACAAAATGATTTTGATGATTTTTTAAAAAATTCTCCGGACCTATTTCTTTTTTAAAAATTAATTCGCTTTCTTAACTCACTTCTTTTCTGATCACAATTATTTATCCAGAGCTCAATGTGTGACCTAACAGGTCACGTTTTTTCTAGTTTTGCTTTAAAGATAGGATGCTGAAAGGGGTAGGTATTTACCCAACCCATTCACCATGGGTAGGATGTCACAAGGATGAGGCATCCAGCAATAATCAAACTTAGTGTTTAGTTGTAATGGATCTGCAAGACTAGCTTGCTAGCCATTACACCATGACTGGACACCCATTGCCTGAACTGAAGGAGGTATATACCCAACCCATTCACCATAGGTAGAATGTAACACAAGGTCACAATTATGAGGTATCCAGAAAGAATTGAACTATTCAGTAGTAATGGATCTGCAAGACTAGCTTGCTAGCCATTACACCATGACTGGACACTCATTGCCTGAACTGAAGGAGGTATATACCCAACCCATTCACCATAGGTAGAATGTAACACAAGGTCACAATTATGAGGTATCCAGAAAGAATGAACTATTCAGTAGTAATGGATCTGCAAGACTAGCTTGCTAGCCATTACACCATGACTGGACATTATTGCCTGCACTGAAGGAGGTATATACCCAACCCATTCACCATAGGTAGAATGTAACACAAGGTCACAATTATGAGGTATCCAGAAAGAATGAACTATTCAGTAGTAATGGATCTGCAAGACTAGCTTGCTAGCCATTACACCATGACTGGACATTAATTGCCTGCACTGAAGGAGGTATATACCCAACCCATTCACCATAGGTAGAATGTAACACAAGGTCACAATTATGAGGTATCCAGAAAGAATGAACTATTCAGTAGTAATGGATCTGCAAGACTAGCTTGCTAGCCATTACACCATGACTGGACATTATTGCCTGCACTGAAGGAGGTATATACCCAACCCATTCACCATAGGTAGAATGTAACACAAGGTCACAATTATGAGGTATCCAGAAAGAATTGAACTATTCAGTAGTAATGGATCTGCAAGACTAGCTTGCTAGCCATTACACCATGACTGGACATTAATTGCCTGCACTGAAGGAGGTATATACCCAACCCATTCACCATAGGTAGAATGTAACACAAGGTCACAATTATGAGGTATCCAGAAAGAATTGAACTATTCAGTAGTAATGGATCTGCAAGACTAGCTTGCTAGCCATTACACCATGACTGGACATTAATTGCCTGCACTGAAGGAGGTATATACCCAACCCATTCACCATAGGTAGAATGTAACACAAGGTCACAATTATGAGGTATCCAGAAAGAATTGAACTATTCAGTAGTAATGGATCTGCAAGACTAGCTTGCTAGCCATTACACCATGACTGGACATTATTGCCTGCACTGAAGGAGGTATATACCCAACCCATTCACCATAGGTAGAATGTAACACAAGGTCACAATTATGAGGTATCCAGAAAGAATTGAACTATTCAGTAGTAATGGATCTGCAAGACTAGCTTGCTAGCCATTACACCATGACTGGACATTAATTGCCTGCACTGAAGGAGGTATATACCCAACCCATTCACCATAGGTAGAATGTAACACAAGGTCACAATTATGAGGTATCCAGAAAGAATTGAACTATTCAGTAGTAATGGATCTGCAAGACTAGCTTGCTAGCCATTACACCATGACTGGACAATTGCCTGCACTGAAGGAGGTATATACCCAACCCATTCACCATAGGTAGAATGTAACACAAGGTCACAATTATGAGGTATCCAGAAAGAATTGAACTATTCAGTAGTAATGGATCTGCAAGACTAGCTTGCTAGCCATTACACCATGACTGGACACTAATTGCCTGCACTGAAGGAGGTATATACCCAACCCATTCACCATAGGTAGAATGTAACACAAGGTCACAATTATGAGGTATCCAGAAAAATTGAACTATTCAGTAGTAATGGATCTGCAAGACTAGCTTGCTAGCCATTACACCATGACTGGACATTATTGCCTGCACTGAAGGAGGTATATACCCAACCCATTCACCATAGGTAGAATGTAACACAAGGTCACAATTATGAGGTATCCAGAAAGAATGAACTATTCAGTAGTAATGGATCTGCAAGACTAGCTTGCTAGCCATTACACCATGACTGGACACTCATTGCCTGCACTGAAGGAGGTATATACCCAACCCATTCACCATAGGTAGAATGTAACACAAGGTCACAATTATGAGGTATCCAGAAAGAAATGAACTATTCAGTAGTAATGGATCTGCAAGACTAGCTTGCTAGCCATTACACCATGACTGGACACTAATTGCCTGCACTGAAGGAGGTATATACCCAACCCATTCACCATAGGTAGAATGTAACACAAGGTCACAATTATGAGGTATCCAGAAAGAATGAACTATTCAGTAGTAATGGATCTGCAAGACTAGCTTGCTAGCCATTACACCATGACTGGACACTAATTGCCTGCACTGAAGGAGGTATATACCCAACCCATTCACCATAGGTAGAATGTAACACAAGGTCACAATTATGAGGTATCCAGAAAGAATTGAACTATTCAGTAGTAATGGATCTGCAAGACTAGCTTGCTAGCCATTACACCATGACTGGACACTATTGCCTGCACTGAAGGAGGTATATACCCAACCCATTCACCATAGGTAGAATGTAACACAAGGTCACAATTATGAGGTATCCAGAAAGAAATGAACTATTCAGTAGTAATGGATCTGCAAGACTAGCTTGCTAGCCATTACACCATGACTGGACACTCATTGCCTGCACTGAAGGAGGTATATACCCAACCCATTCACCATAGGTAGAATGTAACACAAGGTCACAATTATGAGGTATCCAGAAAGAAATGAACTATTCAGTAGTAATGGATCTGCAAGACTAGCTTGCTAGCCATTACACCATGACTGGACACTATTGCCTGCACTGAAGGAGGTATATACCCAACCCATTCACCATAGGTAGAATGTAACACAAGGTCACAATTATGAGGTATCCAGAAAGAAATGAACTATTCAGTAGTAATGGATCTGCAAGACTAGCTTGCTAGCCATTACACCATGACTGGACACTCATTGCCTGCACTGAAGGAGGTATATACCCAACCCATTCACCATAGGTAGAATGTAACACAAGGTCACAATTATGAGGTATCCAGAAAGAATGAACTATTCAGTAGTAATGGATCTGCAAGACTAGCTTGCTAGCCATTACACCATGACTGGACACTCATTGCCTGAACTGAAGGAGGTATACCCAACCCATTCACCATAGGTAGAATGTAACACAAGGTCACAATTATGAGGTATCCAGAAAGAATTGAACTATTCAGTAGTAATGGATCTGCAAGACTAGCTTGCTAGCCATTACACCATGACTGGACACTCATTGCCTGAACTGAAGGAGGTATATACCCAACCCATTCACCACAGGTAGAATGTAACACAAGGTCACAATTATGAGGTATCCAGAAAGAATTGAACTATTCAGTAGTAATGGATCTGCAAGACTAGCTTGCTAGCCATTACACCATGACTGGACACTATTGCCTGCACTGAAGGAGGTATATACCCAACCCATTCACCATAGGTAGAATGTAACACAAGGTCACAATTATGTTTTATCCAGAAAGAATTGAACTATTCAGTAGTAATGGATCTGCAAGACTAGCTTGCTAGCCATTACACCATGACTGGACACTCATTGCCTGAACTGAAGGAGGTATATACCCAACCCATTCACCATAGTAGAATGTAACACAAGGTCACAATTATGAGGTATCCAGAAAGAATTGAACTATTCAGTAGTAATGGATCTGCAAGACTAGCTTGCTAGCCATTACACCATGACTGGACACTCATTGCCTGAACTGAAGGAGGTATATACCCAACCCATTCACCATAGGTAGAATGTAACACAAGGTCACAATTATGAGGTATCCAGAAAGAATTGAACTATTCAGTAGTAATGGATCTGCAAGACTAGCTTGCTAGCCATTACACCATGACTGGACACTCATTGCCTGAACTGAAGGAGGTATATACCCAACCCATTCACCATAGGTAGAATGTAACACAAGGTCACAATTATGAGGTATCCAGAAAGAATTGAACTATTCAGTAGTAATGGATCTGCAAGACTAGCTTGCTAGCCATTACACCATGACTGGACACTCATTGCCTGAACTGAAGGAGGTATATACCCAACCCATTCACCACAGGTAGAATGTAACACAAGGTCACAATTATGAGGTATCCAGAAAGAAATGAACTATTCAGTAGTAATGGATCTGCAAGACTAGCTTGCTAGCCATTACACCATGACTGGACACTCATTGCCTGAACTGAAGGAGGTATATACCCAACCCATTCACCACAGGTAGAATGTAACACAAGGTCACAATTATGAGGTATCCAGAAAGAATTGAACTATTCAGTAGTAATGGATCTGCAAGACTAGCTTGCTAGCCATTACACCATGACTGGACACCCATTGCCTGAACTGAAGGAGGTATATACCCAACCCATTCACCACAGTAGAATGTAACACAAGGTCACAATTATGAGGTATCCAGAAAGAATGAACTATTCAGTAGTAATGGATCTGCAAGACTAGCTTGCTAGCCATTACACCATGACAGGACACTCATTGCCTGCACTGAAGGAGGTATATACCCAACCCATTCACCATAGGTAGAATGTAACACAAGGTCACAATTATGAGGTATCCAGAAAGAATTGAACTATTCAGTAGTAATGGATCTGCAAGACTAGCTTGCTAGCCATTACACCATGACTGGACACCTATTGCCTGAACTGAAGGAGGTATATACCC